>CM049889.1:132313830-133028718 GCA_027474245.1 Spheniscus humboldti
CCGCCAGAGCCCAGCTCCGAAATTGCAAACGTCCAGCGACTGCTGCCACACGAAAGGTGCCAGGACTCCCAGGTGTTGCTGGGCCTTGCCTTCCCTTGGCAGCCCTTCCACACCCCCAGAAACCCTGGGGCTCCGAGCTTGCCAGCCAGCTCAGGGTGCCGATCTTGTTGCCTTGCTTGCTCTCAGCGCCGTCGCCAGAGCCCAGCTCCGAAATTGAAACGTCCAGCGAGTGCTCCCACATGAAAGGTGCCAGGACTCCCAGGAGTTCTTGGGCCTTGCCTTCCCTTGGCAGCCCTTCCACAGCCCCACAAACCCTGGGGCTCTGAGCTTGCCAGCCAGCTCAGGGTGCCGACGTTGTTGCCTTGCTTGCTGTTATTGCCGCCGCCAGAGCCCAGCTCCGAAATTGCAAACGTCCTGCGACTGCTCCCACACGAAAGGTTCCAGGCCTCCCAGGTGTTGCTGGCCCTCGCCTTCCCTTGGCAGCCCTTCCACAGCCCCACAAACCCTGGTGCTCTGAGCTTGCCAGCCAGCTCAGGGTGCCCACGTTGTTGCCTTGCTCGCTCTCAGCGCCGCCGCCAGAGCCCAGCTCCGAAATTGCAAACGTCCAGCGACTGCTGCCACACGAAAGGTGCCAGGCCTCCCAGGTGTTGCTGGCCCTCGCCTTCCCTTGGCAGCCCTTCCACAGCCCCACCAACCCTGGGGCTCCGAGCTTGCCAGCCAGCTCAGGGTGCCCACGTTGTTGCCTTGCTCGCTCTCAGCAGAGCCGCCAGAGCCCAGCTCCGAAACTGGAAATGTCCAGTGTCTGCTCCCAGAAGAAAGGTGCCAGGACTCCCAGGAGTTGCTGGTCCTCGCCTTCCCTTGGCAGCCCTTCCACAGCCCCTCGAATCCTGGGGCTCTGAGCTTGCCAGCCAGCTCAGGGTGCCCACGTTTTTGCCTTGCTCGCTCTCAGCACCGCCGCCAGAGCCCAGCTCCGAAATTGCAAACGTTCAGCGACTGCTCCCACACGAAAGGTGCCAGGACTCCCAGGTGTTGCTGGCCCTCGCCTTCCCTTGGCAGCCCTTCCACAGCCCCACAAACCCTGGGGCTCCGAGCTTGCCAGCCAGCTCAGGGTGCCCACGTTGTTGCCTTGCTTGCTTTCAGCGCCGTCAGAGCACAGCTCCAAAATTGGAAATGTCCAGCGTCCGCTCCCACACAAAAGATTCCAGGACTGCAAGGAGTTGCTGGCCCTCGCCTTCCCTTGGCAGCCCTTCCACAGCTCCAGAAACCCTGGGGCTCCGAGTTTACCAGCCAGCTCAGGGTGCCCACTTTGTTGCCTTGCTCGCTCTCAGCACAGCCGCCAGAGCCCAGCTCCGAAATTGCAAACGTCCAGCGACTGCTGCCACACGAAAGGTGCCAGGACTCCCAGGTGTTGCTGGCCCTCGCCTTCCCTTGGCAGCCCTTCCACAGCCCCACAAACCCTGGTGCTCTGAGCTTGCCAGCCAGCTCAGGGTGCTGACGTTGTTGCCTTGCTCGCTCTCAGCGCCGCCGCCAGAGCCCAGCTCCGAAATTGCAAACGTCCAGCGACTGCTGCCACACGAAAGGTGCCAGGACTCCCAGGTGTTGCTGGCCCTCGCCTTCCCTTGGCAGCCCTTCCACAGCCCCACCAACCCTGGGGCTCCGAGCTTGCCAGCCAGCTCAGGGTGCCCACGTTGTTGCCTTGCTCGCTCTCAGCACAGCCGCCAGAGCCCAGCTCCGAAACTGGAAATGTCCAGTGTCTGCTCCCAGAAGAAAGGTGCCAGGACTCCCAGGAGTTGCTGGTCCTCGCCTTCCCTTGGTAGCCCTTCCACAACCCCACAAACCCTGGGGCTCCGAGCTTGCCAGCCAGCTCAGGGTGCCCACGTTGTTGCCTTGCTCGCTCCCAGCGCCGCCGCCAGAGCCCAGATCTGAAATTGCTAACGTCCAGCGACTGCTGCCACACGAAAGGTGCCAGGACTCCCAGGTGTTGCTGGCCCTCGCCTTCCCTTGGCAGCCCTTCCACAGCCCCACAAACTCTGGGGCTCCGGCCTTGCCAGCCAGATCAGGCTGCCGACGTTGTTGCCTTGCTTGCTGTTATTGCCGACGCCAGAGCACAGCTCCAAAATTGGAAATGTCCAGCGTCCGCTCCCACACGAAAGGTGCCAGGACTCCCAGGAGTTCTTGGACCTCGCCTTCCCTTGGCAGCCCTTCCACAGCCACACGAATCCTGGGGCTCTGAGCTTGCCAGCCAGCTCAGGGTGCCCACGTTGTTGCCTTGCTCGCTCTCAGCACCGCCGCCAGAGCCCAGCTCCGAAATTGCAAACGTCCAGCGACTGCTGCCACATGAAAGGTGCCAGGAGTCCCAGGTGTTGCTGGTCCTCGCCTTCCCTTGGCAGCCCTTCCACAGCCCCACAAACCCTGGTGCTCCGAGCTTGCCAGCCAGCTCAGGGTGCTGACGTTGTTGCCTTGCTCGCTCTCAGCGCCGTCGCCAGAGCCCAGCTCCGAAATTGAAACGTCCAGCGAGTGCTCCCACATGAAAGGTGCCAGGACTCCCAGGAGTTCTTGGGCCTTGCCTTCCCTTGGCAGCCCTTCCACAGCCACACGAATCCTGGGGCTCTGAGCTTGCCAGCCAGCTCAGGGTGCCGACGTTGTTGCCTTGCTCGCTCTCAGCGCCGCCGCCAGAGCCCAGCTCCGAAATTGCAAACGTCCAGCGACTGCTCCCACACGAAAGGTGCCAGGACTCCCAGGTGTTGCTGGCCCTCGCCTTCCCTTGGCAGCCCTTCCACAGCCCCACAAACCCTGGGGCTCCGAGCTTGCCAGCCAGCTCAGGGTGCCGACGTTGTTGCCTTGCTTGCTGTTATTGGCGCCGCCAGAGCCCAGATCCGAAATTGCAAACGTTCAGCGACTGCTCCCACACGAAAGGTGCCAGGACTCCCAGGAGTTCTTGGACCTCGCCTTCCCTTGGCAGCCCTTCCACAGCCCCACAAACCCTGGGGCTCTGAGCTTGCCAGCCAGCTCAGGGTGCCGACGTTGTTGCCTTGCTTGCTGTTATTGGCGCCGCCAGAGCCCAGATCCGAAATTGCAAACGTCCAGCGACTGCTGCCACACGAAAGGTGCCAGGACTCCCAGGTGTTGCTGGCCCTCGCCTTCCCTTGGCAGCCCTTCCACAGCCCCACCAACCCTGGGGCTCCGAGCTTGCCAGCCAGCTCAGGGTGCCCACGTTGTTGCCTTGCTCGCTCTCAGCAGAGCCGCCAGAGCCCAGCTCCGAAACTGGAAATGTCCAGTGTCTGCTCCCAGAAGAAAGGTGCCAGGACTCCCAGGAGTTGCTGGTCCTCGCCTTCCCTTGGTAGCCCTTCCACAACCCCACAAACCCTGGGGCTCCGAGCTTGCCAGCCAGCTCAGGGTGCCCACGTTGTTGCCTTGCTCGCTCCCAGCGCTGCCGCCAGAGCCCAGATCTGAAATTGCTAACGTCCAGCGACTGCTGCCACACGAAAGGTGCCAGGACTCCCAGGTGTTGCTGGCCCTCGCCTTCCCTTGGCAGCCCTTCCACAGCCCCACAAACCCTGGGGCTCCGGCCTTGCCAGCCAGCTCAGGCTGCCGACGTTGTTGCCTTGCTTGCTGTTATTGCCGACGCCAGAGCACAGCTCCAAAATTGGAAATGTCCAGCGTCCGCTCCCACACGAAAGGTGCCAGGACTCCCAGGAGTTCTTGGACCTCGCCTTCCCTTGGCAGCCCTTCCACAGCCCCACAAACCCTGGGGCTCCGAGCTTGCCAGCCAGCTCAGGGTGCCGATCTTGTTGCCTTGCTTGCTCTCAGCGCCGTCGCCAGAGCCCAGCTCGAAATTGAAACGTCCAGCGAGTGCTCCCACATGAAAGGTGCCAGGACTCCCAGGAGTTCTTGGGCCTTGCCTTCCCTTGGCAGCCCTTCCACAGCCCCACAAACCCTGGTGCTCTGAGCTTGCCAGCCAGCTCAGGGTGCTGACGTTGTTGCCTTGCTCGCTCTCAGCGCCGCCGCCAGAGCCCAGCTCCGAAATTGCAAACGTCCAGCGACTGCTGCCACACGAAAGGTGCCAGGACTCCCAGGTGTTGCTGGCCCTCGCCTTCCCTTGGCAGCCCTTCCACAGCCCCACCAACCCTGGGGCTCCGAGCTTGCCAGCCAGCTCAGGGTGCCCACGTTGTTGCCTTGCTCGCTCTCAGCACAGCCGCCAGAGCCCAGCTCCGAAACTGGAAATGTCCAGTGTCTGCTCCCAGAAGAAAGGTGCCAGGACTCCCAGGAGTTGCTGGTCCTCGCCTTCCCTTGGTAGCCCTTCCACAACCCCACAAACCCTGGGGCTCCGAGCTTGCCAGCCAGCTCAGGGTGCCCACGTTGTTGCCTTGCTCGCTCCCAGCGCCGCCGCCAGAGCCCAGATCTGAAATTGCTAACGTCCAGCGACTGCTGCCACACGAAAGGTGCCAGGACTCCCAGGTGTTGCTGGCCCTCGCCTTCCCTTGGCAGCCCTTCCACAGCCCCACAAACCCTGGGGCTCCGGCCTTGCCAGCCAGATCAGGCTGCCGACGTTGTTGCCTTGCTTGCTGTTATTGCCGACGCCAGAGCACAGCTCCAAAATTGGAAATGTCCAGCGTCCGCTCCCACACGAAAGGTGCCAGGACTCCCAGGAGTTCTTGGACCTCGCCTTCCCTTGGCAGCCCTTCCACAGCCACACGAATCCTGGGGCTCTGAGCTTGCCAGCCAGCTCAGGGTGCCCACGTTGTTGCCTTGCTCGCTCTCAGCACCGCCGCCAGAGCCCAGCTCCGAAATTGCAAACGTCCAGCGACTGCTGCCACATGAAAGGTGCCAGGAGTCCCAGGTGTTGCTGGTCCTCGCCTTCCCTTGGCAGCCCTTCCACAGCCCCACAAACCCTGGTGCTCCGAGCTTGCCAGCCAGCTCAGGGTGCTGACGTTGTTGCCTTGCTCGCTCTCAGCGCCGTCGCCAGAGCCCAGCTCCGAAATTGAAACGTCCAGCGAGTGCTCCCACATGAAAGGTGCCAGGACTCCCAGGAGTTCTTGGGCCTTGCCTTCCCTTGGCAGCCCTTCCACAGCCACACGAATCCTGGGGCTCTGAGCTTGCCAGCCAGCTCAGGGTGCCGACGTTGTTGCCTTGCTCGCTCTCAGCGCCGCCGCCAGAGCCCAGCTCCGAAATTGCAAACGTCCAGCGACTGCTCCCACACGAAAGGTGCCAGGACTCCCAGGTGTTGCTGGCCCTCGCCTTCCCTTGGCAGCCCTTCCACAGCCCCACAAACCCTGGGGCTCCGAGCTTGCCAGCCAGCTCAGGGTGCCGACGTTGTTGCCTTGCTTGCTGTTATTGGCGCCGCCAGAGCCCAGATCCGAAATTGCAAACGTTCAGCGACTGCTCCCACACGAAAGGTGCCAGGACTCCCAGGAGTTCTTGGACCTCGCCTTCCCTTGGCAGCCCTTCCACAGCCCCACAAACCCTGGGGCTCTGAGCTTGCCAGCCAGCTCAGGGTGCCGACGTTGTTGCCTTGCTTGCTGTTATTGGCGCCGCCAGAGCCCAGATCCGAAATTGCAAACGTCCAGCGACTGCTGCCACACGAAAGGTGCCAGGACTCCCAGGTGTTGCTGGCCCTCGCCTTCCCTTGGCAGCCCTTCCACAGCCCCACCAACCCTGGGGCTCCGAGCTTGCCAGCCAGCTCAGGGTGCCCACGTTGTTGCCTTGCTCGCTCTCAGCAGAGCCGCCAGAGCCCAGCTCCGAAACTGGAAATGTCCAGTGTCTGCTCCCAGAAGAAAGGTGCCAGGACTCCCAGGAGTTGCTGGTCCTCGCCTTCCCTTGGTAGCCCTTCCACAACCCCACAAACCCTGGGGCTCCGAGCTTGCCAGCCAGCTCAGGGTGCCCACGTTGTTGCCTTGCTCGCTCCCAGCGCTGCCGCCAGAGCCCAGATCTGAAATTGCTAACGTCCAGCGACTGCTGCCACACGAAAGGTGCCAGGACTCCCAGGTGTTGCTGGCCCTCGCCTTCCCTTGGCAGCCCTTCCACAGCCCCACAAACCCTGGGGCTCCGGCCTTGCCAGCCAGCTCAGGCTGCCGACGTTGTTGCCTTGCTTGCTGTTATTGCCGACGCAAGAGCACAGCTCCAAAATTGGAAATGTCCAGCGTCCGCTCCCACACGAAAGGTGCCAGGACTCCCAGGAGTTCTTGGACCTCGCCTTCCCTTGGCAGCCCTTCCACAGCCCCACAAACCCTGGGGCTCCGAGCTTGCCAGCCAGCTCAGGGTGCCGATCTTGTTGCCTTGCTTGCTCTCAGCGCCGTCGCCAGAGCCCAGCTCGAAATTGAAACGTCCAGCGAGTGCTCCCACATGAAAGGTGCCAGGACTCCCAGGAGTTCTTGGGCCTTGCCTTCCCTTGGCAGCCCTTCCACAGCCCCACAAACCCTGGGGCTCTGAGCTTGCCAGCCAGCTCAGGGTGCCGACGTTGTTGCCTTGCTTGCTGTTATTGCCGCCGCCAGAGCACAGCTCCGAAATTGGAAATGTCCAGCGTCCGCTCCCACACAAAAGGTGCCAGGACTCCCAGGTGTTGCTGGTCCTCGCCTTCCCTTGGCAGCCCTTCCACAGCCCCACAAACCCTGGGGCTCCGAGCTTGCCAGCCAGCTCAGGGTGCCGATCTTGTTGCCTTGCTTGCTCTCAGCGCCGTCGCCAGAGCCCAGCTCCGAAATTGAAACGTCCAGCGAGTGCTCCCACATGAAAGGTGCCAGGACTCCCAGGAGTTCTTGGACCTCGCCTTCCCTTGGCAGCCCTTCCACAGCCCCACAAACCCTGGGGCTCCGAGCTTGCCAGCCAGCTCAGGGTGCCGACGTTGTTGCCTTGCTTGCTGTTATTGCCGCCGCCAGAGCCCAGCTCCGAAATTGCAAACGTCCTGCGACTGCTCCCACACGAAAGGTTCCAGGCCTCCCAGGTGTTGCTGGCCCTCGCCTTCCCTTGGCATCCCTTCCACAGCCACACGAATCCTGGGGCTCTGAGCTTGCCAGCCAGCTCAGGGTGCCGACGTTGTTGCCTTGCTTGCTTTCAGCGCCTTCAGAGCACAGCTCCAAAATTGGAAATGTCCAGCGTCCGCTCCCACACAAAAGATTCCAGGACTGCAAGGAGTTGCTGGTCCTCGCCTTCCCTTGGCAGCCCTTCCACAGCTCCACAAACCCTGGGGCTCCGAGTTTACCAGCCAGCTCAGGGTGCCGACGTTGTTGCCTTGCTCGCTCTCAGCACAGCCGCCAGAGCCCAGCCCCAAAATTGCAAACGTCTAGCTTCTGCTCCCACACGAAAGGTGCCAGGACTCCCAGGTGTTGCTGGCCCTCGCCTTCCCTTGGCAGCCCTTCCACAGCCCCACAAACCCTGGGGCTCCGAGCTTGCCAGCCAGCTCAGGCTGCCCACGTTGTTGCCTTGCTTGCTTTCAGCGCCTTCAGAGCACAGCTCCAAAATTGGAAATGTCCAGCGTCTGCTCCCACACAAAAGGTTCCAGGACTGCAAGGAGTTGCTGGTCCTCGCCTTCCCTTGGCAGCCCTTCCACAGCTCCACAAACCCTGGGGCTCCGAGTTTACCAGCCAGCTCAGGGTGCCCACGTTGTTGCCTTGCTCGCTCTCAGCACAGCCGCCAGAGCCCAGCTCCGAAATTGCAAACGTCCAGCGACTGCTCCCACACGAAAGGTGCCAGGACTCCCAGGTGTTGCTGGCCCTCGCCTTCCCTTGGCAGCCCTTCCACAGCCCCACAAACCCTGGGGCTTGAGCTTGCCAGCCAGCTCAGGGTGCCCACGTTGTTGCCTTGCTTGCTGTTATTGCCGCCGCCAGAGCCCAGCTCCGAAATTGCAAACGTCCAGCGACTGCTGCCACACGAAAGGTGCCAGGCCTCCCAGGTGTTGCTGGCCCTCGCCTTCCCTTGGCAGCCCTTCCACAGCCCCACAAACCCTGGGGCTCTGAGCTTGCCAGCCAGCTCAGGGTGCCCACGTTGTTGCCTTGCTTGCTTTCAGCGCCGTCAGAGCACAGCTCCAAAATTGGAAATGTCCAGCTTCTGCTCCCACACGAAAGGTGCCAGGACTCCCAGGTGTTGCTGGCCCTCGCCTTCCCTTGGCAGCCCTTCCACAGCTCCAGAAACCCTGGGGCTCCGAGTTTACCAGCCAGCTCAGGGTTCCCACGTTGTTGCCTTGCTCGCTCTCAGCACAGCCGCCAGAGCCCAGCTCCGAAATTGCAAACGTCCAGCGACTGCTGCCACACGAAAGGTGCCAGGACTCCCAGGTGTTGCTGGCCCTCGCCTTCCCTTGGCAGCCCTTCCACAGCCCCACAAACCCTGGGGCTCCGAGCTTGCCAGCCAGCTCAGGGTGCCGACGTTGTTGCCTTGCTTGCTGTTATTGCCGCCGCCAGAGCCCAGATCCGAAATTGCAAACGTTCAGCGACTGCTGCCACACGAAAGGTGCCAGTACTCCCAGGAGTTGCTGGTCCTCGCCTTCCCTTGGCAGCCCTTCCACAGCCCCACGAATCCTGGGGCTCTGAGCTTGCCAGCCAGCTCAGGGTGCCCACGTTGTTGCCTTGCTCGCTCTCAGCACTGCCGCCAGAGCCCAGCTCCGAAATTGCAAACGTCCAGCGACTGCTGCCACACGAAAGGTGCCAGGACTCCCAGGAGTTCTTGGGCCTTGCCTTCCCTTGGCAGCCCTTCCACAGCCCCACAAACCCTGGGGCTCTGAGCTTGCCAGCCAGCTCAGGGTGCCCACGTTGTTGCCTTGCTTGGTTTCAGCGCCGTCAGAGCACAGCTCCAAAATTGGAAATGTCCAGCGTCTGCTCCCACACAAAAGATTCCAGGACTGCAAGGAGTTGCTGGCCCTCGCCTTCCCTTGGCAGCCCTTCCACAGCTCCAGAAACCCTGGGGCTCTGAGTTTACCAGCCAGCTCAGGGTGCCCACGTTGTTGCCTTGCTCGCTCTCAGCACAGCCGCCAGAGCCGAGCTCCGAAATTGCAAACGTCCAGCGACTGCTCCCACACGAAAGGTGCCAGGACTCCCAGGTGTTGCTGGCCCTCGCCTTCCCTTGGCAGCCCTTCCACAGCCCCACAAACCCTGGGGCTCTGAGCTTGCCAGCCAGCTCAGGGTGCCCATGTTGTTGCCTTGCTTGCTTTCAGCGCCGTCAGAGCACAGCTCCAAAATTGGAAATGTCCAGCGTCCGCTCCCACACAAAAGATTCCAGGACTGCAAGGAGTTGCTGGCCCTCGCCTTCCCTTGGCAGCCCTTCCACAGCCCCACAAACCCTTGGGCTCCGAGTTTACCAGCCAGCTCAGGGTGCCCACGTTGTTGCCTTGCTCGCTCTCAGCACAGCCGCCAGAGCCCAGCTCCGAAATTGCAAACGTCCAGCGACTGCTGCCACACGAAAGGTGCCAGGACTCCCAGGTGTTGCTGGTCCTCGCCTTCCCTTGGCAGCCCTTCCACAGCCCCACAAACCCTGGGGCTCCGAGCTTGCCAGCCAGCTCAGGGTGCCGATCTTGTTGCCTTGCTTGCTCTCAGCGCCGTCGCCAGAGCCCAGCTCCGAAATTGAAACGTCCAGCGAGTGCTCCCACATGAAAGGTGCCAGGACTCCCAGGAGTTCTTGGACCTCGCCTTCCCTTGGCAGCCCTTCCACAGCCCCACAAACCCTGGGGCTCTGAGCTTGCCAGCCAGCTCAGGGTGCCGACGTTGTTGCCTTGCTTGCTGTTATTGCCGCCGCCAGAGCCCAGCTCCGAAATTGCAAACGTCCTGCGACTGCTCCCACACGAAAGGTTCCAGGCCTCCCAGGTGTTGCTGGCCCTCGCCTTCCCTTGGCATCCCTTCCACAGCCACACGAATCCTGGGGCTCTGAGCTTGCCAGCCAGCTCAGGGTGCCGACGTTGTTGCCTTGCTTGCTTTCAGCGCCTTCAGAGCACAGCTCCAAAATTGGAAATGTCCAGCGTCCGCTCCCACACAAAAGATTCCAGGACTGCAAGGAGTTGCTGGTCCTCGCCTTCCCTTGGCAGCCCTTCCACAGCTCCACAAACCCTGGGGCTCCGAGTTTACCAGCCAGCTCAGGGTGCCGACGTTGTTGCCTTGCTCGCTCTCAGCACAGCCGCCAGAGCCCAGCTCCAAAATTGCAAACGTCCAGCTTCTGCTCCCACACGAAAGGTGCCAGGCCTCCCAGGTGTTGCTGGCCCTCGCCTTCCCTTGGCAGCCCTTCCACAGCCCCACAAACCCTGGGGCTCTGAGCTTGCCAGCCAGCTCAGGGTGCCCACGTTGTTGCCTTGCTTGCTTTCAGCGCCGTCAGAGCACAGCTCCAAAATTGGAAATGTCCAGCTTCTGCTCCCACACGAAAGGTGCCAGGACTCCCAGGTGTTGCTGGCCCTCGCCTTCCCTTGGCAGCCCTTCCACAGCTCCAGAAACCCTGGGGCTCCGAGTTTACCAGCCAGCTCAGGGTTCCCACGTTGTTGCCTTGCTCGCTCTCAGCACAGCCGCCAGAGCCCAGCTCCGAAATTGCAAACGTCCAGCGACTGCTGCCACACGAAAGGTGCCAGGACTCCCAGGTGTTGCTGGCCCTCGCCTTCCCTTGGCAGCCCTTCCACAGCCCCACAAACCCTGGGGCTCCGAGCTTGCCAGCCAGCTCAGGGTGCCGACGTTGTTGCCTTGCTTGCTGTTATTGCCGCCGCCAGAGCCCAGATCCGAAATTGCAAACGTTCAGCGACTGCTGCCACACGAAAGGTGCCAGTACTCCCAGGAGTTGCTGGTCCTCGCCTTCCCTTGGCAGCCCTTCCACAGCCCCACGAATCCTGGGGCTCTGAGCTTGCCAGCCAGCTCAGGGTGCCCACGTTGTTGCCTTGCTCGCTCTCAGCACTGCCGCCAGAGCCCAGCTCCGAAATTGCAAACGTCCAGCGACTGCTGCCACACGAAAGGTGCCAGGACTCCCAGGTGTTGCTGGCCCTCGCCTTCCCTTGGCAGCCCTTCCACAGCCCCACAAACCCTGGGGCTCTGAGCTTGCCAGCCAGCTCAGGGTGCCCACGTTGTTGCCTTGCTTGCTTTCAGCGCCTTCAGAGCACAGCTCCAAAATTGGAAATGTCCAGCGTCCGCTCCCACACAAAAGATTCCAGGACTGCAAGGAGTTGCTGGCCCTCGCCTTCCCTTGGCAGCCCTTCCACAGCCCCACAAACCCTTGGGCTCCGAGTTTACCAGCCAGCTCAGGGTGCCCACGTTGTTGCCTTGCTCGCTCTCAGCACAGCCGCCAGAGCCCAGCTCCGAAATTGCAAACGTCCAGCGACTGCTGCCACACGAAAGGTGCCAGGCCTCCCAGGTGTTGCTGGCCCTCGCCTTCCCTTGGCAGCCCTTCCACAGCCCCACAAACCCTGGGGCTCCGAGCTTGCCAGCCAACTCAGGGTGCTGACGTTGTTGCCTTGCTCGCTCTCAGCGCTGCCGCCAGAGCCCAGCTCCGAAATTGCAAACGTCCAGCGACTGCTCCCACACGAAAGGTGCCAGGACTCCCAGGTGTTGCTGGCCCTCGCCTTCCCTTGGCAGCCCTTCCACAGCCCCACAAACCCTGGGGCTCCAAGCTTGCCAGCCAGCTCAGGGTGCCCACGTTTTTGCCTTGCTTGCTGTTATTGGTGCCGCCAGAGCCCAGATCCGAAATTGCAAACGTTCAGCGACTGCTCCCACACGAAAGGTGCCAGGACTCCCAGGAGTTCTTGGACCTCGCCTTCCCTTGGCAGCCCTTCCACAGCCCCACGAATCCTGGGGCTCTGAGCTTGCCAGCCAGCTCAGGGTGCCCACGTTGTTGCCTTGCTCGCTCTCAGCACCGCCGCCAGAGCCCAGCTCCGAAATTGCAAACGTCCAGCGACTGCTCCCACACGAAAGGTGCCAGGCCTCCCAGGTGTTGCTGGCCCTCGCCTTCCCTTGGCAGCCCTTCCACAGCCCCACAAACCCTGGGGCTCCGAGCTTGCCAGCCAGCTCAGGCTGCCCACGTTGTTGCCTTGCTTGCTTTCAGCGCCTTCAGAGCACAGCTCCAAAATTGGAAATGTCCAGCGTCTGCTCCCACACAAAAGGTTCCAGGACTGCAAGGAGTTGCTGGTCCTCGCCTTCCCTTGGCAGCCCTTCCACAGCTCCACAAACCCTGGGGCTCCGAGTTTACCAGCCAGCTCAGGGTGCCCACGTTGTTGCCTTGCTCGCTCTCAGCACAGCCGCCAGAGCCCAGCTCCGAAATTGCAAACGTCCAGCGACTGCTGCCACACGAAAGGTGCCAGGACTCCCAGGTGTTGCTGGTCCTCGCCTTCCCTTGGCAGCCCTTCCACAGCCCCACAAACCCTGGGGCTCTGAGCTTGCCAGCCAGCTCAGGGTGCCCACGTTGTTGCCTTGCTTGCTGTTATTGCGCCGCCAGAGCCCAGCTCCGAAATTGCAAACGTCCAGCGACTGCTCCCACACGAAAGGTGCCAGGCCTCCCAGGTGTTGCTGGCCCTCGCCTTCCCTTGGCAGCCCTTCCACAGCTCCAGAAACCCTGGGGCTCCGAGTTTACCAGCCAGCTCAGGGTGCCCACGTTGTTGCCTTGCTCGCTCTCAGCACAGCCGCCAGAGCCCAGCTCCGAAATTGCAAACGTCCAGCGACTGCTGCCACACGAAAGGTGCCAGGCCTCCCAGGTGTTGCTGGCCCTCGCCTTCCCTTGGCAGCCCTTCCACAGCCCCACAAACCCTGGGGCTCCGAGCTTGCCAGCCAGCTCAGGGTGCCGACGTTGTTGCCTTGCTTGCTGTTATTGCCGCTGCCAGAGCCCAGATCCGAAATTGCAAACGTCCAGCGACTGCTCCCACACGAAAGGTGCCAGGACTCCCAGGAGTTGCTGGTCCTCGCCTTCCCTTGGCAGCCCTTCCACAGCCCCATGAATCCTGGGGCTCTGAGCTTGCCAGCCAGCTCAGGGTGCCCACGTTGTTGCCTTGCTCGCTCTCAGCACTGCCGCCAGAGCCCAGCTCCGAAATTGCAAACGTCCAGCGACTGCTCCCACACGAAAGGTGCCAGGACTCCCAGGTGTTGCTGGTGCTCGCCTTCCCTTGGCAGCCCTTCCACAGCCCCACAAACCCTGGGGCTCCGGCCTTGCGAGCCAGCTCAGGGTGCTGACGTTGTTGCCTTGCTCGCTCTCAGCGCCGCCGCCAGAGCCCAGCTCCGAAATTGCAAACGTCCAGCGACTGCTGCCACACGAAAGGTGCCAGGCCTCCCAGGTGTTGCTGGTCCTCGCCTTCCCTTGGCAGCCCTTCCACAGCCCCACAAACCCTGGGGCTCCGAGCTTGCCAGCCAGCTCAGGCTGCCCACGTTGTTGCCTTGCTTGCTTTCAGCGCCTTCAGAGCACAGCTCCAAAATTGGAAATGTCCAGCGTCTGCTCCCACACAAAAGGTTCCAGGACTGCAAGGAGTTGCTGGTCCTCGCCTTCCCTTGGCAGCCCTTCCACAACCCCACAAACCCTGGGGCTCCGAGCTTGCCAGCCAGCTCAGGGTGCCGATCTTGTTGCCTTGCTTGCTCTCAGCGCCGTCGCCAGAGCCCAGCTCCGAAATTGAAACGTCCAGCGAGTGCTCCCACATGAAAGGTGCCAGGACTCCCAGGAGTTCTTGGACCTCGCCTTCCCTTGGCAGCCCTTCCACAGCCCCACAAACCCTGGGGCTCTGAGCTTGCCAGCCAGCTCAGGGTGCCGACGTTGTTGCCTTGCTTGCTGTTATTGCCGCCGCCAGAGCCCAGCTCCGAAATTGCAAACGTCCTGCGACTGCTCCCACACGAAAGGTTCCAGGCCTCCCAGGTGTTGCTGGCCCTCGCCTTCCCTTGGCATCCCTTCCACAGCCCCACAAACTCTGGGGCTCTGAGCTTGCCAGCCAGCTCAGGGTGCCGACGTTGTTGCCTTGCTTGCTTTCAGCGCCGTCAGAGCACAGCTCCAAAATTGGAAATGTCCAGCGTCCGCTCCCACACAAAAGATTCCAGGACTGCAAGGAGTTGCTGGTCCTCGCCTTCCCTTGGCAGCCCTTCCACAGCTCTAGAAACCCTGGGGCTCCGAGTTTACCAGCCAGCTCAGGGTGCCGACGTTGTTGCCTTGCTCGCTCTCAGCACAGCCGCCAAAGCCCAGCTCCAAAATTGCAAACGTCCAGCGACTGCTCCCACACGAAAGGTGCCAGGACTCCCAGGTGTTGCTGGTGCTCGCCTTCCCTTGGCAGCCCTTCCACAGCCCCACAAACCCTGGGGCTCCGAGCTTGCCAGCCAGCTCAGGGTGCTGACGTTGTTGCCTTGCTCGCTCTCAGCGCCGCCGCCAGAGCCCAGCTCCGAAATTGCAAACGTCCAGCGACTGCTCCCACACGAAAGGTGCCAGGCCTCCCAGGTGTTGCTGGCCCTCGCCTTCCCTTGGCAGCCCTTCCACAGCCCCACAAACCCTGGGGCTCCGAGCTTGCCAGCCAGCTCAGGCTGCCCACGTTGTTGCCTTGCTTGCTTTCAGCGCCTTCAGAGCACAGCTCCAAAATTGGAAATGTCCAGCGTCTGCTCCCACACAAAAGGTTCCAGGACTGCAAGGAGTTGCTGGTCCTCGCCTTCCCTTGGCAGCCCTTCCACAGCTCCACAAACCCTGGGGCTCCGAGTTTACCAGCCAGCTCAGGGTGCCCACGTTGTTGCCTTGCTCGCTCTCAGCACAGCCGCCAGAGCCCAGCTCCGAAATTGCAAACGTCCAGCGACTGCTCCCACACGAAAGGTGCCAGGACTCCCAGGTGTTGCTGGCCCTCGCCTTCCCTTGGCAGCCCTTCCACAGCCCCACAAACCCTGGGGCTCCGAGCTTGCCAGCCAGCTCAGGGTGCCGACGTTGTTGCCTTGCTTGCTGTTATTGCCGCTGCCAGAGCCCAGATCCGAAATTGCAAACGTTCAGCGACTGCTCCCACACGAAAGGTGCCAGTACTCCCAGGAGTTGCTGGTCCTCGCCTTCCCTTGGCAGCCCTTCCACAGCCCCATGAATCCTGGGGCTCTGAGCTTGCCAGCCAGCTCAGGGTGCCCACGTTGTTGCCTTGCTCGCTCTCAGCACTGCCGCCAGAGCCCAGCTCCGAAATTGCAAACGTCCAGCGACTGCTCCCACACGAAAGGTGCCAGGACTCCCAGGTGTTGCTGGTGCTCGCCTTCCCTTGGCAGCCCTTCCACAGCCCCACAAACCCTGGGGCTCCGGCCTTGCGAGCCAGCTCAGGGTGCTGACGTTGTTGCCTTGCTCGCTCTCAGCGCCGCCGCCAGAGCCCAGCTCCGAAATTGCAAACGTCCAGCGACTGCTGCCACACGAAAGGTGCCAGGCCTCCCAGGTGTTGCTGGTCCTCGCCTTCCCTTGGCAGCCCTTCCACAGCCCCACAAACCCTGGGGCTCCGAGCTTGCCAGCCAGCTCAGGCTGCCCACGTTGTTGCCTTGCTTGCTTTCAGCGCCTTCAGAGCACAGCTCCAAAATTGGAAATGTCCAGCGTCTGCTCCCACACAAAAGATTCCAGGACTGCAAGGAGTTGCTGGTCCTCGCCTTCCCTTGGCAGCCCTTCCACAACCCCACAAACCCTGGGGCTCCGAGCTTGCCAGCCAGCTCAGGGTGCCGATCTTGTTGCCTTGCTTGCTCTCAGCGCCGTCGCCAGAGCCCAGCTCCGAAATTGAAACGTCCAGCGAGTGCTCCCACATGAAAGGTGCCAGGACTCCCAGGAGTTCTTGGACCTTGCCTTCCCTTGGCAGCCCTTCCACAGCCCCACAAACCCTGGGGCTCTGAGCTTGCCAGCCAGCTCAGGGTGCCGACGTTGTTGCCTTGCTTGCTGTTATTGCCGCCGCCAGAGCCCAGCTCCGAAATTGCAAACGTCCTGCGACTGCTCCCACACGAAAGGTTCCAGGCCTCCCAGGTGTTGCTGGCCCTCGCCTTCCCTTGGCATCCCTTCCACAGCCCCACAAACTCTGGGGCTCTGAGCTTGCCAGCCAGCTCAGGGTGCCGACGTTGTTGCCTTGCTTGCTTTCAGCGCCGTCAGAGCACAGCTCCAAAATTGGAAATGTCCAGCGTCCGCTCCCACACAAAAGATTCCAGGACTGCAAGGAGTTGCTGGTCCTCGCCTTCCCTTGGCAGCCCTTCCACAGCTCTAGAAACCCTGGGGCTCCGAGTTTACCAGCCAGCTCAGGGTGCCGACGTTGTTGCCTTGCTCGCTCTCAGCACAGCCGCCAGAGCCCAGCTCCAAAATTGCAAACGTCCAGCGACTGCTCCCACACGAAAGGTGCCAGGACTCCCAGGTGTTGCTGGTGCTCGCCTTCCCTTGGCAGCCCTTCCACAGCCCCACAAACCCTGGGGCTCCGAGCTTGCCAGCCAGCTCAGGGTGCTGACGTTGTTGCCTTGCTCGCTCTCAGCGCCGCCGCCAGAGCCCAGCTCCGAAATTGCAAACGTCCAGCGACTGCTCCCACACGAAAGGTGCCAGGCCTCCCAGGTGTTGCTGGCCCTCGCCTTCCCTTGGCAGCCCTTCCACAGCCCCACAAACCCTGGGGCTCCGAGCTTGCCAGCCAGCTCAGGCTGCCCACGTTGTTGCCTTGCTTGCTTTCAGCGCCTTCAGAGCACAGCTCCAAAATTGGAAATGTCCAGCGTCTGCTCCCACACAAAAGGTTCCAGGACTGCAAGGAGTTGCTGGTCCTCGCCTTCCCTTGGCAGCCCTTCCACAGCTCCACAAACCCTGGGGCTCCGAGTTTACCAGCCAGCTCAGGGTGCCCACGTTGTTGCCTTGCTCGCTCTCAGCACAGCCGCCAGAGCCCAGCTCCGAAATTGCAAACGTCCAGCGACTGCTCCCACACGAAAGGTGCCAGGACTCCCAGGTGTTGCTGGCCCTCGCCTTCCCTTGGCAGCCCTTCCACAGCCCCACAAACCCTGGGGCTCCGAGCTTGCCAGCCAGCTCAGGGTGCCGACGTTGTTGCCTTGCTTGCTGTTATTGCCGCTGCCAGAGCCCAGATCCGAAATTGCAAACGTTCAGCGACTGCTCCCACACGAAAGGTGCCAGTACTCCCAGGAGTTGCTGGTCCTCGCCTTCCCTTGGCAGCCCTTCCACAGCCCCATGAATCCTGGGGCTCTGAGCTTGCCAGCCAGCTCAGGGTGCCCACGTTGTTGCCTTGCTCGCTCTCAGCACTGCCGCCAGAGCCCAGCTCCGAAATTGCAAACGTCCAGCGACTGCTGCCACACGAAAGGTGCCAGGACTCCCAGGTGTTGCTGGTGCTCGCCTTCCCTTGGCAGCCCTTCCACAGCCCCACAAACCCTGGGGCTCCGGCCTTGCGAGCCAGCTCAGGGTGCTGACGTTGTTGCCTTGCTCGCTCTCAGCGCCGCCGCCAGAGCCCAGCTCCGAAATTGCAAACGTCCAGCGACTGCTGCCACACGAAAGGTGCCAGGCCTCCCAGGTGTTGCTGGTCCTCGCCTTCCCTTGGCAGCCCTTCCACAGCCCCACAAACCCTGGGGCTCCGAGCTTGCCAGCCAGCTCAGGCTGCCCACGTTGTTGCCTTGCTTGCTTTCAGCGCCTTCAGAGCACAGCTCCAAAATTGGAAATGTCCAGCGTCTGCTCCCACACAAAAGATTCCAGGACTGCAAGGAGTTGCTGGTCCTCGCCTTCCCTTGGCAGCCCTTCCACAACCCCACAAACCCTGGGGCTCCGAGCTTGCCAGCCAGCTCAGGGTGCCGATCTTGTTGCCTTGCTTGCTCTCAGCGCCGTCGCCAGAGCCCAGCTCCGAAATTGAAACGTCCAGCGAGTGCTCCCACATGAAAGGTGCCAGGACTCCCAGGAGTTCTTGGACCTTGCCTTCCCTTGGCAGCCCTTCCACAGCCCCACAAACCCTGGGGCTCTGAGCTTGCCAGCCAGCTCAGGGTGCCGACGTTGTTGCCTTGCTTGCTGTTATTGCCGCCGCCAGAGCCCAGCTCCGAAATTGCAAACGTCCTGCGACTGCTCCCACACGAAAGGTTCCAGGCCTCCCAGGTGTTGCTGGCCCTCGCCTTCCCTTGGCATCCCTTCCACAGCCCCACAAACTCTGGGGCTCTGAGCTTGCCAGCCAGCTCAGGGTGCCGACGTTGTTGCCTTGCTTGCTTTCAGCGCCGTCAGAGCACAGCTCCAAAATTGGAAATGTCCAGCGTCCGCTCCCACACAAAAGATTCCAGGACTGCAAGGAGTTGCTGGTCCTCGCCTTCCCTTGGCAGCCCTTCCACAGCTCTAGAAACCCTGGGGCTCCGAGTTTACCAGCCAGCTCAGGGTGCCGACGTTGTTGCCTTGCTCGCTCTCAGCACAGCCGCCAGAGCCCAGCTCCAAAATTGCAAACGTCCAGCGACTGCTCCCACACGAAAGGTGCCAGGACTCCCAGGTGTTGCTGGTGCTCGCCTTCCCTTGGCAGCCCTTCCACAGCCCCACAAACCCTGGGGCTCCGAGCTTGCCAGCCAGCTCAGGGTGCTGACGTTGTTGCCTTGCTCGCTCTCAGCGCCGCCGCCAGAGCCCAGCTCCGAAATTGCAAACGTCCAGCGACTGCTCCCACACGAAAGGTGCCAGGCCTCCCAGGTGTTGCTGGCCCTCGCCTTCCCTTGGCAGCCCTTCCACAGCCCCACAAACCCTGGGGCTCCGAGCTTGCCAGCCAGCTCAGGCTGCCCACGTTGTTGCCTTGCTTGCTTTCAGCGCCTTCAGAGCACAGCTCCAAAATTGGAAATGTCCAGCGTCTGCTCCCACACAAAAGGTTCCAGGACTGCAAGGAGTTGCTGGTCCTCGCCTTCCCTTGGCAGCCCTTCCACAGCTCCACAAACCCTGGGGCTCCGAGTTTACCAGCCAGCTCAGGGTGCCCACGTTGTTGCCTTGCTCGCTCTCAGCACAGCCGCCAGAGCCCAGCTCCGAAATTGCAAACGTCCAGCGACTGCTCCCACACGAAAGGTGCCAGGACTCCCAGGTGTTGCTGGCCCTCGCCTTCCCTTGGCAGCCCTTCCACAGCCCCACAAACCCTGGGGCTCTGAGCTTGCCAGCCAGCTCAGGGTGCCCACGTTGTTGCCTTGCTTGCTGTTATTGCCGCCGCCAGAGCCCAGCTCCGAAATTGCAAACGTCCAGCGACTGCTGCCACACGAAAGGTGCCAGGCCTCCCAGGTGTTGCTGGCCCTCGCCTTCCCTTGGCAGCCCTTCCACAGCCCCACAAACCCTGGGGCTCTGAGCTTGCCAGCCAGCTCAGGGTGCCCACGTTGTTGCCTTGCTTGCTTTCAGCGCCGTCAGAGCACAGCTCCAAAATTGGAAATGTCCAGCTTCTGCTCCCACACGAAAGGTGCCAGGACTCCCAGGTGTTGCTGGCCCTCGCCTTCCCTTGGCAGCCCTTCCACAGCTCCAGAAACCCTGGGGCTCCGAGTTTACCAGCCAGCTCAGGGTTCCCACGTTGTTGCCTTGCTCGCTCTCAGCACAGCCGCCAGAGCCCAGCTCCGAAATTGCAAACGTTCAGCGACTGCTGCCACACGAAAGGTGCCAGGACTCCCAGGAGTTCTTGGGCCTTGCCTTCCCTTGGCAGCCCTTCCACAGCCCCACAAACCCTGGGGCTATGAGCTTGCCAGCCAGCTCAGGGTGCCCACGTTGTTGCCTTGCTTGCTTTCAGCGCCGTCAGAGCACAGCTCCAAAATTGGAAATGTCCAGCGTCCGCTCCCACACAAAAGATTCCAGGACTGCAAGGAGTTGCTGGTCCTCGCCTTCCCTTGGCAGCCCTTCCACAGCTCCAGAAACCCTGGGGCTCCGAGTTTACCAGCCAGCTCAGGGTTCCCACGTTGTTGCCTTGCTCGCTCTCAGCACAGCCGCCAGAGCCCAGCTCCGAAATTGCAAACGTCCAGCGACTGCTCCCACACGAAAGGTGCCAGGACTCCCAGGTGTTGCTGGCCCTCGCCTTCCCTTGGCAGCCCTTCCACAGCCCCACAAACCCTGGGGCTCCGAGCTTGCCAGCCAGCTCAGGGTGCCCACGTTTTTGCCTTGCTTGCTGTTATTGCCGCCGCCAGAGCCCAGCTCCGAAATTGCAAACGTCCAGCGACTGCTGCCACACGAAAGGTGCCAGGACTCCCAGGTGTTGCTGGCCCTCGCCTTCCCTTGGCAGCCCTTCCACAGCCCCACAAACCCTGGGGCTCTGAGCTTGCCAGCCAGCTCAGGGTGCCCACGTTGTTGCCTTGCTTGCTTTCAGCGCCGTCAGAGCACAGCTCCGAAATTGGAAATGTCCAGCGTCCGCTCCCACACAAAAGGTGCCAGGACTCCCAGGTGTTGCTGGTCCTCGCCTTCCCTTGGCAGCCCTTCCACACCCCCAGAAACCCTGGGGCTCCGAGCTTGCCAGCCAGCTCAGGGTGCCGATCTTGTTGCCTTGCTTGCTCTCAGCGCCGTCGCCAGAGCCCAGCTCCGAAATTGAAACGTCCAGCGAGTGCTCCCACATGAAAGGTGCCAGGACTCCCAGGTGTTGCTGGCCCTCGCCTTCCCTTGGCAGCCCTTCCACAGCCCCACAAACCCTGGGGCTCTGAGCTTGCCAGCCAGCTCAGGGTGCCGACGTTGTTGCCTTGCTTGCTGTTATTGCCGCCGCCAGAGCCCAGCTCCGAAATTGCAAACGTCCAGCGACTGCTCCCACACGAAAGGTGCCAGGACTCCCAGGAGTTCTTGGACCTCGCCTTCCCTTGGCAGCCCTTCCACAGCCCCACGAATCCTGGGACTCTGAGCTTGCCAGCCAGCTCAGGGTGCCCACGTTGTTGCCTTGCTCGCTCTCAGCACCGCCGCCAGAGCCCAGCTCCGAAATTGCAAACGTCCAGCGACTGCTCCCACACGAAAGGTGCCAGGACTCCCAGGAGTTCTCGGACCTCGCCTTCCCTTGGCAGCCCTTCCACAGCCTCACAAACCCTGGGGCTCTGAGCTTGCCAGCCAGCTCAGGGTGCCCACGTTGTTGCCTTGCTTGCTTTCAGCGCCGTCAGAGCACAGCTCCAAAATTGGAAATGT
The DNA here is from genome assembly GCA_027474245.1 of Spheniscus humboldti. Lineage (NCBI taxonomy): Eukaryota > Metazoa > Chordata > Aves > Sphenisciformes > Spheniscidae > Spheniscus > Spheniscus humboldti. The sequence goes on from CM049889.1 coordinate 132,334,789, forward strand.
CCAGCGTCCGCTCCCACACAAAAGATTCCAGGACTGCAAGGAGTTGCTGGCCCTCGCCTTCCCTTGGCAGCCCTTCCACAGCTCCAGAAACCCTGGGGCTCCGAGTTTACCAGCCAGCTCAGGGTGCCCACGTTGTTGCCTTGCTCGCTCTCAGCGACGCCGCCAGAGCCCAGCTCCGAAATTGCAAACGTCCAGCGACTGCTCCCACACGAAAGGTGCCAGGACTCCCAGGTGTTGCTGGCCCTCGCCTTCCCTTGGCAGCCCTTCCACAGCCCCACAAACCCTGGGGCTCTGAGCTTGCCAGCCAGCTCAGGGAGCCGACGTTGTTGCCTTGCTTGCTGTTATTGCCGCCGCCAGAGCCCAGATCCGAAATTGCAAACGTTCAGCGACTGCTCCCACACGAAAGGTGCCAGGACTCCCAGGAGTTCTTGGACCTCGCCTTCCCTTGGCAGCCCTTCCACAGCCCCTCGAATCCTGGGGCTCTGAGCTTGCCAGCCAGCTCAGGGTGCCCACGTTGTTGCCTTGCTCGCTCTCAGCACCGCCGCCAGAGCCCAGCTCCGAAATTGCAAACGTTCAGCGACTGCTCCCACACGAAAGGTGCCAGGACTCCCAGGTGTTGCTGGCCCTCGCCTTCCCTTGGCAGCCCTTCCACAGCCCCACAAACCCTGGGGCTCTGAGCTTGCCAGCCAGCTCAGGGTGCCCACGTTGTTGCCTTGCTTGCTTTCAGCGCCGTCAGAGCACAGCTCCAAAATTGGAAATGTCCAGCGTCCGCTCCCACACAAAAGATTCCAGGACTGCAAGGAGTTGCTGGCCCTCGCCTTCCCTTGGCAGCCCTTCCACAGCTCCAGAAACCCTGGGGCTCCGAGTTTACCAGCCAGCTCAGGGTGCCCACTTTGTTGCCTTGCTCGCTCTCAGCACAGCCGCCAGAGCCCAGCTCCGAAATTGCAAACGTCCAGCGACTGCTGCCACACGAAAGGTGCCAGGCCTCCCAGGTGTTGCTGGCCCTCGCCTTCCCTTGGCAGCCCTTCCACAGCCCCACAAACCCTGGTGCTCTGAGCTTGCCAGCCAGCTCAGGGTGCTGACGTTGTTGCCTTGCTCGCTCTCAGCGCCGCCGCCAGAGCCCAGCTCCGAAATTGCAAACGTCCAGCGACTGCTGCCACACGAAAGGTGCCAGGACTCCCAGGTGTTGCTGGCCCTCGCCTTCCCTTGGCAGCCCTTCCACAGCCCCACCAACCCTGGGGCTCCGAGCTTGCCAGCCAGCTCAGGGTGCCCACGTTGTTGCCTTGCTCGCTCTCAGCAGAGCCGCCAGAGCCCAGCTCCGAAACTGGAAATGTCCAGTGTCTGCTCCCAGAAGAAAGGTGCCAGGACTCCCAGGAGTTGCTGGTCCTCGCCTTCCCTTGGCAGCCCTTCCACAGCCCCTCGAATCCTGGGGCTCTGAGCTTGCCAGCCAGCTCAGGGTGCCCACGTTGTTGCCTTGCTCGATCTCGGCACCGCCGCCAGAGCCCAGCTCCGAAATTGCAAACGTTCAGCGACTGCTCCCACACGAAAGGTGCCAGGACTCCCAGGTGTTGCTGGCCCTCGCCTTCCCTTGGCAGCCCTTCCACAGCCCCACAAACCCTGGGGCTCTGAGCTTGCCAGCCAGCTCAGGGTGCCCACGTTGTTGCCTTGCTTGCTTTCAGCGCCGTCAGAGCACAGCTCCAAAATTGGAAATGTCCAGCGTCCGCTCCCACACAAAAGATTCCAGGACTGCAAGGAGTTGCTGGCCCTCGCCTTCCCTTGGCAGCCCTTCCACAGCTCCAGAAACCCTGGGGCTCCGAGTTTACCAGCCAGCTCAGGGTGCCCACGTTGTTGCCTTGCTCGCTCTCAGCACAGCCGCCAGAGCCCAGCTCCGAAATTGCAAACGTCCAGCGACTGCTGCCACACGAAAGGTGCCAGGCCTCCCAGGTGTTGCTGGCCCTCGCCTTCCCTTGGCAGCCCTTCCACAGCCCCACAAACCCTGGGGCTCTGAGCTTGCCAGCCAGCTCAGGGTGCCGACGTTGTTGCCTTGCTTGCTGTTATTGCCGCCGCCAGAGCCCAGCTCCGAAATTGCAAACGTCCAGCGACTGCTGCCACACGAAAGGTGCCAGGACTCCCAGGTGTTGCTGGCCCTCGCCTTCCCTTGGCAGCCCTTCCACAGCCCCACCAACCCTGGGGCTCCGAGCTTGCCAGCCAGCTCAGGGTGCCCACGTTGTTGCCTTGCTCGCTCTCAGCACAGCCGCCAGAGCCCAGCTCCGAAACTGGAAATGTCCAGTGTCTGCTCCCAGAAGAAAGGTGCCAGGACTCCCAGGAGTTGCTGGTCCTCGCCTTCCCTTGGTAGCCCTTCCACAACCCCACAAACCCTGGGGCTCCGAGCTTGCCAGCCAGCTCAGGGTGCCCACGTTGTTGCCTTGCTCGCTCCCAGCGCCGCCGCCAGAGCCCAGATCTGAAATTGCTAACGTCCAGCGACTGCTGCCACACGAAAGGTGCCAGGACTCCCAGGTGTTGCTGGCCCTCGCCTTCCCTTGGCAGCCCTTCCACAGCCCCACAAACCCTGGGGCTCCGGCCTTGCCAGCCAGATCAGGCTGCCGACGTTGTTGCCTTGCTTGCTGTTATTGCCGACGCCAGAGCACAGCTCCAAAATTGGAAATGTCCAGCGTCCGCTCCCACACGAAAGGTGCCAGGACTCCCAGGAGTTCTTGGACCTCGCCTTCCCTTGGCAGCCCTTCCACAGCCACACGAATCCTGGGGCTCTGAGCTTGCCAGCCAGCTCAGGGTGCCCAGGTTGTTGCCTTGCTCGCTCTCAGCACCGCCGCCAGAGCCCAGCTCCGAAATTGCAAACGTCCAGCGACTGCTGCCACACGAAAGGTGCCAGGAGTCCCAGGTGTTGCTGGTCCTCGCCTTCCCTTGGCAGCCCTTCCACAGCCCCACAAACCCTGGGGCTCCGAGCTTGCCAGCCAGCTCAGGGTGCTGACGTTGTTGCCTTGCTCGCTCTCAGCGCCGTCGCCAGAGCCCAGCTCCGAAATTGAAACGTCCAGCGAGTGCTCCCACATGAAAGGTGCCAGGACTCCCAGGAGTTCTTGGGCCTTGCCTTCCCTTGGCAGCCCTTCCACAGCCACACGAATCCTGGGGCTCTGAGCTTGCCAGCCAGCTCAGGGTGCCGACGTTGTTGCCTTGCTCGCTCTCAGCGCCGCCGCCAGAGCCCAGCTCCGAAATTGCAAACGTCCAGCGACTGCTCCCACACGAAAGGTGCCAGGACTCCCAGGTGTTGCTGGCCCTCGCCTTCCCTTGGCAGCCCTTCCACAGCCCCACAAACCCTGGGGCTCTGAGCTTGCCAGCCAGCTCAGGGAGCCGACGTTGTTGCCTTGCTTGCTGTTATTGGCGCCGCCAGAGCCCAGATCCGAAATTGCAAACGTTCAGCGACTGCTCCCACACGAAAGGTGCCAGGACTCCCAGGAGTTCTTGGACCTCGCCTTCCCTTGGCAGCCCTTCCACAGCCCCACAAACCCTGGGGCTCTGAGCTTGCCAGCCAGCTCAGGGTGCCGACGTTGTTGCCTTGCTCGCTCTCAGCGCCGCCGCCAGAGCCCAGATCCGAAATTGCAAACGTCCAGCGACTGCTGCCACACGAAAGGTGCCAGGACTCCCAGGTGTTGCTGGCCCTCGCCTTCCCTTGGCAGCCCTTCCACAGCCCCACAAACCCTGGGGCTCCGAGCTTGCCAGCCAGCTCAGGGTGCCCACGTTGTTGCCTTGCTCGCTCCCAGCGCTGCCGCCAGAGCCCAGATCTGAAATTGCTAACGTCCAGCGACTGCTGCCACACGAAAGGTGCCAGGACTCCCAGGTGTTGCTGGCCCTCGCCTTCCCTTGGCAGCCCTTCCACAGCCCCACAAACCCTGGGGCTCCGGCCTTGCCAGCCAGATCAGGCTGCCGACGTTGTTGCCTTGCTTGCTGTTATTGCCGACGCCAGAGCACAGCTCCAAAATTGGAAATGTCCAGCGTCCGCTCCCACACGAAAGGTGCCAGGACTCCCAGGAGTTCTTGGACCTCGCCTTCCCTTGGCAGCCCTTCCACAGCCACACGAATCCTGGGGCTCTGAGCTTGCCAGCCAGCTCAGGGTGCCCACGTTGTTGCCTTGCTCGCTCTCAGCACCGCCGCCAGAGCCCAGCTCCGAAATTGCAAACGTCCAGCGACTGCTGCCACACGAAAGGTGCCAGGAGTCCCAGGTGTTGCTGGTCCTCGCCTTCCCTTGGCAGCCCTTCCACACCCCCAGAAACCCTGGGGCTCCGAGCTTGCCAGCCAGCTCAGGGTGCCGATCTTGTTGCCTTGCTTGCTCTCAGCGCCGTCGCCAGAGCCCAGCTCCGAAATTGAAACGTCCAGCGAGTGCTCCCACATGAAAGGTGCCAGGACTCCCAGGAGTTCTTGGACCTCGCCTTCCCTTGGCAGCCCTTCCACAGCCCCACAAACCCTGGGGCTCTGAGCTTGCCAGCCAGCTCAGGGTGCCGACGTTGTTGCCTTGCTCGCTCTCAGCGCCGCCGCCAGAGCCCAGCTCCGAAATTGCAAACGTCCAGCGACTGCTCCCACACGAAAGGTGCCAGGACTCCCAGGTGTTGCTGGCCCTCGCCTTCCCTTGGCAGCCCTTCCACAGCCCCACAAACCCTGGGGCTCTGAGCTTGCCAGCCAGCTCAGGGAGCCGACGTTGTTGCCTTGCTTGCTGTTATTGGCGCCGCCAGAGCCCAGATCCGAAATTGCAAACGTTCAGCGACTGCTCCCACACGAAAGGTGCCAGGACTCCCAGGAGTTCTTGGACCTCGCCTTCCCTTGGCAGCCCTTCCACAGCCCCACAAACCCTGGGGCTCTGAGCTTGCCAGCCAGCTCAGGGTGCCGACGTTGTTGCCTTGCTCGCTCTCAGCGCCGCCGCCAGAGCCCAGATCCGAAATTGCAAACGTCCAGCGACTGCTGCCACACGAAAGGTGCCAGGACTCCCAGGTGTTGCTGGCCCTCGCCTTCCCTTGGCAGCCCTTCCACAGCCCCACAAACCCTGGGGCTCCGAGCTTGCCAGCCAGCTCAGGGTGCCCACGTTGTTGCCTTGCTCGCTCCCAGCGCTGCCGCCAGAGCCCAGATCTGAAATTGCTAACGTCCAGCGACTGCTGCCACACGAAAGGTGCCAGGACTCCCAGGTGTTGCTGGCCCTCGCCTTCCCTTGGCAGCCCTTCCACAGCCCCACAAACCCTGGGGCTCCGGCCTTGCCAGCCAGATCAGGCTGCCGACGTTGTTGCCTTGCTTGCTGTTATTGCCGACGCCAGAGCACAGCTCCAAAATTGGAAATGTCCAGCGTCCGCTCCCACACGAAAGGTGCCAGGACTCCCAGGAGTTCTTGGACCTCGCCTTCCCTTGGCAGCCCTTCCACAGCCACACGAATCCTGGGGCTCTGAGCTTGCCAGCCAGCTCAGGGTGCCCACGTTGTTGCCTTGCTCGCTCTCAGCACCGCCGCCAGAGCCCAGCTCCGAAATTGCAAACGTCCAGCGACTGCTGCCACACGAAAGGTGCCAGGACTCCCAGGTGTTGCTGGTCCTCGCCTTCCCTTGGCAGCCCTTCCACACCCCCAGAAACCCTGGGGCTCCGAGCTTGCCAGCCAGCTCAGGGTGCCGATCTTGTTGCCTTGCTTGCTCTCAGCGCCGTCGCCAGAGCCCAGCTCCGAAATTGAAACGTCCAGCGAGTGCTCCCACATGAAAGGTGCCAGGACTCCCAGGAGTTCTTGGACCTCGCCTTCCCTTGGCAGCCCTTCCACAGCCCCACAAACCCTGGGGCTCTGAGCTTGCCAGCCAGCTCAGGGTGCCGACGTTGTTGCCTTGCTCGCTCTCAGCGCCGCCGCCAGAGCCCAGCTCCGAAATTGCAAACGTCCTGCGACTGCTCCCACACGAAAGGTTCCAGGCCTCCCAGGTGTTGCTGGCCCTCGCCTTCCCTTGGCAGCCCTTCCACAGCCCCACAAACTCTGGGGCTCTGAGCTTGCCAGCCAGCTCAGGGTGCCGACGTTGTTGCCTTGCTTGCTTTCAGCGCCGTCAGAGCACAGCTCCAAAATTGGAAATGTCCAGCGTCCGCTCCCACACAAAAGGTTCCAGGACTGCAAGGAGTTGCTGGTCCTCGCCTTCCCTTGGCAGCCCTTCCACAGCTCCAGAAACCCTGGGGCTCCGAGTTTACCAGCCAGCTCAGGGTGCCGACGTTGTTGCCTTGCTCGCTCTCAGCACAGCCGCCAGAGCCCAGCTCCAAAATTGCAAACGTCCAGCGACTGCTCCCACACGAAAGGTGCCAGGCCTCCCAGGTGTTGCTGGCCCTCGCCTTCCCTTGGCAGCCCTTCCACAGCCCCACAAACCCTGGGGCTCCGAGCTTGCCAGCCAGCTCAGGCTGCCCACGTTGTTGCCTTGCTTGCTTTCAGCGCCTTCAGAGCACAGCTCCAAAATTGGAAATGTCCAGCGTCTGCTCCCACACAAAAGGTTCCAGGACTGCAAGGAGTTGCTGGTCCTCGCCTTCCCTTGGCAGCCCTTCCACAGCTCCACAAACCCTGGGGCTCCGAGTTTACCAGCCAGCTCAGGGTGCCCACGTTGTTGCCTTGCTCGCTCTCAGCACAGCCGCCAGAGCCCAGCTCCGAAATTGCAAACGTCCAGCGACTGCTCCCACACGAAAGGTGCCAGGACTCCCAGGTGTTGCTGGCCCTCGCCTTCCCTTGGCAGCCCTTCCACAGCCCCACAAACCCTGGGGCTTGAGCTTGCCAGCCAGCTCAGGGTGCCCACGTTGTTGCCTTGCTTGCTGTTATTGCCGCCGCCAGAGCCCAGCTCCGAAATTGCAAACGTCCAGCGACTGCTGCCACACGAAAGGTGCCAGGCCTCCCAGGTGTTGCTGGCCCTCGCCTTCCCTTGGCAGCCCTTCCACAGCCCCACAAACCCTGGGGCTCTGAGCTTGCCAGCCAGCTCAGGGTGCCCACGTTGTTGCCTTGCTTGCTTTCAGCGCCGTCAGAGCACAGCTCCAAAATTGGAAATGTCCAGCTTCTGCTCCCACACGAAAGGTGCCAGGACTCCCAGGTGTTGCTGGCCCTCGCCTTCCCTTGGCAGCCCTTCCACAGCTCCAGAAACCCTGGGGCTCCGAGTTTACCAGCCAGCTCAGGGTTCCCACGTTGTTGCCTTGCTCGCTCTCAGCACAGCCGCCAGAGCCCAGCTCCGAAATTGCAAACGTCCAGCGACTGCTGCCACACGAAAGGTGCCAGGACTCCCAGGTGTTGCTGGCCCTCGCCTTCCCTTGGCAGCCCTTCCACAGCCCCACAAACCCTGGGGCTCCGAGCTTGCCAGCCAGCTCAGGGTGCCGACGTTGTTGCCTTGCTTGCTGTTATTGCCGCCGCCAGAGCCCAGATCCGAAATTGCAAACGTTCAGCGACTGCTGCCACACGAAAGGTGCCAGTACTCCCAGGAGTTGCTGGTCCTCGCCTTCCCTTGGCAGCCCTTCCACAGCCCCACGAATCCTGGGGCTCTGAGCTTGCCAGCCAGCTCAGGGTGCCCACGTTGTTGCCTTGCTCGCTCTCAGCACTGCCGCCAGAGCCCAGCTCCGAAATTGCAAACGTCCAGCGACTGCTGCCACACGAAAGGTGCCAGGACTCCCAGGAGTTCTTGGGCCTTGCCTTCCCTTGGCAGCCCTTCCACAGCCCCACAAACCCTGGGGCTCTGAGCTTGCCAGCCAGCTCAGGGTGCCCACGTTGTTGCCTTGCTTGCTTTCAGCGCCGTCAGAGCACAGCTCCAAAATTGGAAATGTCCAGCGTCCGCTCCCACACAAAAGATTCCAGGACTGCAAGGAGTTGCTGGCCCTCGCCTTCCCTTGGCAGCCCTTCCACAGCCCCACAAACCCTGGGGCTCTGAGTTTACCAGCCAGCTCAGGGTGCCCACGTTGTTGCCTTGCTCGCTCTCAGCACAGCCGCCAGAGCCGAGCTCCGAAATTGCAAACGTCCAGCGACTGCTGCCACACGAAAGGTGCCAGGACTCCCAGGTGTTGCTGGCCCTCGCCTTCCCTTGGCAGCCCTTCCACAGCCCCACAAACCCAGGGGCTCTGAGCTTGCCAGCCAGCTCAGGGTGCCCACGTTGTTGCCTTGCTTGCTTTCAGCGCCGTCAGAGCACAGCTCCAAAATTGGAAATGTCCAGCGTCCGCTCCCACACAAAAGATTCCAGGACTGCAAGGAGTTGCTGGCCCTCGCCTTCCCTTGGCAGCCCTTCCACAGCCCCACAAACCCTTGGGCTCCGAGTTTACCAGCCAGCTCAGGGTGCCCACGTTGTTGCCTTGCTCGCTCTCAGCACAGCCGCCAGAGCCCAGCTCCGAAATTGCAAACGTCCAGCGACTGCTGCCACACGAAAGGTGCCAGGCCTCCCAGGTGTTGCTGGCCCTCGCCTTCCCTTGGCAGCCCTTCCACAGCCCCACAAACCCTGGGGCTCCGAGCTTGCCAGCCAACTCAGGGTGCTGACGTTGTTGCCTTGCTCGCTCTCAGCGCTGCCGCCAGAGCCCAGCTCCGAAATTGCAAACGTCCTGCGACTGCTCCCACACGAAAGGTGCCAGGACTCCCAGGTGTTGCTGGCCCTCGCCTTCCCTTGGCAGCCCTTCCACAGCCCCACAAACCCTGGGGCTCCAAGCTTGCCAGCCAGCTCAGGGTGCCCACGTTTTTGCCTTGCTTGCTGTTATTGGTGCCGCCAGAGCCCAGATCCGAAATTGCAAACGTTCAGCGACTGCTGCCACACGAAAGGTGCCAGGACTCCCAGGAGTTCTTGGACCTCGCCTTCCCTTGGCAGCCCTTCCACAGCCCCACGAATCCTGGGGCTCTGAGCTTGCCAGCCAGCTCAGGGTGCCCACGTTGTTGCCTTGCTCGCTCTCAGCACTGCCGCCAGAGCCCAGCTCCGAAATTGCAAACGTCCAGCGACTGCTCCCACACGAAAGGTGCCAGGCCTCCCAGGTGTTGCTGGCCCTCGCCTTCCCTTGGCAGCCCTTCCACAGCCCCACAAACCCTGGGGCTCCGAGCTTGCCAGCCAGCTCAGGGTGCCCACGTTGTTGCCTTGCTTGCTTTCAGCGCCTTCAGAGCACAGCTCCAAAATTGGAAATGTCCAGCGTCTGCTCCCACACAAAAGGTTCCAGGACTGCAAGGAGTTGCTGGTCCTCGCCTTCCCTTGGCAGCCCTTCCACAGCCCCACAAACCCTGGGGCTCTGAGTTTACCAGCCAGCTCAGGGTGCCCACGTTGTTGCCTTGCTCGCTCTCAGCACAGCCGCCAGAGCCCAGCTCCGAAATTGCAAACGTCCAGCGACTGCTCCCACACGAAAGGTGCCAGGACTCCCAGGTGTTGCTGGCCCTCGCCTTCCCTTGGCAGCCCTTCCACAGCCCCACAAACCCTGGGGCTCTGAGCTTGCCAGCCAGCTCAGGGTGCCCACGTTGTTGCCTTGCTTGCTTTCAGCGCCGTCAGAGCACAGCTCCAAAATTGGAAATGTCCAGCGTCCGCTCCCACACAAAAGATTCCAGGACTGCAAGGAGTTGCTGGCCCTCGCCTTCCCTTGGCAGCCCTTCCACAGCCCCACAAACCCTGGGGCTCCGAGTTTACCAGCCAGCTCAGGGTGCCCACGTTGTTGCCTTGCTCGCTCTCAGCACAGCCGCCAGAGCCCAGCTCCGAAATTGCAAACGTCCTGCGACTGCTCCCACACGAAAGGTTCCAGGCCTCCCAGGTGTTGCTGGCCCTCGCCTTCCCTTGGCATCCCTTCCACAGCCCCACAAACTCTGGGGCTCTGAGCTTGCCAGCCAGCTCAGGGTGCCGACGTTGTTGCCTTGCTTGCTTTCAGCGCCGTCAGAGCACAGCTCCAAAATTGGAAATGTCCAGCGTCCGCTCCCACACAAAAGATTCCAGGACTGCAAGGAGTTGCTGGTCATCGCCTTCCCTTGGCAGCCCTTCCACAGCTCCAGAAACCCTGGGGCTCCGAGTTTACCAGCCAGCTCAGGGTGCCGACGTTGTTGCCTTGCTCGCTCTCAGCACAGCCGCCAGAGCCCAGCTCTAAAATTGCAAACGTCCAGCGACTGCTCCCACACGAAAGGTGCCAGGACTCCCAGGTGTTGCTGGTGCTCGCCTTCCCTTGGCAGCCCTTCCACAGCCCCACAAACCCTGGGGCTCCGAGCTTGCCAGCCAGCTCAGGGTGCTGACGTTGTTGCCTTGCTCGCTCTCAGCGCCGCCGCCAGAGCCCAGCTCCGAAATTGCAAACGTCCAGCGACTGCTCCCACACGAAAGGTGCCAGGCCTCCCAGGTGTTGCTGGCCCTCGGCTTCCCTTGGCAGCCCTTCCACAGCCCCACAAACCCTGGGGCTCCGAGCTTGCCAGCCAGCTCAGGCTGCCCACGTTGTTGCCTTGCTTGCTTTCAGCGCCTTCAGAGCACAGCTCCAAAATTGGAAATGTCCAGCGTCTGCTCCCACACAAAAGGTTCCAGGACTGCAAGGAGTTGCTGGTCCTCGCCTTCCCTTGGCAGCCCTTCCACAGCTCCACAAACCCTGGGGCTCCGAGTTTACCAGCCAGCTCAGGGTGCCCACGTTGTTGCCTTGCTCGCTCTCAGCACAGCCGCCAGAGCCCAGCTCCGAAATTGCAAACGTCCAGCGACTGCTCCCACACGAAAGGTGCCAGGACTCCCAGGTGTTGCTGGCCCTCGCCTTCCCTTGGCAGCCCTTCCACAGCCCCACAAACCCTGGGGCTCTGAGCTTGCCAGCCAGCTCAGGCTGCCCACGTTGTTGCCTTGCTTGCTGTTATTGCCGCCGCCAGAGCCCAGCTCCGAAATTGCAAACGTCCAGCGACTGCTCCCACACGAAAGGTGCCAGGACTCCCAGGTGTTGCTGGCCCTCGCCTTCCCTTGGCAGCCCTTCCACAGCCCCATGAATCCTGGGGCTCTGAGCTTGCCAGCCAGCTCAGGGTGCCCACGTTGTTGCCTTGCTCGCTCTCAGCACTGCCGCCAGAGCCCAGCTCCGAAATTGCAAACGTCCAGCGACTGCTCCCACACGAAAGGTGCCAGGACTCCCAGGTGTTGGTGGTGCTCGCCTTCCCTTGGCAGCCCTTCCACAGCCCCACAAACCCTGGGGCTCCGGCCTTGCGAGCCAGCTCAGGGTGCTGACGTTGTTGCCTTGCTCGCTCTCAGCGCCGCCGCCAGAGCCCAGCTCCGAAATTGCAAACGTCCAGCGACTGCTGCCACACGAAAGGTGCCAGGCCTCCCAGGTGTTGCTGGTCCTCGCCTTCCCTTGGCAGCCCTTCCACAGCCCCACAAACCCTGGGGCTCCGAGCTTGCCAGCCAGCTCAGGCTGCCCACGTTGTTGCCTTGCTTGCTTTCAGCGCCTTCAGAGCACAGCTCCAAAATTGGAAATGTCCAGCGTCTGCTCCCACACAAAAGGTTCCAGGACTGCAAGGAGTTGCTGGTCCTCGCCTTCCCTTGGCAGCCCTTCCACAACCACACAAACCCTGGGGCTCCGAGCTTGCCAGCCAGCTCAGGGTGCCGATCTTGTTGCCTTGCTTGCTCTCAGCGCCGTCGCCAGAGCCCAGCTCCGAAATTGAAACGTACAGCGAGTGCTCCCACATGAAAGGTGCCAGGACTCCCAGGAGTTCTTGGACCTTGCCTTCCCTTGGCAGCCCTTCCACAGCCCCACAAACCCTGGGGCTCTGAGCTTGCCAGCCAGCTCAGGGTGCCGACGTTGTTGCCTTGCTTGCTGTTATTGCCGCCGCCAGAGCCCAGCTCCGAAATTGCAAACGTCCTGCGACTGCTGCCACACGAAAGGTTCTAGGCCTCCCAGGTGTTGCTGGCCCTCGCCTTCCCTTGGCATCCCTTCCACAGCCCCACAAACTCTGGGGCTCTGAGCTTGCCAGCCAGCTCAGGGTGCCCACGTTGTTGCCTTGCTTGCTTTCAGCGCCGTCAGAGCACAGCTCCAAAATTGGAAATGTCCAGCGTCCGCTCCCACACAAAAGATTCCAGGACTGCAAGGAGTTGCTGGCCCTCGCCTTCCCTTGGCAGCCCTTCCACAGCTCCAGAAACCCTGGGGCTCCGAGTTTACCAGCCAGCTCAGGGTGCCGACGTTGTTGCCTTGCTCGCTCTCAGCACAGCCGCCAGAGCCCAGCTCCAAAATTGCAAACGTCCAGCGACTGCTCCCACACGAAAGGTGCCAGGACTCCCAGGTGTTGCTGGTGCTCGCCTTCCCTTGGCAGCCCTTCCACAGCCCCACAAACCCTGGGGCTCCGAGCTTGCCAGCCAGCTCAGGGTGCTGACGTTGTTGCCTTGCTCGCTCTCAGCGCCGCCGCCAGAGCCCAGCTCCGAAATTGCAAACGTCCAGCGACTGCTCCCACACGAAAGGTGCCAGGCCTCCCAGGTGTTGCTGGCCCTCGCCTTCCCTTGGCAGCCCTTCCACAGCCCCACAAACCCTGGGGCTCTGAGCTTGCCAGCCAGCTCAGGGTGCCCACGTTGTTGCCTTGCTTGCTTTCAGCGCCGTCAGAGCACAGCTCCAAAATTGGAAATGTCCAGCTTCTGCTCCCACACGAAAGGTGCCAGGACTCCCAGGTGTTGCTGGCCCTCGCCTTCCCTTGGCAGCCCTTCCACAGCTCCAGAAACCCTGGGGCTCCGAGTTTACCAGCCAGCTCAGGGTTCCCACGTTGTTGCCTTGCTCGCTCTCAGCACAGCCGCCAGAGCCCAGCTCCGAAATTGCAAACGTCCAGCGACTGCTGCCACACGAAAGGTGCCAGGACTCCCAGGTGTTGCTGGCCCTCGCCTTCCCTTGGCAGCCCTTCCACAGCCCCACAAACCCTGGGGCTCCGAGCTTGCCAGCCAGCTCAGGGTGCCGACGTTGTTGCCTTGCTTGCTGTTATTGCCGCCGCCAGAGCCCAGATCCGAAATTGCAAACGTTCAGCGACTGCTGCCACACGAAAGGTGCCAGTACTCCCAGGAGTTGCTGGTCCTCGCCTTCCCTTGGCAGCCCTTCCACAGCCCCACGAATCCTGGGGCTCTGAGCTTGCCAGCCAGCTCAGGGTGCCCACGTTGTTGCCTTGCTCGCTCTCAGCACTGCCGCCAGAGCCCAGCTCCGAAATTGCAAACGTCCAGCGACTGCTCCCACACGAAAGGTGCCAGGACTCCCAGGAGTTCTTGGGCCTTGCCTTCCCTTGGCAGCCCTTCCACAGCCCCACAAACCCTGGGGCTCTGAGCTTGCCAGCCAGCTCAGGGTGCCCACGTTGTTGCCTTGCTTGCTTTCAGCGCCGTCAGAGCACAGCTCCAAAATTGGAAATGTCCAGCGTCCGCTCCCACACAAAAGATTCCAGGACTGCAAGGAGTTGCTGGCCCTCGCCTTCCCTTGGCAGCCCTTCCACAGCCCCACAAACCCTGGGGCTCTGAGTTTACCAGCCAGCTCAGGGTGCCCACGTTGTTGCCTTGCTCGCTCTCAGCACAGCCGCCAGAGCCGAGCTCCGAAATTGCAAACGTCCAGCGACTGCTGCCACACGAAAGGTGCCAGGACTCCCAGGTGTTGCTGGCCCTCGCCTTCCCTTGGCAGCCCTTCCACAGCCCCACAAACCCTGGGGCTCTGAGCTTGCCAGCCAGCTCAGGGTGCCCACGTTGTTGCCTTGCTTGCTTTCAGCGCCGTCAGAGCACAGCTCCAAAATTGGAAATGTCCAGCGTCCGCTCCCACACAAAAGATTCCAGGACTGCAAGGAGTTGCTGGCCCTCGCCTTCCCTTGGCAGCCCTTCCACAGCCCCACAAACCCTTGGGCTCCGAGTTTACCAGCCAGCTCAGGGTGCCCACGTTGTTGCCTTGCTCGCTCTCAGCACAGCCGCCAGAGCCCAGCTCCGAAATTGCAAACGTCCAGCGACTGCTGCCACACGAAAGGTGCCAGGCCTCCCAGGTGTTGCTGGCCCTCGCCTTCCCTTGGCAGCCCTTCCACAGCCCCACAAACCCTGGGGCTCCGAGCTTGCCAGCCAACTCAGGGTGCTGACGTTGTTGCCTTGCTCGCTCTCAGCGCTGCCGCCAGAGCCCAGCTCCGAAATTGCAAACGTCCTGCGACTGCTCCCACACGAAAGGTGCCAGGACTCCCAGGTGTTGCTGGCCCTCGCCTTCCCTTGGCAGCCCTTCCACAGCCCCACAAACCCTGGGGCTCCAAGCTTGCCAGCCAGCTCAGGGTGCCCACGTTTTTGCCTTGCTTGCTGTTATTGGTGCCGCCAGAGCCCAGATCCGAAATTGCAAACGTTCAGCGACTGCTCCCACACGAAAGGTGCCAGGACTCCCAGGAGTTCTTGGACCTCGCCTTCCCTTGGCAGCCCTTCCACAGCCCCACGAATCCTGGGGCTCTGAGCTTGCCAGCCAGCTCAGGGTGCCCACGTTGTTGCCTTGCTCGCTCTCAGCACCGCCGCCAGAGCCCAGCTCCGAAATTGCAAACGTCCAGCGACTGCTCCCACACGAAAGGTGCCAGGCCTCCCAGGTGTTGCTGGCCCTCGCCTTCCCTTGGCAGCCCTTCCACAGCCCCACAAACCCTGGGGCTCCGAGCTTGCCAGCCAGCTCAGGCTGCCCACGTTGTTGCCTTGCTTGCTTTCAGCGCCTTCAGAGCACAGCTCCAAAATTGGAAATGTCCAGCGTCTGCTCCCACACAAAAGGTTCCAGGACTGCAAGGAGTTGCTGGTCCTCGCCTTCCCTTGGCAGCCCTTCCACAGCTCCACAAACCCTGGGGCTCCGAGTTTACCAGCCAGCTCAGGGTGCCCACGTTGTTGCCTTGCTCGCTCTCAGCACAGCCGCCAGAGCCCAGCTCCGAAATTGCAAACGTCCAGCGACTGCTCCCACACGAAAGGTGCCAGGACTCCCAGGTGTTGCTGGCCCTCGCCTTCCCTTGGCAGCCCTTCCACAGCCCCACAAACCCTGGGGCTCTGAGCTTGCCAGCCAGCTCAGGGTGCCCACGTTGTTGCCTTGCTTGCTGTTATTGCCGCCGCCAGAGCCCAGCTCCGAAATTGCAAACGTCCAGCGACTGCTGCCACACGAAAGGTGCCAGGACTCCCAGGTGTTGCTGGCCCTCGCCTTCCCTTGGCAGCCCTTCCACAGCCCCACAAACCCTGGGGCTCTGAGCTTGCCAGCCAGCTCAGGGTGCCCACGTTGTTGCCTTGCTTGCTTTCAGCGCCGTCAGAGCACAGCTCCAAAATTGGAAATGTCCAGCTTCTGCTCCCACACGAAAGGTGCCAGGACTCCCAGGTGTTGCTGGCCCTCGCCTTCCCTTGGCAGCCCTTCCACAGCTCCAGAAACCCTGGGGCTCCGAGTTTACCAGCCAGCTCAGGGTTCCCACGTTGTTGCCTTGCTCGCTCTCAGCACAGCCGCCAGAGCCCAGCTCCGAAATTGCAAACGTCCAGCGACTGCTGCCACACGAAAGGTGCCAGGACTCCCAGGAGTTCTTGGGCCTTGCCTTCCCTTGGCAGCCCTTCCACAGCCCCACAAACCCTGGGGCTCTGAGCTTGCCAGCCAGCTCAGGGTGCCCACGTTGTTGCCTTGCTTGCTTTCAGCGCCGTCAGAGCACAGCTCCAAAATTGGAAATGTCCAGCGTCCGCTCCCACACAAAAGATTCCAGGACTGCAAGGAGTTTCTGGCCCTTGCCTTCCGTTGGCAGCCCTTCCACAGCCCCACAAACCCTGGGGCTCTGAGTTTACCAGCCAGCTCAGGGTGCCCACGTTGTTGCCTTGCTCGCTCTCAGCACAGCCGCCAGAGCCCAGCTCCGAAATTGCAAACGTCCAGCGACTGCTCCCACACGAAAGGTGCCAGGACTCCCAGGTGTTGCTGGCCCTCGCCTTCCCTTGGCAGCCCTTCCACAGCCCCACAAACCCTGGGGCTCTGAGCTTGCCAGCCAGCTCAGGGTGCCCACGTTGTTGCCTTGCTTGCTTTCAGCGCCGTCAGAGCACAGCTCCAAAATTGGAAATGTCCAGCGTCCGCTCCCACACAAAAGATTCCAGGACTGCAAGGAGTTGCTGGCCCTCGCCTTCCCTTGGCAGCCCTTCCACAGCCCCACAAACCCTTGGGCTCCGAGTTTACCAGCCAGCTCAGGGTGCCCACGTTGTTGCCTTGCTCGCTCTCAGCACAGCCGCCAGAGCCCAGCTCCGAAATTGCAAACGTCCTGCGACTGCTCCCACACGAAAGGTTCCAGGCCTCCCAGGTGTTGCTGGCCCTCGCCTTCCCTTGGCATCCCTTCCACAGCCCCACAAACTCTGGGGCTCTGAGCTTGCCAGCCAGCTCAGGGTGCCGACGTTGTTGCCTTGCTTGCTTTCAGCGCCGTCAGAGCACAGCTCCAAAATTGGAAATGTCCAGCGTCCGCTCCCACACAAAAGATTCCAGGACTGCAAGGAGTTGCTGGTCCTCGCCTTCCCTTGGCAGCCCTTCCACAGCTCCAGAAACCCTGGGGCTCCGAGTTTACCAGCCAGCTCAGGGTGCCGACGTTGTTGCCTTGCTCGCTCTCAGCACAACCGCCAGAGCCCAGCTCCAAAATTGCAAACGTCCAGCGACTGCTGCCACACGAAAGGTGCCAGGACTCCCAGGTGTTGCTGGTGCTCGCCTTCCCTTGGCAGCCCTTCCACAGCCCCACAAACCCTGGGGCTCCGAGCTTGCCAGCCAGCTCAGGGTGCTGACGTTGTTGCCTTGCTCGCTCTCAGCGCCGCCGCCAGAGCCCAGCTCCGAAATTGCAAACGTCCAGCGACTGCTCCCACACGAAAGGTGCCAGGCCTCCCAGGTGTTGCTGGCCCTCGGCTTCCCTTGGCAGCCCTTCCACAGCCCCACAAACCCTGGGGCTCCGAGCTTGCCAGCCAGCTCAGGCTGCCCACGTTGTTGCCTTGCTTGCTTTCAGCGCCTTCAGAGCACAGCTCCAAAATTGGAAATGTCCAGCGTCTGCTCCCACACAAAAGGTTCCAGGACTGCAAGGAGTTGCTGGTCCTCGCCTTCCCTTGGCAGCCCTTCCACAGCTCCACAAACCCTGGGGCTCCGAGTTTACCAGCCAGCTCAGGGTGCCCACGTTGTTGCCTTGCTCGCTCTCAGCACAGCCGCCAGAGCCCAGCTCCGAAATTGCAAACGTCCAGCGACTGCTCCCACACGAAAGGTGCCAGGACTCCCAGGTGTTGCTGGCCCTCGCCTTCCCTTGGCAGCCCTTCCACAGCCCCACAAACCCTGGGGCTCTGAGCTTGCCAGCCAGCTCAGGGTGCCCAGGTTGTTGCCTTGCTTGCTGTTATTGCCGCCGCCAGAGCCCAGCTCCGAAATTGCAAACGTCCAGCGACTGCTGCCACACGAAAGGTGCCAGGACTCCCAGGTGTTGCTGGCCCTCGCCTTCCCTTGGCATCCCTTCCACAGCCCCACAAACCCTGGGGCTCTGAGCTTGCCAGCCAGCTCAGGGTGCCCACGTTGTTGCCTTGCTTGCTTTCAGCGCCGTCAGAGCACAGCTCCAAAATTGGAAATGTCCAGCTTCTGCTCCCACACGAAAGGTGCCAGGACTCCCAGGTGTTGCTGGCCCTCGCCTTCCCTTGGCAGCCCTTCCACAGCTCCAGAAACCCTGGGGCTCCGAGTTTACCAGCCAGCTCAGGGTTCCCACGTTGTTGCCTTGCTCGCTCTCAGCACAGCCGCCAGAGCCCAGCTCCGAAATTGCAAACGTCCAGCGACTGCTGCCACACGAAAGGTGCCAGGACTCCCAGGAGTTCTTGGGCCTTGCCTTCCCTTGGCAGCCCTTCCGCAGCCCCACAAACCCTGGGGCTCTGAGCTTGCCAGCCAGCTCAGGGTGCCCACGTTGTTGCATTGCTTGCTTTCAGCGCCGTCAGAGCACAGCTCCAAAATTGGAAATGTCCAGCGTCCGCTCCCACACAAAAGATTCCAGGACTGCAAGGAGTTGCTGGCCCTTGCCTTCCCTTGGCAGCCCTTCCACAGCCCCACAAACCCTGGGGCTCCGAGTTTACCAGCCAGCTCAGGGTGCCCACGTTGTTGCCTTGCTCGCTCTCAGCACAGCCGCCAGAGCCCAGCTCCGAAATTGCAAACGTCCAGCGACTGCTGCCACACGAAAGGTGCCAGGACTCCCAGGTGTTGCTGGCCCTCGCCTTCCCTTGGCAGCCCTTCCACAGCCCCACAAACCCTGGGGCTCTGAGCTTGCCAGCCAGCTCAGGGTGCCCACGTTGTTGCCTTGCTTGCTTTCAGCGCCGTCAGAGCACAGCTCCAAAATTGGAAATGTCCAGCGTCCGCTCCCACACAAAAGATTCCAGGACTGCAAGGAGTTGCTGGCCCTCGCCTTCCCTTGGCAGCCCTTCCACAGCCCCACAAACCCTTGGGCTCCGAGTTTACCAGCCAGCTCAGGGTGCCCACGTTGTTGCCTTGCTCGCTCTCAGCACAGCCGCCAGAGCCCAGCTCTGAAATTGCAAACGTCCTGCGACTGCTCCCACACGAAAGGTTCCAGGCCTCCCAGGTGTTGCTGGCCCTCGCCTTCCCTTGGCATCCCTTCCACAGCCCCATAAACTCTGGGGCTCTGAGCTTGCCAGCCAGCTCAGGGTGCCGACGTTGTTGCCTTGCTTGCTTTCAGCGCCGTCAGAGCACAGCTCCAAAATTGGAAATGTCCAGCGTCCGCTCCCACACAAAAGATTCCAGGACTGCAAGGAGTTGCTGGTCCTCGCCTTCCCTTGGCAGCCCTTCCACAGCTCCAGAAACCCTGGGGCTCCGAGTTTACCAGCCAGCTCAGGGTGCCGACGTTGTTGCCTTGCTCGCTCTCAGCACAGCCGCCAGAGCCCAGCTCCAAAATTGCAAACGTCCAGCGACTGCTCCCACACGAAAGGTGCCAGGACTCCCAGGTGTTGCTGGTGCTCGCCTTCCCTTGGCAGCCCTTCCACAGCCCCACAAACCCTGGGGCTCCGAGCTTGCCAGCCAGCTCAGGGTGCTGAGGTTGTTGCCTTGCTCGCTCTCAGCGCCGCCGCCAGAGCCCAGCTCCGAAATTGCAAACGTCCAGCGACTGCTCCCACACGAAAGGTGCCAGGCCTCCCAGGTGTTGCTGGCCCTCGCCTTCCCTTGGCAGCCCTTCCACAGCCCCACAAACCCTGGGGCTCCGAGCTTGCCAGCCAGCTCAGGCTGCCCACGTTGTTGCCTTGCTTGCTTTCAGCGCCTTCAGAGCACAGCTCCAAAATTGGAAATGTCCAGCGTCTGCTCCCACACAAAAGGTTCCAGGACTGCAAGGAGTTGCTGGTCCTCGCCTTCCCTTGGCAGCCCTTCCACAGCTCCACAAACCCTGGGGCTCCGAGTTTACCAGCCAGCTCAGGGTGCCCACGTTGTTGCCTTGCTCGCTCTCAGCACAGCCGCCAGAGCCCAGCTCCGAAATTGCAAACGTCCAGCGACTGCTCCCACACGAAAGGTGCCAGGACTCCCAGGTGTTGCTGGCCCTCGCCTTCCCTTGGCAGCCCTTCCACAGCCCCACAAACCCTGGGGCTCTGAGCTTGCCAGCCAGCTCAGGGTGCCCACGTTGTTGCCTTGCTTGCTGTTATTGCCGCCGCCAGAGCCCAGCTCCGAAATTGCAAACGTCCAGCGACTGCTGCCACACGAAAGGTGCCAGGCCTCCCAGGTGTTGCTGGCCCTCGCCTTCCCTTGGCAGCCCTTCCACAGCCCCACAAACCCTGGGGCTCTGAGCTTGCCAGCCAGCTCAGGGTGCCCACGTTGTTGCCTTGCTTGCTTTCAGCGCCGTCAGAGCACAGCTCCAAAATTGGAAATGTCCAGCTTCTGCTCCCACACGAAAGGTGCCAGGACTCCCAGGTGTTTCTGGCCCTCGCCTTCCCTTGGCAGCCCTTCCACAGCTCCAGAAACCCTGGGGCTCCGAGTTTACCAGCCAGCTCAGGGTTCCCACGTTGTTGCCTTGCTCGCTCTCAGCACAGCCGCCAAAGTCCAGCTCCGAAATTGCAAACGTCCAGCGACTGCTCCCACACGAAAGGTGCCAGGACTCCCAGGTGTTGCTGGCCCTCGCCTTCCCTTGGCAGCCCTTCCACAGCCCCACAAACCCTGGGGCTCCGAGCTTGCCAGCCAGCTCAGGGTGCCGACGTTGTTGCCTTGCTTGCTGTTATTGCCGCCGCCAGAGCCCAGATCCGAAATTGCAAACGTTCAGCGACTGCTGCCACACGAAAGGTGCCAGTACTCCTAGGAGTTGCTGGTCCTCACCTTCCCTTGGCAGCCCTTCCACAGCCCCACGAATCCTGGGGCTCTGAGCTTGCCAGCCAGCTCAGGGTGCTGACGTTGTTGCCTTGCTCGCTCTCAGCACTGCCGCCAGAGCCCAGCTCCGAAATTGCAAACGTCCAGCGACTGCTGCCACACGAAAGGTGCCAGGACTCCCAGGAGTTCTTGGGCCTTGCCTTCCCTTGGCATACCTTCCACAGCCCCACAAACCCTGGGGCTCCGAGCTTGCCAGCCAGCTCAGGCTGCCCACGTTGTTGCCTTGCTTGCTTTCAGCGCCTTCAGAGCACAGCTCCAAAATTGGAAATGTCCAGCGTCTGCTCCCACACTAAAGGTTCCAGGACTGCAAGGAGTTGCTGGTCCTCGCCTTCCCTTGGCAGCCCTTCCACAGCTCCACAAACCCTGGGGCTCCGAGTTTACCAGCCAGCTCAGGGTGCCGACGTTGTTGCCTTGCTCGCTCTCAGCACAGCCGCCAGAGCCCAGCTCCGAAATTGCAAACGTCCAGCGACTGCTCCCACACGAAAGGTGCCAGGACTCCCAGGTGTTGCTGGCCCTCGCCTTCCCTTGGCAGCCCTTCCACAGCCCCACAAACCCTGGGGCTCTGAGCTTGCCAGCCAGCTCAGGGTGCCCACGTTGTTGCCTTGCTTGCTGTTATTGCCGCCGCCAGAGCCCAGCTCCGAAATTGCAAACGTCCAGCGACTGCTCCCACACGAAAGGTGCCAGGCCTCCCAGGTGTTGCTGGCCCTCGCCTTCCCTTGGCAGCCCTTCCACAGCTCCACAAACCCTGGGGCTCCGAGTTTACCAGCCAGCTCAGGGTGCCCAGGTTGTTGCCTTGCTCGCTCTCAGCACAGCCGCCAGAGCCCAGCTCCGAAATTGCAAACGTCCAGCGACTGCTGCCACACGAAAGGTGCCAGGCCTCCCAGGTGTTGCTGGCCCTCGCCTTCCCTTGGCAGCCCTTCCACAGCCCCACAAACCCTGGGGCTCCGAGCTTGCCAGCCAGCTCAGGGTGCCGACGTTGTTGCCTTGCTTGCTGTTATTGCCGCCGCCAGAGCCCAGATCCGAAATTGCAAACGTTCAGCGACTGCTCCCACACGAAAGGTGCCAGTACTCCCAGGAGTTGCTGGTCCTCGCCTTCCCTTGGCAGCCCTTCCACAGCCCCATGAATCCTGGGGCTCTGAGCTTGCCAGCCAGCTCAGGGTGCCCACGTTGTTGCCTTGCTCGCTCTCAGCACTGCCGCCAGAGCCCAGCTCCGAAATTGCAAACGTCCAGCGACTGCTCCCACACGAAAGGTGCCATTACTCCCAGGTGTTGCTGGTGCTCGCCTTCCCTTGGCAGCCCTTCCACAGCCCCACAAACCCTGGGGCTCCGGCCTTGCGAGCCAGCTCAGGGTGCTGACGTTGTTGCCTTGCTCGCTCTCAGCGCCGCCGCCAGAGCCCAGCTCCGAAATTGCAAACGTCCAGCGACTGCTGCCACACGAATGGTGCCAGGCCTCCCAGGTGTTGCTGGTCCTCGCCTTCCCTTGGCAGCCCTTCCACAGCCCCACAAACCCTGGGGCTCCGAGCTTGCCAGCCAGCTCAGGCTGCCCACGTTGTTGCCTTGCTTGCTTTCAGCGCCTTCAGAGCACAGCTCCAAAATTGGAAATGTCCAGCGTCTGCTCCCACACAAAAGGTTCCAGGACTGCAAGGAGTTGCTGGTCCTCGCCTTCCCTTGGCAGCCCTTCCACAACCCCACAAACCCTGGGGCTCCGAGCTTGCCAGCCAGCTCAGGGTGCCGATCTTGTTGCCTTGCTTGCTCTCAGCGCCGTCGCCAGAGCCCAGCTCCGAAATTGAAACGTCCAGCGAGTGCTCCCACATGAAAGGTGCCAGGACTCCCAGGAGTTCTTGGACCTTGCCTTCCCTTGGCAGCCCTTCCACAGCCCCACAAACCCTGGGGCTCTGAGCTTGCCAGCCAGCTCAGGGTGCCGACGTTGTTGCCTTGCTTGCTGTTATTGCCGCCGCCAGAGCCCAGCTCCGAAATTGCAAACGTCCTGCGACTGCTCCCACACGAAAGGTTCCAGGCCTCCCAGGTGTTGCTGGCCCTCGCCTTCCCTTGGCATCCCTTCCACAGCCCCACAAACTCTGGGGCTCTGAGCTTGCCAGCCAGCTCAGGGTGCCGACGTTGTTGCCTTGCTTGCTTTCAGCGCCGTCAGAGCACAGCTCCAAAATTGGAAATGTCCAGCGTCCGCTCCCACACAAAAGATTCCAGGACTGCAAGGAGTTGCTGGTCCTCGCCTTCCCTTGGCAGCCCTTCCACAGCTCCAGAAACCCTGGGGCTCCGAGTTTACCAGCCAGCTCAGGGTGCCGACGTTGTTGCCTTGCTCGCTCTCAGCACAGCCGCCAGAGCCCAGCTCCAAAATTGCAAACGTCCAGCGACTGCTCCCACACGAAAGGTGCCAGGACTCCCAGGTGTTGCTGGTGCTCGCCTTCCCTTGGCAGCCCTTCCACAGCCCCACAAACCCTGGGGCTCCGAGCTTGCCAGCCAGCTCAGGGTGCTGACGTTGTTGCCTTGCTCGCTCTCAGCGCCGCCGCCAGAGCCCAGCTCCGAAATTGCAAACGTCCAGCGACTGCTCCCACACGAAAGGTGCCAGGCCTCCCAGGTGTTGCTGGCCCTCGCCTTCCCTTGGCAGCCCTTCCACAGCCCCACAAACCCTGGGGCTCCGAGCTTGCCAGCCAGCTCAGGCTGCCCACGTTGTTGCCTTGCTTGCTTTCAGCGCCTTCAGAGCACAGCTCCAAAATTGGAAATGTCCAGCGTCTGCTCCCACACAAAAGGTTCCAGGACTGCAAGGAGTTGCTGGTCCTCGCCTTCCCTTGGCAGCCCTTCCACAGCTCCACAAACCCTGGGGCTCCGAGTTTACCAGCCAGCTCAGGGTGCCCACGTTGTTGCCTTGCTCGCTCTCAGCACAGCCGCCAGAGCCCAGCTCCGAAATTGCAAACGTCCAGCGACTGCTCCCACACGAAAGGTGCCAGGACTCCCAGGTGTTGCTGGCCCTCGCCTTCCCTTGGCAGCCCTTCCACAGCCCCACAAACCCTGGGGCTCTGAGCTTGCCAGCCAGCTCAGGGTGCCCACGTTGTTGCCTTGCTTGCTGTTATTGCCGCCGCCAGAGCCCAGCTCCGAAATTGCAAACGTCCAGCGACTGCTGCCACACGAAAGGTGCCAGGACTCCCAGGTGTTGCTGGCCCTCGCCTTCCCTTGGCAGCCCTTCCACAGCCCCACAAACCCTGGGGCTCTGAGCTTGCCAGCCAGCTCAGGGTGCCCACGTTGTTGCCTTGCTTGCTTTCAGCGCCGTCAGAGCACAGCTCCAAAATTGGAAATGTCCAGCTTCTGCTCCCACACGAAAGGTGCCAGGACTCCCAGGTGTTGCTGGCCCTCGCCTTCCCTTGGCAGCCCTTCCACAGCTCCAGAAACCCTGGGGCTCCGAGTTTACCAGCCAGCTCAGGGTTCCCACGTTGTTGCCTTGCTCGCTCTCAGCACAGCCGCCAGAGCCCAGCTCCGAAATTGCAAACGTCCAGCGACTGCTGCCACACGAAAGGTGCCAGGACTCCCAGGAGTTCTTGGGCCTTGCCTTCCCTTGGCAGCCCTTCCACAGCCCCACAAACCCTGGGGCTCTGAGCTTGCCAGCCAGCTCAGGGTGCCCACGTTGTTGCCTTGCTTGCTTTCAGCGCCGTCAGAGCACAGCTCCAAAATTGGAAATGTCCAGCGTCCGCTCCCACACAAAAGATTCCAGGACTGCAAGGAGTTTCTGGCCCTTGCCTTCCCTTGGCAGCCCTTCCACAGCCCCACAAACCCTGGGGCTCTGAGTTTACCAGCCAGCTCAGGGTGCCCACGTTGTTGCCTTGCTCGCTCTCAGCACAGCCGCCAGAGCCCAGCTCCGAAATTGCAAACGTCCAGCGACTGCTCCCACACGAAAGGTGCCAGGACTCCCAGGTGTTGCTGGCCCTCGCCTTCCCTTGGCAGCCCTTCCACAGCCCCACAAACCCTGGGGCTCTGAGCTTGCCAGCCAGCTCAGGGTGCCCACGTTGTTGCCTTGCTTGCTTTCAGCGCCGTCAGAGCACAGCTCCAAAATTGGAAATGTCCAGCGTCCGCTCCCACACAAAAGATTCCAGGACTGCAAGGAGTTGCTGGCCCTCGCCTTCCCTTGGCAGCCCTTCCACAGCCCCACAAACCCTTGGGCTCCGAGTTTACCAGCCAGCTCAGGGTGCCCACGTTGTTGCCTTGCTCGCTCTCAGCACAGCCGCCAGAGCCCAGCTCCGAAATTGCAAACGTCCTGCGACTGCTCCCACACGAAAGGTTCCAGGCCTCCCAGGTGTTGCTGGCCCTCGCCTTCCCTTGGCATCCCTTCCACAGCCCCACAAACTCTGGGGCTCTGAGCTTGCCAGCCAGCTCAGGGTGCCGACGTTGTTGCCTTGCTTGCTTTCAGCGCCGTCAGAGCACAGCTCCAAAATTGGAAATGTCCAGCGTCCGCTCCCACACAAAAGATTCCAGGACTGCAAGGAGTTGCTGGTCATCGCCTTCCCTTGGCAGCCCTTCCACAGCTCCAGAAACCCTGGGGCTCCGAGTTTACCAGCCAGCTCAGGGTGCCGACGTTGTTGCCTTGCTCGCTCTCAGCACAGCCGCCAGAGCCCAGCTCCAAAATTGCAAACGTCCAGCGACTGCTCCCACACGAAAGGTGCCAGGACTCCCAGGTGTTGCTGGTGCTCGCCTTCCCTTGGCAGCCCTTCCACAGCCCCACAAACCCTGGGGCTCCGAGCTTGCCAGCCAGCTCAGGGTGCTGACGTTGTTGCCTTGCTCGCTCTCAGCGCCGCCGCCAGAGCCCAGCTCCGAAATTGCAAACGTCCAGCGACTGCTCCCACACGAAAGGTGCCAGGCCTCCCAGGTGTTGCTGGCCCTCGCCTTCCCTTGGCAGCCCTTCCACAGCCCCACAAACCCTGGGGCTCCGAGCTTGCCAGCCAGCTCAGGCTGCCCACGTTGTTGCCTTGCTTGCTTTCAGCGCCTTCAGAGCACAGCTCCAAAATTGGAAATGTCCAGCGTCTGCTCCCACACAAAAGGTTCCAGGACTGCAAGGAGTTGCTGGTCCTCGCCTTCCCTTGGCAGCCCTTCCACAGCTCCACAAACCCTGGGGCTCCGAGTTTACCAGCCAGCTCAGGGTGCCCACGTTGTTGCCTTGCTCGCTCTCAGCACAGCCGCCAGAGCCCAGCTCCGAAATTGCAAACGTCCAGCGACTGCTCCCACACGAAAGGTGCCAGGACTCCCAGGTGTTGCTGGCCCTCGCCTTCCCTTGGCAGCCCTTCCACAGCCCCACAAACCCTGGGGCTCTGAGCTTGCCAGCCAGCTCAGGGTGCCCACGTTGTTGCCTTGCTTGCTGTTATTGCCGCCGCCAGAGCCCAGCTCCGAAATTGCAAACGTCCAGCGACTGCTCCCACACGAAAGGTGCCAGGACTCCCAGGTGTTGCTGGCCCTCGCCTTCCCTTGGCAGCCCTTCCACAGCCCCACAAACCCTGGGGCTCTGAGCTTGCCAGCCAGCTCAGGGTGCCCACGTTGTTGCCTTGCTTGCTTTCAGCGCCGTCAGAGCACAGCTCCAAAATTGGAAATGTCCAGCTTCTGCTCCCACACGAAAGGTGCCAGGACTCCCAGGTGTTGCTGGCCCTCGCCTTCCCTTGGCAGCCCTTCCACAGCTCCAGAAACCCTGGGGCTCCGAGTTTACCAGCCAGCTCAGGGTTCCCACGTTGTTGCCTTGCTCGCTCTCAGCACAGCCGCCAGAGCCCAGCTCCGAAATTGCAAACGTCCAGCGACTGCTCCCACACGAAAGGTGCCAGGACTCCCAGGTGTTGCTGGCCCTCGCCTTCCCTTGGCAGCCCTTCCACAGCCCCACAAACCCTGGGGCTCCGAGCTTGCCAGCCAGCTCAGGGTGCCGACGTTGTTGCCTTGCTTGCTGTTATTGCCGCTGCCAGAGCCCAGATCCGAAATTGCAAACGTTCAGCGACTGCTGCCACACGAAAGGTGCCAGTACTCCCAGGAGTTGCTGGTCCTCGCCTTCCCTTGGCAGCCCTTCCACAGCCCCACGAATCCTGGGGCTCTGAGCTTGCCAGCCAGCTCAGGGTGCCCACGTTTTTGCCTTGCTCGCTCTCAGCACTGCCGCCAGAGCCCAGCTCCGAAATTGCAAACGTTCAGCGACTGCTGCCACACGAAAGGTGCCAGGACTCCCAGGAGTTCTTGGGCCTTGCCTTCCCTTGGCATCCCTTCCACAGCCCCACAAACCCTGGGGCTCTGAGCTTGCCAGCCAGCTCAGGGTGCCCACGTTGTTGCCTTGCTTGCTTTCAGCGCCGTCAGAGCACAGCTCCAAAATTGGAAATGTCCAGCGTCCGCTCCCACACAAAAGATTCCAGGACTGCAAGGAGTTGCTGGCCCTCGCCTTCCCTTGGCAGCCCTTCCACAGCCCCACAAACCCTTGGGCTCCGAGTTTACCAGCCAGCTCAGGGTGCCCACGTTGTTGCCTTGCTCGCTCTCAGCACAGCCGCCAGAGCCGAGCTCCGAAATTGCAAACGTCCAGCGACTGCTGCCACACGAAAGGTGCCAGGACTCCCAGGTGTTGCTGGCCCTCGCCTTCCCTTGGCAGCCCTTCCACAGCCCCACAAACCCTGGGGCTCTGAGCTTGCCAGCCAGCTCAGGGTGCCCACGTTGTTGCCTTGCTTGCTTTCAGCGCCGTCAGAGCACAGCTCCAAAATTGGAAATGTCCAGCGTCCGCTCCCACACAAAAGATTCCAGGACTGCAAGGAGTTGCTGGCCCTCGCCTTCCCTTGGCAGCCCTTCCACAGCCCCACAAACCCTGGGGCTCCGAGTTTACCAGCCAGCTCAGGGTGCCCACGTTGTTGCCTTGCTCGCTCTCAGCGACGCCGCCAGAGCCCAGCTCCGAAATTGCAAACGTCCAGCGACTGCTGCCACACGAAAGGTGCCAGGCCTCCCAGGTGTTGCTGGCCCTCGCCTTCCCTTGGCAGCCCTTCCACAGCCCCACAAACCCTGGGGCTCCGAGCTTGCCAGCCAGCTCAGGGTGCTGACGTTGTTGCCTTGCTCGCTCTCAGCGCTGCCGCCAGAGCCCAGCTCCGAAATTGCAAACGTCCTGCGACTGCTCCCACACGAAAGGTGCCAGGACTCCCAGGTGTTGCTGGCCCTCGCCTTCCCTTGGCAGCCCTTCCACAGCCCCACAAACCCTGGGGCTCCAAGCTTGCCAGCCAGCTCAGGGTGCCCACGTTTTTGCCTTGCTTGCTGTTATTGGTGCCGCCAGAGCCCAGATCCGAAATTGCAAACGTTCAGCGACTGCTCCCACACGAAAGGTGCCAGGACTCCCAGGAGTTCTTGGACCTCGCCTTCCCTTGGCAGCCCTTCCACAGCCCCACGAATCCTGGGGCTCTGAGCTTGCCAGCCAGCTCAGGGTGCCCACGTTGTTGCCTTGCTCGCTCTCAGCACAGCCGACAGAGCCCAGCTCCGAAATTGCAAACGTCCAGCGACTGCTCCCACACGAAAGGTGCCAGGCCTCCCAGGTGTTGCTGGCCCTCGGCTTCCCTTGGCAGCCCTTCCACAGCCCCACAAACCCTGGGGCTCCGAGCTTGCCAGCCAGCTCAGGCTGCCCACGTTGTTGCCTTGCTTGCTTTCAGCGCCTTCAGAGCACAGCTCCAAAATTGGAAATGTCCAGCGTCTGCTCCCACACAAAAGGTTCCAGGACTGCAAGGAGTTGCTGGTCCTCGCCTTCCCTTGGCAGCCCTTCCACAGCTCCACAAACCCTGGGGCTCCGAGTTTACCAGCCAGCTCAGGGTGCCCACGTTGTTGCCTTGCTCGCTCTCAGCACAGCCGCCAGAGCCCAGCTCCGAAATTGCAAACGTCCAGCGACTGCTCCCACACGAAAGGTGCCAGGACTCCCAGGTGTTGCTGGCCCTCGCCTTCCCTTGGCAGCCCTTCCACAGCCCCACAAACCCTGGGGCTCTGAGCTTGCCAGCCAGCTCAGGGTGCCCACGTTGTTGCCTTGCTTGCTTTCAGCGCCGTCAGAGCACAGCTCCAAAATTGGAAATGTCCAGCGTCCGCTCCCACACAAAAGATTCCAGGACTGCAAGGAGTTGCTGGCCCTCGCCTTCCCTTGGCAGCCCTTCCACAGCCCCACAAACCCTTGGGCTCCGAGTTTACCAGCCAGCTCAGGGTGCCCACGTTGTTGCCTTGCTCGCTCTCAGCACAGCCGCCAGAGCCGAGCTCCGAAATTGCAAACGTCCAGCGACTGCTGCCACACGAAAGGTGCCAGGACTCCCAGGTGTTGCTGGCCCTCGCCTTCCCTTGGCAGCCCTTCCACAGCCCCACAAACCCTGGGGCTCTGAGCTTGCCAGCCAGCTCAGGGTGCCCACGTTGTTGCCTTGCTTGCTTTCAGCGCCGTCAGAGCACAGCTCCAAAATTGGAAATGTCCAGCGTCCGCTCCCACACAAAAGATTCCAGGACTGCAAGGAGTTGCTGGCCCTCGCCTTCCCTTGGCAGCCCTTCCACAGCCCCACAAACCCTGGGGCTCCGAGTTTACCAGCCAGCTCAGGGTGCCCACGTTGTTGCCTTGCTCGCTCTCAGCACAGCCGCCAGAGCCCAGCTCCGAAATTGCAAACGTCCAGCGACTGCTGCCACACGAAAGGTGCCAGGCCTCCCAGGTGTTGCTGGCCCTCGCCTTCCCTTGGCAGCCCTTCCACAGCCCCACAAACCCTGGGGCTCCGAGCTTGCCAGCCAGCTCAGGGTGCTGACGTTGTTGCCTTGCTCGCTCTCAGCGCTGCCGCCAGAGCCCAGCTCCGAAATTGCAAACGTCCTGCGACTGCTCCCACACGAAAGGTGCCAGGACTCCCAGGTGTTGCTGGCCCTCGCCTTCCCTTGGCAGCCCTTCCACAGCCCCACAAACCCTGGGGCTCCAAGCTTGCCAGCCAGCTCAGGGTGCCCACGTTTTTGCCTTGCTTGCTGTTATTGGTGCCGCCAGAGCCCAGATCCGAAATTGCAAACGTTCAGCGACTGCTCCCACACGAAAGGTGCCAGGACTCCCAGGAGTTCTTGGACCTCGCCTTCCCTTGGCAGCCCTTCCACAGCCCCACGAATCCTGGGGCTCTGAGCTTGCCAGCCAGCTCAGGGTGCCCACGTTGTTGCCTTGCTCGCTCTCAGCACAGCCGACAGAGCCCAGCTCCGAAATTGCAAACGTCCAGCGACTGCTCCCACACGAAAGGTGCCAGGCCTCCCAGGTGTTGCTGGCCCTCGCCTTCCCTTGGCAGCCCTTCCACAGCCCCACAAACCCTGGGGCTCCGAGCTTGCCAGCCAGCTCAGGCTGCCCACGTTGTTGCCTTGCTTGCTTTCAGCGCCTTCAGAGCACAGCTCCAAAATTGGAAATGTCCAGCGTCTGCTCCCACACAAAAGGTTCCAGGACTGCAAGGAGTTGCTGGTCCTCGCCTTCCCTTGGCAGCCCTTCCACAGCTCCACAAACCCTGGGGCTCCGAGTTTACCAGCCAGCTCAGGGTGCCCACGTTGTTGCCTTGCTCGCTCTCAGCACAGCCGCCAGAGCCCAGCTCCGAAATTGCAAACGTCCAGCGACTGCTCCCACACGAAAGGTGCCAGGACTCCCAGGTGTTGCTGGCCCTCGCCTTCCCTTGGCAGCCCTTCCACAGCCCCACAAACCCTGGGGCTCTGAGCTTGCCAGCCAGCTCAGGGTGCCCACGTTGTTGCCTTGCTTGCTGTTATTGCCGCCGCCAGAGCCCAGCTCCGAAATTGCAAACGTCCAGCGACTGCTCCCACACGAAAGGTGCCAGGCCTCCCAGGTGTTGCTGGCCCTCGCCTTCCCTTGGCAGCCCTTCCACAGCTCCAGAAACCCTGGGGCTCCGAGTTTACCAGCCAGCTCAGGGTGCCCACGTTGTTGCCTTGCTCGCTCTCAGCACAGCCGCCAGAGCCCAGCTCCGAAATTGCAAACGTCCAGCGACTGCTGCCACACGAAAGGTGCCAGGCCTCCCAGGTGTTGCTGGCCCTCGCCTTCCCTTGGCAGCCCTTCCACAGCCCCACAAACCCTGGGGCTCCGAGCTTGCCAGCCAGCTCAGGGTGCCGACGTTGTTGCCTTGCTTGCTGTTATTGCCGCCGCCAGAGCCCAGATCCGAAATTGCAAACGTTCAGCGACTGCTGCCACACGAAAGGTGCCAGTACTCCCAGGAGTTGCTTGCCCTCGCCTTCCCTTGGCAGCCCTTCCACAGCCCCACGAATCCTGGGGCTCTGAGCTTGCCAGCCAGCTCAGGGTGCCGACGTTGTTGCCTTGCTCGCTCTCAGCACTGCCGCCAGAGCCCAGCTCCGAAATTGCAAACGTCCAGCGACTGCTCCCACACGAAAGGTGCCAGGACTCCCAGGTGTTGCTGGTGCTCGCCTTCCCTTGGCAGCCCTTCCACAGCCCCACAAACCCTGGGGCTCCGGCCTTGCGAGCCAGCTCAGGGTGCTGACGTTGTTGCCTTGGTCGCTCTCAGCGCCGCCGCCAGAGCCCAGCTCCGAAATTGCAAACGTCCAGCGACTGCTGCCACACGAAAGGTGCCAGGCCTCCCAGGTGTTGCTGGTCCTCGCCTTCCCTTGGCAGCCCTTCCACAGCCCCACAAACCCTGGGGCTCCGAGCTTGCCAGCCAGCTCAGGCTGCCCACGTTGTTGCCTTGCTTGCTTTCAGCGCCTTCAGAGCACAGCTCCAAAATTGGAAATGTCCAGCGTCTGCTCCCACACAAAAGGTTCCAGGACTGCAAGGAGTTGCTGGTCCTCGCCTTCCCTTGGCAGCCCTTCCACAGCCCCACAAACCGTGGGGCTCTGAGCTTGCCAGCCAGCTCAGGGTGCCGATCTTGTTGCCTTGCTTGCTCTCAGCGCCGTCGCCAGTGTCCAGCTCCGAAATTGAAACGTCCAGCGAGTGCTCCCACATGAAAGGTGCCAGGACTCCCAGGAGTTCTTGGGCCTTGCCTTCCCTTGGCAGCCCTTCCACAGCCCCACAAACCCTGGGGCTCTGAGCTTGCCAGCCAGCTCAGGGTGCCCACGTTGTTGCCTTGCTTGCTGTTATTGCCGCCGCCAGAGCACAGCTCCGAAATTGCAAACGTCCAGCGACTGCTCCCACACGAAAGGTGCCAGGCCTCCCAGGTGTTGCTGGCCCTCGCCTTCCCTTGGCAGCCCTTCCACAGCCCCACAAACTCTGGGGCTCTGAGCTTGTCAGCAAGCTCAGGGTGCCCACGCTGTTGCCTTGCTTGCTTTCAGCGCCGTCAGAGCACAGCTCCAAAATTGGAAATGTCCAGCGTCCGCTCCCACACAAAAGATTCCAGGACTGCAAGGAGTTGCTGGTCCTCGCCTTCCCTTGGCAGCCCTTCCACAGCTCCAGAAACCCTGGGGCTCCGAGTCTACCAGCCAGCTCAGGGTGCCCACGTTGTTGCCTTGCTCGCTCTCAGCACAGCCGCCAGAGCCCAGCTCCGAAATTGCAAACGTCCAGCGACTGCTCCCACACGAAAGGTGCCAGGACTCCCAGGTGTTGCTGGCCCTCGCTTTCCCTTGGCAGCCCTTCCACAGCTCCAGAAACCCTGGGGCTCCGAGTTTACCAGCCAGCTCAGGGAGCCGACGTTGTTGCCTCGCTTGCTGTTATTGCCGCCGCCAGAGCCCAGCTCCGAAATTGCAAACGTCCAGCGACTGCTGCCACACGAAAGGTGCCAGGACTCCCAGGTGTTGCTGGCCCTCGCCTTCCCTTGGCAGCCCTTCCACAGCCCCACAAACCCTGGGGCTCCGGCCTTGCGAGCCAGCTCAGGGTGCTGACGTTGTTGCCTTGGTCGCTCTCAGCGCCGCCGCCAGAGCCCAGCTCCGAAATTGCAAACGTCCAGCGACTGCTGCCACACGAAAGGTGCCAGGCCTCCCAGGTGTTGCTGGTCCTCGCCTTCCCTTGGCAGCCCTTCCACAGCCCCACAAACCCTGGGGCTCCGAGCTTGCCAGCCAGCTCAGGGTGCCCACGTTGTTGCCTTGCTTGCTTTCAGCGCCTTCAGAGCACAGCTCCAAAATTGGAAATGTCCAGCGTCTGCTCCCACACAAAAGGTTCCAGGACTGCAAGGAGTTGCTGGCCCTCGCCTTCCCTTGGCAGCCCTTCCACAGCCCCACAAACCCTGGGGCTCCGAGCTTGCCAGCCAGCTCAGGGTGCCGATCTTGTTGCCTTGCTTGCTCTCAGCGCCGTCGCCAGAGCCCAGCTCCGAAATTGAAACGTCCAGCGAGTGCTCCCACATGAAAGGTGCCAGGACTCCCAGGAGTTCTTGGGCCTTGCCTTCCCTTGGCAGCCCTTCCACAGCCCCACAAACCCTGGGGCTCTGAGCTTGCCAGCCAGCTCAGGGTGCCGACGTTGTTGCCTTGCTTGCTGTTATTGCCGCCGCCAGAGCACAGCTCCGAAATTGCAAACGTCCAGCGACTGCTCCCACACGAAAGGTGCCAGGCCTCCCAGGTGTTGCTGGCCCTCGCCTTCCCTTGGCAGCCCTTCCACAGCCCCACAAACTCTGGGGCTCTGAGCTTGTCAGCAAGCTCAGGGTGCCCACGCTGTTGCCTTGCTTGCTTTCAGCGCCGTCAGAGCACAGCTCCAAAATTGGAAATGTCCAGCGTCCGCTCCCACACAAAAGATTCCAGGACTGCAAGGAGTTGCTGGTCCTCGCCTTCCCTTGGCAGCCCTTCCACAGCTCCAGAAACCCTGGGGCTCCGAGTTTACCAGCCAGCTCAGGGATCCCACGTTGTTGCCTTGCTCGCTCTCAGCACAGCCGCCAGAGCCCAGCTCCGAAATTGCAAACGTCCAGCGACTGCTCCCACACGAAAGGTGCCAGGACTCCCAGGTGTTGCTGGCCCTCGCTTTCCCTTGGCAGCCCTTCCACAGCTCCAGAAACCCTGGGGCTCCGAGTTTACCAGCCAGCTCAGGGAGCCGACGTTGTTGCCTTGCTTGCTGTTATTGCCGCCGCCAGAGCCCAGCTCCGAAATTGCAAACGTCCAGCGACTGCTGCCACACGAAAGGTGCCAGGACTCCCAGGTGTTGCTGGTCCTCGCCTTCCCTTGGCAGCCCTTCCACACCCCCAGAAACCCTGGGGCTCCGAGCTTGCCAGCCAGCTCAGGGTGCCGATCTTGTTGCCTTGCTTGCTCTCAGCGCCGTCGCCAGAGCTCAGCTCCGAAATTGAAACGTCCAGCGAGTGCTCCCACATGAAAGGTGCCAGGACTCCCAGGTGTTGCTGGCCCTCGCCTTCCCTTGGCAGCCCTTCCACAGCCCCACAAACCCTGGGGCTCTGAGCTTGCCAGCCAGCTCAGGGTGCCCACGTTGTTGCCTTGCTTGCTGTTATTGCCGCCGCCAGAGCCCAGCTCCTAAATTGCAAACGTTCAGCGACTGCTCCCACACGAAAGGTGCCAGGACTCCCAGGAGTTCTTGGACCTCGCCTTCCCTTGGCAGCCCTTCCACAGCCCCACGAATCCTGGGACTCTGAGCTTGCTAGCCAGCTCAGGGTGCCCACGTTGTTGCCTTGCTCGCTCTCAGCACCGCCGCCAGAGCCCAGATCCGAAATTGCAAACGTCCAGCGACTGCTCCCACACGAAAGGTGCCAGGACTCCCAGGAGTTCTCGGACCTCGCCTTCCCTTGGCAGCCCTTCCACAGCCTCACAAACCCTGGGGCTCTGAGCTTGCCAGCCAGCTCAGGGTGCCCACGTTGTTGCCTTGCTTGCTTTCAGCGCCGTCAGAGCACAGCTCCAAAATTGGAAATGTCCAGCGTCCGCTCCCACACAAAAGATTCCAGGAGTGCAAGGAGTTCCTGGCCCTCGCCTTCCCTTGGCAGCCCTTCCACAGCTCCAGAAACCCTGGGGCTCCGAGTTTACCAGCCAGCTCAGGGTGCCCACGTTGTTGCCTTGCTCGCTCTCAGCGACGCCGCCAGAGCCCAGATCCGAAATTGCAAACGTCCAGCGACTGCTCCCACACGAAAGGTGCCAGGACTCCCAGGTGTTGCTGGCCCTCGCCTTCCCTTGGCAGCCCTTCCACAGCCCCACAAACCCTGGGGCTCTGAGCTTGCCAGCCAGCTCAGGGAGCCGACGTTGTTGCCTTGCTTGCTGTTATTGCCGCCGCCAGAGCCCAGATCCGAAATTGCAAACGTTCAGCGACTGCTCCCACACGAAAGGTGCCAGGACTCCCAGGAGTTCTTGGACCTCGCCTTCCCTTGGCAGCCCTTCCACAGCCCCTCGAATCCTGGGGCTCTGAGCTTGCCAGCCAGCTCAGGGTGCCCACGTTGTTGCCTTGCTCGCTCTCAGCACCGCCGCCAGAGCCCAGCTCCGAAATTGCAAACGTTCAGCGACTGCTGCCACACGAAAGGTGCCAGGCCTCCCAGGTGTTGCTGGCCCTCGCCTTCCCTTGGCAGCCCTTCCACAGCCCCACAAACCCTGGGGCTCTGAGCTTGCCAGCCAGCTCAGGGTGCCCACGTTGTTGCCTTGCTTGCTTTCAGCGCCGTCAGAGCACAGCTCCAAAATTGGAAATGTCCAGCGTCCGCTCCCACACAAAAGATTCCAGGACTGCAAGGAGTTGCTGGCCCTCGCCTTCCCTTGGCAGCCCTTCCACAGCTCCAGAAACCCTGGGGCTCCGAGTTTACCAGCCAGCTCAGGGTGCCCACTTTGTTGCCTTGCTCGCTCTCAGCACAGCCGCCAGAGCCCAGCTCCGAAATTGCAAACGTCCAGCGACTGCTGCCACACGAAAGGTGCCAGGACTCCCAGGTGTTGCTGGCCCTCGCCTTCCCTTGGCAGCCCTTCCACAGCCCCACCAACCCTGGGGCTCCGAGCTTGCCAGCCAGCTCAGGGTGCCCACGTTGTTGCCTTGCTCGCTCTCAGCAGAGCCGCCAGAGCCCAGCTCCGAAACTGGAAATGTCCAGTGTCTGCTCCCAGAAGAAAGGTGCCAGGACTCCCAGGAGTTGCTGGTCCTCGCCTTCCCTTGGTAGCCCTTCCACAACCCCACAAACCCTGGGGCTCCGAGCTTGCCAGCCAGCTCAGGGTGCCCACGTTGTTGCCTTGCTCGCTCCCAGCGCCGCCGCCAGAGCCCAGATCTGAAATTGCTAACGTCCAGCGACTGCTGCCACACGAAAGGTGCCAGGACTCCCAGGTGTTGCTGGCCCTCGCCTTCCCTTGGCAGCCCTTCCACAGCCCCACAAACCCTGGGGCTCCGGCCTTGCCAGCCAGATCAGGCTGCCGACGTTGTTGCCTTGCTTGCTGTTTTTTCCGACGCCAGAGCACAGCTCCAAAATTGGAAATGTCCAGCGTCCGCTC
Source organism: Spheniscus humboldti (assembly GCA_027474245.1). Classification (NCBI taxonomy): domain Eukaryota; kingdom Metazoa; phylum Chordata; class Aves; order Sphenisciformes; family Spheniscidae; genus Spheniscus; species Spheniscus humboldti. The sequence goes on from CM049889.1 coordinate 132,370,360, forward strand.
CCACACGAAAGGTGCCAGGACTCCCAGGAGTTCTTGGACCTCGCCTTCCCTTGGCAGCCCTTCCACAGCCACACGAATCCTGGGGCTCTGAGCTTGCCAGCCAGCTCAGGGTGCCCACGTTGTTGCCTTGCTCGCTCTCAGCACCGCCGCCAGAGCCCAGCTCCGAAATTGCAAACGTCCAGCGACTGCTGCCACACGAAAGGTGCCAGGAGTCCCAGGTGTTGCTGGTCCTCGCCTTCCCTTGGCAGCCCTTCCACAGCCCCACAAACCCTGGGGCTCCGAGCTTGCCAGCCAGCTCAGGGTGCCGATCTTGTTGCCTTGCTTGCTCTCAGCGCCGTCGCCAGAGCCCAGCTCCGAAATTGAAACGTCCAGCGAGTGCTCCCACATGAAAGGTGCCAGGACTCCCAGGAGTTCTTGGGCCTTGCCTTCCCTTGGCAGCCCTTCCACAGCCCCACAAACCCTGGGGCTCTGAGCTTGCCAGCCAGCTCAGGGAGCCGACGTTGTTGCCTTGCTTGCTGTTATTGCCGCCGCCAGAGCCCAGCTCCGAAATTGCAAACGTCCAGCGACTGCTCCCACACGAAAGGTGCCAGGACTCCCAGGTGTTGCTGGCCCTCGCCTTCCCTTGGCAGCCCTTCCACAGCCCCACAAACCCTGGGGCTCCGAGCTTGCCAGCCAGCTCAGGGTGCCGACGTTGTTGCCTTGCTTGCTGTTATTGGCGCCGCCAGAGCCCAGATCCGAAATTGCAAACGTTCAGCGACTGCTCCCACACGAAAGGTGCCAGGACTCCCAGGAGTTCTTGGACCTCGCCTTCCCTTGGCAGCCCTTCCACAGCCCCACAAACCCTGGGGCTCTGAGCTTGCCAGCCAGCTCAGGGTGCCGACGTTGTTGCCTTGCTCGCTCTCAGCAGAGCCGCCAGAGCCCAGCTCCGAAACTGGAAATGTCCAGTGTCTGCTTCCAGAAGAAAGGTGCCAGGACTCCCAGGAGTTGCTGGTCCTCGCCTTCCCTTGGTAGCCCTTCCACAACCCCACAAACCCTGGGGCTCTGAGCTTGCCAGCCAGCTCAGGGTGCCCACGTTGTTGCCTTGCTCGCTCCCAGCGCCGCCGCCAGAGCCCAGATCTGAAATTGCTAACGTCCAGCGACTGCTGCCACACGAAAGGTGCCAGGACTCCCAGGTGTTGCTGGCCCTCGCCTTCCCTTGGCAGCCCTTCCACAGCCCCACAAACCCTGGGGCTCCGGCCTTGCCAGCCAGATCAGGCTGCCGACGTTGTTGCCTTGCTTGCTGTTATTGCCGACGCCAGAGCACAGCTCCAAAATTGGAAATGTCCAGCGTCCGCTCCCACACGAAAGGTGCCAGGACTCCCAGGAGTTCTTGGGCCTTGCCTTCCCTTGGCAGCCCTTCCACAGCCCCACAAACCCTGGGGCTCTGAGCTTGCCAGCCAGCTCAGGGTGCCGACGTTGTTGCCTTGCTTGCTGTTATTGCCGCCGCCAGAGCCCAGCTCCGAAATTGCAAACGTCCTGCGACTGCTCCCACACGAAAGGTTCCAGGCCTCCCAGGTGTTGCTGGCCCTCGCCTTCCCTTGGCATCCCTTCCACAGCCCCACAAACTCTGGGGCTCTGAGCTTGCCAGCCAGCTCAGGGTGCCGACGTTGTTGCCTTGCTTGCTGTTATTGCCGCCGCCAGAGCCCAGCTCCGAAATTGCAAACGTCCTGCGACTGCTCCCACACGAAAGGTTCCAGGCCTCCCAGGTGTTGCTGGCCCTCGCCTTCCCTTGGCATCCCTTCCACAGCCCCACAAACTCTGGGGCTCTGAGCTTGCCAGCCAGCTCAGGGTGCCGACGTTGTTGCCTTGCTTGCTTTCAGCGCCGTCAGAGCACAGCTCCAAAATTGGAAATGTCCAGCGTCCGCTCCCACACAAAAGATTCCAGGACTGCAAGGAGTTGCTGGCCCTCGCCTTCCCTTGGCAGCCCTTCCACAGCTCCAGAAACCCTGGGGCTCCGAGTTTACCAGCCAGCTCAGGGTGCCGACGTTGTTGCCTTGCTCGCTCTCAGCACAGCCGCCAGAGCCCAGCTCCAAAATTGCAAACGTCCAGCGACTGCTCCCACACGAAAGGTGCCAGGCCTCCCAGGTGTTGCTGGCCCTCGCCTTCCCTTGGCAGCCCTTCCACAGCCCCACAAACCCTGGGGCTCCGAGCTTGCCAGCCAGCTCAGGCTGCCCACGTTGTTGCCTTGCTTGCTTTCAGCGCCTTCAGAGCACAGCTCCAAAATTGGAAATGTCCAGCGTCTGCTCCCACACAAAAGGTTCCTGGACTGCAAGGAGTTGCTGGTCCTCGCCTTCCCTTGGCAGCCCTTCCACAGCTCCACAAACCCTGGGGCTCCGAGTTTACCAGCCAGCTCAGGGTGCCCACGTTGTTGCCTTGCTCGCTCTCAGCACAGCCGCCAGAGCCCAGCTCCGAAATTGCAAACGTCCAGCGACTGCTGCCACACGAAAGGTGCCAGGACTCCCAGGTGTTGCTGGCCCTCGCCTTCCCTTGGCAGCCCTTCCACAGCCCCACAAACCCTGGGGCTCTGAGCTTGCCAGCCAGCTCAGGGTGCCCACGTTGTTGCCTTGCTTGCTGTTATTGCCGCCGCCAGAGCCCAGCTCCGAAATTGCAAACGTCCAGCGACTGCTCCCACACGAAAGGTGCCAGGCCTCCCAGGTGTTGCTGGCCCTCGCCTTCCCTTGGCAGCCCTTCCACAGCCCCACAAACCCTGGGGCTCCGGCCTTGCCAGCCAGCTCAGGGTGCCCACGTTGTTGCCTTGCTCGCTCTCAGCACAGCCGCCAGAGCCCAGCTCCGAAATTGCAAACGTCCAGCGACTGCTGCCACACGAAAGGTGCCAGGACTCCCAGGTGTTGCTGGCCCTCGCCTTCCCTTGGCAGCCCTTCCACAGCCCCACAAACCCTGGGGCTCCGAGCTTGCCAGCCAGCTCAGGGTGCCGACGTTGTTGCCTTGCTTGCTGTTATTGCCGCCGCCAGAGCCCAGATCCGAAATTGCAAACGTTCAGCGACTGCTCCCACACGAAAGGTGCCAGTACTCCCAGGAGTTGCTGGTCCTCGCCTTCCCTTGGCAGCCCTTCCACAGCCCCACGAATCCTGGGGCTCTGAGCTTGCCAGCCAGCTCAGGGTGCCCACGTTGTTGCCTTGCTCGCTCTCAGCACTGCCGCCAGAGCCCAGCTCCGAAATTGCAAACGTCCAGCGACTGCTGCCACACGAAAGGTGCCAGGACTCCCAGGAGTTCTTGGGCCTTGCCTTCCCTTGGCAGCCCTTCCACAGCCCCACAAACCCTGGGGCTCTGAGCTTGCCAGCCAGCTCAGGGTGCCCACGTTGTTGCCTTGCTTGCTTTCAGCGCCGTCAGAGCACAGCTCCAAAATTGGAAATGTCCAGCGTCCGCTCCCACACAAAAGATTCCAGGACTGCAAGGAGTTGCTGGCCCTCGCCTTCCCTTGGCAGCCCTTCCACAGCCCCACAAACCCTGGGGCTCCGAGTTTACCAGCCAGCTCAGGGTGCCCACGTTGTTGCCTTGCTCGCTCTCAGCACAGCCGCCAGAGTCGAGCTCCGAAATTGCAAACGTCCAGCGACTGCTGCCACACGAAAGGTGCCAGGACTCCCAGGTGTTGCTGGCCCTCGCCTTCCCTTGGCAGCCCTTCCACAGCCCCACAAACCCTGGGGCTCTGAGCTTGCCAGCCAGCTCAGGGTGCCCACGTTGTTGCCTTGCTTGCTTTCAGCGCCGTCAGAGCACAGCTCCAAAATTGGAAATGTCCAGCGTCCGCTCCCACACAAAAGATTCCAGGACTGCAAGGAGTTGCTGGCCCTCGCCTTCCCTTGGCAGCCCTTCCACAGCCCCACAAACCCTGGGGCTCCGAGTTTACCAGCCAGCTCAGGGTGCCCACGTTGTTGCCTTGCTCGCTCTCAGCACAGCCGCCAGAGCCGAGCTCCGAAATTGCAAACGTCCAGCGACTGCTGCCACACGAAAGGTGCCAGGACTCCCAGGTGTTGCTGGCCCTCGCCTTCCCTTGGCAGCCCTTCCACAGCCCCACAAACCCTGGGGCTCCGAGCTTGCCAGCCAGCTCAGGGTGCTGACGTTGTTGCCTTGCTCGCTCTCAGCGCTGCCGCCAGAGCCCAGCTCCGAAATTGCAAACGTCCAGCGACTGCTCCCACACGAAAGGTGCCAGGACTCCCAGGTGTTGCTGGCCCTCGCCTTCCCTTGGCAGCCCTTCCACACCCCCAGAAACCCTGGGGCTCCGAGCTTGCCAGCCAGCTCAGGGTGCCCACGTTGTTGCCTTGCTCGCTCTCAGCACAGCCGCCAGAGCACAGCTCCGAAACTGGAAATGTCCAGCGACTGCTGCCACACGAAAGGTGCCAGGACTCCCAGGTGTTGCTGGCCCTCGCCTTCCCTTGGCAGCCCTTCCACAGCCCCACAAACCCTGGGGCTCCGGCCTTGCCAGCCAGATCAGGCTGCCGACGTTGTTGCCTTGCTTGCTGTTATTGCCGACGCCAGAGCACAGCTCCAAAATTGGAAATGTCCAGCGTCCGCTCCCACACGAAAGGTGCCAGGACTCCCAGGAGTTCTTGGACCTCGCCTTCCCTTGGCAGCCCTTCCACAGCCACACGAATCCTGGGGCTCTGAGCTTGCCAGCCAGCTCAGGGTGCCCACGTTGTTGCCTTGCTCGCTCTCAGCACCGCCGCCAGAGCCCAGCTCCGAAATTGCAAACGTCCAGCGACTGCTGCCACACGAAAGGTGCCAGGACTCCCAGGTGTTGCTGGTCCTCGCCTTCCCTTGGCAGCCCTTCCACAGCCCCACAAACCCTGGGGCTCCGAGCTTGCCAGCCAGCTCAGGGTGCCGATCTTTTTGCCTTGCTTGCTCTCAGCGCCGTCGCCAGAGCCCAGCTCCGAAATTGAAACGTCCAGCGAGTGCTCCCACATGAAAGGTGCCAGGACTCCCAGGAGTTCTTGGGCCTTGCCTTCCCTTGGCAGCCCTTCCACAGCCCCACAAACCCTGGGGCTCTGAGCTTGCCAGCCAGCTCAGGGTGCCGACGTTGTTGCCTTGCTTGCTTTCAGCGCCGTCAGAGCACAGCTCCAAAATTGGAAATGTCCAGCGTCCGCTCCCACACAAAAGATTCCAGGACTGCAAGGAGTTGCTGGCCCTCGCCTTCCCTTGGCAGCCCTTCCACAGCTCCAGAAACCCTGGGGCTCCGAGTTTACCAGCCAGCTCAGGGTGCCGACGTTGTTGCCTTGCTCGCTCTCAGCACAGCCGCCAGAGCCCAGCTCCAAAATTGCAAACGTCCAGCGACTGCTCCCACACGAAAGGTGCCAGGACTCCCAGGTGTTGCTGGTGCTCGCCTTCCCTTGGCAGCCCTTCCACAGCCCCACAAACCCTGGGGCTCCGAGCTTGCCAGCCAGCTCAGGGTGCTGACGTTGTTGCCTTGCTCGCTTTCAGCGCTGCCGCCAGAGCCCAGCTCCGAAATTGCAAACGTCCAGCGACTGCTCCCACACGAAAGGTGCCAGGCCTCCCAGGTGTTGCTGGCCCTCGCCTTCCCTTGGCAGCCCTTCCACAGCCCCACAAACCCTGGGGCTCCGAGCTTGCCAGCCAGCTCAGGCTGCCCACGTTGTTGCCTTGCTTGCTTTCAGCGCCTTCAGAGCACAGCTCCAAAATTGGAAATGTCCAGCGTCTGCTCCCACACAAAAGGTTCCTGGACTGCAAGGAGTTGCTGGTCCTCGCCTTCCCTTGGCAGCCCTTCCACAGCTCCACAAACCCTGGGGCTCCGAGCTTGCCAGCCAGCTCAGGGTGCCCACGTTGTTGCCTTGCTTGCTGTTATTGGCGCCGCCAGAGCCCAGCTCCGAAATTGCAAACGTCCAGCGACTGCTGCCACACGAAAGGTGCCAGGACTCCCAGGTGTTGCTGGCCCTCGCCTTCCCTTGGCAGCCCTTCCACAGCCCCACAAACCCTGGGGCTCTGAGCTTGCCAGCCAGCTCAGGGTGCCCACGTTGTTGCCTTGCTTGCTGTTATTGCCGCCGCCAGAGCCCAGCTCCGAAATTGCAAACGTCCAGCGACTGCTGCCACACGAAAGGTGCCAGGAGTCCCAGGTGTTGCTGGCCCTCGCCTTCCCTTGGCAGCCCTTCCACAGCCCCACAAACCCTGGGGCTCCGGCCTTGCCAGCCAGCTCAGGGTGCCCACGTTGTTGCCTTGCTTGCTTTCAGCGCCGTCAGAGCACAGCTCCAAAATTGGAAATGTCCAGCTTCTGCTCCCACACGAAAGGTGCCAGGACTCCCAGGTGTTGCTGGCCCTCGCCTTCCCTTGGCAGCCCTTCCACAGCTCCAGAAACCCTGGGGCTCCGAGTTTACCAGCCAGCTCAGGGTGCCCACGTTGTTGCCTTGCTCGCTCTCAGCACAGCCGCCAGAGCCCAGTTCCGAAATTGCAAACGTCCAGCGACTGCTGCCACACGAAAGGTGCCAGGACTCCCAGGTGTTGCTGGCCCTCGCCTTCCCTTGGCAGCCCTTCCACAGCCCCACAAACCCTGGGGCTCCGAGCTTGCCAGCCAGCTCAGGGTGCCGACGTTGTTGCCTTGCTTGCTGTTATTGCCGCCGCCAGAGCCCAGATCCGAAATTGCAAACGTTCAGCGACTGCTGCCACACGAAAGGTGCCAGTACTCCCAGGAGTTGCTGGTCCTCGCCTTCCCTTGGCAGCCCTTCCACAACCCCACGAATCCTGGGGCTCTGAGCTTGCCAGCCAGCTCAGGGTGCCCACGTTGTTGCCTTGCTCGCTCTCAGCACTGCCGCCAGAGCCCAGCTCCGAAATTGCAAACGTCCAGCGACTGCTGCCACACGAAAGGTGCCAGGACTCCCAGGAGTTCTTGGGCCTTGCCTTCCCTTGGCAGCCCTTCCACAGCCCCACAAACCCTGGGGCTCTGAGCTTGCCAGCCAGCTCAGGGTGCCCACGTTGTTGCCTTGCTTGCTTTCAGCGCCGTCAGAGCACAGCTCCAAAATTGGAAATGTCCAGCGTCCGCTCCCACACAAAAGATTCCAGGACTGCAAGGAATTGCTGGCCCTCGCCTTCCCTTGGCAGCCCTTCCACAGCCCCACAAACCCTGGGGCTCCGAGTTTACCAGCCAGCTCAGGGTGCCCACGTTGTTGCCTTGCTCGCTCTCAGCACAGCCGCCAGAGCCCAGCTCCGAAATTGCAAACGTCCAGCGACTGCTGCCACACGAAAGGTGCCAGGCCTCCCAGGTGTTGCTGGCCCTCGCCTTCCCTTGGCAGCCCTTCCACAGCCCCACAAACCCTGGGGCTCTGAGCTTGCCAGCCAGCTCAGGGTGCCCACGTTGTTGCCTTGCTTGCTTTCAGCGCCGTCAGAGCACAGCTCCAAAATTGGAAATGTCCAGCGTCCGCTCCCACACAAAAGATTCCTGGACTGCAAGGAGTTGCTGGCCCTCGCCTTCCCTTGGCAGCCCTTCCACAGCCCCACAAACCCTGGGGCTCCGAGTTTACCAGCCAGCTCAGGGTGCCCACGTTGTTGCCTTGCTCGCTCTCAGCACAGCCGCCAGAGCCGAGCTCCGAAATTGCAAACGTCCAGCGACTGCTGCCACACGAAAGGTGCCAGGACTCCCAGGTGTTGCTGGCCCTCGCCTTCCCTTGGCAGCCCTTCCACAGCCCCACAAACCCTGGTGCTCCGAGCTTGCCAGCCAGCTCAGGGTGCTGACGTTGTTGCCTTGCTCGCTCTCAGCGCTGCCGCCAGAGCCCAGCTCCGAAATTGCAAACGTCCTGCGACTGCTCCCACACGAAAGGTGCCAGGACTCCCAGGTGTTGCTGGCCCTCGCCTTCCCTTGGCAGCCCTTCCACAGCCCCACAAACCCTGGGGCTCCAAGCTTGCCAGCCAGCTCAGGGTGCCGACGTTGTTGCCTTGCTTGCTGTTATTGGTGCCGCCAGAGCCCAGATCCGAAATTGCAAACGTTCAGCGACTGCTCCCACACGAAAGGTCCCAGGACTCCCAGGAGTTCTTGGACCTCGCCTTCCCTTGGCAGCCCTTCCACAGCCGCACGAATCCTGGGGCTCTGAGCTTGCCAGCCAGCTCAGGGTGCCCACGTTGTTGCCTTGCTCGCTCTCAGCACCGCCGCCAGAGCCCAGCTCCGAAATTGCAAACGTCCAGCGACTGCTCCCACACGAAAGGTGCCAGGCCTCCCAGGTGTTGCTGGCCCTCGCCTTCCCTTGGCAGCCCTTCCACAGCCCCACAAACCCTGGGGCTCCGAGCTTGCCAGCCAGCTCAGGCTGCCCACGTTGTTGCCTTGCTTGCTTTCAGCGCCTTCAGAGCACAGCTCCAAAATTGGAAATGTCCAGCGTCTGCTCCCACACAAAAGGTTCCAGGACTGCAAGGAGTTGCTGGTCCTCGCCTTCCCTTGGCAGCCCTTCCACAGCTCCACAAACCCTGGGGCTCCGAGTTTACCAGCCAGCTCAGGGTGCCCACGTTGTTGCCTTGCTCGCTCTCAGCACAGCCGCCAGAGCCCAGCTCCGAAATTGCAAACGTCCAGCGACTGCTGCCACACGAAAGGTGCCAGGACTCCCAGGTGTTGCTGGCCCTCGCCTTCCCTTGGCAGCCCTTCCACAGCCCCACAAACCCTGGTGCTCTGAGCTTGCCAGCCAGCTCAGGGTGCTGACGTTGTTGCCTTGCTCGCTCTCAGCGCCGCCGCCAGAGCCCAGCTCCGAAATTGCAAACGTCCAGCGACTGCTGCCACACGAAAGGTGCCAGGACTCCCAGGTGTTGCTGGCCCTCGCCTTCCCTTGGCAGCCCTTCCACAGCTCCAAAAACCCTGGGGCTCCGAGTTTACCAGCCAGCTCAGGGTGCCCACGTTGTTGCCTTGCTCGCTCTCAGCACAGCCGCCAGAGCCCAGCTCCGAAATTGCAAACGTCCAGCGACTGCTGCCACACGAAAGGTGCCAGGACTCCCAGGTGTTGCTGGCCCTCGCCTTCCCTTGGCAGCCCTTCCACAGCTCCAGAAACCCTGGGGCTCCGAGCTTGCCAGCCAGCTCAGGGTGCCGACGTTGTTGCCTTGCTTGCTGTTATTGGCGCCGCCAGAGCCCAGATCCGAAATTGCAAACGTTCAGCGACTGCTCCCACACGAAAGGTGCCAGTACTCCCAGGAGATGCTGGTCCTCACCTTCCCTTGGCAGCCCTTCCACAGCCCCATGAATCCTGGGGCTCTGAGCTTGCCAGCCAGCTCAGGGTGCCCACGTTGTTGCCTTGCTCGCTCTCAGCACTGCCGCCAGAGCCCAGCTCCGAAATTGCAAACGTCCAGCGACTGCTCCCACACGAAAGGTGCCAGGACTCCCAGGTGTTGCTGGTGCTCGCCTTCCCTTGGCAGCCCTTCCACAGCCCCACAAACCCTGGGGCTCCGAGCTTGCCAGCCAGCTCAGGGTGCTGACGTTGTTGCCTTGCTCGCTCTCAGCGCCGCCGCCAGAGCCCAGCTCCGAAATTGCAAACGTCCAGCGACTGCTCCCACACGAAAGGTGCCAGGACTCCCAGGTGTTGCTGGCCCTCGCCTTCCCTTGGCAGCCCTTCCACAGCCCCACAAACCCTGGGGCTCCGAGCTTGCCAGCCAGCTCAGGCTGCCCACGTTGTTGCCTTGCTTGCTTTCAGCGCCTTCAGAGCACAGCTCCAAAATTGGAAATGTCCAGCGTCTGCTCCCACACAAAAGGTTCCTGGACTGCAAGGAGTTGCTGGTCCTCGCCTTCCCTTGGCAGCCCTTCCACAGCTCCAGAAACCCTGGGGCTCCGAGTTTACCAGCCAGCTCAGGGTGCCCACGTTGTTGCCTTGCTCGCTCTCAGCACAGCCGCCAGAGCCCAGCTCCGAAATTGCAAACGTCCAGCGACTGCTGCCACACGAAAGGTGCCAGGACTCCCAGGTGTTGCTGGCCCTCGACTTCCCTTGGCAGCCCTTCCAAAGCCCCACCAACCCTGGGGCTCCGAGCTTGCCAGCCAGCTCAGGGTGCTGACGTTGTTGCCTTGCTCGCTCTCAGCGCTGCCGCCAGAGCCCAGCTCCGAAATTGCAAACGTCCTGCGACTGCTCCCACACGAAAGGTGCCAGGACTCCCAGGTGTTGCTGGCCCTCGCCTTCCCTTGGCAGCCCTTCCACAGCCCCACAAACCCTGGGGCTCTGAGCTTGCCAGCCAGCTCAGGGTGCCCACGTTGTTGCCTTGCTTGCTGTTATTGCCGCCGCCAGAGCCCAGATCCGAAATTGCAAACGTCCAGCGACTGCTGCCACACGAAAGGTGCCAGGACTCCCAGGTGTTGCTGGCCCTCGCCTTCCCTTGGCAGCCCTTCCACAGCCCCACAAACCCTGGGGCTCTGAGCTTGCCAGCCAGCTCAGGGTGCCCACGTTGTTGCCTTGCTTGCTTTCAGCGCCGTCAGAGCACAGCTCCAAGATTGGAAATGTCCAGCTTCTGCTCCCACACGAAAGGTGCCAGGACTCCCAGGTGTTGCTGGCCCTCGCCTTCCCTTGGCAGCCCTTCCACAGCTCCAGAAACCCTGGGGCTCCGAGTTTACCAGCCAGCTCAGGGTGCCGACGTTGTTGCCTTGCTTGCTGTTATTGCCGCCGCCAGAGCCCAGATCCGAAATTGCAAACGTTCAGCGACTGCTCCCACACGAAAGGTGCCAGTACTCCCAGGAGTTGCTGGTCCTCGCCTTCCCTTGGCAGCCCTTCCACAGCCCCACGAATCCTGGGGCTCTGAGCTTGCCAGCCAGCTCAGGGTGCCCACGTTGTTGCCTTGCTCGCTCTCAGCACTGCCGCCAGAGCCCAGCTCCGAAATTGCAAACGTCCAGCGACTGCTGCCACACGAAAGGTGCCAGGACTCCCAGGAGTTCTTGGGCCTTGCCTTCCCTTGGCAGCCCTTCCACAGCCCCACAAACCCTGGGGCTCTGAGCTTGCCAGCCAGCTCAGGGTGCCCACGTTGTTGCCTTGCTTGCTTTCAGCGCCGTCAGAGCACAGCTCCAAAATTGGAAATGTCCAGCGTCCGCTCCCACACAAAAGATTCCAGGACTGCAAGGAGTTGCTGGCCCTCGCCTTCCCTTGGCAGCCCTTCCACAGCCCCACAAACCCTGGGGCTCCGAGTTTACCAGCCAGCTCAGGGTGCCCACGTTGTTGCCTTGCTCGCTCTCAGCACAGCCGCCAGAGCCGAGCTCCGAAATTGCAAACGTCCAGCGACTGCTGCCACACGAAAGGTGCCAGGACTCCCAGGTGTTGCTGGCCCTCGCCTTCCCTTGGCAGCCCTTCCACAGCCCCACAAACCCTGGGGCTCCGAGCTTGCCAGCCAGCTCAGGGTGCCCACGTTGTTGCCTTGCTCGCTCTCAGCGCTGCCGCCAGAGCCCAGCTCCGAAATTGCAAACGTCCAGCGACTGCTGCCACACGAAAGGTGCCAGGACTCCCAGGTGTTGCTGGCCCTCGCCTTCCCTTGGCAGCCCTTCCACAGCCCCACAAACCCTGGGGCTCCAAGCTTGCCAGCCAGCTCAGGGTGCCCACGTTTTTGCCTTGCTTGCTGTTATTGGTGCCGCCAGAGCCCAGATCCGAAATTGCAAACGTTCAGCGACTGCTCCCACACGAAAGGTGCCAGGACTCCCAGGAGTTCTTGGACCTCGCCTTCCCTTGGCAGCCCTTCCACAGCCGCACGAATCCTGGGGCTCTGAGCTTGCCAGCCAGCTCAGGGTGCCCACGTTGTTGCCTTGCTCGCTCTCAGCACCGCCGCCAGAGCCCAGCTCCGAAATTGCAAACGTCCAGCGACTGCTCCCACACGAAAGGTGCCAGGACTCCCAGGTGTTGCTGGTGCTCGCCTTCCCTTGGCAGCCCTTCCACAGCCCCACAAACCCTGGGGCTCCGAGTTTACCAGCCAGCTCAGGGTGCCGACGTTGTTGCCTTGCTTGCTGTTATTGGCGCCGCCAGAGCCCAGCTCCGAAATTGCAAACGTCCAGCGACTGCTGCCACACGAAAGGTGCCAGGACTCCCAGGTGTTGCTGGCCCTCGCCTTCCCTTGGCAGCCCTTCCACAGCCCCACAAACCCTGGGGCTCTGAGCTTGCCAGCCAGCTCAGGGTGCCCACGTTGTTGCCTTGCTTGCTTTCAGCGCCGTCAGAGCACAGCTCCAAGATTGGAAATGTCCAGCTTCTGCTCCCACACGAAAGGTGCCAGGACTCCCAGGTGTTGCTGGCCCTCGCCTTCCCTTGGCAGCCCTTCCACAGCTCCAGAAACCCTGGGGCTCCGAGTTTACCAGCCAGCTCAGGGTGCCGACGTTGTTGCCTTGCTTGCTGTTATTGCCGCCGCCAGAGCCCAGATCCGAAATTGCAAACGTTCAGCGACTGCTCCCACACGAAAGGTGCCAGTACTCCCAGGAGTTGCTGGTCCTCGCCTTCCCTTGGCAGCCCTTCCACAGCCCCACGAATCCTGGGGCTCTGAGCTTGCCAGCCAGCTCAGGGTGCCCACGTTGTTGCCTTGCTCGCTCTCAGCACTGCCGCCAGAGCCCAGCTCCGAAATTGCAAACGTCCAGCGACTGCTGCCACACGAAAGGTGCCAGGACTCCCAGGAGTTCTTGGGCCTTGCCTTCCCTTGGCAGCCCTTCCACAGCCCCACAAACCCTGGGGCTCTGAGCTTGCCAGCCAGCTCAGGGTGCCCACGTTGTTGCCTTGCTTGCTTTCAGCGCCGTCAGAGCACAGCTCCAAAATTGGAAATGTCCAGCGTCCGCTCCCACACAAAAGATTCCAGGACTGCAAGGAGTTGCTGGCCCTCGCCTTCCCTTGGCAGCCCTTCCACAGCCCCACAAACCCTGGGGCTCCGAGTTTACCAGCCAGCTCAGGGTGCCCACGTTGTTGCCTTGCTCGCTCTCAGCACAGCCGCCAGAGCCGAGCTCCGAAATTGCAAACGTCCAGCGACTGCTGCCACACGAAAGGTGCCAGGACTCCCAGGTGTTGCTGGCCCTCGCCTTCCCTTGGCAGCCCTTCCACAGCCCCACAAACCCTGGGGCTCCGAGCTTGCCAGCCAGCTCAGGGTGCCCACGTTGTTGCCTTGCTCGCTCTCAGCGCTGCCGCCAGAGCCCAGCTCCGAAATTGCAAACGTCCAGCGACTGCTGCCACACGAAAGGTGCCAGGACTCCCAGGTGTTGCTGGCCCTCGCCTTCCCTTGGCAGCCCTTCCACAGCCCCACAAACCCTGGGGCTCCAAGCTTGCCAGCCAGCTCAGGGTGCCCACGTTTTTGCCTTGCTTGCTGTTATTGGTGCCGCCAGAGCCCAGATCCGAAATTGCAAACGTTCAGCGACTGCTCCCACACGAAAGGTGCCAGGACTCCCAGGAGTTCTTGGACCTCGCCTTCCCTTGGCAGCCCTTCCACAGCCGCACGAATCCTGGGGCTCTGAGCTTGCCAGCCAGCTCAGGGTGCCCACGTTGTTGCCTTGCTCGCTCTCAGCACCGCCGCCAGAGCCCAGCTCCGAAATTGCAAACGTCCAGCGACTGCTCCCACACGAAAGGTGCCAGGACTCCCAGGTGTTGCTGGTGCTCGCCTTCCCTTGGCAGCCCTTCCACAGCCCCACAAACCCTGGGGCTCCGAGTTTACCAGCCAGCTCAGGGTGCCCACGTTGTTGCCTTGCTTGCTGTTATTGGCGCCGCCAGAGCCCAGCTCCGAAATTGCAAACGTCCAGCGACTGCTGCCACACGAAAGGTGCCAGGACTCCCAGGTGTTGCTGGCCCTCGCCTTCCCTTGGCAGCCCTTCCACAGCTCCAAAAACCCTGGGGCTCCGAGTTTACCAGCCAGCTCAGGGTGCCCACGTTGTTGCGTTGCTCGCTCTCAGCACAGCCGCCAGAGCCCAGCTCCGAAATTGCAAACGTCCAGCGACTGCTGCCACACGAAAGGTGCCAGGACTCCCAGGTGTTGCTGGCCCTCGCCTTCCCTTGGCAGCCCTTCCACAGCTCCAGAAACCCTGGGGCTCCGAGCTTGCCAGCCAGCTCAGGGTGCCCACGTTGTTGCCTTGCTTGCTGTTATTGGCGCCGCCAGAGCCCAGATCCGAAATTGCAAACGTTCAGCGACTGCTCCCACACGAAAGGTGCCAGTACTCCCAGGAGTTGCTGGTCCTCACCTTCCCTTGGCAGCCCTTCCACAGCCCCATGAATCCTGGGGCTCTGAGCTTGCCAGCCAGCTCAGGGTGCCCACGTTGTTGCCTTGCTCGCTCTCAGCACTGCCGCCAGAGCCCAGCTCCGAAATTGCAAACGTCCAGCGACTGCTCCCACACGAAAGGTGCCAGGACTCCCAGGTGTTGCTGGTGCTCGCCTTCCCTTGGCAGCCCTTCCACAGCCCCACAAACCCTGGGGCTCCGAGCTTGCCAGCCAGCTCAGGGTGCTGACGTTGTTGCCTTGCTCGCTCTCAGCGCCGCCGCCAGAGCCCAGCTCCGAAATTGCAAACGTCCAGCGACTGCTCCCACACGAAAGGTGCCAGGACTCCCAGGTGTTGCTGGCCCTCGCCTTCCCTTGGCAGCCCTTCCACAGCCCCACAAACCCTGGGGCTCCGAGCTTGCCAGCCAGCTCAGGCTGCCCACGTTGTTGCCTTGCTTGCTTTCAGCGCCTTCAGAGCACAGCTCCAAAATTGGAAATGTCCAGCGTCTGCTCCCACACAAAAGGTGCCTGGACTGCAAGGAGTTGCTGGTCCTCGCCTTCCCTTGGCAGCCCTTCCACAGCTCCACAAACCCTGGGGCTCCGAGTTTACCAGCCAGCTCAGGGTGCCCACGTTGTTGCCTTGCTCGCTCTCAGCACAGCCGCCAGAGCCCAGCTCCGAAATTGCAAACGTCCAGCGACTGCTGCCACACGAAAGGTGCCAGGACTCCCAGGTGTTGCTGGCCCTCGACTTCCCTTGGCAGCCCTTCCAAAGCCCCACCAACCCTGGGGCTCCGAGCTTGCCAGCCAGCTCAGGGTGCTGACGTTGTTGCCTTGCTCGCTCTCAGCGCTGCCGCCAGAGCCCAGCTCCGAAATTGCAAACGTCCTGCGACTGCTCCCACACGAAAGGTGCCAGGACTCCCAGGTGTTGCTGGCCCTCGCCTTCCCTTGGCAGCCCTTCCACAGCCCCACAAACCCTGGGGCTCTGAGCTTGCCAGCCAGCTCAGGGTGCCCACGTTGTTGCCTTGCTTGCTGTTATTGCCGCCGCCAGAGCCCAGATCCGAAATTGCAAACGTCCAGCGACTGCTGCCACACGAAAGGTGCCAGGACTCCCAGGTGTTGCTGGCCCTCGCCTTCCCTTGGCAGCCCTTCCACAGCCCCACAAACCCTGGGGCTCTGAGCTTGCCAGCCAGCTCAGGGTGCCCACGTTGTTGCCTTGCTTGCTTTCAGCGCCGTCAGAGCACAGCTCCAAGATTGGAAATGTCCAGCTTCTGCTCCCACACGAAAGGTGCCAGGACTCCCAGGTGTTGCTGGCCCTCGCCTTCCCTTGGCAGCCCTTCCACAGCTCCAGAAACCCTGGGGCTCCGAGTTTACCAGCCAGCTCAGGGTGCCGACGTTGTTGCCTTGCTTGCTGTTATTGCCGCCGCCAGAGCCCAGATCCGAAATTGCAAACGTTCAGCGACTGCTCCCACACGAAAGGTGCCAGTACTCCCAGGAGTTGCTGGTCCTCGCCTTCCCTTGGCAGCCCTTCCACAGCCCCACGAATCCTGGGGCTCTGAGCTTGCCAGCCAGCTCAGGGTGCCCACGTTGTTGCCTTGCTCGCTCTCAGCACTGCCGCCAGAGCCCAGCTCCGAAATTGCAAACGTCCAGCGACTGCTGCCACACGAAAGGTGCCAGGACTCCCAGGAGTTCTTGGGCCTTGCCTTCCCTTGGCAGCCCTTCCACAGCCCCACAAACCCTGGGGCTCTGAGCTTGCCAGCCAGCTCAGGGTGCCCACGTTGTTGCCTTGCTTGCTTTCAGCGCCGTCAGAGCACAGCTCCAAAATTGGAAATGTCCAGCGTCCGCTCCCACACAAAAGATTCCAGGACTGCAAGGAGTTGCTGGCCCTCGCCTTCCCTTGGCAGCCCTTCCACAGCCCCACAAACCCTGGGGCTCCGAGTTTACCAGCCAGCTCAGGGTGCCCACGTTGTTGCCTTGCTCGCTCTCAGCACAGCCGCCAGAGCCGAGCTCCGAAATTGCAAACGTCCAGCGACTGCTGCCACACGAAAGGTGCCAGGACTCCCAGGTGTTGCTGGCCCTCGCCTTCCCTTGGCAGCCCTTCCACAGCCCCACAAACCCTGGGGCTCCGAGCTTGCCAGCCAGCTCAGGGTGCCCACGTTGTTGCCTTGCTCGCTCTCAGCGCTGCCGCCAGAGCCCAGCTCCGAAATTGCAAACGTCCAGCGACTGCTGCCACACGAAAGGTGCCAGGACTCCCAGGTGTTGCTGGCCCTCGCCTTCCCTTGGCAGCCCTTCCACAGCCCCACAAACCCTGGGGCTCCAAGCTTGCCAGCCAGCTCAGGGTGCCCACGTTTTTGCCTTGCTTGCTGTTATTGGTGCCGCCAGAGCCCAGCTCCGAAATTGCAAACGTCCAGCGACTGCTGCCACACGAAAGGTGCCAGGACTCCCAGGAGTTGCTGGTCCTCGCCTTCCCTTGGCAGCCCTTCCACAGCCGCACGAATCCTGGGGCTCTGAGCTTGCCAGCCAGCTCAGGGTGCCCACGTTGTTGCCTTGCTCGCTCTCAGCACTGCCGCCAGAGCCCAGCTCCGAAATTGCAAACGTCCAGCGACTGCTCCCACACGAAAGGTGCCAGGACTCCCAGGTGTTGCTGGTGCTCGCCTTCCCTTGGCAGCCCTTCCACAGCCCCACAAACCCTGGGGCTCCGAGCTTGCCAGCCAGCTCAGGGTGCTGACGTTGTTGCCTTGCTCGCTCTCAGCGCCGCCGCCAGAGCCCAGCTCCGAAATTGCAAACGTCCAGCGACTGCTCCCACACGAAAGGTGCCAGGACTCCCAGGTGTTGCTGGCCCTCGCCTTCCCTTGGCAGCCCTTCCACAGCCCCACAAACCCTGGGGCTCCGAGCTTGCCAGCCAGCTCAGGCTGCCCACGTTGTTGCCTTGCTTGCTTTCAGCGCCTTCAGAGCACAGCTCCAAAATTGGAAATGTCCAGCGTCTGCTCCCACACAAAAGGTGCCTGGACTGCAAGGAGTTGCTGGTCCTCGCCTTCCCTTGGCAGCCCTTCCACAGCTCCACAAACCCTGGGGCTCCGAGTTTACCAGCCAGCTCAGGGTGCCCACGTTGTTGCCTTGCTCGCTCTCAGCACAGCCGCCAGAGCCCAGCTCCGAAATTGCAAACGTCCAGCGACTGCTGCCACACGAAAGGTGCCAGGACTCCCAGGTGTTGCTGGCCCTCGACTTCCCTTGGCAGCCCTTCCAAAGCCCCACCAACCCTGGGGCTCCGAGCTTGCCAGCCAGCTCAGGGTGCTGACGTTGTTGCCTTGCTCGCTCTCAGCGCTGCCGCCAGAGCCCAGCTCCGAAATTGCAAACGTCCTGCGACTGCTCCCACACGAAAGGTGCCAGGACTCCCAGGTGTTGCTGGCCCTCGCCTTCCCTTGGCAGCCCTTCCACAGCCCCACAAACCCTGGGGCTCTGAGCTTGCCAGCCAGCTCAGGGTGCCCACGTTGTTGCCTTGCTTGCTGTTATTGCCGCCGCCAGAGCCCAGATCCGAAATTGCAAACGTCCAGCGACTGCTGCCACACGAAAGGTGCCAGGACTCCCAGGTGTTGCTGGCCCTCGCCTTCCCTTGGCAGCCCTTCCACAGCCCCACAAACCCTGGGGCTCTGAGCTTGCCAGCCAGCTCAGGGTGCCCACGTTGTTGCCTTGCTTGCTTTCAGCGCCGTCAGAGCACAGCTCCAAGATTGGAAATGTCCAGCTTCTGCTCCCACACGAAAGGTGCCAGGACTCCCAGGTGTTGCTGGCCCTCGCCTTCCCTTGGCAGCCCTTCCACAGCTCCAGAAACCCTGGGGCTCCGAGTTTACCAGCCAGCTCAGGGTGCCGACGTTGTTGCCTTGCTTGCTGTTATTGCCGCCGCCAGAGCCCAGATCCGAAATTGCAAACGTTCAGCGACTGCTCCCACACGAAAGGTGCCAGTACTCCCAGGAGTTGCTGGTCCTCGCCTTCCCTTGGCAGCCCTTCCACAGCCCCACGAATCCTGGGGCTCTGAGCTTGCCAGCCAGCTCAGGGTGCCCACGTTGTTGCCTTGCTCGCTCTCAGCACTGCCGCCAGAGCCCAGCTCCGAAATTGCAAACGTCCAGCGACTGCTGCCACACGAAAGGTGCCAGGACTCCCAGGAGTTCTTGGGCCTTGCCTTCCCTTGGCAGCCCTTCCACAGCCCCACAAACCCTGGGGCTCTGAGCTTGCCAGCCAGCTCAGGGTGCCCACGTTGTTGCCTTGCTTGCTTTCAGCGCCGTCAGAGCACAGCTCCAAAATTGGAAATGTCCAGCGTCCGCTCCCACACAAAAGATTCCAGGACTGCAAGGAGTTGCTGGCCCTCGCCTTCCCTTGGCAGCCCTTCCACAGCCCCACAAACCCTGGGGCTCCGAGTTTACCAGCCAGCTCAGGGTGCCCACGTTGTTGCCTTGCTCGCTCTCAGCACAGCCGCCAGAGCCGAGCTCCGAAATTGCAAACGTCCAGCGACTGCTGCCACACGAAAGGTGCCAGGACTCCCAGGTGTTGCTGGCCCTCGCCTTCCCTTGGCAGCCCTTCCACAGCCCCACAAACCCTGGGGCTCCGAGCTTGCCAGCCAGCTCAGGGTGCCCACGTTGTTGCCTTGCTCGCTCTCAGCGCTGCCGCCAGAGCCCAGCTCCGAAATTGCAAACGTCCAGCGACTGCTGCCACACGAAAGGTGCCAGGACTCCCAGGTGTTGCTGGCCCTCGCCTTCCCTTGGCAGCCCTTCCACAGCCCCACAAACCCTGGGGCTCCAAGCTTGCCAGCCAGCTCAGGGTGCCCACGTTTTTGCCTTGCTTGCTGTTATTGGTGCCGCCAGAGCCCAGCTCCGAAATTGCAAACGTCCAGCGACTGCTGCCACACGAAAGGTGCCAGGACTCCCAGGAGTTGCTGGTCCTCGCCTTCCCTTGGCAGCCCTTCCACAGCCGCACGAATCCTGGGGCTCTGAGCTTGCCAGCCAGCTCAGGGTGCCCACGTTGTTGCCTTGCTCGCTCTCAGCACCGCCGCCAGAGCCCAGCTCCGAAATTGCAAACGTCCAGCGACTGCTCCCACACGAAAGGTGCCAGGACTCCCAGGTGTTGCTGGTGCTCGCCTTCCCTTGGCAGCCCTTCCACAGCCCCACAAACCCTGGGGCTCCGAGTTTACCAGCCAGCTCAGTGTGCCGACGTTGTTGCCTTGCTTGCTGTTATTGGCGCCGCCAGAGCCCAGCTCCGAAATTGCAAACGTCCAGCGACTGCTGCCACACGAAAGGTGCCAGGACTCCCAGGTGTTGCTGGCCCTCGCCTTCCCTTGGCAGCCCTTCCACAGCCCCACAAACCCTGGGGCTCCGAGCTTGCCAGCCAGCTCAGGCTGCCCACGTTGTTGCCTTGCTTGCTTTCAGCGCCTTCAGAGCACAGCTCCAAAATTGGAAATGTCCAGCGTCTGCTCCCACACAAAAGGTTCCTGGACTGCAAGGAGTTGCTGGTCCTCGCCTTCCCTTGGCAGCCCTTCCACAGCTCCACAAACCCTGGGGCTCCGAGCTTGCCAGCCAGCTCAGGGTGCCGACGTTGTTGCCTTGCTTGCTGTTATTGGCGCCGCCAGAGCCCAGCTCCGAAATTGCAAACGTCCAGCGACTGCTGCCACACGAAAGGTGCCAGGACTCCCAGGTGTTGCTGGTGCTCGCCTTCCCTTGGCAGCCCTTCCACAGCCCCACAAACCCTGGGGCTCTGAGCTTGCCAGCCAGCTCAGGGTGCCCACGTTGTTGCCTTGCTTGCTGTTATTGCCGCCGCCAGAGCCCAGCTCCGAAATTGCAAACGTCCAGCGACTGCTCCCACACGAAAGGTGCCAGGCCTCCCAGGTGTTGCTGGCCCTCGCCTTCCCTTGGCAGCCCTTCCACAGCCCCACAAACCCTGGGGCTCCGGCCTTGCCAGCCAGCTCAGGGTGCCCACGTTGTTGCCTTGCTTGATTTCAGCGCCGTCAGAGCACAGCTCCAAAATTGGAAATGTCCAGCTTCTGCTACCACACGAAAGGTGCCAGGACTCCCAGGTGTTGCTGGCCCTCGCCTTCCCTTGGCAGCCCTTCCACAGCTCCAGAAACCCTGGGGCTCCGAGTTTACCAGCCAGCTCAGGGTGCCCACGTTGTTGCCTTGCTCGCTCTCAGCACAGCCGCCAGAGCCCAGCTCCGAAATTGCAAACGTCCAGCGACTGCTGCCACACGAAAGGTGCCAGGCCTCCCAGGTGTTGCTGGCCCTCGCCTTCCCTTGGCAGCCCTTCCACAGCCCCACAAACCCTGGGGCTCCGAGCTTGCCAGCCAGCTCAGGGTGCCGACGTTGTTGCCTTGCTTGCTGTTATTGGCGCCGCCAGAGCCCAGCTCCGAAATTGCAAACGTTCAGCGACTGCTCCCACACGAAAGGTGCCAGTACTCCCAGGAGTTGCTGGTCCTCGCCTTCCCTTGGCAGCCCTTCCACAACCCCACGAATCCTGGGGCTCTGAGCTTGCCAGCCAGCTCAGGGTGCCCACGTTGTTGCCTTGCTCGCTCTCAGCACTGCCGCCAGAGCCCAGCTCCGAAATTGCAAACGTCCAGCGACTGCTGCCACACGAAAGGTGCCAGGACTCCCAGGAGTTCTTGGGCCTTGCCTTCCCTTGGCAGCCCTTCCACAGCCCCACAAACCCTGGGGCTCTGAGCTTGCCAGCCAGCTCAGGGTGCCCACGTTGTTGCCTTGCTTGCTTTCAGCGCCGTCAGAGCACAGCTCCAAAATTGGAAATGTCCAGCGTCCGCTCCCACACAAAAGATTCCAGGACTGCAAGGAATTGCTGGCCCTCGCCTTCCCTTGGCAGCCCTTCCACAGCCCCACAAACCCTGGGGCTCCGAGTTTACCAGCCAGCTCAGGGTGCCCACGTTGTTGCCTTGCTCGCTCTCAGCACAGCCACCAGAGCCCAGCTCCGAAATTGCAAACGTCCAGCGACTGCTGCCACACGAAAGGTGCCAGGCCTCCCAGGTGTTGCTGGCCCTCGCCTTCCCTTGGCAGCCCTTCCACAGCCCCACAAACCCTGGGGCTCTGAGCTTGCCAGCCAGCTCAGGGTGCCCACGTTGTTGCCTTGCTTGCTTTCAGCGCCGTCAGAGCACAGCTCCAAAATTGGAAATGTCCAGTGTCCGCTCCCACACAAAAGATTCCAGGACTGCAAGGAGTTGCTGGCCCTCGCCTTCCCTTGGCAGCCCTTCCACAGCCCCACAAACCCTGGGGCTCCGAGTTTACCAGCCAGCTCAGGGTGCCCACGTTGTTGCCTTGCTCGCTCTCAGCACAGCCGCCAGAGCCGAGCTCCGAAATTGCAAACGTCCAGCGACTGCTGCCACACGAAAGGTGCCAGGACTCCCAGGTGTTGCTGGCCCTCGCCTTCCCTTGGCAGCCCTTCCACAGCCCCACAAACCCTGGTGCTCCGAGCTTGCCAGCCAGCTCAGGGTGCTGACGTTGTTGCCTTGCTCGCTCTCAGCGCTGCCGCCAGAGCCCAGCTCCGAAATTGCAAACGTCCTGCGACTGCTCCCACACGAAAGGTGCCAGGACTCCCAGGTGTTGCTGGCCCTCGCCTTCCCTTGGCAGCCCTTCCACAGCCCCACAAACCCTGGGGCTCCAAGCTTGCCAGCCAGCTCAGGGTGCCCACGTTTTTGCCTTGCTTGCTGTTATTGGTGCCGCCAGAGCCCAGATCCGAAATTGCAAACGTTCAGCGACTGCTCCCACACGAAAGGTGCCAGGACTCCCAGGAGTTCTTGGACCTCGCCTTCCCTTGGCAGCCCTTCCACAGCCGCACGAATCCTGGGGCTCTGAGCTTGCCAGCCAGCTCAGGGTGCCCACGTTGTTGCCTTGCTCGCTCTCAGCACCGCCGCCAGAGCCCAGCTCCGAAATTGCAAACGTCCAGCGACTGCTCCCACACGAAAGGTGCCAGGACTCCCAGGTGTTGCTGGCCCTCGCCTTCCCTTGGCAGCCCTTCCACAGCCCCACAAACCCTGGGGCTCCGAGCTTGCCAGCCAGCTCAGGCTGCCCACGTTGTTGCCTTGCTTGCTTTCAGCGCCTTCAGAGCACAGCTCCAAAATTGGAAATGTCCAGCGTCTGCTCCCACACAAAAGGTTCCAGGACTGCAAGGAGTTGCTGGTCCTCGCCTTCCCTTGGCAGCCCTTCCACAGCTCCACAAACCCTGGGGCTCCGAGTTTACCAGCCAGCTCAGGGTGCCCACGTTGTTGCCTTGCTCGCTCTCAGCACAGCCGCCAGAGCCCAGCTCCGAAATTGCAAACGTCCAGCGACTGCTCCCACACGAAAGGTGCCAGGACTCCCAGGTGTTGCTGGCCCTCGCCTTCCCTTGGCAGCCCTTCCACAGCCCCACAAACCCTGGGGCTCTGAGCTTGCCAGCCAGCTCAGGGTGCCCACGTTGTTGCCTTGCTTGCTGTTATTGCCGCCGCCAGAGCCCAGCTCCGAAATTGCAAACGTCCAGCGACTGCTGCCACACGAAAGGTGCCAGGACTCCCAGGTGTTGCTGGCCCTCGCCTTCCCTTGGCAGCCCTTCCACAGCTCCAGAAACCCTGGGGCTCCGAGCTTGCCAGCCAGCTCAGGGTGCCCACGTTGTTGCCTTGCTTGCTGTTATTGGCGCCGCCAGAGCCCAGATCCGAAATTGCAAACGTCCAGCGACTGCTCCCACACGAAAGGTGCCAGTACTCCCAGGAGTTGCTGGTCCTCGCCTTCCCTTGGCAGCCCTTCCACAGCCCCATGAATCCTGGGGCTCTGAGCTTGCCAGCCAGCTCAGGGTGCCCACGTTGTTGCCTTGCTCGCTCTCAGCACTGCCGCCAGAGCCCAGCTCCGAAATTGCAAACGTCCAGCGACTGCTCCCACACGAAAGGTGCCAGGACTCCCAGGTGTTGCTGGTGCTCGCCTTCCCTTGGCAGCCCTTCCACAGCCCCATAAACCCTGGGGCTCCGGCCTTGCCAGCCAGCTCAGGGTGCTGACGTTGTTGCCTTGCTTGCTCTCAGCGCCGCCGCCAGAGCCCAGCTCCGAAATTGCAAACGTCCAGCGACTGCTCCCACACGAAAGGTGCCAGGACTCCCAGGTGTTGCTGGCCCTCGCCTTCCCTTGGCAGCCCTTCCACAGCCCCACAAACCCTGGGGCTCCGAGCTTGCCAGCCAGCTCAGGCTGCCCACGTTGTTGCCTTGCTTGCTTTCAGCGCCTTCAGAGCACAGCTCCAAAATTGGAAATGTCCAGCGTCTGCTCCCACACAAAAGGTTCCAGGACTCCCAGGTGTTGCTGGCCCTCGCCTTCCCTTGGCAGCCCTTCCACAGCTCCACAAACCCTGGGGCTCCGAGTTTACCAGCCAGCTCAGGGTGCCCACGTTGTTGCCTTGCTCGCTCACAGCACAGCCGCCAGAGCCCAGCTCCGAAATTGCAAACGTCCAGCGACTGCTGCCACACGAAAGGTGCCAGGACTCCCAGGTGTTGCTGGCCCTCGCCTTCCCTTGGCAGCCCTTCCAAAGCCCCACCAACCCTGGGGCTCCGAGCTTGCCAGCCAGCTCAGGGTGCTGACGTTGTTGCCTTGCTCGCTCTCAGCGCTGCCGCCAGAGCCCAGCTCCGAAATTGCAAACGTCCTGCGACTGCTCCCACACGAAAGGTGCCAGGACTCCCAGGTGTTGCTGGTCCTCGCCTTCCCTTGGCAGCCCTTCCACAGCCCCACAAACCCTGGGGCTCTGAGCTTGCCAGCCAGCTCAGGGTGCCCACGTTGTTGCCTTGCTTGCTGTTATTGCCGCCGCCAGAGCCCAGCTCCGAAATTGCAAACGTCCAGCGACTGCTCCCACACGAAAGGTGCCAGGACTCCCAGGTGTTGCTGGCCCTCGACTTCCCTTGGCAGCCCTTCCACAGCCCCACAAACCCTGGGGCTCCGAGCTTGCCAGCCAGCTCAGGGTGCCCACGTTGTTGCCTTGCTTGCTTTCAGCGCCGTCAGAGCACAGCTCCAAAATTGGAAATGTCCAGCTTCTGCTCCCACACGAAAGGTGCCAGGACTCCCAGGTGTTGCTGGCCCTCGCCTTCCCTTGGCAGCCCTTCCACAGCTCCAGAAACCCTGGGGCTCCGAGTTTACCAGCCAGCTCAGGGTGCCGACGTTGTTGCCTTGCTTGCTGTTATTGCCGCCGCCAGAGCCCAGATCCGAAATTGCAAACGTTCAGCGACTGCTCCCACACGAAAGGTGCCAGTACTCCCAGGAGTTGCTGGTCCTCGCCTTCCCTTGGCAGCCCTTCCACAGCCCCACGAATCCTGGTGCTCTGAGCTTGCCAGCCAGCTCAGGGTGCCCACGTTGTTGCCTTGCTCGCTCTCAGCACTGCCGCCAGAGCCCAGCTCCGAAATTGCAAACGTCCAGCGACTGCTGCCACACGAAAGGTGCCAGGACTCCCAGGAGTTCTTGGGCCTTGCCTTCCCTTGGTAGCCCTTCCACAGCCCCACAAACCCTGGGGCTCTGAGCTTGCCAGCCAGCTCAGGGTGCCCACGTTGTTGCCTTGCTTGCTTTCAGCGCCGTCAGAGCACAGCTCCAAAATTGGAAATGTCCAGCGTCCGCTCCCACACAAAAGATTCCAGGACTGCAAGGAGTTGCTGGCCCTCGCCTTCCCTTGGCAGCCCTTCCACAGCCCCACAAACCCTGGGGCTCCGAGTTTACCAGCCAGCTCAGGGTGCCCACGTTGTTGCCTTGCTCGCTCTCAGCACAGCCGCCAGAGCCCAGCTCCGAAATTGCAAACGTCCAGCGACTGCTGCCACACGAAAGGTGCCAGGACTCCCAGGTGTTGCTGGCCCTCGCCTTCCCTTGGCAGCCCTTCCACAGCCCCACAAACCCTGGGGCTCCGAGCTTGCCAGCCAGCTCAGGGTGCTGACGTTGTTGCCTTGCTCGCTCTCAGCGCTGCCGCCAGAGCCCAGCTCCGAAATTGCAAACGTCCTGCGACTGCTCCCACACGAAAGGTGCCAGGACTCCCAGGTGTTGCTGGCCCTCGCCTTCCCTTGGCAGCCCTTCCACAGCCCCACAAACCCTGGGGCTCCAAGCTTGCCAGCCAGCTCAGGGTGCCCACGTTGTTGCCTTGCTTGCTGTTATTGCCGCCGCCAGAGCCCAGCTCCAAAATTGGAAATGTCCAGCGTCTGCTCCC
This sequence comes from Spheniscus humboldti, assembly GCA_027474245.1. Taxonomy (NCBI): domain Eukaryota; kingdom Metazoa; phylum Chordata; class Aves; order Sphenisciformes; family Spheniscidae; genus Spheniscus; species Spheniscus humboldti. Next base: position 132,395,676 of record CM049889.1, read on the forward strand.
ACACAAAAGGTTCCAGGACTGCAAGGAGTTGCTGGTCCTCGCCTTCCCTTGGCAGCCCTTCCACAGCTCCACAAACCCTGGGGCTCCGAGTTTACCAGCCAGCTCAGGGTGCCCACGTTGTTGCCTTGCTCGCTCACAGCACAGCCGCCAGAGCCCAGCTCCGAAATTGCAAACGTCCAGCGACTGCTGCCACACGAAAGGTGCCAGGACTCCCAGGTGTTGCTGGCCCTCGACTTCCCTTGGCAGCCCTTCCAAAGCCCCACCAACCCTGGGGCTCCGAGCTTGCCAGCCAGCTCAGGGTGCTGACGTTGTTGCCTTGCTCGCTCTCAGCGCTGCCGCCAGAGCCCAGCTCCGAAATTGCAAACGTCCTGCGACTGCTCCCACACGTAAGGTGCCAGGACTCCCAGGTGTTGCTGGCCCTCGCCTTCCCTTGGCAGCCCTTCCACAGCCCCACAAACCCTGGGGCTCTGAGCTTGCCAGCCAGCTCAGGGTGCCCACGTTGTTGCCTTGCTTGCTGTTATTGCCGCCGCCAGAGCCCAGCTCCGAAATTGCAAACGTCCAGCGACTGCTCCCACACGAAAGGTGCCAGGACTCCCAGGTGTTGCTGGCCCTCGACTTCCCTTGGCAGCCCTTCCACAGCCCCACAAACCCTGGGGCTCCGAGCTTGCCAGCCAGCTCAGGGTGCCCACGTTGTTGCCTTGCTTGCTTTCAGCGCCGTCAGAGCACAGCTCCAAAATTGGAAATGTCCAGCTTCTGCTCCCACACGAAAGGTGCCAGGACTCCCAGGTGTTGCTGGCCCTCGCCTTCCCTTGGCAGCCCTTCCACAGCTCCAGAAACCCTGGGGCTCCGAGTTTACCAGCCAGCTCAGGGTGCCGACGTTGTTGCCTTGCTTGCTGTTATTGCCGCCGCCAGAGCCCAGATCCGAAATTGCAAACGTTCAGCGACTGCTCCCACACGAAAGGTGCCAGTACTCCCAGGAGTTGCTGGTCCTCGCCTTCCCTTGGCAGCCCTTCCACAGCCCCACGAATCCTGGTGCTCTGAGCTTGCCAGCCAGCTCAGGGTGCCCACGTTGTTGCCTTGCTCGCTCTCAGCACTGCCGCCAGAGCCCAGCTCCGAAATTGCAAACGTCCAGCGACTGCTGCCACACGAAAGGTGCCAGGACTCCCAGGAGTTCTTGGGCCTTGCCTTCCCTTGGCAGCCCTTCCACAGCCCCACAAACCCTGGGGCTCTGAGCTTGCCAGCCAGCTCAGGGTGCCCACGTTGTTGCCTTGCTTGCTTTCAGCGCCGTCAGAGCACAGCTCCAAAATTGGAAATGTCCAGCGTCCGCTCCCACACAAAAGATTCCAGGACTGCAAGGAGTTGCTGGCCCTCGCCTTCCCTTGGCAGCCCTTCCACAGCCCCACAAACCCTGGGGCTCCGAGTTTACCAGCCAGCTCAGGGTGCCCACGTTGTTGCCTTGCTCGCTCTCAGCACAGCCGCCAGAGCCGAGCTCCGAAATTGCAAACGTCCAGCGACTGCTGCCACACGAAAGGTGCCAGGACTCCCAGGTGTTGCTGGCCCTCGCCTTCCCTTGGCAGCCCTTCCACAGCCCCACAAACCCTGGGGCTCCGAGCTTGCCAGCCAGCTCAGGGTGCTGACGTTGTTGCCTTGCTCGCTCTCAGCGCTGCCGCCAGAGCCCAGCTCCGAAATTGCAAACGTCCTGCGACTGCTCCCACACGAAAGGTGCCAGGACTCCCAGGTGTTGCTGGCCCTCGCCTTCCCTTGGCAGCCCTTCCACAGCCCCACAAACCCTGGGGCTCCAAGCTTGCCAGCCAGCTCAGGGTGCCCACGTTGTTGCCTTGCTTGCTGTTATTGGCGCCGCCAGAGCCCAGATCCGAAATTGCAAACGTTCAGCGACTGCTCCCACACGAAAGGTGCCAGGACTCCCAGGAGTTCTTGGACCTCGCCTTCCCTTGGCAGCCCTTCCACAGCCCCTCGAATCCTGGGGCTCTGAGCTTGCCAGCCAGCTCAGGGTGCCCACGTTGTTGCCTTGCTCGCTCTCAGCACAGCCGCCAGAGCCCAGCTCCGAAATTGCAAACGTCCAGCGACTGCTCCCACACGAAAGGTGCCAGGCCTCCCAGGTGTTGCTGGCCCTCGCCTTCCCTTGGCAGCCCTTCCACAGCCCCACAAACCCTGGGGCTCCGAGCTTGCCAGCCAGCTCAGGGTGCCCACGTTGTTGCCTTGCTTGCTTTCAGCGCCTTCAGAGCACAGCTCCAAAATTGGAAATGTCCAGCGTCTGCTCCCACACAAAAGGTTCCAGGACTGCAAGGAGTTGCTGGTCCTCGCCTTCCCTTGGCAGCCCTTCCACAGCTCCACAAACCCTGGGGCTCCGAGTTTACCAGCCAGCTCAGGGTGCCCACGTTGTTGCCTTGCTCGCTCTCAGCACAGCCGCCAGAGCCCAGCTCCGAAATTGCAAACGTCCAGCGACTGCTCCCACACGAAAGGTGCCAGGACTCCCAGGTGTTGCTGGCCCTCGCCTTCCCTTGGCAGCCCTTCCACAGCCCCACAAACCCTGGGGCTCTGAGCTTGCCAGCCAGCTCAGGGTGCCCACGTTGTTGCCTTGCTTGCTGTTATTGCCGCCGCCAGAGCCCAGCTCCGAAATTGCAAACGTCCAGCGACTGCTCCCACACGAAAGGTGCCAGGACTCCCAGGTGTTGCTGGCCCTCGCCTTCCCTTGGCAGCCCTTCCACAGCCCCACAAACCCTGGGGCTCTGAGCTTGCCAGCCAGCTCAGGGTGCCCACGTTGTTGCCTTGCTTGCTTTCAGCGCCGTCAGAGCACAGCTCCAAAATTGGAAATGTCCAGCGACTGCTCCCACACGAAAGGTGCCAGGACTCCCAGGTGTTGCTGGCCCTCGCCTTCCCTTGGCAGCCCTTCCACAGCTCCAGAAACCCTGGGGCTCCGAGTTTACCAGCCAGCTCAGGGTGCCCACGTTGTTGCCTTGCTCGCTCTCAGCACAGCCGCCAGAGCCCAGCTCCGAAATTGCAAACGTCCAGCGACTGCTGCCACACGAAAGGTGCCAGGCCTCCCAGGTGTTGCTGGCCCTCGCCTTCCCTTGGCAGCCCTTCCACAGCCCCACAAACCCTGGGGCTCCGAGCTTGCCAGCCAGCTCAGGGTGCCCACGTTGTTGCCTTGCTTGCTGTTATTGCCGCCGCCAGAGCCCAGATCCGAAATTGCAAACGTTCAGCGACTGCTCCCACACGAAAGGTGCCAGTACTCCCAGGAGTTGCTGGTCCTCGCCTTCCCTTGGCAGCCCTTCCACAGCCCCACGAATCCTGGGGCTCTGAGCTTGCCAGCCAGCTCAGGGTGCCCACGTTGTTGCCTTGCTCGCTCTCAGCACTGCCGCCAGAGCCCAGCTCCGAAATTGCAAACGTCCAGCGACTGCTGCCACACGAAAGGTGCCAGGACTCCCAGGAGTTCTTGGGCCTTGCCTTCCCTTGGCAGCCCTTCCACAGCCCCACAAACCGTGGGGCTCTGAGCTTGCCAGCCAGCTCAGGGTGCCCACGTTGTTGCCTTGCTTGCTTTCAGCGCCGTCAGAGCACAGCTCCAAAATTGGAAATGTCCAGCGTCCGCTCCCACACAAAAGATTCCAGGACTGCAAGGAGTTGCTGGCCCTCGCCTTCCCTTGGCAGCCCTTCCACAGCTCCACAAACCCTGGGGCTCCGAGTTTACCAGCCAGCTCAGGGTGCCCACGTTGTTGCCTTGCTCGCTCTCAGCACAGCCGCCAGAGCCCAGCTCCGAAATTGCAAACGTCCAGCGACTGCTCCCACACGAAAGGTGCCAGGACTCCCAGGTGTTGCTGGCCCTCGCCTTCCCTTGGCAGCCCTTCCACAGCCCCACAAACCCTGGGGCTCCGAGCTTGCCAGCCAGCTCAGGGTGCTGACGTTGTTGCCTTGCTCGCTCTCAGCGCTGCCGCCAGAGCCCAGCTCCGAAATTGCAAACGTCCTGCGACTGCTCCCACACGAAAGGTGCCAGGACTCCCAGGTGTTGCTGGCCCTCGCCTTCCCTTGGCAGCCCTTCCACAGCCCCACAAACCCTGGGGCTCTGAGCTTGCCAGCCAGCTCAGGGTGCCCACGTTTTTGCCTTGCTTGCTGTTATTGGTGCCGCCAGAGCCCAGATCCGAAATTGCAAACGTTCAGCGACTGCTCCCACACGAAAGGTGCCAGGACTCCCAGGAGTTCTTGGACCTCGCCTTCCCTTGGCAGCCCTTCCACAGCTCCACGAATCCTGGGGGTCTGAGCTTGCCAGCCAGCTCAGGGTGCCCACGTTGTTGCCTTGCTCGCTCTCAGCACCGCCGCCAGAGCCCAGCTCCGAAATTGCAAACGTCCAGCGACTGCTGCCACACGAAAGGTGCCAGGAGTCCCAGGAGTTCTTGGACCTCGCCTTCCCTTGGCAGCCCTTCCACAGCCCCACAAACCCTGGGGCTCCGAGCTTGCCAGCCAGCTCAGGGTGCCGACGTTGTTGCCTTGCTTGCTGTTATTGGCGCCGCCAGAGCCCAGCTCCGAAATTGCAAACGTCCAGCGACTGCTGCCACACGAAAGGTGCCAGGACTCCCAGGTGTTGCTGGCCCTCGCCTTCCCTTGGCAGCCCTTCCACAGCCCCACCAACCCTGGGGCTCCGAGCTTGCCAGCCAGCTCAGGGTGCCCACGTTGTTGCCTTGCTCGCTCTCAGCAGAGCCGCCAGAGCCCAGCTCCGAAACTGGAAATGTCCAGTGTCTGCTCCCAGAAGAAAGGTGCCAGGACTCCCAGGATGCTGGTCCTCGCCTTCCCTTGGTAGCCCTTCCACAACCCCACAAACCCTGGGGCTCCGAGCTTGCCAGCCAGCTCAGGGTGCCCACGTTGTTGCCTTGCTCGCTCCCAGCGCCGCCGCCAGAGCCCAGATCTGAAATTGCTAACGTCCAGCGACTGCTGCCACACGAAAGGTGCCAGGACTCCCAGGTGTTGCTGGCCCTCGCCTTCCCTTGGCAGCCCTTCCACAGCCCCACAAACCCTGGGGCTCCGGCCTTGCCAGCCAGCTCAGGCTGCCGACGTTGTTGCCTTGCTTGCTGTTATTGCCGACGCCAGAGCACAGCTCCAAAATTGGAAATGTCCAGCGTCCGCTCCCACACGAAAGGTGCCAGGACTCCCAGGAGTTCTTGGACCTCGCCTTCCCTTGGCAGCCCTTCCACAGCCACACGAATCCTGGGGCTCTGAGCTTGCCAGCCAGCTCAGGGTGCCCACGTTGTTGCCTTGCTCGCTCTCAGCACCGCCGCCAGAGCCCAGCTCCGAAATTGCAAACGTCCAGCGACTGCTGCCACACGAAAGGTGCCAGGAGTCCCAGGTGTTGCTGGTCCTCGCCTTCCCTTGGCAGCCCTTCCACACCCCCAGAAACCCTGGGGCTCCGAGCTTGCCAGCCAGCTCAGGGTGCCGATCTTGTTGCCTTGCTTGCTCTCAGCGCCGTCGCCAGAGCCCAGCTCCGAAATTGAAACGTCCAGCGAGTGCTCCCACATGAAAGGTGCCAGGACTCCCAGGAGTTCTTGGGCCTTGCCTTCCCTTGGCAGCCCTTCCACAGCCCCACAAACCCTGGGGCTCTGAGCTTGCCAGCCAGCTCAGGGTGCCGACGTTTTTGCCTTGCTCGCTCTCAGCGCCGCCGCCAGAGCCCAGCTCCGAAATTGCAAACGTCCAGCGACTGCTCCCACACGAAAGGTGCCAGGACTCCCAGGTGTTGCTGGCCCTCGCCTTCCCTTGGCAGCCCTTCCACAGCCCCACAAACCCTGGGGCTCCGAGCTTGCCAGCCAGCTCAGGGTGCCGACGTTGTTGCCTTGCTTGCTGTTATTGCCACCGCCAGAGCCCAGCTCCGAAATTGCAAACGTTCAGCGACTGCTCCCACACGAAAGGTGCCAGGACTCCCAGGAGTTCTTGGACCTCGCCTTCCCTTGGCAGCCCTTCCACAGCCCCACAAACCCTGGGGCTCCGAGCTTGCCAGCCAGCTCAGGGTGCCGACGTTGTTGCCTTGCTTGCTGTTATTGGCGCCGCCAGAGCCCAGCTCCGAAATTGCAAACGTCCAGCGACTGCTGCCACACGAAAGGTGCCAGGACTCCCAGGTGTTGCTGGCCCTCGCCTTCCCTTGGCAGCCCTTCCACAGCCCCACAAACCCTGGGGCTCCGAGCTTGCCAGCCAGCTCAGGGTGCCCACGTTGTTGCCTTGCTCGCTCTCAGCAGAGCCGCCAGAGCCCAGCTCCGAAACTGGAAATGTCCAGTGTCTGCTGCCACACGAAAGGTGCCAGGACTCCCAGGAGTTGCTGGTCCTCGCCTTCCCTTGGTAGCCCTTCCACAACCCCACAAACCCTGGGGCTCCGGCCTTGCCAGCCAGCTCAGGGTGCCGACGTTGTTGCCTTGCTTGCTGTTATTGCCGCCGCCAGAGCCCAGATCCGAAATTGCAAACGTTCAGCGACTGCTCCCACACGAAAGGTGCCAGGACTCCCAGGAGTTCTTGGACCTCGCCTTCCCTTGGCAGCCCTTCCACAGCCCCTCGAATCCTGGGGCTCTGAGCTTGCCAGCCAGCTCAGGGTGCCCACGTTGTTGCCTTGCTCGCTCTCAGCACCGCCGCCAGAGCCCAGCTCCGAAATTGCAAACGTCCAGCGACTGCTCCCACACGAAAGGTGCCAGGCCTCCCAGGTGTTGCTGGCCCTCGCCTTCCCTTGGCAGCCCTTCCACAGCCCCACAAACCCTGGGGCTCCGAGCTTGCCAGCCAGCTCAGGCTGCCCACGTTGTTGCCTTGCTTGCTTTCAGCGCCTTCAGAGCACAGCTCCAAAATTGGAAATGTCCAGCGTCTGCTCCCACACAAAAGGTTCCAGGACTGCAAGGAGTTGCTGGTCCTCGCCTTCCCTTGGCAGCCCTTCCACAGCTCCACAAACCCTGGGGCTCCGAGTTTACCAGCCAGCTCAGGGTGCCCACGTTGTTGCCTTGCTCGCTCTCAGCACAGCCGCCAGAGCCCAGCTCCGAAATTGCAAACGTCCAGCGACTGCTCCCACACGAAAGGTGCCAGGACTCCCAGGTGTTGCTGGCCCTCGCCTTCCCTTGGCAGCCCTTCCACAGCCCCACAAACCCTGGGGCTCTGAGCTTGCCAGCCAGCTCAGGGTGCCCACGTTGTTGCCTTGCTTGCTGTTATTGCCGCCGCCAGAGCCCAGCTCCGAAATTGCAAACGTCCAGCGACTGCTGCCACACGAAAGGTGCCAGGACTCCCAGGAGTTCTTGGGCCTTGCCTTCCCTTGGCAGCCCTTCCACAGCCCCACAAACCGTGGGGCTCTGAGCTTGCCAGCCAGCTCAGGGTGCCCACGTTGTTGCCTTGCTTGCTTTCAGCGCCGTCAGAGCACAGCTCCAAAATTGGAAATGTCCAGCGTCCGCTCCCACACAAAAGATTCCAGGACTGCAAGGAGTTGCTGGCCCTCGCCTTCCCTTGGCAGCCCTTCCACAGCTCCACAAACCCTGGGGCTCCGAGTTTACCAGCCAGCTCAGGGTGCCCACGTTGTTGCCTTGCTCGCTCTCAGCACAGCCGCCAGAGCCCAGCTCCGAAATTGCAAACGTCCAGCGACTGCTCCCACACGAAAGGTGCCAGGACTCCCAGGTGTTGCTGGCCCTCGCCTTCCCTTGGCAGCCCTTCCACAGCCCCACAAACCCTGGGGCTCCGAGCTTGCCAGCCAGCTCAGGGTGCTGACGTTGTTGCCTTGCTCGCTCTCAGCGCTGCCGCCAGAGCCCAGCTCCGAAATTGCAAACGTCCTGCGACTGCTCCCACACGAAAGGTGCCAGGACTCCCAGGTGTTGCTGGCCCTCGCCTTCCCTTGGCAGCCCTTCCACAGCCCCACAAACCCTGGGGCTCCAAGCTTGCCAGCCAGCTCAGGGTGCCCACGTTTTTGCCTTGCTTGCTGTTATTGGTGCCGCCAGAGCCCAGATCCGAAATTGCAAACGTTCAGCGACTGCTCCCACACGAAAGGTGCCAGGACTCCCAGGAGTTCTTGGACCTCGCCTTCCCTTGGCAGCCCTTCCACAGCTCCACGAATCCTGGGGCTCTGAGCTTGCCAGCCAGCTCAGGGTGCCCACGTTGTTGCCTTGCTCGCTCTCAGCACCGCCGCCAGAGCCCAGCTCCGAAATTGCAAACGTCCAGCGACTGCTGCCACACGAAAGGTGCCAGGAGTCCCAGGAGTTCTTGGACCTCGCCTTCCCTTGGCAGCCCTTCCACAGCCCCACAAACCCTGGGGCTCCGAGCTTGCCAGCCAGCTCAGGGTGCCCACGTTGTTGCCTTGCTTGCTGTTATTGGCGCCGCCAGAGCCCAGCTCCGAAATTGCAAACGTCCAGCGACTGCTGCCACACGAAAGGTGCCAGGACTCCCAGGTGTTGCTGGCCCTCGCCTTCCCTTGGCAGCCCTTCCACAGCCCCACCAACCCTGGGGCTCCGAGCTTGCCAGCCAGCTCAGGGTGCCCACGTTGTTGCCTTGCTCGCTCTCAGCAGAGCCGCCAGAGCCCAGCTCCGAAACTGGAAATGTCCAGTGTCTACTCCCAGAAGAAAGGTGCCAGGACTCCCAGGAGTTGCTGGTCCTCGCCTTCCCTTGGTAGCCCTTCCACAACCCCACAAACCCTGGGGCTCCGAGCTTGCCAGCCAGCTCAGGGTGCCCACGTTGTTGCCTTGCTCGCTCCCAGCGCCGCCGCCAGAGCCCAGATCTGAAATTGCTAACGTCCAGCGACTGCTGCCACACGAAAGGTGCCAGGACTCCCAGGTGTTGCTGGCCCTCGCCTTCCCTTGGCAGCCCTTCCACAGCCCCACAAACCCTGGGGCTCCGGCCTTGCCAGCCAGCTCAGGCTGCCGACGTTGTTGCCTTGCTTGCTGTTATTGCCGACGCCAGAGCACAGCTCCAAAATTGGAAATGTCCAGCGTCCGCTCCCACACGAAAGGTGCCAGGACTCCCAGGAGTTCTTGGACCTCGCCTTCCCTTGGCAGCCCTTCCACAGCCACACGAATCCTGGGGCTCTGAGCTTGCCAGCCAGCTCAGGGTGCCCACGTTGTTGCCTTGCTCGCTCTCAGCACCGCCGCCAGAGCCCAGCTCCGAAATTGCAAACGTCCAGCGACTGCTGCCACACGAAAGGTGCCAGGAGTCCCAGGTGTTGCTGGTCCTCGCCTTCCCTTGGCAGCCCTTCCACACCCCCAGAAACCCTGGGGCTCCGAGCTTGCCAGCCAGCTCAGGGTGCCGATCTTGTTGCCTTGCTTGCTCTCAGCGCCGTCGCCAGAGCCCAGCTCCGAAATTGAAACGTCCAGCGAGTGCTCCCACATGAAAGGTGCCAGGACTCCCAGGAGTTCTTGGGCCTTGCCTTCCCTTGGCAGCCCTTCCACAGCCCCACAAACCCTGGGGCTCTGAGCTTGCCAGCCAGCTCAGGGTGCCGACGTTTTTGCCTTGCTCGCTCTCAGCGCCGCCGCCAGAGCCCAGCTCCGAAATTGCAAACGTCCAGCGACTGCTCCCACACGAAAGGTGCCAGGACTCCCAGGTGTTGCTGGCCCTCGCCTTCCCTTGGCAGCCCTTCCACAGCCCCACAAACCCTGGGGCTCCGAGCTTGCCAGCCAGCTCAGGGTGCCGACGTTGTTGCCTTGCTTGCTGTTATTGGCGCCGCCAGAGCCCAGATCCGAAATTGCAAACGTTCAGCGACTGCTCCCACACGAAAGGTGCCAGGACTCCCAGGAGTTCTTGGACCTCGCCTTCCCTTGGCAGCCCTTCCACAGCCCCACAAACCCTGGGGCTCCGAGCTTGCCAGCCAGCTCAGGGTGCCGACGTTGTTGCCTTGCTTGCTGTTATTGGCGCCGCCAGAGCCCAGCTCCGAAATTGCAAACGTCCAGCGACTGCTGCCACACGAAAGGTGCCAGGACTCCCAGGTGTTGCTGGCCCTCGCCTTCCCTTGGCAGCCCTTCCACAGCCCCACAAACCCTGGGGCTCCGAGCTTGCCAGCCAGCTCAGGGTGCCCACGTTGTTGCCTTGCTCGCTCCCAGCGCCGCCGACAGAGCCCAGATCTGAAATTGCTAACGTCCAGCGACTGCTGCCACACGAAAGGTGCCAGGACTCCCAGGTGTTGCTGGCCCTCGCCTTCCCTTGGCAGCCCTTCCACAGCCCCACAAACCCTGGGGCTCCGGCCTTGCCAGCCAGCTCAGGGTGCCGACGTTGTTGCCTTGCTTGCTGTTATTGCCGCCGCCAGAGCCCAGATCCGAAATTGCAAACGTTCAGCGACTGCTCCCACACGAAAGGTGCCAGGACTCCCAGGAGTTCTTGGACCTCGCCTTCCCTTGGCAGCCCTTCCACAGCCCCTCGAATCCTGGGGCTCTGAGCTTGCCAGCCAGCTCAGGGTGCCCACGTTGTTGCCTTGCTCGCTCTCAGCACCGCCGCCAGAGCCCAGCTCCGAAATTGCAAACGTCCAGCGACTGCTCCCACACGAAAGGTGCCAGGCCTCCCAGGTGTTGCTGGCCCTCGCCTTCCCTTGGCAGCCCTTCCACAGCCCCACAAACCCTGGGGCTCTGAGCTTGCCAGCCAGCTCAGGCTGCCCACGTTGTTGCCTTGCTTGCTGTTATTGCCGCCGCCAGAGCCCAGCTCCGAAATTGCAAACGTCCAGCGACTGCTGCCACACGAAAGGTGCCAGGACTCCCAGGTGTTGCTGGCCCTCGCCTTCCCTTGGCAGCCCTTCCACAGCCCCACAAACCCTGGGGCTCTGAGCTTGCCAGCCAGCTCAGGGTGCCCACGTTGTTGCCTTGCTTGCTTTCAGCGCCGTCAGAGCACAGCTCCAAAATTGGATATGTCCAGCGACTGCTCCCACACGAAAGGTGCCAGGACTCCCAGGTGTTGCTGGCCCTCGCCTTCCCTTGGCAGCCCTTCCACAGCTCCAGAAACCCTGGGGCTCCGAGTTTACCAGCCAGCTCAGGGTGCCCACGTTGTTGCCTTGCTCGCTCTCAGCACAGCCGCCAGAGCCCAGCTCCGAAATTGCAAACGTCCAGCGACTGCTGCCACACGAAAGGTGCCAGGCCTCCCAGGTGTTGCTGGCCCTCGCCTTCCCTTGGCAGCCCTTCCACAGCCCCACAAACCCTGGGGCTCCGAGCTTGCCAGCCAGCTCAGGCTGCCCACGTTGTTGCCTTGCTTGCTGTTATTGCCGCCGCCAGAGCCCAGATCCGAAATTGCAAACGTTCAGCGACTGCTCCCACACGAAAGGTGCCAGTACTCCCAGGAGTTGCTGGTCCTCGCCTTCCCTTGGCAGCCCTTCCACAGCCCCACGAATCCTGGGGCTCTGAGCTTGCCAGCCAGCTCAGGGTGCCCACGTTGTTGCCTTGCTCGCTCTCAGCACTGCCGCCAGAGCCCAGCTCCGAAATTGCAAACGTCCAGCGACTGCTGCCACACGAAAGGTGCCAGGACTCCCAGGAGTTCTTGGGCCTTGCCTTCCCTTGGCAGCCCTTCCACAGCCCCACAAACCCTGGAGCTCTGAGCTTGCCAGCCAGCTCAGGGTGCCCACGTTGTTGCCTTGCTTGCTTTCAGCGCCGTCAGAGCACAGCTCCAAAATTGGAAATGTCCAGCGTCCGCTCCCACACAAAAGATTCCAGGACTGCAAGGAGTTGCTGGCCCTCGCCTTCCCTTGGCAGCCCTTCCACAGCTCCAGAAACCCTGGGGCTCCGAGTTTACCAGCCAGCTCAGGGTGCCCACTTTGTTGCCTTGCTCGCTCTCAGCACAGCCGCCAGAGCCCAGCTCCGAAATTGCAAACATCCAGCGACTGCTGCCACACGAAAGGTGCCAGGACTCCCAGGTGTTGCTGGCCCTCGCCTTCCCTTGGCAGCCCTTCCACAGCCCCACAAACCCTGGGGCTCTGAGCTTGCCAGCCAGCTCAGGGTGCCCACGTTGTTGCCTTGCTCGCTCTCAGCACCGCCGCCAGAGCCCAGCTCCGAAATTGCAAACGTCCAGCGACTGCTGCCACACGAAAGGTGCCAGGACTCCCAGGAGTTCTTGGACCTCGCCTTCCCTTGGCAGCCCTTCCACAGCCCCACAAACCCTGGGGCTCCGAGCTTGCCAGCCAGCTCAGGGTGCCCACGTTGTTGCCTTGCTTGCTGTTATTGGCGCCGCCAGAGCCCAGCTCCGAAATTGCAAACGTCCAGCGACTGCTGCCACACGAAAGGTGCCAGGACTCCCAGGTGTTGCTGGCCCTCGCCTTCCCTTGGCAGCCCTTCCACAGCCCCTCGAATCCTGTGGCTCTGAGCTTGCCAGCCAGCTCAGGGTGCCCACGTTGTTGCCTTGCTCGCTCTCAGCAGAGCCGCCAGAGCCCAGCTCCGAAACTGGAAATGTCCAGCGAGTGCTCCCACACGAAAGGTGCCAGGACTCCCAGGAGTTGCTGGTCCTCGCCTTCCCTTGGTAGCCCTTCCACAACCCCACAAACCCTGGGGCTCCGAGCTTGCCAGCCAGCTCAGGCTGCCCACGTTGTTGCCTTGCTCGCTCCCAGCGCCGCCGCCAGAGCCCAGATCTGAAATTGCTAACGTCCAGCGACTGCTGCCACACGAAAGGTGCCAGGACTCCCAGGTGTTGCTGGCCCTCGCCTTCCCTTGGCAGCCCTTCCACAGCCCCACAAACCCTGGGGCTCCGGCCTTGCCAGCCAGCTCAGGCTGCCCACGTTGTTGCCTTGCTTGCTGTTATTGCCGCCGCCAGAGCCCAGATCCGAAATTGCAAACGTTCAGCGACTGCTCCCACACGAAAGGTGCCAGGACTCCCAGGAGTTCTTGGACCTCGCCTTCCCTTGGCAGCCCTTCCACAGCCCCTCGAATCCTGGGGCTCTGAGCTTGCCAGCCAGCTCAGGGTGCCCACGTTGTTGCCTTGCTCGCTCTCAGCACTGCCGCCAGAGCCCAGCTCCGAAATTGCAAACGTCCAGCGACTGCTGCCACACGAAAGGTGCCAGGACTCCCAGGAGTTCTTGGGCCTTGCCTTCCCTTGGCAGCCCTTCCACAGCCCCACAAACCCTGGAGCTCTGAGCTTGCCAGCCAGCTCAGGGTGCCCACGTTGTTGCCTTGCTTGCTTTCAGCGCCGTCAGAGCACAGCTCCAAAATTGGAAATGTCCAGCGTCCGCTCCCACACAAAAGATTCCAGGACTGCAAGGAGTTGCTGGCCCTCGCCTTCCCTTGGCAGCCCTTCCACAGCTCCAGAAACCCTGGGGCTCCGAGTTTACCAGCCAGCTCAGGGTGCCCACTTTGTTGCCTTGCTCGCTCTCAGCACAGCCGCCAGAGCCCAGCTCCGAAATTGCAAACATCCAGCGACTGCTGCCACACGAAAGGTGCCAGGACTCCCAGGTGTTGCTGGCCCTCGCCTTCCCTTGGCAGCCCTTCCACAGCCCCACAAACCCTGGGGCTCTGAGCTTGCCAGCCAGCTCAGGGTGCCCACGTTGTTGCCTTGCTCGCTCTCAGCGCCGCCGCCAGAGCCCAGCTCCGAAATTGCAAACGTCCAGCGACTGCTGCCACACGAAAGGTGCCAGGACTCCCAGGAGTTCTTGGACCTCGCCTTCCCTTGGCAGCCCTTCCACAGCCCCACAAACCCTGGGGCTCCGAGCTTGCCAGCCAGCTCAGGGTGCTGACGTTTTTGCCTTGCTCGCTCTCAGCGCTGCCGCCAGAGCCCAGCTCCGAAATTGCAAACGTCCAGCGACTGCTCCCACACGAAAGGTGCCAGGACTCCCAGGTGTTGCTGGCCCTCGCCTTCCCTTGGCAGCCCTTCCACAGCCCCTCGAATCCTGTGGCTCTGAGCTTGCCAGCCAGCTCAGGGTGCCCACGTTGTTGCCTTGCTCGCTCTCAGCAGAGCCGCCAGAGCCCAGCTCCGAAACTGGAAATGTCCAGTGTCTGCTCCCACACGAAAGGTGCCAGGACTCCCAGGAGTTGCTGGTCCTCGCCTTCCCTTGGTAGCCCTTCCACAACCCCACAAACCCTGGGGCTCCGAGCTTGCCAGCCAGCTCAGGCTGCCCACGTTGTTGCCTTGCTCGCTCCCAGCGCCGCCGCCAGAGCCCAGATCTGAAATTGCAAACGTCCAGCGACTGCTGCCACACGAAAGGTGCCAGGACTCCCAGGTGTTGCTGGCCCTCGCCTTCCCTTGGCAGCCCTTCCACAGCCCCACAAACCCTGGGGCTCCGGCCTTGCCAGCCAGCTCAGGCTGCCCACGTTGTTGCCTTGCTTGCTGTTATTGCCGCCGCCAGAGCCCAGATCCGAAATTGCAAACGTTCAGCGACTGCTCCCACACGAAAGGTGCCAGGACTCCCAGGAGTTCTTGGACCTCGCCTTCCCTTGGCAGCCCTTCCACAGCCCCTCGAATCCTGGGGCTCTGAGCTTGCCAGCCAGCTCAGGGTGCCCACGTTGTTGCCTTGCTCGCTCTCAGCACCGCCGCCAGAGCCCAGCTCCGAAATTGCAAACGTCCAGCGACTGGTCACACACGAAAGGTGCCAGGCCTCCCAGGTGTTGCTGGCCCTCGCCTTCCCTTGGCAGCCCTTCCACAGCCCCACAAACCCTGGGGCTCCGAGCTTGCCAGCCAGCTCAGGCTGCCCACGTTGTTGCCTTGCTTGCTTTCAGCGCCTTCAGAGCACAGCTCCAAAATTGGAAATGTCCAGCGTCTGCTCCCACACAAAAGGTTCCAGGACTGCAAGGAGTTGCTGGTCCTCGCCTTCCCTTGGCAGCCCTTCCACAGCCCCACAAACCCTGGGGCTCCGAGTTTACCAGCCAGCTCAGGGTGCCCACGTTGTTGCCTTGCTCGCTCTCAGCACAGCCGCCAGAGCCCAGCTCCGAAATTGCAAACGTCCAGCGACTGCTCCCACACGAAAGGTGCCAGGACTCCCAGGTGTTGCTGGCCCTCGCCTTCCCTTGGCAGCCCTTCCACAGCCCCACAAACCCTGGGGCTCTGAGCTTGCCAGCCAGCTCAGGGTGCCCACGTTGTTGCCTTGCTTGCTGTTATTGCCGCCGCCAGAGCCCAGCTCCGAAATTGCAAACGTCCAGCGACTGCTCCCACACGAAAGGTGCCAGGACTCCCAGGTGTTGCTGGCCCTCGCCTTCCCTTGGCAGCCCTTCCACAGCCCCACAAACCCTGGGGCTCTGAGCTTGCCAGCCAGCTCAGGGTGCCCACGTTGTTGCCTTGCTTGCTTTCAGCGCCGTTAGAGCACAGCTCCAAAATTGGATATGTCCAGCGACTGCTCCCACACGAAAGGTGCCAGGACTCCCAGGTGTTGCTGGCCCTCGCCTTCCCTTGGCAGCCCTTCCACAGCTCCAGAAACCCTGGGGCTCCGAATTTACCAGCCAGCTCAGGGTGCCCACGTTGTTGCCTTGCTCGCTCTCAGCACAGCCGCCAGAGCCCAGCTCCGAAATTGCAAACGTCCAGCGACTGCTCCCACACGAAAGGTGCCAGGACTCCCAGGTGTTGCTGGCCCTCGCCTTCCCTTGGCAGCCCTTCCACAGCCCCACAAACCCTGGGGCTCCGAGCTTGCCAGCCAGCTCAGGGTGCCGACGTTGTTGCCTTGCTTGCTGTTATTGCCGCCGCCAGAGCCCAGATCCGAAATTGCAAACGTTCAGCGACTGCTCCCACACGAAAGGTGCCAGTACTCCCAGGAGTTGCTGGTCCTCGCCTTCCCTTGGCAGCCCTTCCACAGCCCCACGAATCCTGGGGCTCTGAGCTTGCCAGCCAGCTCAGGGTGCCCACGTTGTTGCCTTGCTCGCTCTCAGCACAGCCGCCAGAGCCCAGCTCCGAAATTGCAAACGTCCAGCGACTGCTGCCACACGAAAGGTGCCAGGACTCCCAGGAGTTCTTGGGCCTTGCCTTCCCTTGGCAGCCCTTCCACAGCCCCACAAACCCTGGAGCTCCGAGCTTGCCAGCCAGCTCAGGGTGCCCACGTTGTTGCCTTGCTTGCTTTCAGCGCCGTCAGAGCACAGCTCCAAAATTGGAAATGTCCAGCTTCTGCTCCCACACAAAAGATTCCAGGACTGCAAGGAGTTGCTGGCCCTCGCCTTCCCTTGGCAGCCCTTCCACAGCTCCAGAAACCCTGGGGCTCCGAGTTTACCAGCCAGCTAAGGGTGCCCACTTTGTTGCCTTGCTCGCTCTCAGCACAGCCGCCAGAGCCCAGCTCCGAAATTGCAAACATCCAGCGACTGCTGCCACACGAAAGGTGCCAGGACTCCCAGGTGTTGCTGGCCCTCGCCTTCCCTTGGCAGCCCTTCCACAGCCCCACAAACCCTGGGGCTCCGAGCTTGCCAGCCAGCTCAGGGTGCTGACGTTGTTGCCTTGCTCGCTCTCAGCGCTGCCGCCAGAGCCCAGCTCCGAAATTGCAAACGTCCTGCGACTGCTCCCACACGAAAGGTGCCAGGACTCCCAGGTGTTGCTGGCCCTCGCCTTCCCTTGGCAGCCCTTCCACAGCCCCACAAACCCTGGGGCTCCAAGCTTGCCAGCCAGCTCAGGGTGCCCACGTTTTTGCCTTGCTTGCTGTTATTGGTGCCGCCAGAGCCCAGATCCGAAATTGCAAACGTTCAGCGACTGCTCCCACACGAAAGGTGCCAGGACTCCCAGGAGTTCTTGGACCTCGCCTTCCCTTGGCAGCCCTTCCACAGCTCCACGAATCCTGGGGCTCTGAGCTTGCCAGCCAGCTCAGGGTGCCCACGTTGTTGCCTTGCTCGCTCTCAGCACAGGCGCCAGAGCCCAGCTCCGAAATTGCAAACGTCCAGCGACTGCTGCCACACGAAAGGTGCCAGGACTCCCAGGAGTTCTTGGACCTCGCCTTCCCTTGGCAGCCCTTCCACAGCCCCACAAACCCTGGGGCTCCGAGCTTGCCAGCCAGCTCAGGGTGCCGACGTTGTTGCCTTGCTTGCTGTTATTGGCGCCGCCAGAGCCCAGCTCCGAAATTGCAAACGTCCAGCGACTGCTGCCACACGAAAGGTGCCAGGACTCCCAGGTGTTGCTGGCCCTCGCCTTCCCTTGGCAGCCCTTCCACAGCCCCACCAACCCTGGGGCTCCGAGCTTGCCAGCCAGCTCAGGGTGCCCACGTTGTTGCCTTGCTCGCTCTCAGCACAGCCGCCAGAGCCCAGCTCCGAAACTGGAAATGTCCAGTGTCTGCTCCCAGAAGAAAGGTGCCAGGACTCCCAGGAGTTGCTCGTCCTCGCCTTCCCTTGGTAGCCCTTCCACAACCCCACAAACCCTGGGGCTCCGAGCTTGCCAGCCAGCTCAGGGTGCCCACGTTGTTGCCTTGCTCGCTCCCAGCGCCGCCGCCAGAGCCCAGATCTGAAATTGCTAACGTCCAGCGACTGCTGCCACACGAAAGGTGCCAGGACTCCCAGGTGTTGCTGGCCCTCGCCTTCCCTTGGCAGCCCTTCCACAGCCCCACAAACCCTGGGGCTCCGGCCTTGCCAGCCAGCTCAGGCTGCCGACGTTGTTGCCTTGCTTGCTGTTATTGCCGACGCCAGAGCACAGCTCCAAAATTGGAAATGTCCAGCGTCCGCTCCCACACGAAAGGTGCCAGGACTCCCAGGAGTTCTTGGACCTCGCCTTCCCTTGGCAGCCCTTCCACAGCCCCACAAACCCTGGGGCTCCGAGCTTGCCAGCCAGCTCAGGGTGCCGACGTTGTTGCCTTGCTTGCTGTTATTGGCGCCGCCAGAGCCCAGATCCGAAATTGCAAACGTTCAGCGACTGCTGCCACACGAAAGGTGCCAGGACTCCCAGGAGTTCTTGGACCTCGCCTTCCCTTGGCAGCCCTTCCACAGCCCCACGAATCCTGGGGCTCCGAGCTTGCCAGCCAGCTCAGGGTGCCCAGGTTGTTGCCTTGCTCGCTCTCAGCACAGCCGCCAGAGCCCAGCTCCGAAATTGCAAACGTCCAGCGACTGCTCCCACACAAAAGGTGCCAGGACTCCCAGGTGTTGCTGGCCCTCGCCTTCCCTTGGCAGCCCTTCCACAGCCCCACAAACCCTGGGGCTCTGAGCTTGCCAGCCAGCTCAGGGTGCCGACGTTGTTGCCTTGCTTGCTGTTATTGCCGACGCCAGAGCCCAGCTCCGAAATTGCAAACGTCCAGCGACTGCTCCCACACGAAAGGTGCCAGGACTCCCAGGTGTTGCTGGCCCTCGCCTTCCCTTGGCAGCCCTTCCACAGCCCCACCAACCCTGGGGCTCCGAGCTTGCCAGCCAGCTCAGGGTGCCCACGTTGTTGCCTTGCTCGCTCTCAGCAGAGCCGCCAGAGCCCAGCTCCGAAACTGGAAATGTCCAGTGTCTGCTCCCAGAAGAAAGGTGCCAGGACTCCCAGGAGTTGCTGGTCCTCGCCTTCCCTTGGTAGCCCTTCCACAACCCCACAAACCCTGGGGCTCTGAGCTTGCCAGCCAGCTCAGGGTGCCTACGTTGTTGCATTGCTCGCTCTCAGCACAGCCGACAGAGCCCAGATCCGAAATTGCAAACGTCCAGCGACTGCTGCCACACGAAAGGTGCCAGGCCTCCCAGGTGTTGCTGGCCCTCGCCTTCCCTTGGCAGCCCTTCCACAGCCCCACAAACCCTGGGGCTCCGAGCTTGCCAGCCAGCTCAGGGTGCTGACGTTTTTGCCTTGCTCGCTCTCAGCGCTGCCGCCAGAGCCCAGCTCCGAAATTGCAAACGTCCAGCGACTGCTCCCACACAAAAGGTGCCAGGCCTCCCAGGTGTTGCTGGCCCTCGCCTTCCCTTGGCAGCCCTTCCACAGCCCCACAAACCCTGGGGCTCTGAGCTTGCCAGCCAGCTCAGGGTGCTGACGTTGTTGCCTTGCTTGCTGTTATTGCCGACGCCAGAGCCCAGCTCTGAAATTGGAAATGTCCAGCGTCCGCTCCCACACAAAAGGTGCCAGGCCTCCCAGGTGTTGCTGGTCCTCGCCTTCCCTTGGCAGCCCTTCCACAGCCCCACAAACGCTGGGGCTCTGAGCTTGCCAGCCAGCTCAGGGTGCCCACGTTGTTTCCTTGCTTGCTGTTATTGCCGCCGCCAGAGCCCAGCTCCGAAATTGCAAACGTCCAGCGACTGCTCCCACACGAAAGGTGCCAGGACTCCCAGGTGTTGCTGGCCCTCGCCTTCCCTTGGCAGCCCTTCCACAGCCCCACAAACCCTGGGGCTCTGAGCTTGCCAGCCAGCTCAGGGTGCCGACGTTGTTGCCTTGCTTGCTTTCAGCGCCGTCAGAGCACAGATCCAAATTTGGAAATGTCCAGCGTCCGCTCCCATACGAAAGGTGCCAGGACTCCCAGGTGTTGCTGGCCCTCGCCTTCCCTTGGCAGCCCTTCCACAGCCCCACAAACCCTGGGGCTCCGAGCTTGCCAGCCAGCTCAGGGTGCCCACGTTGTTGCCTTGCTCGCTCTCAGCACAGCCGCCAGAGCCCAGCTCCGAAACTGGAAATGTCCAGTGTCTGCTCCCAGAAGAAAGGTGCCAGGACTCCCAGGAGTTGCTGGTCCTCGCCTTCCCTTGGTAGCCCTTCCACAACCCCACAAACCCTGGGGCTCCGAGCTTGCCAGCCAGCTCAGGGTGCCCACGTTGTTGCCTTGCTCGCTCTCAGCACAGCCGCCAGAGCCCAGCTCCGAAATTGCAAACGTCCAGCGACTGCTCCCACACGAAAGGTGCCAGGCCTCCCAGGTGTTGCTGGCCCTCGCCTTCCCTTGGCAGCCCTTCCACAGCCCCACCAACCCTGGGGCTCCGAGCTTGCCAGCCAGCTCAGGCTGCCGACGTTCATGCCTTACTTGCTGTTATTGCCGCCGCCAGAGCCCAGATCCGAAATTGCAAACGTTCAGCGACTGCTCCCACACGAAAGGTGCCAGTACTCCCAGGAGTTGCTGGTCCTCGCCTTCCCTTGGCAGCCCTTCCACAGCCCCACGAATCCTGGGGCTCTGAGCTTGCCAGCCAGCTCAGGGTGCCCACGTTGTTGCCTTGCTCGCTCTCAGCACCGCCGCCAGAGCCCAGCTCCGAAATTGCAAACGTCCAGCGACTGCTGCCACACGAAAGGTGCCAGGACTCCCAGGAGTTCTTGGGCCTTGCCTTCCCTTGGCAGCCCTTCCACAGCCCCACAAACCCTGGGGCTCTGAGCTTGCCAGCCAGCTCAGGGTGCCCACGTTGTTGCCTTGCTTGCTTTCAGCGCCGTCAGAGCACAGCTCCAAAATTGGAAATGTCCAGCGTCCGCTCCCACACAAAAGATTCCAGGACTGCAAGGAGTTGCTGGCCCTCGCCTTCCCTTGGCAGCCCTTCCACAGCCCCACACACCCTGGGGCTCCGGCCTTGCCAGCCAGCTCAGGGGGCCGACGTTCGTGCCTTGCTCGCTCTCGGGACCTGCGCCGGAGCCCAGCTCCAAAATTGCAAACGTCCAGCGACTGCTCCCACACGAAAGGTGCCAGGACTCCCAGGTGTTGCTGGCCCTCGCCTTCCCTTGGCAGCCCTTCCACAGCCCCACAAACCCTGGGGCTCTGAGCTTGCCAGCCAGCTCAGGGTGCCCACGTTGTTGCCTTGCTTGCTTTCAGCGCTGTCAGAGCACAGCTGCAAAATTGGAAATGTCCAGCGTCCGCTCCCATACAAAAGGTGCCAGGCCTCCCAGGTGTTGCTGGCCCTCGCCTTCCCCCGGCAGCCCTTCCACAGCCCCACACACCCTGGGGCTCCGGCCTTGCCAGCCAGCTCAGGGGGCCGACGTTCATGTCTCGCTCGCTCTCGGCTGCTGCGCCGGAGCCCAGGTCCAAATTGCAAACGTCCAGCGACTGCTCCCACACCAAAGGTGCCAGGACTCCCAGGAGTTGCTGGTCCTCGCCTTCCCTTGGCAGCCCTTCAACAACCCCACACACACTGGGGCTCCGGCCTTGCCAGCCAGCTCAGGGGGCCGACGTTCGTGCCTTGCTCGCTCTCGGGACCTGCGCCGGAGCCCAGCTCCAAAATTGCAAACGTCCAGCGACTGCTGCCACACGAAAGGTGCCAGGCCTCCCAGGTGTTGCTGGCCCTCGCCTTCCCTTGGCAGCCCTTCCACAGCTCCAAAAACCCTGGGGCTCCGAGCTTGCCAGCCAGCTCAGGGTGCCCACGTTGTTGCCTTGCTCGCTCTCAGCACTGCCGCCAGAGCCCAGCTCCGAAATTGCAAACGTCCAGCGACTGCTGCCACACGAAAGGTGCCAGGCCTCCCAGGTGTTGCTGGTCCTCGCCTTCCCTTGGCAGCCCTTCCACACCCCCACAAACCCTGGGGCTCCGAGCTTGCCAGCCAGCTCAGGGTGCCGATCTTGTTGCCTTGCTTGCTCTCAGCGCCGTCGCCAGAGCCCAGCTCCGAAATTGAAACGTCCAGCGAGTGCTCCCACACGAAAGGTGCCAAGACTCCCAGGAGTTCTTGGGCCTTGCCTTCCCATGGCAGCCCTTCCACAGCCCCACAAACCCTGGGGCTCTGAGCTTGCCAGCCAGCTCAGGGGGCCGACGTTGTTGCCTTGCTTGCTGTTATTGCCACCGCCAGAGCCCAGCTCCGAAATTGCAAACGTCCAGCGAGTGCTGCTACACGAAAGGTGCCAGGACTCCCAGGAGTTCTTGGGCCTTGCCTTCCCTTGGCAGCCCTTCCACAGCCCCACAAACCCTGGGGCTCCGAGCTTGCCAGCCAGCTCAGGGTGCTGACGTTGTTGCCTTGCTCGCTCCCAGCGCCGCCGCCAGAGCCCAGCTCCGAAATTGCAAACGTCCAGCGACTGCTCCCACACGAAAGGTGCCAGGACTCCCAGGAGTTCTTGGGCCTTGCCTTCCCTTGGCAGCCCTTCCACAGCCCCACAAACCCTGGGGCTCCGAGCTTGCCAGCCAGCTCAGGGTGCTGACGTTGTTGCCTTGCTCGCTCTCAGCGCCGCCGCCAGAGCCCAGCTCCGAAATTGCAAACGTCCAGCGACTGCTCCCACACGAAAGGTGCCAGGACTCCCAGGTGTTGCTGGCCCTCGCCTTCCCTTGGCAGCCCTTCCACAGCCCCACAAACCCTGGGGCTCCGAGCTTGCCAGCCAGCTCAGGGTGCCCACGTTGTTGCCTTGCTTGCTTTCAGCGCCTTCAGAGCACAGCTCCAAAACTGGAAATGTCCAGCGTCTGCTCCCACACAAAAGGTTCCAGGACTGCAAGGAGTTGCTGGTCCTCGCCTTCCCTTGGCAGCCCTTCCACAGCTCCACAAACCCTGGGGCTCCGAGTTTACCAGCCAGCTCAGGGTGCCCACGTTGTTGCCTTGCTCGCTCTCAGCGCCGCCGGCAGAGCCCAGCTCCGAAATTGCAAACGTCCAGCGACTGCTCCCACACAACAGGTGCCAGGAGTCCCAGGTGTTGCTGGCCCTCGCCTTCCCTTGGCAGCCCTTCCACAGCCCCACAAACCCTGGGGCTCTGAGCTTGCCAGCCAGCTCAGGGTGCCCACGTTGTTGCCTTGCTTGCTGTTATTGCCGCCGCCAGAGCCCAGCTCCGAAATTGCAAACGTCCAGCGACTGCTGCCACACGAAAGGTGCCAGGCCTCCCAGGTGTTGCTGGCCCTCGCCTTCCCTTGGCAGCCCTTCCACAGCCCCACAAACCGTGGGGCTCTGAGCTTGCCAGCCAGCTCAGGGTGCCCACGTTGTTGCCTTGCTTGCTTTCAGCGCTGTCATAGCACAGCTCCAAAATTGGATATGTCCAGTGTCTGCTCCCAGAAGAAAGGTGCCAGGACTCCCAGGAGTTGCTGGTCCTCGCCTTCCCTTGGTAGCCCTTCCACAACCCCACAAACCCTGGGGCTCCGAGCTTGCCGGCCAGCTCAGGGTGCCCACGTTTTTGCCTTGCTCGCTCTCAGCACAGCCGCCAGAGCCCAGATCCGAAATTGCAAACGTCCAGCGACTGCTCCCACACGAAAGGTGCCAGGCCTCCCAGGTGTTGCTGGCCCTCGCCTTCCCTTGGCAGCCCTTCCACAGCCCCACCAACCCTGGGGCTCCGAGCTTGCCAGCCAGCTCAGGCTGCCGACGTTCATGCCTTACTTGCTGTTATTGCCGCCGCCAGAGCCCAGATCCGAAATTGCAAACGTTCAGCGACTGCTGCCACACGAAAGGTGCCAGGACTCCCAGGAGTTGCTGGTCCTCGCCTTCCCTTGGCAGCCCTTCCACAGCCCCACGAATCCTGGGGCTCTGAGCTTGCCAGCCAGCTCAGGGTGCCCACGTTGTTGCCTTGCTCGCTCTCAGCACCGCCGCCAGAGCCCAGCTCCGAAATTGCAAACGTCCAGCGACTGCTCCCACACGAAAGGTGCCAGGACTCCCAGGTGTTGCTGGTCCTCGCCTTCCCTTGGCAGCCCTTCCACAGCCCCACAAACCCTGGGGCTCTGAGCTTGCCAGCCAGCTCAGGGTGCCCACGTTGTTGCCTTGCTTGCTTTCAGTGCCATCAGAGCAGAGCTCCAAAATTGGAAATGTCCAGCGTCCGCTCCCACACAAAAGATTCCAGGACTGCAAGGAGTTGCTGGCCCTCGCCTTCCCTTGGCAGCCCTTCCACAGCCCCACACACCCTGGGGCTCCGGCCTTGCCAGCCAGCTCAGGGGGTCGACGTTCGTGCCTTGCTCGCTCTCGGGACCTGCGCCGGAGCCCAGCTCCAAAATTGCAAACGTCCAGCGACTGCTCCCACACGAAAGGTGCCAGGACTCCCAGGTGTTGCTGGCCCTCGCCTTCCCTTGGCAGCCCTTCCACAGCCCCACAAACCCTGGGGCTCTGAGCTTGCCAGCCAGCTCAGGGTGCCCACGTTGTTGCCTTGCTTGCTTTCAGCGCTGTCAGAGCACAGCTGCAAAATTGGAAATGTCCAGCGTCCGCTCCCACCCCAAAGGTGCCAGGCCTCCCAGGTGTTGCTGGCCCTCGCCTTCCCCCGGCAGCCCTTCCACAGCCCCACACACCCTGGGGCTCCGGCCTTGCCAGCCAGCTCAGGGGGCCGACGTTCGTGTCTCACTCGCTCTCGGCAGCTGCGCCGGAGCCCAGGTCCAAATTGCAAACGTCCAGCGACTGCTCCCACACCAAAGGTGCCAGGACTCCCAGGAGTTGCTGGTCCTCGCCTTCCCTTGGCAGCCCTTCCACAACCCCACACACACTGGGGCTCCGAGCTTGCCAGCCAGCTCAGGGTGCCCACGTTGTTGCCTTGCTCGCTCTCAGCACAGCCGCCAGAGCCCAGCTCCGAAATTGCAAACGTCCAGCGACTGCTGCCACACGAAAGGTGCCAGGCCTCCCAGGTGTTGCTGGTCCTCGCCTTCCCTTGGCAGCCCTTCCACACCCCCACAAACCCTGGGGCTCCGAGCTTGCCAGCCAGCTCAGGGTGCCGATCTTGTTGCCTTGCTTGCTCTCAGCGCCGTCGCCAGAGCCCAGCTCCGAAATTGAAACGTCCAGCGAGTGCTCCCACACGAAAGGTGCCAAGACTCCCAGGAGTTCTTGGGCCTTGCCTTCCCATGGCAGCCCTTCCACAGCCCCACAAACCCTGGGGCTCTGAGCTTGCCAGCCAGCTCAGGGGGCCGACGTTGTTGCGTTGCTTGCTGTTATTGCCACCGCCAGAGCCCAGCTCCGAAATTGCAAACGTCCAGCGAGTGCTGCTACACGAAAGGTGCCAGGACTCCCAGGAGTTCTTGGGCCTTGCCTTCCCTTGGCAGCCCTTCCACAGCCCCACAAACCCTGGGGCTCCGAGCTTGCCAGCCAGCTCAGGGTGCTGACGTTGTTGCCTTGCTCGCTCCCAGCGCCGCCGCCAGAGCCCAGCTCCGAAATTGCAGACGTCCAGCGACTGCTCCCACACGAAAGGTGCCAGGACTCCCAGGAGTTCTTGGGCCTTGCCTTCCCTTGGCAGCCCTTCCACAGCCCCACAAACCCTGGGGCTCCGAGCTTGCCAGCCAGCTCAGGGTGCTGACGTTGTTGCCTTGCTTGCTTTCAGCGCTGTCAGAGCACAGCTGCAAAATTGGAAATGTCCAGCGTCCGCTCCCACACGAAAGGTGCCAGGACTCCCAGGTGTTGCTGGCCCTCGCCTTCCCTTGGCAGCCCTTCCACAGCCCCACAAACCCTGGGGCTCCGAGCTTGCCAGCCAGCTCAGGGTGCCCACGTTGTTGCCTTGCTTGCTTTCAGCGCCTTCAGAGCACAGCTCCAAAATTGGAAATGTCCAGCGTCTGCTCCCACACAAAAGGTTCCAGGACTGCAAGGAGTTGCTGGTCCTCGCCTTCCCTTGGCAGCCCTTCCACAGCTCCACAAACCCTGGGGCTCCGAGTTTACCAGCCAGCTCAGGGTGCCCACGTTGTTGCCTTGCTCGCTCTCAGCGCCGCCGGCAGAGCCCAGCTCCGAAATTGCAAACGTCCAGCGACTGCTCCCACACAAAAGGTGCCAGGAGTCCCAGGTGTTGCTGGCCCTCGCCTTCCCTTGGCAGCCCTTCCACAGCCCCACAAACCCTGGGGCTCTGAGCTTGCCAGCCAGCTCAGGGTGCCCACGTTGTTGCCTTGCTTGCTGTTATTGCCGCCGCCAGAGCCCAGCTCCGAAATTGCAAACGTCCAGCGACTGCTGCCACACGAAAGGTGCCAGGCCTCCCAGGTGTTGCTGGCCCTCGCCTTCCCTTGGCAGCCCTTCCACAGCCCCACAAACCCTGGGGCTCTGAGCTTGCCAGCCAGCTCAGGGTGCCCACGTTGTTGCCTTGCTTGCTTTCAGCGCTGTCATAGCACAGCTCCAAAATTGGATATGTCCAGTGTCTGCTCCCAGAAGAAAGGTGCCAGGACTCCCAGGAGTTGCTGGTCCTCGCCTTCCCTTGGTAGCCCTTCCACAACCCCACAAACCCTGGGGCTCCGAGCTTGCCGGCCAGCTCAGGGTGCCCACGTTGTTGCCTTGCTCGCTCTCAGCACAGCCGCCAGAGCCCAGATCCGAAATTGCAAACGTCCAGCGACTGCTCCCACACGAAAGGTGCCAGGCCTCCCAGGTGTTGCTGGCCCTCGCCTTCCCTTGGCAGCCCTTCCACAGCCCCACCAACCCTGGGGCTCCGAGCTTGCCAGCCAGCTCAGGCTGCCGACGTTCATGCCTTACTTGCTGTTATTGCCGCCGCCAGAGCCCAGATCCGAAATTGCAAACGTTCAGCGACTGCTGCCACACGAAAGGTGCCAGGACTCCCAGGAGTTGCTGGTCCTCGCCTTCCCTTGGCAGCCCTTCCACAGCCCCACGAATCCTGGGGCTCTGAGCTTGCCAGCCAGCTCAGGGTGCCCACGTTGTTGCCTTGCTCGCTCTCAGCACCGCCGCCAGAGCCCAGCTCCGAAATTGCAAACGTCCAGCGACTGCTCCCACACGAAAGGTGCCAGGACTCCCAGGTGTTGCTGGTCCTCGCCTTCCCTTGGCAGCCCTTCCACAGCCCCACAAACCCTGGGGCTCTGAGCTTGCCAGCCAGCTCAGGGTGCCCACGTTGTTGCCTTGCTTGCTTTCAGTGCCGTCAGAGCACAGCTCCAAAATTGGAAATGTCCAGCGTCCGCTCCCACACAAAAGATTCCAGGACTGCAAGGAGTTGCTGGCCCTCGCCTTCCCTTGGCAGCCCTTCCACAGCCCCACACACCCTGGGGCTCCGGCCTTGCCAGCCAGCTCAGGGGGTCGACGTTCGTGCCTTGCTCGCTCTCGGGACCTGCGCCGGAGCCCAGCTCCAAAATTGCAAACGTCCAGCGACTGCTGCCACACGAAAGGTGCCAGGACTCCCAGGTGTTGCTGGCCCTCGCCTTCCCTTGGCAGCCCTTCCACAGCCCCACAAACCCTGGGGCTCTGAGCTTGCCAGCCAGCTCAGGGTGCCCACGTTGTTGCCTTGCTTGCTTTCAGCGCTGTCAGAGCACAGCTGCAAAATTGGAAATGTCCAGCGTCCGCTCCCACCCCAAAGGTGCCAGGCCTCCCAGGTGTTGCTGGCCCTCGCCTTCCCCCGGCAGCCCTTCCACAGCCCCACACACCCTGGGGCTCCGGCCTTGCCAGCCAGCTCAGGGGGCCGACGTTCGTGTCTCACTCGCTCTCGGCAGCTGCGCCGGAGCCCAGGTCCAAATTGCAAACGTCCAGCGACTGCTCCCACACCAAAGGTGCCAGGACTCCCAGGAGTTGCTGGTCCTCGCCTTCCCTTGGCAGCCCTTCCACAACCCCACACACACTGGGGCTCCGGCCTTGCCAGCCAGCTCAGGGGGCCGACGTTCGTGCCTTGCTCGCTCTCGGGACCTGCGCCGCAGCCCAGCTCCAAAATTGCAAACGTCCAGCGACTGCTCCCACACGAAAGGTGCCAGGCCTCCCAGGTGTTGCTGGCCCTCGCCTTCCCTTGGCAGCCCTTCCACAGCTCCAAAAACCCTGGGGCTCCGAGCTTGCCAGCCAGCTCAGGGTGCCCACGTTGTTGCCTTGCTCGCTCTCAGCACAGCCGCCAGAGCCCAGCTCCGAAATTGCAAACGTCCAGCGACTGCTGCCACACGAAAGGTGCCAGGCCTCCCAGGTGTTGCTGGTCCTCGCCTTCCCTTGGCAGCCCTTCCACACCCCCACAAACCCTGGGGCTCCGAGCTTGCCAGCCAGCTCAGGGTGCCGATCTTGTTGCCTTGCTTGCTCTCAGCGCCGTCGCCAGAGCCCAGCTCCGAAATTGAAACGTCCAGCGAGTGCTCCCACACGAAAGGTGCCAAGACTCCCAGGAGTTCTTGGGCCTTGCCTTCCCATGGCAGCCCTTCCACAGCCCCACAAACCCTGGGGCTCTGAGCTTGCCAGCCAGCTCAGGGGGCCGACGTTGTTGCGTTGCTTGCTGTTATTGCCACCGCCAGAGCCCAGCTCCGAAATTGCAAACGTCCAGCGAGTGCTGCTACACGAAAGGTGCCAGGACTCCCAGGAGTTCTTGGGCCTTGCCTTCCCTTGGCAGCCCTTCCACAGCCCCACAAACCCTGGGGCTCCGAGCTTGCCAGCCAGCTCAGGGTGCTGACGTTGTTGCCTTGCTCGCTCCCAGCGCCGCCGCCAGAGCCCAGCTCCGAAATTGCAGACGTCCAGCGACTGCTCCCACACGAAAGGTGCCAGGACTCCCAGGAGTTCTTGGGCCTTGCCTTCCCTTGGCAGCCCTTCCACAGCCCCACAAACCCTGGGGCTCCGAGCTTGCCAGCCAGCTCAGGGTGCTGACGTTGTTGCCTTGCTTGCTTTCAGCGCTGTCAGAGCACAGCTGCAAAATTGGAAATGTCCAGCGTCCGCTCCCACACGAAAGGTGCCAGGACTCCCAGGTGTTGCTGGCCCTCGCCTTCCCTTGGCAGCCCTTCCACAGCCCCACAAACCCTGGGGCTCCGAGCTTGCCAGCCAGCTCAGGGTGCCCACGTTGTTGCCTTGCTTGCTTTCAGCTCCTTCAGAGCACAGCTCCAAAATTGGAAATGTCCAGCGTCTGCTCCCACACAAAAGGTTCCAGGACTGCAAGGAGTTGCTGGTCCTCGCCTTCCCTTGGCAGCCCTTCCACAGCTCCACAAACCCTGGGGCTCCGAGTTTACCAGCCAGCTCAGGGTGCCCACGTTGTTGCCTTGCTCGCTCTCAGCGCCGCCGGCAGAGCCCAGCTCCGAAATTGCAAACGTCCAGCGACTGCTCCCACACAAAAGGTGCCAGGAGTCCCAGGTGTTGCTGGCCCTCGCCTTCCCTTGGCAGCCCTTCCACAGCCCCACAAACCCTGGGGCTCTGAGCTTGCCAGCCAGCTCAGGGTGCCCACGTTGTTGCCTTGCTTGCTGTTATTGCCGCCGCCAGAGCCCAGCTCCGAAATTGCAAACGTCCAGCGACTGCTGCCACACGAAAGGTGCCAGGCCTCCCAGGTGTTGCTGGCCCTCGCCTTCCCTTGGCAGCCCTTCCACAGCCCCACAAACCCTGGGGCTCTGAGCTTGCCAGCCAGCTCAGGGTGCCCACGTTGTTGCCTTGCTTGCTTTCAGCGCTGTCATAGCACAGCTCCAAAATTGGATATGTCCAGTGTCTGCTCCCAGAAGAAAGGTGCCAGGACTCCCAGGAGTTGCTGGTCCTCGCCTTCCCTTGGTAGCCCTTCCACAACCCCACAAACCCTGGGGCTCCGAGCTTGCCGGCCAGCTCAGGGTGCCCACGTTGTTGCCTTGCTCGCTCTCAGCACAGCCGCCAGAGCCCAGATCCGAAATTGCAAACGTCCAGCGACTGCTCCCACACGAAAGGTGCCAGGCCTCCCAGGTGTTGCTGGCCCTCGCCTTCCCTTGGCAGCCCTTCCACAGCCCCACCAACCCTGGGGCTCCGAGCTTGCCAGCCAGCTCAGGCTGCCGACGTTCATGCCTTACTTGCTGTTATTGCCGCCGCCAGAGCCCAGATCCGAAATTGCAAACGTTCAGCGACTGCTGCCACACGAAAGGTGCCAGGACTCCCAGGAGTTGCTGGTCCTCGCCTTCCCTTGGCAGCCCTTCCACAGCCCCACGAATCCTGGGGCTCTGAGCTTGCCAGCCAGCTCAGGGTGCCCACGTTGTTGCCTTGCTCGCTCTCAGCACCGCCGCCAGAGCCCAGCTCCGAAATTGCAAACGTCCAGCGACTGCTCCCACACGAAAGGTGCCAGGACTCCCAGGTGTTGCTGGTCCTCGCCTTCCCTTGGCAGCCCTTCCACAGCCCCACAAACCCTGGGGCTCTGAGCTTGCCAGCCAGCTCAGGGTGCCCACGTTGTTGCCTTGCTTGCTTTCAGTGCCGTCAGAGCACAGCTCCAAAATTGGAAATGTCCAGCGTCCGCTCCCACACAAAAGATTCCAGGACTGCAAGGAGTTGCTGGCCCTCGCCTTCCCTTGGCAGCCCTTCCACAGCCCCACACACCCTGGGGCTCCGGCCTTGCCAGCCAGCTCAGGGGGTCGACGTTCGTGCCTTGCTCGCTCTCGGGACCTGCGCCGGAGCCCAGCTCCAAAATTGCAAACGTCCAGCGACTGCTCCCACACGAAAGGTGCCAGGAGTCCCAGGTGTTGCTGGCCCTCGCCTTCCCTTGGCAGCCCTTCCACAGCCCCACAAACCCTGGGGCTCTGAGCTTGCCAGCCAGCTCAGGGTGCCCACGTTGTTGCCTTGCTTGCTTTCAGCGCTGTCAGAGCACAGCTGCAAAATTGGAAATGTCCAGCGTCCGCTCCCACCCCAAAGGTGCCAGGCCTCCCAGGTGTTGCTGGCCCTCGCCTTCCCCCGGCAGCCCTTCCACAGCCCCACACACCCTGGGGCTCCGGCCTTGCCAGCCAGCTCAGGGGGCCGACGTTCGTGTCTCACTCGCTCTCGGCAGCTGCGCCGGAGCCCAGGTCCAAATTGCAAACGTCCAGCGACTGCTCCCACACCAAAGGTGCCAGGACTCCCAGGAGTTGCTGGTCCTCGCCTTCCCTTGGCAGCCCTTCCACAACCCCACACACACTGGGGCTCCGGCCTTGCCAGCCAGCTCAGGGGGCCGACGTTCGTGCCTTGCTCGCTCTCGGGACCTGCGCCGGAGCCCAGCTCCAAAATTGCAAACGTCCAGCGACTGCTCCCACACGAAAGGTGCCAGGCCTCCCAGGTGTTGCTGGCCCTCGCCTTCCCTTGGCAGCCCTTCCACAGCTCCAAAAACCCTGGGGCTCCGAGCTTGCCAGCCAGCTCAGGGTGCCGATCTTGTTGCCTTGCTCGCTCTCAGCACAGCCGACAGAGCCCAGATCCGAAATTGCAAACGTCCAGCGACTGCTGCCACACGAAAGGTGCCAGGCCTCCCAGGTGTTGCTGGCCCTCGCCTTCCCTTGGCAGCCCTTCCACAGCCCCACAAACCCTGGGGCTCCGAGCTTGCCAGCCAGCTCAGGGTGCCGACGTTGTTGCCTTGCTTGCTGTTATTGGCGCCGCCAGAGCCCAGATCCGAAATTGCAAACGTTCAGCGACTGCTCCCACACGAAAGGTGCCAGGACTCCCAGGTGTTGCTGGCCCTCGCCTTCCCTTGGCAGCCCTTCCACAGCCCCACAAACCCTGGGGCTCCGAGCTTGCCAGCCAGCTCAGGGTGCCGACGTTGTTGCCTTGCTTGCTGTTATTGCCGCCGCTAGAGCCCAGATCCGAAATTGCAAACGTTCAGCGACTGCTGCCACACGAAAGGTGCCAGGACTCCCAGGAGTTCTTGGACCTCGCCTTCCCTTGGCAGCCCTTCCACAGCTCCACAAACCCTGGGGCTCCGAGCTTGCCAGCCAGCTCAGGGTGCCCAGGTTGTTGCCTTGCTCGCTCTCAGCACCGCCGCCAGAGCCCAGCTCCGAAACTGGAAATGTCCAGTGTCTGATCCCAGAAGAAAGGTGCCAGGACTCCCAGGAGTTGCTGGTCCTCGCCTTCCCTTGGTAGCCCTTCCACAACCCCACAAACCCTGGGGCTCCGAGCTTGCCAGCCAGCTCAGGGTGCTGACGTTTTTGCCTTGCTCGCTCTCAGCGCTGCCGCCAGAGCCCAGCTCCGAAATTGCAAACGTCCAGCGACTGCTCCCACACGAAAGGTGCCAGGACTCCCAGGTGTTGCTGGCCCTCGCCTTCCCTTGGCAGCCCTTCCACAGCCCCACAAACCCTGGGGCTCCGAGCTTGCCAGCCAGCTCAGGGTGCCGACGTTGTTGCCTTGCTTGCTGTTATTGCCGCCGCTAGAGCCCAGATCCGAAATTGCAAACGTCCAGCGACTGCTCCCACACGAAAGGTGCCAGGACTCCCAGGTGTTGCTGGCCCTCGCCTTCCCTTGGCAGCCCTTCCACAGCCCCACAAACCCTGGGGCTCCGAGCTTGCCAGCCAGCTCAGGGTGCCGACGTTGTTGCCTTGCTTGCTGTTATTGCCGCCGCTAGAGCCCAGATCCGAAATTGCAAACGTTCAGCGACTGCTGCCACACGAAAGGTGCCAGGACTCCCAGGAGTTCTTGGACCTCGCCTTCCCTTGGCAGCCCTTCCACAGCTCCACAAACCCTGGGGCTCCGAGCTTGCCAGCCAGCTCAGGGTGCCCACGTTGTTGCCTTGCTTGCTTTCAGCGCCGTCAGAGCACAGATCCAAATTTGGAAATGTCCAGCGTCCGCTCCCACACGAAAGGTGCCAGGCCTCCCAGGTGTTGCTGGCCCTCGCCTTCCCTTGGCAGCCCTTCCACAGCCCCACAAACCCTGGGGCTCTGAGCTTGCCAGCCAGCTCAGGGTGCCCAGGTTGTTGCCTTGCTCGCTCTCAGCACAGCCGCCAGAGCCCAGCTCCGAAACTGGAAATGTCCAGTGTCTGCTCCCAGAAGAAAGGTGCCAGGACTCCCAGGAGTTGCTGGTCCTCGCCTTCCTTTGGTAGCCCTACCACAACCCCACAAACCCTGGGGCTCCGAGCTTGCCAGCCAGCTCAGGGTGCCCAGGTTGTTGCCTTGCTCGCTCTCAGCACAGCCGACAGAGCCCAGATCCGAAATTGCAAACGTCCAGCGACTGCTGCCACACGAAAGGTGCCAGGCCTCCCAGGTGTTGCTGGCCCTCGCCTTCCCTTGGCAGCCCTTCCACAGCCCCACAAACCCTGGGGCTCCGAGCTTGCCAGCCAGCTCAGGGTGCTGACGTTTTTGCCTTGCTCGCTCTCAGCGCTGCCGCCAGAGCCCAGCTCCGAAATTGCAAACGTCCAGCGACTGCTCCCACACGAAAGGTGCCAGGCCTCCCAGGTGTTGCTGGCCCTCGCCTTCCCTTGGCAGCCCTTCCACAGCCCCACAAACCCTGGGGCTCCGAGCTTGCCAGCCAGCTCAGGGTGCCGACGTTGTTGCCTTGCTTGCTGTTATTGCCGCCGCTAGAGCCCAGATCCGAAATTGCAAACGTCCAGCGACTGCTCCCACACGAAAGGTGCCAGGACTCCCAGGTGTTGCTGGCCCTCGCCTTCCCTTGGCAGCCCTTCCACAGCCCCACAAACCCTGGGTCTCCGAGCTTGCCAGCCAGCTCAGGGTGCCGACGTTGTTGCCTTGCTTGCTGTTATTGCCGCCGCTAGAGCCCAGATCCGAAATTGCAAACGTTCAGCGACTGCTGCCACACGAAAGGTGCCAGGACTCCCAGGAGTTCTTGGACCTCGCCTTCCCTTGGCAGCCCTTCCACAGCTCCACAAACCCTGGGGCTCCGAGCTTGCCAGCCAGCTCAGGGTGCCCACGTTGTTGCCTTGCTTGCTTTCAGCGCCGTCAGAGCACAGATCCAAATTTGGAAATGTCCAGCGTCCGCTCCCACACGAAAGGTGCCAGGCCTCCCAGGTGTTGCTGGCCCTCGCCTTCCCTTGGCAGCCCTTCCACAGCCCCACAAACCCTGGGGCTCTGAGCTTGCCAGCCAGCTCAGGGTGCCCAGGTTGTTGCCTTGCTCGCTCTCAGCACAGCCGCCAGAGCCCAGCTCCGAAACTGGAAATGTCCAGTGTCTGCTCCCAGAAGAAAGGTGCCAGGACTCCCAGGAGTTGCTGGTCCTCGCCTTCCCTTGGTAGCCCTACCACAACCCCACAAACCCTGGGGCTCCGAGCTTGCCAGCCAGCTCAGGGTGCCCAGGTTGTTGCCTTGCTCGCTCTCAGCACAGCCGACAGAGCCCAGATCCGAAATTGCAAACGTCCAGCGACTGCTGCCACACGAAAGGTGCCAGGCCTCCCAGGTGTTGCTGGCCCTCGCCTTCCCTTGGCAGCCCTTCCACAGCCCCACAAACCCTGGGGCTCCGAGCTTGCCAGCCAGCTCAGGGTGCTGACGTTTTTGCCTTGCTCGCTCTCAGCGCTGCCGCCAGAGCCCAGCTCCGAAATTGCAAACGTCCAGCGACTGCTCCCACACGAAAGGTGCCAGGACTCCCAGGTGTTGCTGGCCCTCGCCTTCCCTTGGCAGCCCTTCCACAGCCCCACAAACCCTGGGGCTCCGAGCTTGCCAGCCAGCTCAGGGTGCCGACGTTGTTGCCTTGCTTGCTGTTATTGCCGCCGCTAGAGCCCAGATCCGAAATTGCAAACGTTCAGCGACTGCTGCAACACGAAAGGTGCCAGGACTCCCAGGAGTTCTTGGACCTCGCCTTCCCTTGGCAGCCCTTCCACAGCTCCACAAACCCTGGGGCTCCGAGCTTGCCAGCCAGCTCAGGGTGCCCAGGTTGTTGCCTTGCTCGCTCTCAGCACAGCCGACAGAGCCCAGATCCGAAATTGCAAACGTCCAGCGACTGCTCCCACACGAAAGGTGCCAGGACTCCCAGGTGTTGCTGGCCCTCGCCTTCCCTTGGCAGCCCTTCCACAGCCCCACAAACCCTGGGGCTCCGAGCTTGCCAGCCAGCTCAGGGTGCCGACGTTGTTGCCTTGCTTGCTGTTATTGCCGCCGCTAGAGCCCAGATCCGAAATTGCAAACGTTCAGCGACTGCTGCCACACGAAAGGTGCCAGGACTCCCAGGAGTTCTTGGACCTCGCCTTCCCTTGGCAGCCCTTCCACAGCTCCACAAACCCTGGGGCTCCGAGCTTGCCAGCCAGCTCAGGGTGCCCAGGTTGTTGCCTTGCTCGCTCTCAGCACAGCCGCCAGAGCCCAGCTCCGAAATTGCAAACGTCCAGCGACTGCTCCCACACGAAA
The DNA here is from genome assembly GCA_027474245.1 of Spheniscus humboldti. NCBI lineage: Eukaryota > Metazoa > Chordata > Aves > Sphenisciformes > Spheniscidae > Spheniscus > Spheniscus humboldti. The sequence continues at coordinate 132,430,148 of CM049889.1, forward strand.
GGTGCCAGGCCTCCCAGGTGTTGCTGGCCCTCGCCTTCCCTTGGCAGCCCTTCCACAGCCCCACAAACCCTGGGGCTCTGAGCTTGCCAGCCAGCTCAGGGTGCCCACGTTGTTGCCTTGCTTGCTTTCAGCACAGCCGCCAGAGCCCAGCTCCGAAACTGGAAATGTCCAGTGTCTGCTCCCAGAAGAAAGGTGCCAGGACTCCCAGGAGTTGCTGGTCCTCGCCTTCCCTTGGCAGCCCTTCCACAGCCCCACAAACCGTGGGGCTCTGAGCTTGCCAGCCAGCTCAGGGTGCCCAGGTTGTTGCCTTGCTCGCTCTCAGCACAGCCGCCAGAGCCCAGCTCCGAAACTGGAAATGTCCAGTGTCTGCTCCCAGAAGAAAGGTGCCAGGACTCCCAGGAGTTGCTGGTCCTCGCCTTCCCTTGGTAGCCCTTCCACAACCCCACAAACCCTGGGGCTCCGAGCTTGCCAGCCAGCTCAGGGTGCCCAGGTTGTTGCCTTGCTCGCTCTCAGCACAGCCGACAGAGCCCAGATCCGAAATTGCAAACGTCCAGCGACTGCTGCCACACGAAAGGTGCCAGGCCTCCCAGGTGTTGCTGGCCCTCGCCTTCCCTTGGCAGCCCTTCCACAGCCCCACAAACCCTGGGGCTCCGAGCTTGCCAGCCAGCTCAGGGTGCTGACGTTTTTGCCTTGCTCGCTCTCAGCGCTGCCGCCAGAGCCCAGCTCCGAAATTGCAAACGTCCAGCGACTGCTGCCACACGAAAGGTGCCAGGACTCCCAGGTGTTGCTGGCCCTCGCCTTCCCTTGGCAGCCCTTCCACAGCCCCACAAACCCTGGGGCTCCGAGCTTGCCAGCCAGCTCAGGGTGCCGACGTTGTTGCCTTGCTTGCTGTTATTGCCGCCGCTAGAGCCCAGATCCGAAATTGCAAACGTTCAGCGACTGCTGCCACACGAAAGGTGCCAGGACTCCCAGGAGTTCTTGGACCTCGCCTTCCCTTGGCAGCCCTTCCACAGCTCCACAAACCCTGGGGCTCCGAGCTTGCCAGCCAGCTCAGGGTGCCCAGGTTGTTGCCTTGCTCGCTCTCAGCACAGCCGCCAGAGCCCAGCTCCGAAACTGGAAATGTCCAGTGTCTGCTCCCAGAAGAAAGGTGCCAGGACTCCCAGGAGTTGCTGGTCCTCCCCTTCCCTTGGTAGCCCTTCCACAACCCCACAAACCCTGGGGCTCCGAGCTTGCCAGCCAGCTCAGGGTGCCCAGGTTGTTGCCTTGCTCGCTCTCAGCACAGCCGACAGAGCCCAGATCCGAAATTGCAAACGTCCAGCAACTGCTGCCACACGAAAGGTGCCAGGCCTCCCAGGTGTTGCTGGCCCTCGCCTTCCCTTGGCAGCCCTTCCACAGCCCCACAAACCCTGGGGCTCCGAGCTTGCCAGCCAGCTCAGGGTGCTGACGTTTTTGCCTTGCTCGCTCTCAGCGCTGCCGCCAGAGCCCAGCTCCGAAATTGCAAACGTCCAGCGACTGCTCCCACACGAAAGGTGCCAGGACTCCCAGGTGTTGCTGGCCCTCGCCTTCCCTTGGCAGCCCTTCCACAGCCCCACAAACCCTGGGGCTCCGAGCTTGCCAGCCAGCTCAGGGTGCCGACGTTGTTGCCTTGCTTGCTGTTATTGCCGCCGCTAGAGCCCAGATCCGAAATTGCAAACGTTCAGCGACTGCTGCCAAACGAAAGGTGCCAGGACTCCCAGGAGTTCTTGGACCTCGCCTTCCCTTGGCAGCCCTTCCACAGCTCCACAAACCCTGGGGCTCCGAGCTTGCCAGCCAGCTCAGGGTGCCCAGGTTGTTGCCTTGCTCGCTCTCAGCACAGCCGCCAGAGCCCAGCTCCGAAATTGCAAACGTCCAGCGACTGCTCCCACACAAAAGGTGCCAGGCCTCCCAGGTGTTGCTGGCCCTCGCCTTCCCTTGGCAGCCCTTCCACAGCCCCACAAACGCTGGGGCTCTGAGCTTGCCAGCCAGCTCAGGGTGCCCACGTTGTTGCCTTGCTTGCTTTCAGCGCCGTCAGAGCACAGATCCAAATTTGGAAATGTCCAGCGTCCGCTCCCACACGAAAGGTGCCAGGCCTCCCAGGTGTTGCTGGCCCTCGCCTTCCCTTGGCAGCCCTTCCACAGCCCCACAAACCGTGGGGCTCTGAGCTTGCCAGCCAGCTCAGGGTGCCCAGGTTGTTGCCTTGCTCGCTCTCAGCACAGCTGCCAGAGCCCAGCTCCGAAACTGGAAATGTCCAGTGTCTGCTCCCAGAAGAAAGGTGCCAGGACTCCCAGGAGTTGCTGGTCCTCGCCTTCCCTTGGTAGCCCTACCACAACCCCACAAACCCTGGGGCTCCGAGCTTGCCAGCCAGCTCAGGGTGCCCAGGTTGTTGCCTTGCTCGCTCTCAGCACAGCCGACAGAGCCCAGATCCGAAATTGCAAACGTCCAGCGACTGCTGCCACACGAAAGGTGCCAGGCCTCCCAGGTGTTGCTGGCCCTCGCCTTCCCTTGGCAGCCCTTCCACAGCCCCACAAACCCTGGGGCTCCGAGCTTGCCAGCCAGCTCAGGGTGCTGACGTTTTTGCCTTGCTCGCTCTCAGCGCTGCCGCCAGAGCCCAGCTCCGAAATTGCAAACGTCCAGCGACTGCTCCCACACGAAAGGTGCCAGGACTCCCAGGTGTTGCTGGCCCTCGCCTTCCCTTGACAGCCCTTCCACAGCCCCACAAACCCTGGGGCTCCGAGCTTGCCAGCCAGCTCAGGGTGCCGACGTTGTTGCCTTGCTTGCTGTTATTGCCGCCGCTAGAGCCCAGATCCGAAATTGCAAACGTCCAGCGACTGCTCCCACACGAAAGGTGCCAGGACTCCCAGGTGTTGCTGGCCCTCGCCTTCCCTTGGCAGCCCTTCCACAGCCCCACAAACCCTGGGTCTCCGAGCTTGCCAGCCAGCTCAGGGTGCCGACGTTGTTGCCTTGCTTGCTGTTATTGCCGCCGCTAGAGCCCAGATCCGAAATTGCAAACGTTCAGCGACTGCTGCCACACGAAAGGTGCCAGGACTCCCAGGAGTTCTTGGACCTCGCCTTCCCTTGGCAGCCCTTCCACAGCTCCACAAACCCTGGGGCTCCGAGCTTGCCAGCCAGCTCAGGGTGCCCACGTTGTTGCCTTGCTTGCTTTCAGCGCCGTCAGAGCACAGATCCAAATTTGGAAATGTCCAGCGTCCGCTCCCACACGAAAGGTGCCAGGCCTCCCAGGTGTTGCTGGCCCTCGCCTTCCCTTGGCAGCCCTTCCACAGCCCCACAAACCCTGGGGCTCTGAGCTTGCCAGCCAGCTCAGGGTGCCCAGGTTGTTGCCTTGCTCGCTCTCAGCACAGCCGCCAGAGCCCAGCTCCGAAACTGGAAATGTCCAGTGTCTGCTCCCAGAAGAAAGGTGCCAGGACTCCCAGGAGTTGCTGGTCCTCGCCTTCCCTTGGTAGCCCTACCACAACCCCACAAACCCTGGGGCTCCGAGCTTGCCAGCCAGCTCAGGGTGCCCAGGTTGTTGCCTTGCTCGCTCTCAGCACAGCCGACAGAGCCCAGATCCGAAATTGCAAACGTCCAGCGACTGCTGCCACACGAAAGGTGCCAGGCCTCCCAGGTGTTGCTGGCCCTCGCCTTCCCTTGGCAGCCCTTCCACAGCCCCACAAACCCTGGGGCTCCGAGCTTGCCAGCCAGCTCAGGGTGCTGACGTTTTTGCCTTGCTCGCTCTCAGCGCTGCCGCCAGAGCCCAGCTCCGAAATTGCAAACGTCCAGCGACTGCTCCCACACGAAAGGTGCCAGGACTCCCAGGTGTTGCTGGCCCTCGCCTTCCCTTGGCAGCCCTTCCACAGCCCCACAAACCCTGGGGCTCCGAGCTTGCCAGCCAGCTCAGGGTGCCGACGTTGTTGCCTTGCTTGCTGTTATTGCCGCCGCTAGAGCCCAGATCCGAAATTGCAAACGTTCAGCGACTGCTGCAACACGAAAGGTGCCAGGACTCCCAGGAGTTCTTGGACCTCGCCTTCCCTTGGCAGCCCTTCCACAGCTCCACAAACCCTGGGGCTCCGAGCTTGCCAGCCAGCTCAGGGTGCCCAGGTTGTTGCCTTGCTCGCTCTCAGCACAGCCGACAGAGCCCAGATCCGAAATTGCAAACGTCCAGCGACTGCTCCCACACGAAAGGTGCCAGGACTCCCAGGTGTTGCTGGCCCTCGCCTTCCCTTGGCAGCCCTTCCACAGCCCCACAAACCCTGGGGCTCCGAGCTTGCCAGCCAGCTCAGGGTGCCGACGTTGTTGCCTTGCTTGCTGTTATTGCCGCCGCTAGAGCCCAGATCCGAAATTGCAAACGTTCAGCGACTGCTGCCACACGAAAGGTGCCAGGACTCCCAGGAGTTCTTGGACCTCGCCTTCCCTTGGCAGCCCTTCCACAGCTCCACAAACCCTGGGGCTCCGAGCTTGCCAGCCAGCTCAGGGTGCCCAGGTTGTTGCCTTGCTCGCTCTCAGCACAGCCGCCAGAGCCCAGCTCCGAAATTGCAAACGTCCAGCGACTGCTCCCACACAAAAGGTGCCAGGCCTCCCAGGTGTTGCTGGCCCTCGCCTTCCCTTGGCAGCCCTTCCACAGCCCCACAAACCCTGGGGCTCTGAGCTTGCCAGCCAGCTCAGGGTGCCCACGTTGTTGCCTTGCTTGCTTTCAGCACAGCCGCCAGAGCCCAGCTCCGAAACTGGAAATGTCCAGTGTCTGCTCCCAGAAGAAAGGTGCCAGGACTCCCAGGAGTTGCTGGTCCTCGCCTTCCCTTGGCAGCCCTTCCACAGCCCCACAAACCGTGGGGCTCTGAGCTTGCCAGCCAGCTCAGGGTGCCCAGGTTGTTGCCTTGCTCGCTCTCAGCACAGCCGCCAGAGCCCAGCTCCGAAACTGGAAATGTCCAGTGTCTGCTCCCAGAAGAAAGGTGCCAGGACTCCCAGGAGTTGCTGGTCCTCGCCTTCCCTTGGTAGCCCTTCCACAACCCCACAAACCCTGGGGCTCCGAGCTTGCCAGCCAGCTCAGGGTGCCCAGGTTGTTGCCTTGCTCGCTCTCAGCACAGCCGACAGAGCCCAGATCCGAAATTGCAAACGTCCAGCGACTGCTGCCACACGAAAGGTGCCAGGCCTCCCAGGTGTTGCTGGCCCTCGCCTTCCCTTGGCAGCCCTTCCACAGCCCCACAAACCCTGGGGCTCCGAGCTTGCCAGCCAGCTCAGGGTGCTGACGTTTTTGCCTTGCTCGCTCTCAGCGCTGCCGCCAGAGCCCAGCTCCGAAATTGCAAACGTCCAGCGACTGCTGCCACACGAAAGGTGCCAGGACTCCCAGGTGTTGCTGGCCCTCGCCTTCCCTTGGCAGCCCTTCCACAGCCCCACAAACCCTGGGGCTCCGAGCTTGCCAGCCAGCTCAGGGTGCCGACGTTGTTGCCTTGCTTGCTGTTATTGCCGCCGCTAGAGCCCAGATCCGAAATTGCAAACGTTCAGCGACTGCTGCCACACGAAAGGTGCCAGGACTCCCAGGAGTTCTTGGACCTCGCCTTCCCTTGGCAGCCCTTCCACAGCTCCACAAACCCTGGGGCTCCGAGCTTGCCAGCCAGCTCAGGGTGCCCAGGTTGTTGCCTTGCTCGCTCTCAGCACAGCCGCCAGAGCCCAGCTCCGAAACTGGAAATGTCCAGTGTCTGCTCCCAGAAGAAAGGTGCCAGGACTCCCAGGAGTTGCTGGTCCTCCCCTTCCCTTGGTAGCCCTTCCACAACCCCACAAACCCTGGGGCTCCGAGCTTGCCAGCCAGCTCAGGGTGCCCAGGTTGTTGCCTTGCTCGCTCTCAGCACAGCCGACAGAGCCCAGATCCGAAATTGCAAACGTCCAGCAACTGCTGCCACACGAAAGGTGCCAGGCCTCCCAGGTGTTGCTGGCCCTCGCCTTCCCTTGGCAGCCCTTCCACAGCCCCACAAACCCTGGGGCTCCGAGCTTGCCAGCCAGCTCAGGGTGCCCACGTTGTTGCCTTGCTCGCTCTCAGCGCTGCCGCCAGAGCCCAGCTCCGAAATTGCAAACGTCCAGCGACTGCTCCCACACGAAAGGTGCCAGGACTCCCAGGTGTTGCTGGCCCTCGCCTTCCCTTGGCAGCCCTTCCACAGCCCCACAAACCCTGGGGCTCCGAGCTTGCCAGCCAGCTCAGGGTGCCGACGTTGTTGCCTTGCTTGCTGTTATTGCCGCCGCTAGAGCCCAGATCCGAAATTGCAAACGTTCAGCGACTGCTGCCACACGAAAGGTGCCAGGACTCCCAGGAGTTCTTGGACCTCGCCTTCCCTTGGCAGCCCTTCCACAGCTCCACAAACCCTGGGGCTCCGAGCTTGCCAGCCAGCTCAGGGTGCCCAGGTTGTTGCCTTGCTCGCTCTCAGCACAGCCGCCAGAGCCCAGCTCCGAAATTGCAAACGTCCAGCGACTGCTCCCACACAAAAGGTGCCAGGCCTCCCAGGTGTTGCTGGCCCTCGCCTTACCTTGGCAGCCCTTCCACAGCCCCACAAACGCTGGGGCTCTGAGCTTGCCAGCCAGCTCAGGGTGCCCACGTTGTTGCCTTGCTTGCTTTCAGCGCCGTCAGAGCACAGATCCAAATTTGGAAATGTCCAGCGTCCGCTCCCACACGAAAGGTGCCAGGCCTCCCAGGTGTTGCTGGCCCTCGCCTTCCCTTGGCAGCCCTTCCACAGCCCCACAAACCGTGGGGCTCTGAGCTTGCCAGCCAGCTCAGGGTGCCCAGGTTGTTGCCTTGCTCGCTCTCAGCACAGCTGCCAGAGCCCAGCTCCGAAACTGGAAATGTCCAGTGTCTGCTCCCAGAAGAAAGGTGCCAGGACTCCCAGGAGTTGCTGGTCCTCGCCTTCCCTTGGTAGCCCTTCCACAACCCCACAAACCCTGGGGCTCCGAGCTTGCCAGCCAGCTCAGGGTGCCCAGGTTGTTGCCTTGCTCGCTCTCAGCACAGCCGACAGAGCCCAGATCCGAAATTGCAAACGTCCAGCGACTGCTGCCACACGAAAGGTGCCAGGCCTCCCAGGTCTTGCTGGCCCTCGCCTTCCCTTGGCAGCCCTTCCACAGCCCCACAAACCCTGGGGCTCCGAGCTTGCCAGCCAGCTCAGGGTGCTGACGTTTTTGCCTTGCTCGCTCTCAGCGCTGCCGCCAGAGCCCAGCTCCGAAATTGCAAACGTCCAGCGAGTGCTCCCACACGAAAGGTGCCAGGACTCCCAGGTGTTGCTGGCCCTCGCCTTCCCTTGGCAGCCCTTCCACAGCCCCACAAACCCTGGGGCTCCGAGCTTGCCAGCCAGCTCAGGGTGCCGACGTTGTTGCCTTGCTTGCTGTTATTGCCGCCGCTAGAGCCCAGATCCGAAATTGCAAACGTTCAGCGACTGCTGCCACACGAAAGGTGCCAGGACTCCCAGGAGTTCTTGGACCTCGCCTTCCCTTGGCAGCCCTTCCACAGCTCCACAAACCCTGGGGCTCCGAGCTTGCCAGCCAGCTCAGGGTGCCCAGGTTGTTGCCTTGCTCGCTCTCAGCACAGCCGCCAGAGCCCAGCTCCGAAACTGGAAATGTCCAGTGTCTGCTCCCAGAAGAAATGTGCCAGGACTCCCAGGAGTTGCTGGTCCTCGCCTTCCCTTGGTAGCCCTTCCACAACCCCACAAACCCTGGGGCTCCGAGCTTGCCAGCCAGCTCAGGGTGCCCAGGTTGTTGCCTTGCTCGCTCTCAGCACAGCCGACAGAGCCCAGATCCGAAATTGCAAACGTCCAGCGACTGCTGCCACACGAAAGGTGCCAGGACTCCCAGGTGTTGCTGGCCCTCGCCTTCCCTTGGCAGCCCTTCCACAGCCCCACAAACCCTGGGGCTCCGAGCTTGCCAGCCAGCTCAGGGTGCTGACGTTTTTGCCTTGCTCGCTCTCAGCGCTGCCGCCAGAGCCCAGCTCCGAAATTGCAAACGTCCAGCGAGTGCTCCCACACGAAAGGTGCCAGGACTCCCAGGTGTTGCTGGCCCTCGCCTTCCCTTGGCAGCCCTTCCACAGCCCCACAAACCCTGGGGCTCCGAGCTTGCCAGCCAGCTCAGGGTGCCGACGTTGTTGCCTTGCTTGCTGTTATTGCCGCCGCTAGAGCCCAGATCCGAAATTGCAAACGTCCAGCGACTGCTGCCACACGAAAGGTGCCAGGACTCCCAGGAGTTCTTGGACCTCGCCTTCCCTTGGCAGCCCTTCCACAGCTCCACAAACCCTGGGGCTCCGAGCTTGCCAGCCAGCTCAGGGTGCCCAGGTTGTTGCCTTGCTCGCTCTCAGCACAGCCGCCAGAGCCCAGCTCCGAAATTGCAAACGTCCAGCGACTGCTCCCACACAAAAGGTGCCAGGCCTCCCAGGTGTTGCTGGCCCTCGCCTTCCCTTGGCAGCCCTTCCACAGCCCCACAAACCCTGGGGCTCTGAGCTTGCCAGCCAGCTCAGGGTGCCGACGTTGTTGCCTTGCTTGCTGTTATTGCCGACGCCAGAGCCCAGCTCTGAAATTGGAAATGTCCAGCGTCCGCTCCCACACGCTAGGTGCCAGGCCTCCCAGGTGTTGCTGGTCCTCGCCTTCCCTTGGCAGCCCTTCCACAGCCCCACAAACGCTGGGGCTCTGAGCTTGCCAGCCAGCTCAGGGTGCCCACGTTGTTTCCTTGCTTGCTGTTATTGCCGCCGCCAGAGCCCAGCTCCGAAATTGCAAACGTCCAGCGACTGCTCCCACACGAAAGGTGCCAGGACTCCCAGGTCTTGCTGGCCCTCGCCTTCCCTTGGCAGCCCTTCCACAGCCCCACAAACCCTGGGGCTCTGAGCTTGCCAGCCAGCTCAGGGTGCCCACGTTGTTGCCTTGCTTGCTTTCAGCGCCGTCAGAGCACAGATCCAAATTTGGAAATGTCCAGCGTCCGCTCCCACACGAAAGGTGCCAGGCCTCCCAGGTGTTGCTGGCCCTCGCCTTCCCTTGGCAGCCCTTCCACAGCCCCACCAACCCTGGGGCTCCGAGCTTGCCAGCCAGCTCAGGGTGCCCACGTTGTTGCCTTGCTCGCTCTCAGCAGAGCCGCCAGAGCCCAGCTCCGAAACTGGAAATGTCCAGTGTCTGCTCCCAGAAGAAAGGTGCCAGGACTCCCAGGAGTTGCTGGTCCTCGCCTTCCCTTGGTAGCCCTTCCACAACCCCACAAACCCTGGGGCTCCGAGCTTGCCAGCCAGCTCAGGGTGCCGACGTTGTTGCCTTGCTCGCTCTCAGCACAGCCGCCAGAGCCCAGATCCGAAATTGCAAACGTCCAGCGACTGCTCCCACACGAAAGGTGCCAGGACTCCCAGGTGTTGCTGGCCCTCGCCTTCCCTTGGCAGCCCTTCCACAGCCCCACCAACCCTGGGGCTCCGAGCTTGCCAGCCAGCTCAGGCTGCCGACGTTCATGCCTTACTTGCTGTTATTGCCGCCGCCAGAGCCCAGATCCGAAATTGCAAACGTTCAGCGACTGCTGCCACACGAAAGGTGCCAGTACTCCCAGGAGTTGCTGGTCCTCGCCTTCCCTTGGCAGCCCTTCCACAGCCCCATGAATCCTGGGGCTCTGAGCTTGCCAGCCAGCTCAGGGTGCCCACGTTGTTGCCTTGCTCGCTCTCAGCACCGCCGCCAGAGCCCAGCTCCGAAATTGCAAACGTCCAGCGACTGCTCCCACACGAAAGGTGCCAGGACTCCCAGGTGTTGCTGGTCCTCGCCTTCCCTTTGCAGCCCTTCCACAGCCCCACAAACCCTGGGGCTCTGAGCTTGCCAGCCAGCTCAGGGTGCCCACGTTGTTGCCTTGCTTGCTTTCAGCGCTGTCAGAGCACAGCTCCAAAATTGGAAATGTCCAGCGTCCGCTCCCACACAAAAGATTCCAGGACTGCAAGGAGTTGCTGGCCCTCGCCTTCCCTTGGCAGCCCTTCCACAGCCCCACACACCCTGGGGCTCCGGCCTTGCCAGCCAGCTCAGAGGGCCGACGTTCGTGCCTTGCTCGCTCTCAGCACAGCCGCCAGAGCCCAGCTCCGAAATTGCAAACGTCCAGCGACTGCTGCCACACGAAAGGTGCCAGGCCTCCCAGGTGTTGCTGGCCCTCGCCTTCCCTTGGCAGCCCTTCCACAGCCCCACAAACCCTGGGGCTCTGAGCTTGCCAGCCAGCTCAGGGTGCCCACGTTGTTGCCTTGCTTGCTGTTATTGCCGCCGCCAGAGCCCAGCTCCGAAATTGCAAACGTCCAGCGACTGCTGCCACACGAAAGGTGCCAGGCCTCCCAGGTGTTGCTGGCCCTCGCCTTCCCTTGGCAGCCCTTCCACAGCCCCACAAACCCTGGGGCTCTGAGCTTGCCAGCCAGCTCAGGGTGCCCACGTTATTGCCTTGCTTGCTTTCAGCGCTGTCAGAGCACAGCTCCAAAATTGGATATGTCCAGCGACTGCTCCCACACGAAAGGTGCCAGGACTCCCAGGTGTTGCTGGCCCTCGCCTTCCCTTGGCAGCCCTTCCACAGCTCCAGAAACCCTGGGTCTCCGAGTTTACCAGCCAGCTCAGGGTGCCCACGTTGTTGCCTTGCTCGCTCTCAGCGCCGCCGCCAGAGCCCAGCTCCGAAATTGCAAACGTCCAGCGACTGCTGCCACACGAAAGGTGCCAGGCCTCCCAGGTGTTGCTGGCCCTCGCCTTCCCTTGGCAGCCCTTCCACAGCCCCACAAACCCTGGGGCTCCGAGCTTGCCAGCCAGCTCAGGGTGCCGACGTTGTTGCCTTGCTTGCTGTTATTGCCGCCGCCAGAGCCCAGATCCGAAATTGCAAACGTTCAGCGACTGCTCCCACACGAAAGGTGCAGTACTCCCAGGAGTTGCTGGCCCTCGCCTTCCCTTGGCAGCCCTTCCACAGCCCCACGAATCCTGGGGCTCTGAGCTTGCCAGCCAGCTCAGGGTGCCCACGTTGTTGCCTTGCTCGCTCTCAGCACTGCCGCCAGAGCCCAGCTCCGAAATTGCAAACGTCCAGCGACTGCTGCCACACGAAAGGTGCCAGGACTCCCAGGAGGTCTTGGGCCTTGCCTTCCCTTGGCAGCCCTTCCACAGCCCCACAAACCCTGGAGCTCTGAGCTTGCCAGCCAGCTCAGGGTGCCCACGTTGTTGCCTTGCTTGCTTTCAGCGCCGTCAGAGCACAGCTCCAAAATTGGAAATGTCCAGCGTCCGCTCCCACACAAAAGATTCCAGGACTGCAAGGAGTTGCTGGTCCTCGCCTTCCCTTGGCAGCCCTTCCACAGCTCCAGAAACCCTGGGGCTCCGAGTTTACCAGCCAGCTCAGGGTGCCCACGTTGTTGCCTTGCTCGCTCTCAGCACAGCCGCCAGAGCCCAGCTCCGAAATTGCAAACGTCCAGCGACTGCTCCCACACGAAAGGTGCCAGGACTCCCAGGTGTTGCTGGCCCTCGCCTTCCCTTGGTAGCCCTTCCACAGCCCCACAAACCCTGGGGCTCCGAGCTTGCCAGCCAGCTCAGGGTGCTGACGTTGTTGCCTTGCTCGCTCTCAGCGCTGCCGCCAGAGCCCAGCTGCGAAATTGCAAACGTCCTGCGACTGCTCCCACACGAAAGGTGCCAGGACTCCCAGGTGTTGCTGGCCCTCGCCTTCCCTTGGCAGCCCTTCCACAGCCCCACAAACCCTGGGGCTCCGAGCTTGCCAGCCAGCTCAGGGTGCCGACGTTGTTGCCTTGCTTGCTGTTATTGCCGCCGCTAGAGCCCAGATCCGAAATTGCAAACGTTCAGCGACTGCTGCCACACGAAAGGTGCCAGGACTCCCAGGAGTTCTTGGACCTCGCCTTCCCTTGGCAGCCCTTCCACAGCTCCACAAACCCTGGGGCTCCGAGCTTGCCAGCCAGCTCAGGGTGCCCAGGTTGTTGCCTTGCTCGCTCTCAGCACAGCCGCCAGAGCCCAGCTCCGAAATTGCAAACGTCCAGCGACTGCTCCCACACAAAAGGTGCCAGGCCTCCCAGGTGTTGCTGGCCCTCGCCTTACCTTGGCAGCCCTTCCACAGCCCCACAAACCCTGGGGCTCTGAGCTTGCCAGCCAGCTCAGGGTGCCCACGTTGTTGCCTTGCTTGCTTTCAGCGCCGTCAGAGCACAGATCCAAATTTGGAAATGTCCAGCGTCCGCTCCCACACGAAAGGTGCCAGGCCTCCCAGGTGTTGCTGGCCCTCGCCTTCCCTTGGCAGCCCTTCCACAGCCCCACAAACCGTGGGGCTCTGAGCTTGCCAGCCAGCTCAGGGTGCCCACGTTGTTGCCTTGCTCGCTCTCAGCACAGCTGCCAGAGCCCAGCTCCGAAACTGGAAATGTCCAGTGTCTGCTCCCAGAAGAAAGGTGCCAGGACTCCCAGGAGTTGCTGGTCCTCGCCTTCCCTTGGTAGCCCTTCCACAACCCCACAAACCCTGGGGCTCCGAGCTTGCCAGCCAGCTCAGGGTGCCCAGGTTGTTGCCTTGCTCGCTCTCAGCACAGCCGACAGAGCCCAGATCCGAAATTGCAAACGTCCAGCGACTGCTGCCACACGAAAGGTGCCAGGCCTCCCAGGTGTTGCTGGCCCTCGCCTTCCCTTGGCAGCCCTTCCACAGCCCCACAAACCCTGGGGCTCCGAGCTTGCCAGCCAGCTCAGGGTGCTGACGTTTTTGCCTTGCTCGCTCTCAGCGCTGCCGCCAGAGCCCAGCTCCGAAATTGCAAACGTCCAGCGACTGCTCCCACACGAAAGGTGCCAGGACTCCCAGGTGTTGCTGGCCCTCGCCTTCCCTTGGCAGCCCTTCCACAGCCCCACAAACCCTGGGGCTCCGAGCTTGCCAGCCAGCTCAGGGTGCCGACGTTGTTGCCTTGCTTGCTGTTATTGCCGCCGCTAGAGCCCAGATCCGAAATTGCAAACGTCCAGCGACTGCTGCCACACGAAAGGTGCCAGGACTCCCAGGAGTTCTTGGACCTCGCCTTCCCTTGGCAGCCCTTCCACAGCTCCACAAACCCTGGGGCTCCGAGCTTGCCAGCCAGCTCAGGGTGCCCAGGTTGTTGCCTTGCTCGCTCTCAGCACAGCCGCCAGAGCCCAGCTCCGAAATTGCAAACGTCCAGCGACTGCTCCCACACAAAAGGTGCCAGGCCTCCCAGGTGTTGCTGGCCCTCGCCTTCCCTTGGCAGCCCTTCCACAGCCCCACAAACCCTGGGGCTCTGAGCTTGCCAGCCAGCTCAGGGTGCCGACGTTGTTGCCTTGCTTGCTGTTATTGCCGACGCCAGAGCCCAGCTCTGAAATTGGAAATGTCCAGCGTCCGCTCCCACACGCTAGGTGCCAGGCCTCCCAGGTGTTGCTGGTCCTCGCCTTCCCTTGGCAGCCCTTCCACAGCCCCACAAACGCTGGGGCTCTGAGCTTGCCAGCCAGCTCAGGGTGCCCACGTTGTTGCCTTGCTTGCTGTTATTGCCGCCGCCAGAGCCCAGCTCCGAAATTGCAAACGTCCAGCGACTGCTCCCACACGAAAGGTGCCAGGACTCCCAGGTCTTGCTGGCCCTCGCCTTCCCTTGGCAGCCCTTCCACAGCCCCACAAACCCTGGGGCTCTGAGCTTGCCAGCCAGCTCAGGGTGCCCACGTTGTTGCCTTGCTTGCTTTCAGCGCCGTCAGAGCACAGATCCAAATTTGGAAATGTCCAGCGTCCGCTCCCACACGAAAGGTGCCAGGCCTCCCAGGTGTTGCTGGCCCTCGCCTTCCCTTGGCAGCCCTTCCACAGCCCCACAAACCCTGGGGCTCCGAGCTTGCCAGCCAGCTCAGGGTGCCCACGTTGTTGCCTTGCTCGCTCTCAGCACAGCCGCCAGAGCCCAGCTCCGAAACTGGAAATGTCCAGTGTCTGCTCCCAGAAGAAAGGTGCCAGGACTCCCAGGAGTTGCTGGTCCTCGCCTTCCCTTGGTAGCCCTTCCACAACCCCACAAACCCTGGGGCTCCGAGCTTGCCAGCCAGCTCAGGGTGCCGACGTTGTTGCCTTGCTCGCTCTCAGCACAGCCGCCAGAGCCCAGATCCGAAATTGCAAACGTCCAGCGACTGCTCCCACACGAAAGGTGCCAGGACTCCCAGGTGTTGCTGGCCCTCGCCTTCCCTTGGCAGCCCTTTAACAGCCCCACCAACCCTGGGGCTCCGAGCTTGCCAGCCAGCTCAGGCTGCCGACGTTCATGCCTTACTTGCTGTTATTGCCGCCGCCAGAGCCCAGATCCGAAATTGCAAACGTTCAGCGACTGCTGCCACACGAAAGGTGCCAGTACTCCCAGGAGTTGCTGGTCCTCGCCTTCCCTTGGCAGCCCTTCCACAGCCCCACGAATCCTGGGGCTCTGAGCTTGCCAGCCAGCTCAGGGTGCCCACGTTGTTGCCTTGCTCGCTCTCAGCACCGCCGCCAGAGCCCAGCTCCGAAATTGCAAACGTCCAGCGACTGCTCCCACACGAAAGGTGCCAGGACTCCCAGGTGTTGCTGGTCCTCGCCTTCCCTTTGCAGCCCTTCCACAGCCCCACAAACCCTGGGGCTCTGAGCTTGCCAGCCAGCTCAGGGTGCCCACGTTGTTGCCTTGCTTGCTTTCAGCGCTGTCAGAGCACAGCTCCAAAATTGGAAATGTCCAGCGTCCGCTCCCACACAAAAGATTCCAGGACTGCAAGGAGTTGCTGGCCCTCGCCTTCCCTTGGCAGCCCTTCCACAGCCCCACACACCCTGGGGCTCCGGCCTTGCCAGCCAGCTCAGAGGGCCGACGTTCGTGCCTTGCTCGCTCTCAGCACAGCCGCCAGAGCCCAGCACCAAAATTGCAAACGTCCAGCGACTGCTCCCACACGAAAGGTGCCAGGACTCCCAGGTGTTGCTGGCCCTCGCCTTCCCTTGGCAGCCCTTCCACAGCCCCACAAACCCTGGGGCTCTGAGCTTGCCAGCCAGCTCAGGGTGCCCACGTTGTTGCCTTGCTTGCTGTTATTGCTGCCGCCAGAGCCCAGCTCCGAAATTGCAAACGTCCAGCGACTGCTGCCACACGAAAGGTGCCAGGCCTCCCAGGTGTTGCTGGCCCTCGCCTTCCCTTGGCAGCCCTTCCACAGCCCCACAAACCCTGGGGCTCTGAGCTTGCCAGCCAGCTCAGGGTGCCCACGTTGTTGCCTTGCTTGCTTTCAGTGCTGTCAGAGCACAGCTCCAAAATTGGATATGTCCAGCGACTGCTCCCACACGAAAGGTGCCAGGACTCCCAGGTGTTGCTGGCCCTCGCCTTCCCTTGGCAGCCCTTCCACAGCTCCAGAAACCCTGGGTCTCCGAGTTTACCAGCCAGCTCAGGGTGCCCAGGTTGTTGCCTTGCTCGCTCTCAGCACAGCCGACAGAGCCCAGATCCGAAATTGCAAACGTCCAGCGACTGCTGCCACACGAAAGGTGCCAGGCCTCCCAGGTGTTGCTGGCCCTCGCCTTCCCTTGGCAGCCCTTCCACAGCCCCACAAACCCTGGGGCTCCGAGCTTGCCAGCCAGCTCAGGGTGCTGACGTTTTTGCCTTGCTCGCTCTCAGCGCTGCCGCCAGAGCCCAGCTCCGAAATTGCAAACGTCCAGCGACTGCTCCCACACGAAAGGTGCCAGGACTCCCAGGTGTTGCTGGCCCTCGCCTTCCCTTGGCAGCCCTTCCACAGCCCCACAAACCCTGGGGCTCCGAGCTTGCCAGCCAGCTCAGGGTGCCGACGTTGTTGCCTTGCTTGCTGTTATTGCCGCCGCTAGAGCCCAGATCCGAAATTGCAAACGTCCAGCGACTGCTGCCACACGAAAGGTGCCAGGACTCCCAGGAGTTCTTGGACCTCGCCTTCCCTTGGCAGCCCTTCCACAGCTCCACAAACCCTGGGGCTCCGAGCTTGCCAGCCAGCTCAGGGTGCCCAGGTTGTTGCCTTGCTCGCTCTCAGCACAGCCGCCAGAGCCCAGCTCCGAAATTGCAAACGTCCAGCGACTGCTCCCACACGAAAGGTGCCAGGCCTCCCAGGTGTTGCTGGCCCTCGCCTTCCCTTGGCAGCCCTTCCACAGCCCCACAAACCCTGGGGCTCCGAGCTTGCCAGCCAGCTCAGGGTGCCGACGTTGTTGCCTTGCTTGCTGTTATTGCCGCCGCCAGAGCCCAGATCCGAAATTGCAAACGTTCAGCGACTGCTCCCACACCAAAGGTGCCAGGCCTCCCAGGAGTTGCTGGTCCTCGCCTTCCCTTGGCAGCCCTTCCACAGCTCCACGAATCCTGGGGCTCTGAGCTTGCCAGCCAGCTCAGGGTGCCCACGTTGTTGCCTTGCTCGCTCTCAGCACCGCCGCCAGAGCCCAGCTCCGAAATTGCAAACGTCCAGCGACTGCTGCCACACGAAAGGTGCCAGGCCTCCCAGGTGTTGCTGGCCCTCGCCTTCCCTTGGCAGCCCTTCCACAGCCCCACGAATCCTGGGACTCTGAGCTTGCCAGCCAGCTCAGGGTGCCCACGTTGTTGCCTTGCTTGCTTTCAGCGCCGCCGTCAGAGCACAGCTCCAAAATTGGAAATGTCCAGCGTCTGCTCCCACACAAAAGATTCCAGGACTGCGAGGAGTTGCTGGTCCTCGCCTTCCCTTGGCAGCCCTTCCACAGCCCCACAAACCCTGGGGCTCCGAGCTTGCCAGCCAGCTCAGGGTGCCCACGTTGTTGCCTTGCTTGCTTTCAGCGCCTTCAGAGCACAGCTCCAAAATTGGAAATGTCCAGCGACTGCTCCCACACGAAAGGTGCCAGGCCTCCCAGGTGTTGCTGGCCCTCGCCTTCCCTTGGCAGCCCTTCCACAGCCCCACAAACCCTGGGGCTCCGAGCTTGCCAGCCAGCTCAGGCTGCCGACGTTGTTGCCTTGCTTGCTTTCAGCGCCTTCAGAGCACAGCTCCAAAATTGGAAATGTCCAGCGTCTGCTCCCACACAAAAGGTTCCAGGACTGCAAGGAGTTGCTGGTCCTCGCCTTCCCTTGGCAGCCCTTCCACAGATCCAGAAACCCTGGGGCTCCGAGTTTACCAGCCAGCTCAGGGTGCCCACGTTGTTGCCTTGCTCGCTCTCAGCACAGCCGCCAGAGCCCAGCTCCGAAATTGCAAACGTCCAGCGACTGCTGCCACACGAAAGGTGCCAGGACTCCCAGGAGATCTTGGGCCTTGCCTTCCCTTGGCAGCACTTCCACAGCCCCACAAACCGTGGGGCTCTGAGCTTGCCAGCCAGCTCAGGGTGCCCACGTTGTTTCCTTGCTTGCTTTCAGAGCCGTCAGAGCACAGCTCCGAAATTGCAAATGTCCAGCAACTGCTGCCACACGAAAGGTACCAGGACTCCCAGGAGTTCTTGGGCCTCGCCTTCCCTTGGCAGCCCTTCCACAGCCCCACAAACCCTGGGGCTCCGAGCTTGCCAGCCAGCTCAGGGTGCCGACGTTTTTGCCTTGCTTGCTGTTATTGCCGCCGCCAGAGCCCAGATCCGAAATTGGAAATGTCCAGCGACTGCTCCCACACGAAAGGTTCCAGGACTGCAAGGAGTTCTTGGACCTCGCCTTCCCTTGGCAGCCCTTCCACAGCCACACGAATCCTGGGGTTCCGAGCTTGCCAGCCAGCTCAGGGTGCCCACGTTGTTGCCTTGCTTGCTGTTATTGCCGCCGCCAGAGCCCAGATCCGAAATTGCAAACGTTCAGCGACTGCTGCCACACGAAAGGTGCCAGGACTCCCAGGAGTTCTTGGACCTCGCCTTCCCTTGGCAGCCCTTCCACAGCCCCTCGAATCCTGGGGCTCTGAGCTTGCCAGCCAGCTCAGGGTGCCCACGTTGTTGCCTTGCTCGCTCTCAGCACCGCCGCCAGAGCCCAGCTCCGAAATTGCAAACGTCCAGCGACTGCTCCCACACGAAAGGTGCCAGGACTCCCAGGTGTTGCTGGCCCTCGCCTTCCCTTGGCAGCCCTTCCACAGCCCCACAAACCCTGGGGCTCCGAGCTTGCCAGCCAGCTCAGGCTGCCCACGTTGTTGCCTTGCTTGCTTTCAGCGCCTTCAGAGCACAGCTCCAAAATTGGAAATGTCCAGCGTCTGCTCCCACACAAAAGGTTCCAGGACTGCAAGGAGTTGCTGGTCCTCGCCTTCCCTTGGCAGCCCTTCCACAGCTCCAGAAACCCTGGGGCTCCGAGTTTACCAGCCAGCTCAGGGTGCCCACGTTGTTGCCTTGCTCGCTCTCTGCGCTGCCGCCAGAGCCCAGCTCCGAAATTGCAAACGTCCAGCGACTGCTCCCACACGAAAGGTGCCAGGACTCCCAGGTGTTGCTGGCCCTCGCCTTCCCTTGGCAGCCCTTCCACAGCCCCACAAACCCTGGGGCTCCGAGCTTGCCAGCCAGCTCAGGCTGCCGACGTTGTTGCCTTGCTTGCTTTCAGCGCCTTCAGAGCACAGCTCCAAAATTGGAAATGTCCAGCGTCTGCTCCCACACAAAAGGTTCCAGGACTGCAAGGAGTTGCTGGTCCTCGCCTTCCCTTGGCAGCCCTTCCACAGATCCAGAAACCCTGGGGCTCCGAGTTTACCAGCCAGCTCAGGGTGCCCACGTTGTTGCCTTGCTCGCTCTCAGCACAGCCGCCAGAGCCCAGCTCCGAAATTGCAAACGTCCAGCGACTGCTGCCACACGAAAGGTGCCAGGACTCCCAGGAGATCTTGGGCCTTGCCTTCCCTTGGCAGCACTTCCACAGCCCCACAAACCGTGGGGCTCTGAGCTTGCCAGCCAGCTCAGGGTGCCCACGTTGTTTCCTTGCTTGCTTTCAGAGCCGTCAGAGCACAGCTCCGAAATTGCAAATGTCCAGCAACTGCTGCCACACGAAAGGTACCAGGACTCCCAGGAGTTCTTGGGCCTCGCCTTCCCTTGGCAGCCCTTCCACAGCCCCACAAACCCTGGGGCTCCGAGCTTGCCAGCCAGCTCAGGGTGCCGACGTTTTTGCCTTGCTTGCTGTTATTGCCGCCGCCAGAGCCCAGATCCGAAATTGGAAATGTCCAGCGACTGCTCCCACACGAAAGGTTCCAGGACTGCAAGGAGTTCTTGGACCTCGCCTTCCCTTGGCAGCCCTTCCACAGCCACACGAATCCTGGGGTTCCGAGCTTGCCAGCCAGCTCAGGGTGCCCACGTTGTTGCCTTGCTTGCTGTTATTGCCGCCGCCAGAGCCCAGATCCGAAATTGCAAACGTTCAGCGACTGCTGCCACACGAAAGGTGCCAGGACTCCCAGGAGTTCTTGGACCTCGCCTTCCCTTGGCAGCCCTTCCACAGCCCCTCGAATCCTGGGGCTCTGAGCTTGCCAGCCAGCTCAGGGTGCCCACGTTGTTGCCTTGCTCGCTCTCAGCACCGCCGCCAGAGCCCAGCTCCGAAATTGCAAACGTCCAGCGACTGCTCCCACACGAAAGGTGCCAGGACTCCCAGGTGTTGCTGGCCCTCGCCTTCCCTTGGCAGCCCTTCCACAGCCCCACAAACCCTGGGGCTCCGAGCTTGCCAGCCAGCTCAGGCTGCCCACGTTGTTGCCTTGCTTGCTTTCAGCGCCTTCAGAGCACAGCTCCAAAATTGGAAATGTCCAGCGTCTGCTCCCACACAAAAGGTTCCAGGACTGCAAGGAGTTGCTGGTCCTCGCCTTCCCTTGGCAGCCCTTCCACAGCTCCAGAAACCCTGGGGCTCCGAGTTTACCAGCCAGCTCAGGGTGCCCACGTTGTTGCCTTGCTCGCTCTCTGCGCTGCCGCCAGAGCCCAGCTCCGAAATTGCAAACGTCCAGCGACTGCTCCCACACGAAAGGTGCCAGGACTCCCAGGTGTTGCTGGCCCTCGCCTTCCCTTGGCAGCCCTTCCACAGCCCCACAAACCCTGGGGCTCTGAGCTTGCCAGCCAGCTCAGGGTGCCCACGTTGTTGCCTTGCTTGCTGTTATTGCCGCCGCCAGAGCCCAGCTCCGAAATTGCAAACGTCCTGCGACTGCTCCCACACGAAAGGTGCCAGGCCTCCCAGGTGTTGCTGCCCCTCGCCTTCCCTTGGCAGCCCTTCCACAGCCCCACAAACCCTGGGGCTCTGAGCTTGCCAGCCAGCTCAGGGTGCCCACGTTGTTGCCTTGCTCGCTCTCAGCACAGCCGCCAGAGCCCAGCTCCGAAATTGCAAACGTCCAGCGACTGCTGCCACACGAAAGGTGCCAGGCCTCCCAGGTGTTGCTGGCCCTCGCCTTCCCTTGGCAGCCCTTCCACAGCCCCACAAACCCTGGGGCTCCGAGCTTGCCAGCCAGCTCAGGGTGCCGACGTTGTTGCCTTGCTTGCTGTTATTGCCGCCGCCAGAGCCCAGATCCGAAATTGCAAACGTTCAGCGACTGCTGCCACACGAAAGGTGCCAGTACTCCCAGGAGTTGCTGGTCCTCGCCTTCCCTTGGCAGCCCTTCCACAGCCCCACGAATCCTGGGCTCTGAGCTTGCCAGCTAGCTCAGGGTGCCCACGTTGTTGCCTTGCTCGCTCTCAGCACAGCCGCCAGAGCCCAGCTCCGAAATTGCAAACGTCCAGCGACTGCTGCCACACGAAAGGTGCCAGGACTCCCAGGAGTTCTTGGGCCTTGCCTTCCCTTGGCAGCCCTTCCACAGCCCCACAAACCCTGGGGCTCCGAGCTTGCCAGCCAGCTCAGGGTGCCGACGTTGTTGCCTTGCTTGCTGTTATTGCCGCCGCTAGAGCCCAGCTCCAAAATTGGAAATGTCCAGCGTCCGCTCCCACACAAAAGATTCCAGGACTGCAAGGAGTTGCTGGCCCTCGCCTTCCCTTGGCAGCCCTTCCACAGCTCCAGAAACCCTGGGGCTCCGAGTTTACCAGCCAGCTCAGGGTGCCCACGTTGTTGCCTTGCTCGCTCTCAGCGCCGCCGCCAGAGCCCAGCTCCGAAATTGCAAACGTCCAGCGACTGCTGCCACACGAAAGGTGCCAGGCCTCCCAGGTGTTGCTGGCCCTCGCCTTCCCTTGGCAGCCCTTCCACAGCCCCACAAACCCTGGGGCTCCGAGCTTGCCAGCCAGCTCAGGGTGCCGACGTTGTTGCCTTGCTTGCTGTTATTGCCGCCGCCAGAGCCCAGATCCGAAATTGCAAACGTTCAGCGACTGCTCCCACACGAAAGGTGCAGTACTCCCAGGAGTTGCTGGCCCTCGCCTTCCCTTGGCAGCCCTTCCACAGCCCCACGAATCCTGGGGCTCTGAGCTTGCCAGCCAGCTCAGGGTGCCCACGTTGTTGCCTTGCTCGCTCTCAGCACTGCCGCCAGAGCCCAGCTCCGAAATTGCAAACGTCCAGCGACTGCTGCCACACGAAAGGTGCCAGGACTCCCAGGAGGTCTTGGGCCTTGCCTTCCCTTGGCAGCCCTTCCACAGCCCCACAAACCCTGGAGCTCTGAGCTTGCCAGCCAGCTCAGGGTGCCCACGTTGTTGCCTTGCTTGCTTTCAGCGCCGTCAGAGCACAGCTCCAAAATTGGAAATGTCCAGCGTCCGCTCCCACACAAAAGATTCCAGGACTGCAAGGAGTTGCTGGTCCTCGCCTTCCCTTGGCAGCCCTTCCACAGCTCCAGAAACCCTGGGGCTCCGAGTTTACCAGCCAGCTCAGGGTGCCCACGTTGTTGCCTTGCTCGCTCTCAGCACAGCCGCCAGAGCCCAGCTCCGAAATTGCAAACGTCCAGCGACTGCTCCCACACGAAAGGTGCCAGGACTCCCAGGTGTTGCTGGCCCTCGCCTTCCCTTGGTAGCCCTTCCACAGCCCCACAAACCCTGGGGCTCCGAGCTTGCCAGCCAGCTCAGGGTGCTGACGTTGTTGCCTTGCTCGCTCTCAGCGCTGCCGCCAGAGCCCAGCTGCGAAATTGCAAACGTCCTGCGACTGCTCCCACACGAAAGGTGCCAGGACTCCCAGGTGTTGCTGGCCCTCGCCTTCCCTTGGCAGCCCTTCCACAGCCCCACAAACCCTGGGGCTCCGAGCTTGCCAGCCAGCTCAGGGTGCCGACGTTGTTGCCTTGCTTGCTGTTATTGCCGCCGCTAGAGCCCAGATCCGAAATTGCAAACGTTCAGCGACTGCTGCCACACGAAAGGTGCCAGGACTCCCAGGAGTTCTTGGACCTCGCCTTCCCTTGGCAGCCCTTCCACAGCTCCACAAACCCTGGGGCTCCGAGCTTGCCAGCCAGCTCAGGGTGCCCAGGTTGTTGCCTTGCTCGCTCTCAGCACAGCCGCCAGAGCCCAGCTCCGAAATTGCAAACGTCCAGCGACTGCTCCCACACAAAAGGTGCCAGGCCTCCCAGGTGTTGCTGGCCCTCGCCTTACCTTGGCAGCCCTTCCACAGCCCCACAAACCCTGGGGCTCTGAGCTTGCCAGCCAGCTCAGGGTGCCCACGTTGTTGCCTTGCTTGCTTTCAGCGCCGTCAGAGCACAGATCCAAATTTGGAAATGTCCAGCGTCCGCTCCCACACGAAAGGTGCCAGGCCTCCCAGGTGTTGCTGGCCCTCGCCTTCCCTTGGCAGCCCTTCCACAGCCCCACAAACCGTGGGGCTCTGAGCTTGCCAGCCAGCTCAGGGTGCCCACGTTGTTGCCTTGCTCGCTCTCAGCACAGCTGCCAGAGCCCAGCTCCGAAACTGGAAATGTCCAGTGTCTGCTCCCAGAAGAAAGGTGCCAGGACTCCCAGGAGTTGCTGGTCCTCGCCTTCCCTTGGTAGCCCTTCCACAACCCCACAAACCCTGGGGCTCCGAGCTTGCCAGCCAGCTCAGGGTGCCCAGGTTGTTGCCTTGCTCGCTCTCAGCACAGCCGACAGAGCCCAGATCCGAAATTGCAAACGTCCAGCGACTGCTGCCACACGAAAGGTGCCAGGCCTCCCAGGTGTTGCTGGCCCTCGCCTTCCCTTGGCAGCCCTTCCACAGCCCCACAAACCCTGGGGCTCCGAGCTTGCCAGCCAGCTCAGGGTGCTGACGTTTTTGCCTTGCTCGCTCTCAGCGCTGCCGCCAGAGCCCAGCTCCGAAATTGCAAACGTCCAGCGACTGCTCCCACACGAAAGGTGCCAGGACTCCCAGGTGTTGCTGGCCCTCGCCTTCCCTTGGCAGCCCTTCCACAGCCCCACAAACCCTGGGGCTCCGAGCTTGCCAGCCAGCTCAGGGTGCCGACGTTGTTGCCTTGCTTGCTGTTATTGCCGCCGCTAGAGCCCAGATCCGAAATTGCAAACGTCCAGCGACTGCTGCCACACGAAAGGTGCCAGGACTCCCAGGAGTTCTTGGACCTCGCCTTCCCTTGGCAGCCCTTCCACAGCTCCACAAACCCTGGGGCTCCGAGCTTGCCAGCCAGCTCAGGGTGCCCAGGTTGTTGCCTTGCTCGCTCTCAGCACAGCCGCCAGAGCCCAGCTCCGAAATTGCAAACGTCCAGCGACTGCTCCCACACAAAAGGTGCCAGGCCTCCCAGGTGTTGCTGGCCCTCGCCTTCCCTTGGCAGCCCTTCCACAGCCCCACAAACCCTGGGGCTCTGAGCTTGCCAGCCAGCTCAGGGTGCCGACGTTGTTGCCTTGCTTGCTGTTATTGCCGACGCCAGAGCCCAGCTCTGAAATTGGAAATGTCCAGCGTCCGCTCCCACACGCTAGGTGCCAGGCCTCCCAGGTGTTGCTGGTCCTCGCCTTCCCTTGGCAGCCCTTCCACAGCCCCACAAACGCTGGGGCTCTGAGCTTGCCAGCCAGCTCAGGGTGCCCACGTTGTTTCCTTGCTTGCTGTTATTGCCGCCGCCAGAGCCCAGCTCCGAAATTGCAAACGTCCAGCGACTGCTCCCACACGAAAGGTGCCAGGACTCCCAGGTCTTGCTGGCCCTCGCCTTCCCTTGGCAGCCCTTCCACAGCCCCACAAACCCTGGGGCTCTGAGCTTGCCAGCCAGCTCAGGGTGCCCACGTTGTTGCCTTGCTTGCTTTCAGCGCCGTCAGAGCACAGATCCAAATTTGGAAATGTCCAGCGTCCGCTCCCACACGAAAGGTGCCAGGCCTCCCAGGTGTTGCTGGCCCTCGCCTTCCCTTGGCAGCCCTTCCACAGCCCCACAAACCCTGGGGCTCCGAGCTTGCCAGCCAGCTCAGGGTGCCCACGTTGTTGCCTTGCTCGCTCTCAGCACAGCCGCCAGAGCCCAGCTCCGAAACTGGAAATGTCCAGTGTCTGCTCCCAGAAGAAAGGTGCCAGGACTCCCAGGAGTTGCTGGTCCTCGCCTTCCCTTGGTAGCCCTTCCACAACCCCACAAACCCTGGGGCTCCGAGCTTGCCAGCCAGCTCAGGGTGCCGACGTTGTTGCCTTGCTCGCTCTCAGCACAGCCGCCAGAGCCCAGATCCGAAATTGCAAACGTCCAGCGACTGCTCCCACACGAAAGGTGCCAGGACTCCCAGGTGTTGCTGGCCCTCGCCTTCCCTTGGCAGCCCTTTAACAGCCCCACCAACCCTGGGGCTCCGAGCTTGCCAGCCAGCTCAGGCTGCCGACGTTCATGCCTTACTTGCTGTTATTGCCGCCGCCAGAGCCCAGATCCGAAATTGCAAACGTTCAGCGACTGCTGCCACACGAAAGGTGCCAGTACTCCCAGGAGTTGCTGGTCCTCGCCTTCCCTTGGCAGCCCTTCCACAGCCCCACGAATCCTGGGGCTCTGAGCTTGCCAGCCAGCTCAGGGTGCCCACGTTGTTGCCTTGCTCGCTCTCAGCACCGCCGCCAGAGCCCAGCTCCGAAATTGCAAACGTCCAGCGACTGCTCCCACACGAAAGGTGCCAGGACTCCCAGGTGTTGCTGGTCCTCGCCTTCCCTTTGCAGCCCTTCCACAGCCCCACAAACCCTGGGGCTCTGAGCTTGCCAGCCAGCTCAGGGTGCCCACGTTGTTGCCTTGCTTGCTTTCAGCGCTGTCAGAGCACAGCTCCAAAATTGGAAATGTCCAGCGTCCGCTCCCACACAAAAGATTCCAGGACTGCAAGGAGTTGCTGGCCCTCGCCTTCCCTTGGCAGCCCTTCCACAGCCCCACACACCCTGGGGCTCCGGCCTTGCCAGCCAGCTCAGAGGGCCGACGTTCGTGCCTTGCTCGCTCTCAGCACAGCCGCCAGAGCCCAGCACCAAAATTGCAAACGTCCAGCGACTGCTCCCACACGAAAGGTGCCAGGACTCCCAGGTGTTGCTGGCCCTCGCCTTCCCTTGGCAGCCCTTCCACAGCCCCACAAACCCTGGGGCTCTGAGCTTGCCAGCCAGCTCAGGGTGCCCACGTTGTTGCCTTGCTTGCTGTTATTGCTGCCGCCAGAGCCCAGCTCCGAAATTGCAAACGTCCAGCGACTGCTGCCACACGAAAGGTGCCAGGCCTCCCAGGTGTTGCTGGCCCTCGCCTTCCCTTGGCAGCCCTTCCACAGCCCCACAAACCCTGGGGCTCTGAGCTTGCCAGCCAGCTCAGGGTGCCCACGTTGTTGCCTTGCTTGCTTTCAGTGCTGTCAGAGCACAGCTCCAAAATTGGATATGTCCAGCGACTGCTCCCACACGAAAGGTGCCAGGACTCCCAGGTGTTGCTGGCCCTCGCCTTCCCTTGGCAGCCCTTCCACAGCTCCAGAAACCCTGGGTCTCCGAGTTTACCAGCCAGCTCAGGGTGCCCAGGTTGTTGCCTTGCTCGCTCTCAGCACAGCCGACAGAGCCCAGATCCGAAATTGCAAACGTCCAGCGACTGCTGCCACACGAAAGGTGCCAGGCCTCCCAGGTGTTGCTGGCCCTCGCCTTCCCTTGGCAGCCCTTCCACAGCCCCACAAACCCTGGGGCTCCGAGCTTGCCAGCCAGCTCAGGGTGCTGACGTTTTTGCCTTGCTCGCTCTCAGCGCTGCCGCCAGAGCCCAGCTCCGAAATTGCAAACGTCCAGCGACTGCTCCCACACGAAAGGTGCCAGGACTCCCAGGTGTTGCTGGCCCTCGCCTTCCCTTGGCAGCCCTTCCACAGCCCCACAAACCCTGGGGCTCCGAGCTTGCCAGCCAGCTCAGGGTGCCGACGTTGTTGCCTTGCTTGCTGTTATTGCCGCCGCTAGAGCCCAGATCCGAAATTGCAAACGTCCAGCGACTGCTGCCACACGAAAGGTGCCAGGACTCCCAGGAGTTCTTGGACCTCGCCTTCCCTTGGCAGCCCTTCCACAGCTCCACAAACCCTGGGGCTCCGAGCTTGCCAGCCAGCTCAGGGTGCCCAGGTTGTTGCCTTGCTCGCTCTCAGCACAGCCGCCAGAGCCCAGCTCCGAAATTGCAAACGTCCAGCGACTGCTCCCACACGAAAGGTGCCAGGCCTCCCAGGTGTTGCTGGCCCTCGCCTTCCCTTGGCAGCCCTTCCACAGCCCCACAAACCCTGGGGCTCCGAGCTTGCCAGCCAGCTCAGGGTGCCGACGTTGTTGCCTTGCTTGCTGTTATTGCCGCCGCCAGAGCCCAGATCCGAAATTGCAAACGTTCAGCGACTGCTCCCACACCAAAGGTGCCAGGCCTCCCAGGAGTTGCTGGTCCTCGCCTTCCCTTGGCAGCCCTTCCACAGCTCCACGAATCCTGGGGCTCTGAGCTTGCCAGCCAGCTCAGGGTGCCCACGTTGTTGCCTTGCTCGCTCTCAGCACCGCCGCCAGAGCCCAGCTCCGAAATTGCAAACGTCCAGCGACTGCTGCCACACGAAAGGTGCCAGGCCTCCCAGGTGTTGCTGGCCCTCGCCTTCCCTTGGCAGCCCTTCCACAGCCCCACGAATCCTGGGACTCTGAGCTTGCCAGCCAGCTCAGGGTGCCCACGTTGTTGCCTTGCTTGCTTTCAGCGCCGCCGTCAGAGCACAGCTCCAAAATTGGAAATGTCCAGCGTCTGCTCCCACACAAAAGATTCCAGGACTGCAAGGAGTTGCTGGTCCTCGCCTTCCCTTGGCAGCCCTTCCACAGCCCCACAAACCCTGGGGCTCCGAGCTTGCCAGCCAGCTCAGGGTGCCCACGTTGTTGCCTTGCTTGCTTTCAGCGCCTTCAGAGCACAGCTCCAAAATTGGAAATGTCCAGCGACTGCTCCCACACGAAAGGTGCCAGGCCTCCCAGGTGTTGCTGGCCCTCGCCTTCCCTTGGCAGCCCTTCCACAGCCCCACAAACCCTGGGGCTCCGAGCTTGCCAGCCAGCTCAGGCTGCCGACGTTGTTGCCTTGCTTGCTTTCAGCGCCTTCAGAGCACAGCTCCAAAATTGGAAATGTCCAGCGTCTGCTCCCACACAAAAGGTTCCAGGACTGCAAGGAGTTGCTGGTCCTCGCCTTCCCTTGGCAGCCCTTCCACAGATCCAGAAACCCTGGGGCTCCGAGTTTACCAGCCAGCTCAGGGTGCCCACGTTGTTGCCTTGCTCGCTCTCAGCACAGCCGCCAGAGCCCAGCTCCGAAATTGCAAACGTCCAGCGACTGCTGACACACGAAAGGTGCCAGGACTCCCAGGAGATCTTGGGCCTTGCCTTCCCTTGGCAGCACTTCCACAGCCCCACAAACCGTGGGGCTCTGAGCTTGCCAGCCAGCTCAGGGTGCCCACGTTGTTTCCTTGCTTGCTTTCAGAGCCGTCAGAGCACAGCTCCGAAATTGCAAATGTCCAGCAACTGCTGCCACACGAAAGGTACCAGGACTCCCAGGAGTTCTTGGGCCTCGCCTTCCCTTGGCAGCCCTTCCACAGCCCCACAAACCCTGGGGCTCCGAGCTTGCCAGCCAGCTCAGGGTGCCGACGTTTTTGCCTTGCTTGCTGTTATTGCCGCCGCCAGAGCCCAGATCCGAAATTGGAAATGTCCAGCGACTGCTCCCACACGAAAGGTTCCAGGACTGCAAGGAGTTCTTGGACCTCGCCTTCCCTTGGCAGCCCTTCCACAGCCACACGAATCCTGGGGTTCCGAGCTTGCCAGCCAGCTCAGGGTGCCCACGTTGTTGCCTTGCTTGCTGTTATTGCCGCCGCCAGAGCCCAGATCCGAAATTGCAAACGTTCAGCGACTGCTGCCACACGAAAGGTGCCAGGACTCCCAGGAGTTCTTGGACCTCGCCTTCCCTTGGCAGCCCTTCCACAGCCCCTCGAATCCTGGGGCTCTGAGCTTGCCAGCCAGCTCAGGGTGCCCACGTTGTTGCCTTGCTCGCTCTCAGCACCGCCGCCAGAGCCCAGCTCCGAAATTGCAAACGTCCAGCGACTGCTCCCACACGAAAGGTGCCAGGACTCCCAGGTGTTGCTGGCCCTCGCCTTCCCTTGGCAGCCCTTCCACAGCCCCACAAACCCTGGGGCTCCGAGCTTGCCAGCCAGCTCAGGCTGCCCACGTTGTTGCCTTGCTTGCTTTCAGCGCCTTCAGAGCACAGCTCCAAAATTGGAAATGTCCAGCGTCTGCTCCCACACAAAAGGTTCCAGGACTGCAAGGAGTTGCTGGTCCTCGCCTTCCCTTGGCAGCCCTTCCACAGCTCCAGAAACCCTGGGGCTCCGAGTTTACCAGCCAGCTCAGGGTGCCCACGTTGTTGCCTTGCTCGCTCTCTGCGCTGCCGCCAGAGCCCAGCTCCGAAATTGCAAACGTCCAGCGACTGCTCCCACACGAAAGGTGCCAGGACTCCCAGGTGTTGCTGGCCCTCGCCTTCCCTTGGCAGCCCTTCCACAGCCCCACAAACCCTGGGGCTCTGAGCTTGCCAGCCAGCTCAGGGTGCCCACGTTGTTGCCTTGCTTGCTGTTATTGCCGCCGCCAGAGCCCAGCTCCGAAATTGCAAACGTCCTGCGACTGCTCCCACACGAAAGGTGCCAGGCCTCCCAGGTGTTGCTGCCCCTCGCCTTCCCTTGGCAGCCCTTCCACAGCCCCACAAACCCTGGGGCTCTGAGCTTGCCAGCCAGCTCAGGGTGCCCACGTTGTTGCCTTGCTCGCTCTCAGCACAGCCGCCAGAGCCCAGCTCCGAAATTGCAAACGTCCAGCGACTGCTGCCACACGAAAGGTGCCAGGCCTCCCAGGTGTTGCTGGCCCTCGCCTTCCCTTGGCAGCCCTTCCACAGCCCCACAAACCCTGGGGCTCCGAGCTTGCCAGCCAGCTCAGGGTGCCGACGTTGTTGCCTTGCTTGCTGTTATTGCCGCCGCCAGAGCCCAGATCCGAAATTGCAAACGTTCAGCGACTGCTGCCACACGAAAGGTGCCAGTACTCCCAGGAGTTGCTGGTCCTCGCCTTCCCTTGGCAGCCCTTCCACAGCCCCACGAATCCTGGGCTCTGAGCTTGCCAGCTAGCTCAGGGTGCCCACGTTGTTGCCTTGCTCGCTCTCAGCACAGCCGCCAGAGCCCAGCTCCGAAATTGCAAACGTCCAGCGACTGCTGCCACACGAAAGGTGCCAGGACTCCCAGGAGTTCTTGGGCCTTGCCTTCCCTTGGCAGCCCTTCCACAGCCCCACAAACCCTGGGGCTCCGAGCTTGCCAGCCAGCTCAGGGTGCCGACGTTGTTGCCTTGCTTGCTGTTATTGCCGCCGCTAGAGCCCAGCTCCAAAATTGGAAATGTCCAGCGTCCGCTCCCACACAAAAGATTCCAGGACTGCAAGGAGTTGCTGGCCCTCGCCTTCCCTTGGCAGCCCTTCCACAGCTCCAGAAACCCTGGGGCTCCGAGTTTACCAGCCAGCTCAGGGTGCCCACTTTGTTGCCTTGCTCGCTCTCAGCACAGCCGCCAGAGCCCAGCTCCGAAATTGCAAACGTCCAGCGACTGCTCCCACACGAAAGGTGCCAGGACTCCCAGGTGTTGCTGGCCCTCGCCTTCCCTTGGCAGCCCTTCCACAGCCCCACAAACCCTGGGGCTCCGAGCTTGCCAGCCAGCTCAGGGTGCTGACGTTGTTGCCTTGCTCGCTCTCAGCGCTGCCGCCAGAGCCCAGCTCCGAAATTGCAAACGTTCAGCGACTGCTCCCACACGAAAGGTGCCAGGACTCCCAGGAGTTCTTGGACCTTGCCTTCCCTTGGCAGCCCTTCCACAGCTCCACGAATCCTGGGGCTCTGAGCTTGCCAGCCAGCTCAGGGTGCCCACGTTGTTGCCTTGCTCGATCTCAGCACCGCCGCCAGAGCCCAGCTCCGAAATTGCAAACGTCCAGCGACTGCTGCCACACGAAAGGTGCCAGGACTCCCAGGTGTTGCTGGCCCTCGCCTTCCCTTGGCAGCCCTTCCACAGCCCCACAAACCCTGGGGCTCTGAGCTTGCCAGCCAGCTCAGGGTGCCCACGTTGTTGCCTTGCTTGCTTTCAGCGCCGCCGTCAGAGCACAGCTCCAAAATTGGAAATGTCCAGCGTCTGCTCCCACACAAAAGATTCCAGGACTGCAAGGAGTTGCTGGTCCTCGCCTTCCCTTGGCAGCCCTTCCACAGCCCCAGAAACCCTGGGGCTCCGAGCTTGCCAACCAGCTCAGGCTGCCGACGTTGTTGCCTTGCTTGCTTTCAGCGCCTTCAGAGCACAGCTCCAAAATTGGAAATGTCCAGCGACTGCTCCCACACGAAAGGTGCCAGGCCTCCCAGGTGTTGCTGGCCCTCGCCTTCCCTTGGCAGCCCTTCCACAGCCCCACAAACCCTGGGGCTCCGAGCTTGCCAACCAGCTCAGGGTGCCCACGTTGTTGCCTTGCTTGCTTTCAGCGCCGTCAGAGCACAGACCCAAAATTGGAAATGTCCAGCGTCTGCTCCCACACAAAAGGTTCCAGGACTGCAAGGAGTTGCTGGTCCTCGCCTTCCCTTGGCAGCCCTTCCACAGCTCCAGAAACCCTGGGGCTCCGAGTTTACCAGCCAGCTCAGGGTGCCCACGTTGTTGCCTTGCTCGCTCTCAGCACAGCCGCCAGAGCCCAGCTCCGAAATTGCAAACGTCCAGCGACTGCTCCCACACGAAAGGTGCCAGGACTCCCAGGTGTTGCTGGTCCTCGCCTTCCCTTGGCAGCCCTTCCACAGCCCCACAAACCCTGGGGCTCTGAGCTTGCCAGCCAGCTCAGGGTGCCGACGTTGTTGCCTTGCTCGCTCTCAGCGCCGCCGCCAGAGCCCAGCTCCGAAATTACAAACGTCCAGCGACTGCTCCCACACGAAAGGTGCCAGGCCTCCCAGGTGTTGCTGGCCCTCGCCTTCCCTTGGCAGCCCTTCCACAGCCCCACAAACCCTGGGGCTCTGAGCTTGCCAGCCAGCTCAGGCTGCCCACGTTGTTGCCTTGCTTGCTTTCAGCGCCGTCAGAGCACAGCTCCAAAATTGGAAATGTCCAGCGTCCGCTCCCACACAAAAGATTCCAGGACTGCAAGGAGTTGCTGGCCCTCGCCTTCCCTTGGCAGCCCTTCCACAGCTCCAGAAACCCTGGGGCTCCGAGTTTACCAGCCAGCTCAGGGTGCCCACGTTGTTGCCTTGCTCGCTCTCAGCACAGCCGCCAGAGCCCAGCTCCGAAATTGCAAACGTCCAGCGACTGCTCCCACACGAAAGGTGCCAGGCCTCCCAGGTGTTGCTGGCCCTCGCCTTCCCTTGGCAGCCCTTCCACAGCCCCACAAACCCTGGGGCTCTGAGCTTGCCAGCCAGCTCAGGGTGCCCACGTTGTTGCCTTGCTTGCTGTTATTGCCGCCGCCAGAGCCCAGCTCCGAAATTGCAAACGTCCAGCGACTGCTGCCACACGAAAGGTGCCAGGCCTCCCAGGTGTTGCTGGCCCTCGCCTTCCCTTGGCAGCCCTTCCACAGCCCCACAAACCCTGGGGCTCTGAGCTTGCCAGCCAGCTCAGGGTGCCCACGTTGTTGCCTTGCTTGCTTTCAGCGCCTTCAGAGCACAGCTCCGAAATTGGAAATGTCCAGCGTCTGCTCCCACAGAAAGGTGCCAGGACTCCCAGGTGTTCCTGGTCCTCGCCTTCCCTTGGCAGCCCTTCCACACCCCCAGAAACCCTGGGGCTCCAAGCTTGCCAGCCAGCTCAGGGTGCCCACGTTGTTGCCTTGCTTGCTTTCAGCGCCGTCAGAGCACAGCTCCAAATTTGGAAATGTCCAGCGACTGCTCCCACACGAAAGGTGCCAGGACTCCCAGGAGTTCTTGGCCCTCGCCTTCCCTTGGCAGCCCTTCCACAGCCCCACAAACCCTGGGGCTCCGAGCTTGCCAGCCAGCTCAGGTTGCTGACGTTGTTGCCTTGCTCGCTCTCAGCACAGCCGCCAGAGCCCAGCTCCGAAATTGCAAACGTCCAGCGACTGCTCCCACACGAAAGGTGCCAGGACTCCCAGGTGTTGCTGGTCCTCGCCTTCCCTTGGCAGCCCTTCCACAGCCCCACAAACCCTGGGGCTCTGAGCTTGCCAGCCAGCTCAGGGTGCCGACGTTGTTGCCTTGGTCGCTCTCAGCGCCGCCGCCAGAGCCCAGCTCCGAAATTACAAACGTCCAGCGACTGCTCCCACACGAAAGGTGCCAGGCCTCCCAGGTGTTGCTGGCCCTCGCCTTCCCTTGGCAGCCCTTCCACAGCCCCACAAACCCTGGGGCTCTGAGCTTGCCAGCCAGCTCAGGCTGCCCACGTTGTTGCCTTGCTTGCTTTCAGCGCCTTCAGAGCACAGCTCCAAAATTGGAAATGTCCAGCGTCTGCTCCCACACAAAAGGTTCCAGGACTGCAAGGAGTTGCTGGTCCTCGCCTTCCCTTGGCAGCCCTTCCACAGCTCCAGAAACCCTGGGGCTCCGAGTTTACCAGCCAGCTCAGGGTGCCCACGTTGTTGCCTTGCTCGCTCTCAGCACAGCCGCCAGAGCCCAGCTCCGAAATTGCAAACGTCCAGCGACTGCTCCCACACGAAAGGTGCCAGGACTCCCAGGTGTTGCTGGCCCTCGCCTTCCCTTGGCAGCCCTTCCACAGCCCCACAAACCCTGGGGCTCTGAGCTTGCCAGCCAGCTCAGGGTGCCCACGTTGTTGCCTTGCTTGCTGTTATTGCCGCCGCCAGAGCCCAGCTCCGAAATTGCAAACGTCCTGCGACTGCTGCCACACGAAAGGTGCCAGGCCTCCCAGGTGTTGCTGGCCCTCGCCTTCCCTTGGCAGCCCTTCCACAGCCCCACAAACCCTGGGGCTCTGAGCTTGCCAGCCAGCTCAGGGTGCCCACGTTGTTGCCTTGCTTGCTTTCAGCGCCTTCAGAGCACAGCTCCGAAATTGGAAATGTCCAGCGTCCGCTCCCACACGAAAGGTGCCAGGACTCCCAGGTGTTCCTGGTCCTCGCCTTCCCTTGGCAGCCCTTCCACACCCCCAGAAACCCTGGGGCTCCAAGCTTGCCAGCCAGCTCAGGGTGCCCACGTTGTTGCCTTGCTTGCTTTCAGCGCCGTCAGAGCACAGCTCCAAATTTGGAAATGTCCAGCGACTGCTCCCACACGAAAGGTGCCAGGACTCCCAGGAGTTCTTGGCCCTCGCCTTCCCTTGGCAGCCCTTCCACAGCCCCACAAAACCTGGGGCTCCGAGCTTGCCAGCCAGCTCAGGGTGCTGACGTTGTTGCCTTGCTCGCTCTCTGCGCTGCCGGCAGAGCCCAGCTCCGAAATTGCAAACGTCCAGCGACTGCTCCCACACGAAAGGTGCCAGGCCTCCCAGGTGTTGCTGGCCCTCGCCTTCCCTTGGCAGCCCTTCCACAGCCCCACAAACCCTGGGGCTCCGAGCTTGCCAGCCAGCTCAGGGTGCCGACGTTGTTGCCTTGCTTGCTGTTATTGCCGCCGCCAGAGCCCAGATCCGAAATTGCAAACGTTCAGCGACTGCTCCCACACGAAAGGTGCCAGTACTCCCAGGAGTTGCTGGTCCTCGCCTTCCCTTGGCAGCCCTTCCACAGCCCCACGAATCCTGGGGCTCTGAGCTTGCCAGCCAGCTCAGGGTGCCCAGGTTGTTGCCTTGCTCGCTCTCAGCACAGCCGCCAGAGCCCAGCTCCGAAATTGCAAACGTCCAGCGACTGCTCCCACACAAAAGGTGCCAGGCCTCCCAGGTGTTGCTGGCCCTCGCCTTCCCTTGGCAGCCCTTCCACAGCCCCACAAACCCTGGGGCTCTGAGCTTGCCAGCCAGCTCAGGGTGCCGACGTTGTTGCCTTGCTTGCTGTTATTGCCGACGCCAGAGCCCAGCTCTGAAATTGGAAATGTCCAGCGTCCGCTCCCACACAAAAGGTGCCAGGCCTCCCAGGTGTTGCTGGTCCTCGCCTTCCCTTGGCAGCCCTTCCACAGCCCCACAAACCCTGGGGCTCTGAGCTTGCCAGCCAGCTCAGGGTGCCCACGTTGTTTCCTTGCTTGCTGTTATTGCCGCCGCCAGAGCCCAGCTCCGAAATTGCAAACGTCCAGCAACTGCTCCCACACGAAAGGTGCCAGGACTCCCAGGTGTTGCTGGCCCTCGCCTTCCCTTGGCAGCCCTTCCACACCCCCAGAAACCCTGGGGCTCCGAGCTTGCCAGCCAGCTCAGGGTGCCCACG
Source organism: Spheniscus humboldti (assembly GCA_027474245.1). Classification (NCBI taxonomy): domain Eukaryota; kingdom Metazoa; phylum Chordata; class Aves; order Sphenisciformes; family Spheniscidae; genus Spheniscus; species Spheniscus humboldti. Next base: position 132,464,527 of record CM049889.1, read on the forward strand.
TTGTTGCCTTGCTTGCTTTCAGCGCCGCCAGAGCCCAGCTCCGAAATTGCAAACGTCCTGCGACTGCTCCCACACGAAAGGTGCCAGGACTCCCAGGTGTTGCTGGCCCTCGCCTTCCCTTGGCAGCCCTTCCACAGCCCCACAAACCCTGGGGCTCCAAGCTTGCCAGCCAGCTCAGGGTGCCGACGTTTTTGCCTTGCTTGCTGTTATTGGTGCTGCCAGAGCCCAGATCCGAAATTGCAAACGTCCAGCGACTGCTGCCACACGAAAGGTGCCAGGACTCCCAGGTGTTGCTGGCCCTCGCCTTCCCTTGGCAGCCCTTCCACAGCCCCACAAACCCTGGGGCTCTGAGCTTGCCAGCCAGCTCAGGGTGCCCACGTTGTTGCCTTGCTTGCTTTCAGCGCCGCCGTCAGAGCACAGCTCCAAAATTGGAAATGTCCAGCGTCTGCTCCCACACAAAAGATTCCAGGACTGCAAGGAGTTGCTGGTCCTCGCCTTCCCTTGGCAGCCCTTCCACAGCCCCACAAACCCTGGGGCTCCGAGCTTGCCAACCAGCTCAGGCTGCCGACGTTGTTGCCTTGCTTGCTTTCAGCGCCTTCAGAGCACAGCTCCAAAATTGGAAATGTCCAGCGACTGCTCCCACACGAAAGGTGCCAGGCCTCCCAGGTCTTGCTGGCCCTCGCCTTCCCTTGGCAGCCCTTCCACAGCCCCACAAACCCTGGGGCTCCGAGCTTGCCAGCCAGCTCAGGGTGCCGACGTTGTTGCCTTGCTTGCTGTTATTGCCGCCGCCAGAGCCCAGCTCCGAAATTGCAAACGTCCAGCGACTGCTCCCACACAAAAGGTGCCAGGCCTCCCAGGTGTTGCTGGCCCTCGCCTTCCCTTGGCAGCCCTTCCACAGCCCCACAAACCCTGGGGCTCTGAGCTTGCCAGCCAGCTCAGGGTGCCGACGTTGTTGCCTTGTTTGCTGTTATTGCCGACGCCAGAGCCCAGCTCTGAAATTGGAAATGTCCAGCGTCCGCTCCCACACAAAAGGTGCCAGGCCTCCCAGGTGTTGCTGGCCCTCGCCTTCCCTTGGCAGCCCTTCCACAGCCCCACAAACTCTGGGGCTCTGAGCTTGCCAGCCAGCTCAGGGTGCCCACGCTGTTGCCTTGCTTGCTTTCAGCGCCGTCAGAGCACAGCTCCAAATTTGGAAATGTCCAGCGTCCGCTCCCACACAAAAGATTCCAGGACTGCAAGGAGTTGCTGGCCCTCGCCTTCCCTTGGCAGCCCTTCCACAGCCCCACAAACCCTGGGGCTCCGAGTTTACCAGCCAGCTCAGGGTTCCCACGTTGTTGCCTTGCTCGCTCTCAGCACAGCCGCCAGAGCCCAGCTCCGAAATTGCAAACGTCCAGCGACTGCTCCCACACGAAAGGTGCCAGGACTCCCAGGTGTTGCTGGCCCTCGCTTTCCCTTGTCAGCCCTTCCACAGCCCCACAAACCCTGGGGCTCTGAGCTTGCCAGCCAGCTCAGGGTGCCCACGTTGTTGCCTTGCTTGCTGTTATTGCCGCCGCCAGAGCCCAGCTCCGAAATTGCAAACGTCCAGCGACTGCTCCCACACGAAAGGTGCCAGGCCTCCCAGGTGTTGCTGGCCCTCGCCTTCCCTTGGCAGCCCTTCCACAGCCCCACAAACCCTGGGGCTCCGAGCTTGCCAACCAGCTCAGGCTGCCGACGTTGTTGCCTTGCTTGCTTTCAGCGCCTTCAGAGCACAGCTCCAAAATTGGAAATGTCCAGCGACTGCTCCCACACGAAAGGTGCCAGGCCTCCCAGGTGTTGCTGGCCCTCGCCTTCCCTTGGCAGCCCTTCCACAGCCCCACAAACCCTGGGGCTCCGAGCTTGCCAACCAGCTCAGGCTGCCGACGTTGTTGCCTTGCTTGCTTTCAGCGCCTTCAGAGCACAGCTCCAAAATTGGAAATGTCCAGCGTCTGCTCCCACACAAAAGGTTCCAGGATTGCAAGGAGTTGCTGGTCCTCGCCTTCCCTTGGCAGCCCTTCCACAGCTCCAGAAACCCTGGGGCTCCGAGTTTACCAGCCAGCTCAGGGTGCCCACGTTGTTGCCTTGCTCGCTCTCAGCACAGCCGCCAGAGCCCAGCTCCGAAATTGCAAACGTCCAGCGACTGCTCCCACACAAAAGGTGCCAGGACTCCCAGGTGTTGCTGGTCCTCGCCTTCCCTTGGCAGCCCTTCCACAGCCCCACAAACCCTGGGGCTCTGAGCTTGCCAGCCAGCTCAGGGTGCCGACGTTGTTGCCTTGCTCGCTCTCAGCGCCGCCGCCAGAGCCCAGCTCCGAAATTGCAAACGTCCAGCGACTGCTCCCACACGAAAGGTGCCAGGCCTCCCAGGTGTTGCTGGCCCTCGCCTTCCCTTGGCAGCCCTTCCACAGCCCCACAAACCCTGGGGCTCCGAGCTTGCCAGCCAGCTCAGGCTGCCCACGTTGTTGCCTTGCTTGCTTTCAGCGCCTTCAGAGCACAGCTCCAAAATTGGAAATGTCCAGCGTCTGCTCCCACACAAAAGGTTCCAGGACTGCAAGGAGTTGCTGGTCCTCGCCTTCCCTTGGCAGCCCTTCCACAGCTCCAGAAACCCTGGGGCTCCGAGTTTACCAGCCAGCTCAGGGTGCCCACGTTGTTGCCTTGCTCACTCTCAGCACAGCCGCCAGAGCCCAGCTCCGAAATTGCAAACGTCCAGCGACTGCTCCCACACGAAAGGTGCCAGGACTCCCAGGTGTTGCTGGCCCTCGCCTTCCCTTGGCAGCCCTTCCACAGCCCCACAAACCCTGGGGCTCTGAGCTTGCCAGCCAGCTCAGGGTGCCCACGTTGTTGCCTTGTTTGCTGTTATTGCCGACGCCAGAGCCCAGCTCTGAAATTGGAAATGTCCAGCGTCTGCTCCCACACAAAAGGTGCCAGGCCTCCCAGGTGTTGCTGGCCCTCGCCTTCCCTTGGCAGCCCTTCCACAGCCCCACAAACTCTGGGGCTCTGAGCTTGCCAGCCAGCTCAGGGTGCCCACGCTGTTGCCTTGCTTGCTTTCAGCGCCGTCAGAGCACAGCTCCAAATTTGGAAATGTCCAGCGTCCGCTCCCACACAAAAGATTCCAGGACTGCAAGGAGTTGCTGGCCCTCGCCTTCCCTTGGCAGCCCTTCCACAGCCCCACAAACCCTGGGGCTCCGAGTTTACCAGCCAGCTCAGGGTTCCCACGTTGTTGCCTTGCTCGCTCTCAGCACAGCCGCCAGAGCCCAGCTCCGAAATTGCAAACGTCCAGCGACTGCTCCCACACGAAAGGTGCCAGGACTCCCAGGTGTTGCTGGCCCTCGCTTTCCCTTGTCAGCCCTTCCACAGCCCCACAAACCCTGGGGCTCTGAGCTTGCCAGCCAGCTCAGGGTGCCCACGTTGTTGCCTTGCTTGCTGTTATTGCCGCCGCCAGAGCCCAGCTCCGAAATTGCAAACGTCCAGCGACTGCTCCCACACGAAAGGTGCCAGGCCTCCCAGGTGTTGCTGGCCCTCGCCTTCCCTTGGCAGCCCTTCCACAGCCCCACAAACCCTGGGGCTCCGAGCTTGCCATCCAGCTCAGGCTGCCGACGTTGTTGCCTTGCTTGCTTTCAGCGCCTTCAGAGCACAGCTCCAAAATTGGAAATGTCCAGCGACTGCTCCCACACGAAAGGTGCCAGGCCTCCCAGGTGTTGCTGGCCCTCGCCTTCCCTTGGCAGCCCTTCCACAGCCCCACAAACCCTGGGGCTCCGAGCTTGCCAGCCAGCTCAGGGTGCCGACGTTGTTGCCTTGCTTGCTGTTATTGCCGCCGCCAGAGCCCAGCTCCGAAATTGCAAACGTCCAGCGACTGCTCCCACACAAAAGGTGCCAGGCCTCCCAGGTGTTGCTGGCCCTCGCCTTCCCTTGGCAGCCCTTCCACAGCCCCACAAACCCTGGGGCTCTGAGCTTGCCAGCCAGCTCAGGGTGCCCACGTTGTTGCCTTGCTTGCTTTCAGCGCCGTCAGAGCACAGCTCCAAATTTGGAAATGTCCAGCGTCCGCTCCCACACAAAAGATTCCAGGACTGCAAGGAGTTGCTGGCCCTCGCCTTCCCTTGGCAGCCCTTCCACAGCCCCACAAACCCTGGGGCTCCGAGTTTACCAGCCAGCTCAGGGTTCCCACGTTGTTGCCTTGCTCGCTCTCAGCACAGCCGCCAGAGCCCAGCTCCGAAATTGCAAACGTCCTGCGACTGCTCCCACACGAAAGGTGCCAGGACTCCCAGGTGTTGCTGGCCCTCGCCTTCCCTTGGCAGCCCTTCCACAGCCCCACAAACCCTGGGGCTCCGAGCTTGCCAGCCAGCTCAGGGTGCTGACGTTGTTGCCTTGCTCGCTCTCAGCGCTGCCGCCAGAGCCCAGCTCCGAAATTGCAAACGTCCTGCGACTGCTCCCACACGAAAGGTGCCAGGACTCCCAGGTGTTGCTGGCCCTCGCCTTCCCTTGGCAGCCCTTCCACAGCTCCAGAAACCCTGGGGCTCCGAGTTTACCAGCCAGCTCAGGGTGCCCACATTGTTGCCTTGCTCGCTCTCAGCACAGCCGCCAGAGCCCAGCTCCGAAATTGCAAACGTCCAGCGACTGCTGCCACACGAAAGGTGCCAGGACTCCCAGGTGTTGCTGGCCCTCGCCTTCCCTTGGCAGCCCTTCCACAGCCCCACAAACCCTGGGGCTCCGAGCTTGCCAGCCAGCTCAGGGTGCCGACGTTGTTGCCTTGCTTGCTGTTATTGCCGCCGCCAGAGCCCAGATCCGAAATTGCAAACGTCCAGCGACTGCTCCCACACGAAAGGTGCCAGGACTCCCAGGAGTTCTTGGACCTCGCCTTCCCTTGGCAGCCCTTCCACAGCCCCACAAACCCTGGGGCTCCGAGCTTGCCAGCCAGCTCAGGGTGCCGACGTTGTTGCCTTGCTTACTGTTATTGCCGCCGCCAGAGCCCAGATCCGAAATTGCAAACGTCCAGCGACTGCTCCCACACGAAAGGTGCCAGGACTCCCAGGAGTTCTTGGACCTCGCCTTCCCTTGGCAGCCCTTCCACAGCCCCACAAACCCTGGGGCTCCGAGCTTGCCAGCCAGCTCAGGGTGCCCAGGTTGTTGCCTTGCTCGCTCTCAGCACAGCCGGCAGAGCCCAGATCCGAAATTGCAAACGTCCAGCGACTGCTCCCACACGAAAGGTGCCAGGACTCCCAGGAGTTCTTGGACCTCGCCTTCCCTTGGCAGCCCTTCCACAGCCCCACAAACCCTGGGGCTCCGAGCTTGCCAGCCAGCTCAGGGTGCCCAGGTTGTTGCCTTGCTCGCTCTCAGCACAGCCGCCAGAGCCCAGCTCCGAAATTGCAAACGTCCAGCGACTGCTCCCACACAAAAGGTGCCAGGCCTCCCAGGTGTTGCTGGTCCTCGCCTTCCCTTGGCAGCCCTTCCACAGCCCCACAAACCCTGGGGCTCTGAGCTTGCCAGCCAGCTCAGGGTGCCGACGTTGTTGCCTTGCTTGCTGTTATTGCCGACGCCAGAGCCCAGCTCTGAAATTGGAAATGTCCAGCGTCCGCTCCCACACAAAAGGTGCCAGGCCTCCCAGGTGTTGCTGGTCCTCGCCTTCCCTTGGCAGCCCTTCCACAGCCCCACAAACCCTGGGGCTCTGAGCTTGCCAGCCAGCTCAGGGTGCCGACGTTGTTTCCTTGCTTGCTGTTATTGCCGCCGCCAGAGCCCAGCTCCGAAATTGCAAACGTCCAGCGACTGCTGCCACACGAAAGGTGCCAGGACTCCCAGGTGTTGCTGGCCCTCGCCTTCCCTTGGCAGCCCTTCCACAGCCCCACAAACCCTGGGGCTCTGAGCTTGCCAGCCAGCTCAGGGTGCCCACGTTGTTGCCTTGCTTGCTGTTATTGCCGCCGCCAGAGCCCAGCTCCGAAATTGCAAACGTCCAGCGACTGCTCCCACACGAAAGGTGCCAGGCCTCCCAGGTGTTGCTGGCCCTCGCCTTCCCTTGGCAGCCCTTCCACAGCCCCACAAACCCTGGGGCTCCGAGCTTGCCAGCCAGCTCAGGGTGCCCACGTTGTTGCCTTGCTTGCTTTCAGCGCCTTCAGAGCAGTGCTCCAAAATTGGAAATGTCCAGCGACTGCTGCCACACGAAAGGTGCCAGGACTCCCAGGTGTTGCTGGCCCTCGCCTTCCCTTGGCAGCCCTTCCACAGCCCCACAAACCCTGGGGCTCTGAGCTTGCCAGCCAGCTCAGGGTGCCCACGTTGTTGCCTTGCTTGCTTTCAGCGCCGTCAGAGCACAGCTCCAAATTTGGAAATGTCCAGCGACTGCTCCCACACGAAAGGTGCCAGGACTCCCAGGAGTTCTTGGCCCTCGCCTTCCCTTGGCAGCCCTTCCACAGCCCCACAAACCCTGGGGCTCCGAGCTTGCCAGCCAGCTCAGGTTGCTGACGTTCTGTCTTGCTCGCTCTCTGCGCTGCCGGCAGAGCCCAGCTCCGAAATTGCAAACGTCCAGCGACTGCTCCCACACAAAAGGTGCCAGGACTCCCAGGTGTTGCTGGTGCTCGCCTTCCCTTGGCAGCCCTTCCACAGCCCCACAAACCCTGGGGCTCCGAGCTTGCCAGCCAGCTCAGGGTGCCGACGTTGTTGCCTTGCTTGCTGTTATTGCCGCCGCCAGAGCCCAGATCCGAAATTGCAAACGTCCAGCGACTGCTCCCACACGAAAGGTGCCAGGACTCCCAGGAGTTCTTGGACCTCGCCTTCCCTTGGCAGCCCTTCCACAGCCCCACAAACCCTGGGGCTCCGAGCTTGCCAGCCAGCTCAGGGTGCCCACGTTGTTGCCTTGCTCGCTCTCAGCACAGCCGCCAGAGCCCAGCTCCGAAATTGCAAACGTCCTGCGACTGCTCCCACACGAAAGGTGCCAGGACTCCCAGGTGTTGCTGGCCCTCGCCTTCCCTTGGCAGCCCTTCCACAGCCCCACAAACCCTGGGGCTCCGAGCTTGCCAGCCAGCTCAGGGTGCTGACGTTGTTGCCTTGCTCGCTCTCAGCGCTGCCGCCAGAGCCCAGCTCCGAAATTGCAAACGTCCTGCGACTGCTCCCACACGAAAGGTGCCAGGACTCCCAGGTGTTGCTGGCCCTCGCCTTCCCTTGGCAGCCCTTCCACAGCTCCAGAAACCCTGGGGCTCCGAGTTTACCAGCCAGCTCAGGGTGCCCACATTGTTGCCTTGCTCGCTCTCAGCACAGCCGCCAGAGCCCAGCTCCGAAATTGCAAACGTCCAGCGACTGCTGCCACACGAAAGGTGCCAGGCCTCCCAGGTGTTGCTGGCCCTCGCCTTCCCTTGGCAGCCCTTCCACAGCCCCACAAACCCTGGGGCTCCGAGCTTGCCAGCCAGCTCAGGGTGCCGACGTTGTTGCCTTGCTTGCTGTTATTGCCGCCGCCAGAGCCCAGATCCGAAATTGCAAACGTCCAGCGACTGCTCCCACACGAAAGGTGCCAGGACTCCCAGGAGTTCTTGGACCTCGCCTTCCCTTGGCAGCCCTTCCACAGCCCCACAAACCCTGGGGCTCCGAGCTTGCCAGCCAGCTCAGGGTGCCCAGGTTGTTGCCTTGCTCGCTCTCAGCGCCGCCGCCAGAGCCCAGCTCCGAAATTGCAAACGTCCAGCGACTGCTCCCACACAAAAGGTGCCAGGCCTCCCAGGTGTTGCTGGCCCTCGCCTTCCCTTGGCAGCCCTTCCACAGCCCCACAAACCCTGGGGCTCTGAGCTTGCCAGCCAGCTCAGGGTGCCGACGTTGTTGCCTTGCTTGCTGTTATTGCCGACGCCAGAGCCCAGCTCAGAAATTGGAAATGTCCAGCGTCCGCTCCCACACAAAAGGTGCCAGGCCTCCCAGGTGTTGCTGGTCCTCGCCTTCCCTTGGCAGCCCTCCACAGCCCCACGAATCCTGGGGCTCTGAGCTTGCCAGCTAGCTCAGGGTGCCCACGTTGTTGCCTTGCTCGCTCTCAGCACTGCCGCCAGAGCCCAGCTCCGAAATTGCAAACGTCCAGCGACTGCTGCCACACGAAAGGTGCCAGGACTCCCAGGAGTTCTTGGGCCTTGCCTTCCCTTGGCAGCCCTTCCACAGCCCCACAAACCCTGGAGCTCTGAGCTTGCCAGCCAGCTCAGGGTGCCCACGTTGTTGCCTTGCTTGCTTTCAGCGCCGTCAGAGCACAGCTCCAAAATTGGAAATGTCCAGCGTCCGCTCCCAAACAAAAGATTCCAGGACTGCAAGGAGTTGCTGGCCCTCGCCTTCCCTTGGCAGCCCTTCCACAGCTCCAGAAACCCTGGGGCTCCGAGTTTACCAGCCAGCTCAGGGTGCCCACGTTGTTGCCTTGCTCGCTCTCAGCACAGCTGCCAGAGCCCAGCTCCGAAATTGCAAACGTCCAGCGACTGCTCCCACACGAAAGGTGCCAGGACTCCCAGGTGTTGCTGGCCCTCGCCTTCCCTTGGCAGCCCTTCCACAGCCCCACAAACCCTGGGGCTCTGAGCTTGCCAGCCAGCTCAGGGTGCCCACGTTGTTGCCTTGCTCGCTCTCAGCGCCGCCGTCAGAGCCCAGCTCCGAAATTACAAACGTCCAGCGACTGCTCCCACACGAAAGGTGCCAGGCCTCCCAGGTGTTGCTGGCCCTCGCCTTCCCTTGGCAGCCCTTCCACAGCCCCACAAACCCTGGGGCTCCGAGCTTGCCAGCCAGCTCAGGCTGCCCACGTTGTTGCCTTGCTTGCTTTCAGCGCCTTCAGAGCACAGCTCCAAAATTGGAAATATCCAGCGTCTGCTCCCACACAAAAGGTTCCAGGACTGCAAGGAGTTGCTGGTCCTCGCCTTCCCTTGGCAGCCCTTCCACAGCTCCACAAACCCTGGGGCTCCGAGTTTACCAGCCAGCTCAGGGTGCCCACGTTGTTGCCTTGCTCGCTCTCAGCACAGCCGCCAGAGCCCAGCTCCGAAATTGCAAACGTCCAGCGACTGCTCCCACACGAAATGTGCCAGGACTCCCAGGTGTTGCTGGCCCTCGCCTTCCCTTGGCAGCCCTTCCACAGCCCCACAAACCCTGGGGCTCTGAGCTTGCCAGCCAGCTCAGGGTGCCCACGTTGTTGCCTTGCTTGCTGTTATTGCCGCCGCCAGAGCCCAGCTCCGAAATTGCAAACGTCCAGCGACTGCTCCCACACGAAAGGTGCCAGGCCTCCCAGGTGTTGCTGGCCCTCGCCTTCCCTTGGCAGCCCTTCCACAGCCCCACAAACCCTGGGGCTCCGAGCTTGCCAGCCAGCTCAGGGTGCCCACGTTGTTGCCTTGCTTGCTTTCAGCGCCCTCAGAGCAGTGCTCCAAAATTGGAAATGTCCAGCGACTGCTGCCACACGAAAGGTGCCAGGACTCCCAGGTGTTGCTGGCCCTCGCCTTCCCTTGGCAGCCCTTCCACAGCCCCACAAACCCTGGGGCTCTGAGCTTGCCAGCCAGCTCAGGGTGCCCACGTTGTTGCCTTGCTTGCTTTCAGCGCCGTCAGAGCACAGATCCAAATTTGGAAATGTCCAGCGACTGCTCCCACACGAAAGGTGCCAGGACTCCCAGGAGTTCTTGGACCTCGCCTTCCCTTGGCAGCCCTTCCACAGCCCCACAAACCCTGGGGCTCCGAGCTTGCCAGCCAGCTCAGGGTGCCGACGTTGTTGCCTTGCTTACTGTTATTGCCGCCGCCAGAGCCCAGATCCGAAATTGCAAACGTCCAGCGACTGCTCCCACACGAAAGGTGCCAGGACTCCCAGGAGTTCTTGGACCTCGCCTTCCCTTGGCAGCCCTTCCACAGCCCCACAAACCCTGGGGCTCCGAGCTTGCCAGCCAGCTCAGGGTGCCCAGGTTGTTGCCTTGCTCGCTCTCAGCACAGCCGGCAGAGCCCAGATCCGAAATTGCAAACGTCCAGCGACTGCTCCCACACGAAAGGTGCCAGGACTCCCAGGAGTTCTTGGACCTCGCCTTCCCTTGGCAGCCCTTCCACAGCCCCACAAACCCTGGGGCTCCGAGCTTGCCAGCCAGCTCAGGGTGCCCAGGTTGTTGCCTTGCTCGCTCTCAGCACAGCCGCCAGAGCCCAGCTCCGAAATTGCAAACGTCCAGCGACTGCTCCCACACAAAAGGTGCCAGGCCTCCCAGGTGTTGCTGGCCCTCGCCTTCCCTTGGCAGCCCTTCCACAGCCCCACAAACCCTGGGGCTCTGAGCTTGCCAGCCAGCTCAGGGTGCCGACGTTGTTGCCTTGCTTGCTGTTATTGCCGACGCCAGAGCCCAGCTCTGAAATTGGAAATGTCCAGCGTCCGCTCCCACACAAAAGGTGCCAGGCCTCCCAGGTGTTGCTGGTCCTCGCCTTCCCTTGGCAGCCCTTCCACAGCCCCACAAACCCTGGGGCTCTGAGCTTGCCAGCCAGCTCAGGGTGCCGACGTTGTTTCCTTGCTTGCTGTTATTGCCGCCGCCAGAGCCCAGCTCCGAAATTGCAAACGTCCAGCGACTGCTGCCACACGAAAGGTGCCAGGACTCCCAGGTGTTGCTGGCCCTCGCCTTCCCTTGGCAGCCCTTCCACAGCCCCACAAACCCTGGGGCTCTGAGCTTGCCAGCCAGCTCAGGGTGCCCACGTTGTTGCCTTGCTTGCTGTTATTGCCGCCGCCAGAGCCCAGCTCCGAAATTGCAAACGTCCAGCGACTGCTCCCACACGAAAGGTGCCAGGCCTCCCAGGTGTTGCTGGCCCTCGCCTTCCCTTGGCAGCCCTTCCACAGCCCCACAAACCCTGGGGCTCCGAGCTTGCCAGCCAGCTCAGGGTGCCCACGTTGTTGCCTTGCTTGCTTTCAGCGCCTTCAGAGCAGTGCTCCAAAATTGGAAATGTCCAGCGACTGCTGCCACACGAAAGGTGCCAGGACTCCCAGGTGTTGCTGGCCCTCGCCTTCCCTTGGCAGCCCTTCCACAGCCCCACAAACCCTGGGGCTCTGAGCTTGCCAGCCAGCTCAGGGTGCCCACGTTGTTGCCTTGCTTGCTTTCAGCGCCGTCAGAGCACAGCTCCAAATTTGGAAATGTCCAGCGACTGCTCCCACACGAAAGGTGCCAGGACTCCCAGGAGTTCTTGGCCCTCGCCTTCCCTTGGCAGCCCTTCCACAGCCCCACAAACCCTGGGGCTCCGAGCTTGCCAGCCAGCTCAGGTTGCTGACGTTCTGTCTTGCTCGCTCTCTGCGCTGCCGGCAGAGCCCAGCTCCGAAATTGCAAACGTCCAGCGACTGCTCCCACACAAAAGGTGCCAGGACTCCCAGGTGTTGCTGGTGCTCGCCTTCCCTTGGCAGCCCTTCCACAGCCCCACAAACCCTGGGGCTCCGAGCTTGCCAGCCAGCTCAGGGTGCCGACGTTGTTGCCTTGCTTGCTGTTATTGCCGCCGCCAGAGCCCAGATCCGAAATTGCAAACGTCCAGCGACTGCTCCCACACGAAAGGTGCCAGGACTCCCAGGTGTTGCTGGCCCTCGCCTTCCCTTGGCAGCCCTTCCACAGCCCCACAAACCCTGGGGCTCCGAGCTTGCCAGCCAGCTCAGGGTGCCGACGTTGTTGCCTTGCTCGCTCTCAGCACAGCCGCCAGAGCCCAGCTCCGAAATTGCAAACGTCCAGCGACTGCTCCCACACGAAAGGTGCCAGGACTCCCAGGTGTTGCTGGCCCTCGCCTTCCCTTGGCAGCCCTTCCACAGCCCCACAAACCCTGGGGCTCTGAGCTTGCCAGCCAGCTCAGGGTGCCGACGTTGTTGCCTTGCTTGCTGTTATTGCCGACGCCAGAGCCCAGCTCTGAAATTGGAAATGTCCAGCGTCCGCTCCCACACAAAAGGTGCCAGGCCTCCCAGGTGTTGCTGGTCCTCGCCTTCCCTTGGCAGCCCTTCCACAGCCCCACAAACCCTGGGGCTCTGAGCTTGCCAGCCAGCTCAGGGTGCCCACGTTGTTGCCTTGCTTGCTGTTATTTCCGCCGCCAGAGCCCAGCTCCGAAATTGCAAACGTCCAGCGACTGCTCCCACACGAAAGGTGCCAGGACTCCCAGGTGTTGCTGGCCCTCGCCTTCCCTTGGCAGCCCTTCCACAGCCCCACAAACCCTGGGGCTCCGAGCTTGCCAGCCAGCTCAGGGTGCCGACGTTGTTGCCTTGCTTGCTGTTATTGGCGCCGCCAGAGCCCAGCTCCGAAATTGCAAACGTCCTGCGACTGCTCCCACACGAAAGGTGCCAGGACTCCCAGGTGTTGCTGGCCCTCGCCTTCCCTTGGCAGCCCTTCCACAGCCCCACAAACCCTGGGGCTCCAAGCTTGCCAGCCAGCTCAGGGTGCCCACGTTTTTGCCTTGCTTGCTGTTATTGGTGCCGCCAGAGCCCAGATCCGAAATTGCAAACGTTCAGCGACTGCTCCCACACGAAAGGTGCCAGGACTCCCAGGAGTTCTTGGACCTCGCCTTCCCTTGGCAGCCCTTCCACAGCCCCACGAATCCTGGGGCTCTGAGCTTGCCAGCCAGCTCAGGGTGCCCACGTTGTTGCCTTGCTCGCTCTCAGCACCGCCGCCAGAGCCCAGCTCCGAAATTGCAAACGTCCAGCGACTGCTGCCACACGAAAGGTGCCAGGACTCCCAGGTGTTGCTGGCCCTCGCCTTCCCTTGGCAGCCCTTCCACAGCCCCACAAACCCTGGGGCTCCGGCCTTGCCAGCCAGATCAGGCTGCCGACGTTGTTGCCTTGCTTGCTGTTATTGCCGCCGCCAGAGCCCAGCTCCAAAATTGGAAATGTCCAGCGTCCGCTCCCACACGAAAGGTGCCAGGACTCCCAGGAGTTCTTGGACCTCGCCTTCCCTTGGCAGCCCTTCCACAGCCACACGAATCCTGGGGCTCTGAGCTTGCCAGCCAGCTCAGGGTGCCCACGTTGTTGCCTTGCTTGCTTTCAGCGCCTTCAGAGCACAGCTCCAAAATTGGAAATGTCTAGCGACTGCTCCCACACGAAAGGTGCCAGGCCTCCCAGGTGTTGCTGGCCCTCGCCTTCCCTTGGCAGCCCTTCCACAGCCCCACAAACCCTGGGGCTCCGAGCTTGCCAGCCAGCTCAGGGTGCCGACGTTGTTGCCTTGCTTGCTGTTATTGGTGCCGCCAGAGCCCAGATCCGAAATTGCAAACGTCCAGCGACTGCTCCCACACAAAAGGTGCCAGGCCTCCCAGGTGTTGCTGGCCCTCGCCTTCCCTTGGCAGCCCTTCCACAGCCCCACAAACCCTGGGGCTCTGAGCTTGCCAGCCAGCTCAGGGTGCCGACGTTTTTGCCTTGCTTGCTGTTATTGCCGACGCCAGAGCCCAGCTCTGAAATTGGAAATGTCCAGCGTCCGCTCCCACACAAAAGGTGCCAGGCCTCCCAGGTGTTGCTGGCCCTCGCCTTCCCTTGGCAGCCCTTCCACAGCCCCACAAACTCTGGGGCTCTGAGCTTGCCAGCCAGCTCAGGGTGCCCACGCTGTTGCCTTGCTTGCTTTCAGCGCCGTCAGAGCACAGCTCCAAATTTGGAAATGTCCAGCGTCCGCTCCCACACAAAAGATTCCAGGACTGCAAGGAGTTGCTGGTCCTCGCCTTCCCTTGGCAGCCCTTCCACAGCTCCAGAAACCCTGGGGCTCCGAGTTTACCAGCCAGCTCAGGGTTCCCACGTTGTTGCCTTGCTCGCTCTCAGCACAGCCGCCAGAGCCCAGCTCCGAAATTGCAAACGTCCAGCGACTGCTCCCACACAAAAGGTGCCAGGCCTCCCAGGTGTTGCTGGCCCTCGCCTTCCCTTGGCAGCCCTTCCACAGCCCCACAAACCCTGGGGCTCTGAGCTTGCCAGCCAGCTCAGGGTGCCGACGTTTTTGCCTTGCTTGCTGTTATTGCCGACGCCAGAGCACAGCTCCAAAATTGGAAATGTCCAGCGTCCGCTCCCACACAAAAGGTGCCAGGCCTCCCAGGTGTTGCTGGCCCTCGCCTTCCCTTGGCAGCCCTTCCACAGCCCCACAAACTCTGGGGCTCTGAGCTTGCCAGCCAGCTCAGGGTGCCCACGCTGTTGCCTTGCTTGCTTTCAGCGCCGTCAGAGCACAGCTCCAAATTTGGAAATGTCCAGCGTCCGCTCCCACACAAAAGGTTCCAGGACTGCAAGGAGTTGCTGGTCCTCGCCTTCCCTTGGCAGCCCTTCCACAGCTCCACAAACCCTGGGGCTCCGAGTTTACCAGCCAGCTCAGGGTGCCCACGTTGTTGCCTTGCTCGCTCTCAGCACAGCCGCCAGAGCCCAGCTCCGAAATTGCAAACGTCCAGCGACTGCTGCCACACGAAAGGTGCCAGGCCTCCCAGGTGTTGCTGGCCCTCGCCTTCCCTTGGCAGCCCTTCCACAGCCCCACAAACCCTGGGGCTCTGAGCTTGCCAGCCAGCTCAGGGTGCCGACGTTTTTGCCTTGCTTGCTGTTATTGCCGCCGCCAGAGCCCAGCTCCGAAATTGCAAACGTCCAGCGACTGCTGCCACACGAAAGGTGCCAGGACTCCCAGGTGTTGCTGGCCCTCGCCTTCCCTTGGCAGCCCTTCCACAGCCCCACAAACCCTGGGGCTCTGAGCTTGCCAGCCAGCTCAGGGTGCCCACGTTGTTGCCTTGCTTGCTTTCAGCGCCTTCAGAGCACAGCTCCGAAATTGGAAATGTCCAGCGTCCGCTCCCACACAAAAGGTGCCAGGACTCCCAGGTGTTCCTGGTCCTCGCCTTCCCTTGGCAGCCCTTCCACACCCCCAGAAACCCTGGGGCTCCAAGCTTGCCAGCCAGCTCAGGGTGCCGATCTTGTTGCCTTGCTTGCTCTCAGCGCCGTCGCCAGAGCCCAGCTCCGAAATTGAAACGTCCAGCGAGTGCTCCCACATGAAAGGTGCCAGGACTCCCAGGAGTTCTTGGGCCTTGCCTTCCCTTGGCAGCCCTTCCACAGCCCCTCGAATCCTGGGACTCTGAGCTTGCCAGCCAGCTCAGGGTGCCCACGTTGTTGCCTTGCTCGCTCTCAGCACCGCCGCCAGAGCCCAGCTCCGAAATTGCAAACGTCCAGCGACTGCTCCCACACGAAAGGTGCCAGGACTCCCAGGAGTTCTCGGACCTCGCCTTCCCTTGGCAGCCCTTCCACAGCCTCACAAACCCTGGGGCTCTGAGCTTGCCAGCCAGCTCTGGGTGCCCAAGTTTTTGCCTTGCTTGCTTTCAGCGCCGTCAGAGCCCAGCTCCAAAATTGCAAAAGTCCAGCGACTGCTGGCACATGAAAGGTGCCAGGACTCCCAGGTGTTGCTGGTGCTCGCCTTCCCTTGGCAGCCCTTCCACAGCCCCACAAACCCTGGGGCTCCGAGCTTGCCAGCCAGCTCAGGGTGCCGACGTTGTTGCCTTGCTTGCTGTTATTGCCGCCGCCAGAGCCCAGCTCCGAAATTGCAAACATTCAGCGACTGCTCCCACACGAAAGGTGCCAGGACTCCCAGGAGTTCTTGGACCTCGCCTTCCCTTGGCAGCCCTTCCACAGCCACACGAATCCTGGGGCTCTGAGCTTGCCAGCCAGCTCAGGGTGCCCACGTTGTTGCCTTGCTTGCTCTCAGCACCGCCGCCAGAGCCCAGATCCGAAATTGCAAACGTCCAGCGACTGCTCCCACACGAAAGGTGCCAGGCCTCCCAGGTGTTGCTGGCCCTCGCCTTCCCTTGGCAGCCCTTCCACAGCCCCACAAACCCTGGGGCTCTGAGCTTGCCAGCCAGCTCAGGGTGCCGACGTTGTTGCCTTGCTTGCTGTTATTGCCGCCGCCAGAGCCCAGCTCCGAAATTGCAAACGTCCAGCGACTGCTGCCACACGAAAGGTGCCAGGACTCCCAGGTGTTGCTGGCCCTCGCCTTCCCTTGGCAGCCCTTCCACAGCCCCACAAACCCTGGGGCTCCGAGCTTGCCAGCCAGCTCAGGCTGCCGACGTTCATGCCTTACTTGCTGTTATTGCTGCCGCCAGAGCCCAGATCCGAAATTGCAAACGTTCAGCGACTGCTCCCACACGAAAGGTGCCAGGACTCCCAGGAGTTCTTGGACCTCGCCTTCCCTTGGCAGCCCTTCCACAGCCCCACAAACCCTGGGGCTCCGAGCTTGCCAGCCAGCTCAGGGTGCCGACGTTGTTGCCTTGCTTGCTGTTATTGGCGCCGCCAGAGCCCAGCTCCGAAATTGCAAACGTCCAGCGACTGCTGCCACACGAAAGGTGCCAGGACTCCAAGGTGTTGCTGGCCCTCGCCTTCCCTTGGCAGCCCTTCCACAGCCCCACAAACCCTGGGGCTCCGAGCTTGCCAGCCAGCTCAGGGTGCCCACGTTGTTGCCTTGCTCGCTCTCAGCACCGCCGCCAGAGCCCAGCTCCGAAATTGCAAACGTCCAGCGACTGCTGCCACACGAAAGGTGCCAGGACTCCCAGGTGTTGCTGGCCCTCGCCTTCCCTTGGCAGCCCTTCCACAGCCCCACAAACCCTGGGGCTCTGAGCTTGCCAGCCAGCTCAGGCTGCCCACGTTGTTGCCTTGCTTGCTGTTATTGCCGACGCCAGAGCACAGCTCCAAAATTGGAAATGTCCAGCGTCCGCTCCCAACAAAAGTGCCAGGACTCCCAGGTGTTGCTGGCCCTCGCCTTCCCTTGGCAGCCCTTCCACAGCCCCACAAACCCTGGGGCTCTGAGCTTGCCAGCCAGCTCAGGGTGCCGACGTTGTTGCCTTGCTTGCTGGTATTGCCGCCGCCAGAGCCCAGCTCCGAAATTGCAAACGTCCAGCGACTGCTCCCACACGAAAGGTGCCAGGACTCCCAGGTGTTGCTGGTCCTCGCCTTCCCTTGGCAGCCCTTCCACAGCCCCACAAACCCTGGGGCTCTGAGCTTGCCAGCCAGCTCAGGGTGCCCACGTTGTTGCCTTGCTCGCTCTCAGCGCCGCCGCCAGAGCCCAGCTCCGAAATTGCAAACGTCCAGCGACTGCTGCCACACGAAAGGTGCCAGGACTCCCAGGTGTTGCTGGCCCTCGCCTTCCCTTGGCAGCCCTTCCACAGCCCCACAAACCCTGGGGCTCCGAGCTTGCCAGCCAGCTCAGGGTGCCGACGTTGTTGCCTTGCTTGCTGTTATTGGCGCCGCCAGAGCCCAGATCCGAAATTGCAAACGTTCAGCGACTGCTCCCACACGAAAGGTGCCAGGACTCCCAGGAGTTCTTGGACCTCGCCTTCCCTTGGCAGCCCTTCCACAGCCCCACAAACCCTGGGGCTCCGAGCTTGCCAGCCAGCTCAGGGTGCCGACGTTGTTGCCTTGCTTGCTGTTATTGGCGCCGCCAGAGCCCAGATCCGAAATTGCAAACGTCCAGCGACTGCTGCCACACGAAAGGTGCCAGGACTCCAAGGTGTTGCTGGCCCTCGCCTTCCCTTGGCAGCCCTTCCACAGCCCCACAAACCCTGGGGCTCCGAGCTTGCCAGCCAGCTCAGGGTGCCCACGTTGTTGCCTTGCTCGCTCTCAGCACCGCCGCCAGAGCCCAGCTCCGAAATTGCAAACGTCCAGCGACTGCTGCCACACGAAAGGTGCCAGGACTCCCAGGTGTTGCTGGCCCTCGCCTTCCCTTGGCAGCCCTTCCACAGCCCCACAAACCCTGGGGCTCTGAGCTTGCCAGCCAGCTCAGGGTGCCCACGTTGTTGCCTTGCTCGCTCTCAGCACCGCCGCCAGAGCCCAGCTCCGAAATTGCAAACGTCCAGCGACTGCTCCCACACGAAAGGTGCCAGGACTCCCAGGAGTTCTCGGACCTCGCCTTCCCTTGGCAGCCCTTCCACAGCCTCACAAACCCTGGGGCTCTGAGCTTGCCAGCCAGCTCTGGGTGCCCAAGTTTTTGCCTTGCTTGCTTTCAGCGCCGTCAGAGCCCAGCTCCAAAATTGCAAAAGTCCAGCGACTGCTGCCACATGAAAGGTGCCAGGACTCCCAGGTGTTGCTGGTGCTCGCCTTCCCTTGGCAGCCCTTCCACAGCCCCACAAACCCTGGGGCTCCGAGCTTGCCAGCCAGCTCAGGGTGCCGACGTTGTTGCCTTGCTTGCTGTTATTGCCGCCGCCAGAGCCCAGCTCCGAAATTGCAAACGTTCAGCGACTGCTCCCACACGAAAGGTGCCAGGACTCCCAGGAGTTCTTGGACCTCGCCTTCCCTTGGCAGCCCTTCCACAGCCACACGAATCCTGGGGCTCTGAGCTTGCCAGCCAGCTCAGGGTGCCCACGTTGTTGCCTTGCTTGCTCTCAGCACCGCCGCCAGAGCCCAGATCCGAAATTGCAAACGTCCAGCGACTGCTCCCACACGAAAGGTGCCAGGCCTCCCAGGTGTTGCTGGCCCTCGCCTTCCCTTGGCAGCCCTTCCACAGCCCCACAAACCCTGGGGCTCTGAGCTTGCCAGCCAGCTCAGGGTGCCGACGTTGTTGCCTTGCTTGCTGTTATTGCCGCCGCCAGAGCCCAGCTCCGAAATTGCAAACGTCCAGCGACTGCTGCCACACGAAAGGTGCCAGGACTCCCAGGTGTTGCTGGCCCTCGCCTTCCCTTGGCAGCCCTTCCACAGCCCCACAAACCCTGGGGCTCCGAGCTTGCCAGCCAGCTCAGGCTGCCGACGTTCATGCCTTACTTGCTGTTATTGCTGCCGCCAGAGCCCAGATCCGAAATTGCAAACGTTCAGCGACTGCTCCCACACGAAAGGTGCCAGGACTCCCAGGAGTTCTTGGACCTCGCCTTCCCTTGGCAGCCCTTCCACAGCCCCACAAACCCTGGGGCTCCGAGCTTGCCAGCCAGCTCAGGGTGCCGACGTTGTTGCCTTGCTTGCTGTTATTGGCGCCGCCAGAGCCCAGCTCCGAAATTGCAAACGTCCAGCGACTGCTGCCACACGAAAGGTGCCAGGACTCCAAGGTGTTGCTGGCCCTCGCCTTCCCTTGGCAGCCCTTCCACAGCCCCACAAACCCTGGGGCTCCGAGCTTGCCAGCCAGCTCAGGGTGCCCACGTTGTTGCCTTGCTCGCTCTCAGCACCACCGCCAGAGCCCAGCTCCGAAATTGCAAACGTCCAGCGACTGCTGCCACACGAAAGGTGCCAGGACTCCCAGGTGTTGCTGGCCCTCGCCTTCCCTTGGCAGCCCTTCCACAGCCCCACAAACCCTGGGGCTCTGAGCTTGCCAGCCAGCTCAGGGTGCCCACGTTGTTGCCTTGCTTGCTGTTATTGCCGCCGCCAGAGCCCAGCTCCAAAATTGGAAATGTCCAGCGTCCGCTCCCAACAAAAGTGCCAGGACTCCCAGGTGTTGCTGGCCCTCGCCTTCCCTTGGCAGCCCTTCCACAGCCCCACAAACCCTGGGGCTCTGAGCTTGCCAGCCAGCTCAGGGTGCCGACGTTTTTGCCTTGCTTGCTGGTATTGCCGCCGCCAGAGCCCAGCTCCGAAATTGCAAACGTCCAGCGACTGCTCCCACACGAAAGGTGCCAGGACTCCCAGGTGTTGCTGGTCCTCGCCTTCCCTTGGCAGCCCTTCCACAGCCCCACAAACCCTGGGGCTCTGAGCTTGCCAGCCAGCTCAGGGTGCCCACGTTGTTGCCTTGCTCGCTCTCAGCGCCGCCGCCAGAGCCCAGCTCCGAAATTGCAAACGTCCAGCGACTGCTGCCACACGAAAGGTGCCAGGACTCCCAGGTGTTGCTGGCCCTCGCCTTCCCTTGGCAGCCCTTCCACAGCCCCACAAACCCTGGGGCTCCGAGCTTGCCAGCCAGCTCAGGGTGCCGACGTTGTTGCCTTGCTTGCTGTTATTGGCGCCGCCAGAGCCCAGATCCGAAATTGCAAACGTTCAGCGACTGCTCCCACACGAAAGGTGCCAGGACTCCCAGGAGTTCTTGGACCTCGCCTTCCCTTGGCAGCCCTTCCACAGCCCCACAAACCCTGGGGCTCCGAGCTTGCCAGCCAGCTCAGGGTGCCGACGTTGTTGCCTTGCTTGCTGTTATTGGCGCCGCCAGAGCCCAGATCCGAAATTGCAAACGTCCAGCGACTGCTGCCACACGAAAGGTGCCAGGACTCCAAGGTGTTGCTGGCCCTCGCCTTCCCTTGGCAGCCCTTCCACAGCCCCACAAACCCTGGGGCTCCGAGCTTGCCAGCCAGCTCAGGGTGCCCACGTTGTTGCCTTGCTCGCTCTCAGCACCGCCGCCAGAGCCCAGCTCCGAAATTGCAAACGTCCAGCGACTGCTGCCACACGAAAGGTGCCAGGACTCCCAGGTGTTGCTGGCCCTCGCCTTCCCTTGGCAGCCCTTCCACAGCCCCACAAACCCTGGGGCTCTGAGCTTGCCAGCCAGCTCAGGGTGCCCACGTTTTTGCCTTGCTTGCTGTTATTGCCGACGCCAGAACACAGCTCCAAAATTGGAAATGTCCAGCGTCCGCTCCCACAAAAAAGTGCCAGGACTCCCAGGTGTTGCTGGTCCTCGCCTTCCCTTGGCAGCCCTTCCACAGCCCCACAAACCCTGGGGCTCTGAGCTTGCCAGCCAGCTCAGGGTGCCGACGTTGTTGCCTTGCTTGCTGGTATTGCCGCCGCCAGAGCCCAGCTCCGAAATTGCAAACGTCCTGCGACTGCTCCCACACGAAAGGTGCCAGGACTCCCAGGTGTTGCTGGTCCTCGCCTTCCCTTGGCAGCCCTTCCACAGCCCCACAAACCCTGGGGCTCTGAGCTTGCCAGCCAGCTCTGGGTGCCCAAGTTTTTGCCTTGCTTGCTTTCAGCGCCGTCAGAGCCCAGCTCCAAAATTGCAAAAGTCCAGCGACTGCTGCCACATGAAAGGTGCCAGGACTCCCAGGTGTTGCTGGTGCTCGCCTTCCCTTGGCAGCCCTTCCACAGCCCCACAAACCCTGGGGCTCCGAGCTTGCCAGCCAGCTCAGGGTGCCGACGTTGTTGCCTTGCTTGCTGTTATTGCCGCCGCCAGAGCCCAGCTCCGAAATTGCAAACGTTCAGCGACTGCTCCCACACGAAAGGTGCCAGGACTCCCAGGAGTTCTTGGACCTCGCCTTCCCTTGGCAGCCCTTCCACAGCCACACGAATCCTGGGGCTCTGAGCTTGCCAGCCAGCTCAGGGTGCCCACGTTGTTGCCTTGCTTGCTCTCAGCACCGCCGCCAGAGCCCAGATCCGAAATTGCAAACGTCCAGCGACTGCTCCCACACGAAAGGTGCCAGGCCTCCCAGGTGTTGCTGGCCCTCGCCTTCCCTTGGCAGCCCTTCCACAGCCCCACAAACCCTGGGGCTCTGAGCTTGCCAGCCAGCTCAGGGTGCCGACGTTGTTGCCTTGCTTGCTGTTATTGCCGCCGCCAGAGCCCAGCTCCGAAATTGCAAACGTCCAGCGACTGCTGCCACACGAAAGGTGCCAGGACTCCCAGGTGTTGCTGGCCCTCGCCTTCCCTTGGCAGCCCTTCCACAGCCCCACAAACCCTGGGGCTCCGAGCTTGCCAGCCAGCTCAGGCTGCTGACGTTCATGCCTTACTTGCTGTTATTGCTGCCGCCAGAGCCCAGATCCGAAATTGCAAACGTTCAGCGACTGCTCCCACACGAAAGGTGCCAGGACTCCCAGGAGTTCTTGGACCTCGCCTTCCCTTGGCAGCCCTTCCACAGCCCCACAAACCCTGGGGCTCCGAGCTTGCCAGCCAGCTCAGGGTGCCGACGTTTTTGCCTTGCTTGCTGTTATTGGCGCCGCCAGAGCCCAGCTCCGAAATTGCAAACGTCCAGCGACTGCTGCCACACGAAAGGTGCCAGGACTCCAAGGTGTTGCTGGCCCTCGCCTTCCCTTGGCAGCCCTTCCACAGCCCCACAAACCCTGGGGCTCCGAGCTTGCCAGCCAGCTCAGGGTGCCCACGTTGTTGCCTTGCTCGCTCTCAGCACCGCCGCCAGAGCCCAGCTCCGAAATTGCAAACGTCCAGCGACTGCTGCCACACGAAAGGTGCCAGGACTCCCAGGTGTTGCTGGCCCTCGCCTTCCCTTGGCAGCCCTTCCACAGCCCCACAAACCCTGGGGCTCTGAGCTTGCCAGCCAGCTCAGGCTGCCCACGTTGTTGCCTTGCTTGCTGTTATTGCCGCCGCCAGAGCCCAGCTCCAAAATTGGAAATGTCCAGCGTCCGCTCCCAACAAAAGTGCCAGGACTCCCAGGTGTTGCTGGCCCTCGCCTTCCCTTGGCAGCCCTTCCACAGCCCCACAAACCCTGGGGCTCTGAGCTTGCCAGCCAGCTCAGGGTGCCGACGTTGTTGCCTTGCTTGCTGGTATTGCCGCCGCCAGAGCCCAGCTCCGAAATTGCAAACGTCCAGCGACTGCTCCCACACGAAAGGTGCCAGGACTCCCAGGTGTTGCTGGTCCTCGCCTTCCCTTGGCAGCCCTTCCACAGCCCCACAAACCCTGGGGCTCTGAGCTTGCCAGCCAGCTCAGGGTGCCCACGTTGTTGCCTTGCTCGCTCTCAGCGCCGCCGCCAGAGCCCAGCTCCGAAATTGCAAACGTCCAGCGACTGCTGCCACACGAAAGGTGCCAGGACTCCAAGGTGTTGCTGGCCCTCGCCTTCCCTTGGCAGCCCTTCCACAGCCCCACAAACCCTGGGGCTCCGAGCTTGCCAGCCAGCTCAGGGTGCCCACGTTGTTGCCTTGCTCGCTCTCAGCACCGCCGCCAGAGCCCAGCTCCGAAATTGCAAACGTCCAGCGACTGCTGCCACACGAAAGGTGCCAGGACTCCCAGGTGTTGCTGGCCCTCGCCTTCCCTTGGCAGCCCTTCCACAGCCCCACAAACCCTGGGGCTCTGAGCTTGCCAGCCAGCTCAGGGTGCCCACGTTTTTGCCTTGCTTGCTGTTATTGCCGACGCCAGAACACAGCTCCAAAATTGGAAATGTCCAGCGTCCGCTCCCACAAAAAAGTGCCAGGACTCCCAGGTGTTGCTGGTCCTCGCCTTCCCTTGGCAGCCCTTCCACAGCCCCACAAACCCTGGGGCTCTGAGCTTGCCAGCCAGCTCAGGGTGCCGACGTTGTTGCCTTGCTTGCTGGTATTGCCGCCGCCAGAGCCCAGCTCCGAAATTGCAAACGTCCTGCGACTGCTCCCACACGAAAGGTGCCAGGACTCCCAGGTGTTGCTGGTCCTCGCCTTCCCTTGGCAGCCCTTCCACAGCCCCACAAACCCTGGGGCTCTGAGCTTGCCAGCCAGCTCAGGGTGCCCACGTTGTTGCCTTGCTCGCTCTCAGCGCCGCCGCCAGAGCCCAGCTCCGAAATTGCAAACGTCCAGCGACTGCTGCCACACGAAAGGTGCCAGGACTCCCAGGTGTTGCTGGCCCTCGCCTTCCCTTGGCAGCCCTTCCACAGCCCCACAAACCCTGGGGCTCCGAGCTTGCCAGCCAGCTCAGGGTGCCGACGTTGTTGCCTTGCTTGCTGTTATTGGCGCCGCCAGAGCCCAGATCCGAAATTGCAAACGTTCAGCGACTGCTGCCACACGAAAGGTGCCAGGACTCCCAGGAGTTCTTGGACCTCGCCTTCCCTTGGCAGCCCTTCCACAGCCCCACAAACCCTGGGGCTCTGAGCTTGCCAGCCAGCTCAGGGTGCCGACGTTGTTGCCTTGCTTGCTGTTATTGGCGCCGCCAGAGCCCAGCTCCGAAATTGCAAACGTCCAGCGACTGCTGCCACACGAAAGGTGCCAGGACTCCAAGGTGTTGCTGGCCCTCGCCTTCCCTTGGCAGCCCTTCCACAGCCCCACCAACCCTGGGGCTCCGAGCTTGCCAGCCAGCTCAGGGTGCCCACGTTGTTGCCTTGCTCGCTCTCAGCACCGCCGCCAGAGCCCAGCTCCGAAATTGCAAACGTCCAGCGACTGCTGCCACACGAAAGGTGCCAGGACTCCCAGGTGTTGCTGGCCCTCGCCTTCCCTTGGCAGCCCTTCCACAGCCCCACAAACCCTGGGGCTCTGAGCTTGCCAGCCAGCTCAGGGTGCCGACGTTGTTGCCTTGCTTGCTGTTATTGCCGACGCCAGAGCACAGCTCCAAAATTGGAAATGTCCAGCGTCCGCTCCCACAAAAAAGTGCCAGGACTCCCAGGTGTTGCTGGCCCTCGCCTTCCCTTGGCAGCCCTTCCACAGCCCCACAAACCCTGGGGCTCCGAGCTTGCCAGCCAGCTCAGGGTGCCGACGTTGTTGCCTTGCTTGCTGTTATTGGCGCCGCCAGAGCCCAGCTCCGAAATTGCAAACGTCCAGCGACTGCTGCCACACGAAAGGTGCCAGGACTCCAAGGTGTTGCTGGCCCTCGCCTTCCCTTGGCAGCCCTTCCACAGCCCCACCAACCCTGGGGCTCCGAGCTTGCCAGCCAGCTCAGGGTGCCCACGTTGTTGCCTTGCTCGCTCTCAGCACCGCCGCCAGAGCCCAGCTCCGAAATTGCAAACGTCCAGCGACTGCTGCCACACGAAAGGTGCCAGGACTCCCAGGTGTTGCTGGCCCTCGCCTTCCCTTGGCAGCCCTTCCACAGCCCCACAAACCCTGGGGCTCTGAGCTTGCCAGCCAGCTCAGGGTGCCCACGTTGTTGCCTTGCTTGCTGTTATTGCCGACGCCAGAGCACAGCTCCAAAATTGGAAATGTCCAGCGTCCGCTCCCAACAAAAGTGCCAGGACTCCCAGGTGTTGCTGGCCCTCGCCTTCCCTTGGCAGCCCTTCCACAGCCCCACAAACCCTGGGGCTCTGAGCTTGCCAGCCAGCTCAGGGTGCCGACGTTGTTGCCTTGCTTGCTGGTATTGCCGCCGCCAGAGCCCAGCTCCGAAATTGCAAACGTCCAGCGACTGCTCCCACACGAAAGGTGCCAGGACTCCCAGGTGTTGCTGGTCCTCGCCTTCCCTTGGCAGCCCTTCCACAGCCCCACAAACCCTGGGGCTCTGAGCTTGCCAGCCAGCTCAGGGTGCCCACGTTGTTGCCTTGCTCGCTCTCAGCGCCGCCGCCAGAGCCCAGCTCCGAAATTGCAAACGTCCAGCGACTGCTGCCACACGAAAGGTGCCAGGACTCCCAGGTGTTGCTGGCCCTCGCCTTCCCTTGGCAGCCCTTCCACAGCCCCACAAACCCTGGGGCTCCGAGCTTGCCAGCCAGCTCAGGGTGCCGACGTTGTTGCCTTGCTTGCTGTTATTGGCGCCGCCAGAGCCCAGATCCGAAATTGCAAACGTTCAGCGACTGCTCCCACACGAAAGGTGCCAGGACTCCCAGGAGTTCTTGGACCTCGCCTTCCCTTGGCAGCCCTTCCACAGCCCCACAAACCCTGGGGCTCCGAGCTTGCCAGCCAGCTCAGGGTGCCGACGTTGTTGCCTTGCTTGCTGTTATTGGCGCCGCCAGAGCCCAGATCCGAAATTGCAAACGTCCAGCGACTGCTGCCACACGAAAGGTGCCAGGACTCCAAGGTGTTGCTGGCCCTCGCCTTCCCTTGGCAGCCCTTCCACAGCCCCACCAACCCTGGGGCTCCGAGCTTGCCAGCCAGCTCAGGGTGCCCACGTTGTTGCCTTGCTCGCTCTCAGCACCGCCGCCAGAGCC
This sequence comes from Spheniscus humboldti, assembly GCA_027474245.1. NCBI lineage: Eukaryota > Metazoa > Chordata > Aves > Sphenisciformes > Spheniscidae > Spheniscus > Spheniscus humboldti. The sequence continues at coordinate 132,490,072 of CM049889.1, forward strand.
CAGCTCCGAAATTGCAAACGTCCAGCGACTGCTGCCACACGAAAGGTGCCAGGACTCCCAGGTGTTGCTGGCCCTCGCCTTCCCTTGGCAGCCCTTCCACAGCCCCACAAACCCTGGGGCTCTGAGCTTGCCAGCCAGCTCAGGGTGCCCACGTTGTTGCCTTGCTTGCTGTTATTGCCGACGCCAGAACACAGCTCCAAAATTGGAAATGTCCAGCGTCCGCTCCCACAAAAAAGTGCCAGGACTCCCAGGTGTTGCTGGTCCTCGCCTTCCCTTGGCAGCCCTTCCACAGCCCCACAAACCCTGGGGCTCTGAGCTTGCCAGCCAGCTCAGGGTGCCGACGTTGTTGCCTTGCTTGCTGGTATTGCCGCCGCCAGAGCCCAGCTCCGAAATTGCAAACGTCCTGCGACTGCTCCCACACGAAAGGTGCCAGGACTCCCAGGTGTTGCTGGTCCTCGCCTTCCCTTGGCAGCCCTTCCACAGCCCCACAAACCCTGGGGCTCTGAGCTTGCCAGCCAGCTCAGGGTGCCCACGTTGTTGCCTTGCTCGCTCTCAGCGCCGCCGCCAGAGCCCAGCTCCGAAATTGCAAACGTCCAGCGACTGCTGCCACACGAAAGGTGCCAGGACTCCCAGGTGTTGCTGGCCCTCGCCTTCCCTTGGCAGCCCTTCCACAGCCCCACAAACCCTGGGGCTCCGAGCTTGCCAGCCAGCTCAGGGTGCCGACGTTGTTGCCTTGCTTGCTGTTATTGGCGCCGCCAGAGCCCAGATCCGAAATTGCAAACGTTCAGCGACTGCTGCCACACGAAAGGTGCCAGGACTCCCAGGAGTTCTTGGACCTCGCCTTCCCTTGGCAGCCCTTCCACAGCCCCACAAACCCTGGGGCTCTGAGCTTGCCAGCCAGCTCAGGGTGCCGACGTTGTTGCCTTGCTTGCTGTTATTGGCGCCGCCAGAGCCCAGCTCCGAAATTGCAAACGTCCAGCGACTGCTGCCACACGAAAGGTGCCAGGACTCCAAGGTGTTGCTGGCCCTCGCCTTCCCTTGGCAGCCCTTCCACAGCCCCACCAACCCTGGGGCTCCGAGCTTGCCAGCCAGCTCAGGGTGCCCACGTTGTTGCCTTGCTCGCTCTCAGCACCGCCGCCAGAGCCCAGCTCCGAAATTGCAAACGTCCAGCGACTGCTGCCACACGAAAGGTGCCAGGACTCCCAGGTGTTGCTGGCCCTCGCCTTCCCTTGGCAGCCCTTCCACAGCCCCACAAACCCTGGGGCTCTGAGCTTGCCAGCCAGCTCAGGGTGCCGACGTTGTTGCCTTGCTTGCTGTTATTGCCGACGCCAGAGCACAGCTCCAAAATTGGAAATGTCCAGCGTCCGCTCCCACAAAAAAGTGCCAGGACTCCCAGGTGTTGCTGGTCCTCGCCTTCCCTTGGCAGCCCTTCCACAGCCCCACAAACCCTGGGGCTCTGAGCTTGCCAGCCAGCTCAGGGTGCCGACGTTGTTGCCTTGCTTGCTGGTATTGCCGCCGCCAGAGCCCAGCTCCGAAATTGCAAACGTCCAGCGACTGCTGCCACACGAAAGGTGCCAGGACTCCCAGGTGTTGCTGGCCCTCGCCTTCCCTTGGCAGCCCTTCCACAGCCCCACAAACCCTGGGGCTCTGAGCTTGCCAGCCAGCTCAGGGTGCCCACGTTGTTGCCTTGCTCGCTCTCAGCGCCGCCGCCAGAGCCCAGCTCCAAAATTGCAAACGTCCAGCGACTGCTCCCACACGAAAGGTGCCAGGACTCCCAGGTGTTGCTGGCCCTCGCCTTCCCTTGGCAGCCCTTCCACAGCCCCACAAACCCTGGGGCTCCGAGCTTGCCAGCCAGCTCAGGGTGCCCACATTGTTGCCTTGCTTGCTTTCAGCGCCGTCAGAGCACAGCTCCAAAATTGGAAATGTCCAGCGACTGCTGCCACACGAAAGGTGCCAGGACTCCCAGGTGTTGCTGGCCCTCGCCTTCCCTTGGCAGCCCTTCCACAGCCCCACAAACCCTGGGGCTCTGAGCTTGCCAGCCAGCTCAGGGTGCCCACGTTGTTGCCTTGCTTGCTGTTATTGGCGCCGCCAGAGCCCAGCTCCGAAATTGCAAATGTCCAGCTTCCGCTCCCAGAAGAAAGGTTCCAGGACTCCCAGGTGTTGCTGGCCCTCGCCTTCCCTTGGCAGCCCTTCCACAGCCCCACCAACCCTGGGGCTCCGAGCTTGCCAGCCAGCTCAGGGTGCCCACGCTGTTGCCTTGCTCGCTCTCAGCGCCGCCGCCAGAGCCCAGCTCCGAAATTGCAAACGTCCAGCGACTGCTCCCACACGAAAGGTGCCAGGACTCCCAGGTGTTGCTGGCCCTCGCCTTCCCTTGGCAGCCCTTCCACAGCCCCACAAACCCTGGGGCTCTGAGCTTGCCAGCCAGCTCAGGGTGCTGACGTTGTTGTCTTGCTTGCTGTTATTGCCGCCGCCAGAGCCCAGCTCCGAAATTGCAAACGTCCAGCGACTGCTCCCACACGAAAGGTGCCAGGACTCCCAGGAGTTCTTGGACCTCGCCTTCCCTTGGCAGCCCTTCCACAGCCCCACGAATCCTGGGGCTCTGAGCTTGCCAGCCAGCTCAGGGTGCCCACGTTGTTGCCTTGCTCGCTCTCAGCACCGCCGCCAGAGCCCAGCTCCGAAATTGCAAACGTCCAGCGACTGCTCCCATACAAAAGGTGCCAGGCCTCCCAGGTGTTGCTGGTGCTCGCTTTTCCTTGGCAGCCCTTCCACAGCCCCACAAACCCTGGGGCTCTGAGCTTGCCAGCCAGCTCAGGGTGCCCACGTTGTTGCCTTGCTTGCTTTCAGCGCCTTCAGAGCACAGCTCCGAAATTGGAAATGTCCAGCGCCCGCTCCCACACAAAAGGTTCCAGGACTGCAAGGAGTTGCTGGTCCTCGCCTTCCCTTGGCAGCCCTTCCACAGCCCCACAAACCCTGGGGCTCCGAGTTTACCAGCCAGCTCAGGGTGCCCACGTTGTTGCCTTGCTTGCTCTCAGCACAGCCACCAAAGCCCAGCTCCGAAATTGCAAACGTCCAGCGACTGCTCCCACACGAAAGGTGCCAGGACTCCCAGGTGTTGCTGGTCCTCGCCTTCCCTTGGTAGCCCTTCCACAGCCCCACAAACCCTGGGGCTCCGAGCTTGCCAGCCAGCTCAGGGTGCCGACGTTGTTGCCTTGCTCACTCTCAGCGCCGCCGCCAGAGCCCAGCTCTGAAATTGCAAACGTCCAGCGACTGCTCCCACACGAAAGGTGCCAGGCCTCCCAGGTGTTGCTGGTCCTCGCCTTCCCTTGGCAGCCCTTCCACAGCCCCACAAACCCTGGGGCTCCGAGCTTGCCAGCCAGCTCAGGGTGCCGACGTTGTTGCCTTGCTCGCTCTCAGCGCCGCCGCCAGAGCCCAGCTCCGAAATTGAAACGTCCAGCGAGTTCTCCCACATGAAAGGTGCCAGGACTCCCAGGAGTTCTTGGGCCTTGCCTTCCCTTGGCAGCCCTTCCACAACCCCACAAACCCTGGGGCTCTGAGCTTGCCAGCCAGCTCAGGGTGCCGACGTTGTTGCCTTGCTTGCTTTCAGCGCCTTCAGAGCACAGCTCCGAAATTGGAAATGTCCAGCGTCCGCTCCCACACAAAAGGTGCCAGGACTCCCAGGTGTTGCTGGTCCTCGCCTTCCCTTGGCAGCCCTTCCACAGCCCCACAAACCCTGGGGCTCCGAGCTTGCCAGCCAGCTCAGGGTGCCGATCTTGTTGCCTTGCTTGCTCTCAGCGCCGTCGCCAGAGCCCAGCTCCGAAATTGAAACGTCCAGCGAGTGCTCCCACATGAAAGGTGCCAGGACTCCCAGGAGTTCTTGGGCCTTGCCTTCCCTTGGCAGCCCTTCCACAGCCCCACAAACCCTGGGGCTCTGAGCTTGCCAGCCAGCTCAGGGTGCCCACGTTGTTGCCTTGCTTGCTGTTATTGCCGCCGCCAGAGCCCAGCTCCGAAATTGCAAACGTCCAGCGACTGCTCCCACACGAAAGTTGCCAGGCCTCCCAGGTGTTGCTGGCCCTCGCCTTCCCTTGGCAGCCCTTCCACAGCCCCACAAACTCTGGGGCTCTGAGCTTGCCAGCCAGCTCAGGGTGCCCACGCTGTTGCCTTGCTTGCTTTCAGCGCCGTCAGAGCACAGCTCCAAAATTGGAAATGTCCAGCGTCCGCTCCCACACAAAAGATTCCAGGACTGCAAGGAGTTGCTGGTCCTCGCCTTCCCTTGGCAGCCCTTCCACAGCTCCAGAAACCCTGGGGCTCCGAGTTTACCAGCCAGCTCAGGGTTCCCACGTTGTTGCCTTGCTCGCTCTCAGCACAGCCGCCAGAGCCCAGCTCCGAAATTGCAAACGTCCAGCGACTGCTGCCACGCGAAAGGTGCCAGGACTCCCAGGTGTTGCTGGCCCTCGCTTTCCCTTGGCAGCCCTTCCACAGCCCCACAAACCCTGGGGCTCTGAGCTTGCCAGCCAGCTCAGGGTGCTGACGTTGTTGTCTTGCTTGCTGTTATTGCCGCCGCCAGAGCCCAGCTCCGAAATTGCAAACGTCCAGCGACTGCTCCCACACGAAAGGTGCCAGGACTCCCAGGAGTTCTTGGACCTCGCCTTCCCTTGGCAGCCCTTCCACAGCCCCACGAATCCTGGGGCTCTGAGCTTGCCAGCCAGCTCAGGGTGCCCACGTTGTTGCCTTGCTCGCTCTCAGCACCGCCGCCAGAGCCCAGCTCCGAAATTGCAAACGTCCAGCGACTGCTCCCATACAAAAGGTGCCAGGACTCCCAGGTGTTGCTGGTGCTCGCTTTTCCTTGGCAGCCCTTCCACAGCCCCACAAACCCTGGGGCTCTGAGCTTGCCAGCCAGCTCAGGGTGCCCACGTTGTTGCCTTGCTTGCTTTCAGCGCCTTCAGAGCACAGCTCCGAAATTGGAAATGTCCAGCGCCCGCTCCCACACAAAAGGTTCCAGGACTGCAAGGAGTTGCTGGTCCTCGCCTTCCCTTGGCAGCCCTTCCACAGCCCCACAAACCCTGGGGCTCCGAGTTTACCAGCCAGCTCAGGGTGCCCACGTTGTTGCCTTGCTTGCTCTCAGCACAGCCACCAAAGCCCAGCTCCGAAATTGCAAACGTCCAGCGACTGCTCCCACACGAAAGGTGCCAGGACTCCCAGGTGTTGCTGGTCCTCGCCTTCCCTTGGTAGCCCTTCCACAGCCCCACAAACCCTGGGGCTCCGAGCTTGCCAGCCAGCTCAGGGTGCCGACGTTGTTGCCTTGCTCACTCTCAGCGCCGCCGCCAGAGCCCAGCTCTGAAATTGCAAACGTCCAGCGACTGCTCCCACACGAAAGGTGCCAGGCCTCCCAGGTGTTGCTGGCCCTCGCCTTCCCTTGGCAGCCCTTCCACAGCCCCACAAACCCTGGGGCTCCGAGCTTGCCAGCCAGCTCAGGGTGCCGACGTTGTTGCCTTGCTCGCTCTCAGCGCCGCCGCCAGAGCCCAGCTCCGAAATTGAAACGTCCAGCGAGTTCTCCCACATGAAAGGTGCCAGGACTCCCAGGAGTTCTTGGGCCTTGCCTTCCCTTGGCAGCCCTTCCACAACCCCACAAACCCTGGGGCTCTGAGCTTGCCAGCCAGCTCAGGGTGCCGACGTTGTTGCCTTGCTTGCTTTCAGCGCCTTCAGAGCACAGCTCCGAAATTGGAAATGTCCAGCGTCCGCTCCCACACAAAAGGTGCCAGGACTCCCAGGTGTTGCTGGTCCTCGCCTTCCCTTGGCAGCCCTTCCACAGCCCCACAAACCCTGGGGCTCCGAGCTTGCCAGCCAGCTCAGGGTGCCGATCTTGTTGCCTTGCTTGCTCTCAGCGCCGTCGCCAGAGCCCAGCTCCGAAATTGAAATGTCCAGCGAGTGCTCCCACATGAAAGGTGCCAGGACTCCCAGGAGTTCTTGGGCCTTGCCTTCCCTTGGCAGCCCTTCCACAGCCCCACAAACCCTGGGGCTCTGAGCTTGCCAGCCAGCTCAGGGTGCCCACGTTGTTGCCTTGCTTGCTGTTATTGCCGCCGCCAGAGCCCAGCTCCGAAATTGCAAACGTCCAGCGACTGCTCCCACACGAAAGTTGCCAGGCCTCCCAGGTGTTGCTGGCCCTCGCCTTCCCTTGGCAGCCCTTCCACAGCCCCACAAACTCTGGGGCTCTGAGCTTGCCAGCCAGCTCAGGGTGCCCACGCTGTTGCCTTGCTTGCTTTCAGCGCCGTCAGAGCACAGCTCCAAAATTGGAAATGTCCAGCGTCCGCTCCCACACAAAAGATTCCAGGACTGCAAGGAGTTGCTGGTCCTCGCCTTCCCTTGGCAGCCCTTCCACAGCTCCAGAAACCCTGGGGCTCCGAGTTTACCAGCCAGCTCAGGGTTCCCACGTTGTTGCCTTGCTCGCTCTCAGCACAGCCGCCAGAGCCCAGCTCCGAAATTGCAAACGTCCAGCGACTGCTGCCACACGAAAGGTGCCAGGACTCCCAGGTGTTGCTGGCCCTCGCTTTCCCTTGGCAGCCCTTCCACAGCCCCACAAACCCTGGGGCTCCGAGCTTGCCAGCCAGCTCAGGGAGCCGACGTTGTTGCCTTGCTTGCTGTTATTGCCGCCGCCAGAGCCCAGCTCCGAAATTGCAAACGTCCAGCGACTGCTCCCACACGAAAGGTGCCAGGACTCCCAGGTGTTGCTGGCCCTCGCCTTCCCTTGGCAGCCCTTCCACAACCCCACAAACCCTGGGGCTCTGAGCTTGCCAGCCAGCTCAGGGTGCCCACGTTGTTGCCTTGCTTGCTTTCAGCGCCGTCAGAGCACAGCTCCGAAATTGGAAATGTCCAGCGTCCGCTCCCACACAAAAGGTGCCAGGACTCCCAGGTGTTGCTGGTCCTCGCCTTCCCTTGGCAGCCCTTCCACACCCCCAGAAACCCTGGGGCTCCGAGCTTGCCAGCCAGCTCAGGGTGCCCACGTTGTTGCCTTGCTCGCTCTCAGCACCGCCGCCAGAGCCCAGCTCCGAAATTGCAAACGTCCAGCGACTGCTGCCACACGAAAGGTGCCAGGACTCCCAGGTGTTGCTGGCCCTCGCCTTCCCTTGGCAGCCCTTCCACAGCTCCAGAAACCCTGGGGCTCCGAGTTTACCAGCCAGCTCAGGGTGCCCACGTTGTTGCCTTGCTCGCTCTCAGCGACGCCGCCAGAGCCCAGATCCGAAATTGCAAACGTCCAGCGACTGCTCCCACACGAAAGGTGCCAGGACTCCCAGGTGTTGCTGGCCCTCGCCTTCCCTTGGCAGCCCTTCCACAGCCCCACAAACCCTGGGGCTCTGAGCTTGCCAGCCAGCTCAGGGAGCCGACGTTGTTGCCTTGCTTGCTGTTATTGCCGCCGCCAGAGCCCAGATCCGAAATTGCAAACGTTCAGCGACTGCTGCCACACGAAAGGTGCCAGGACTCCCAGGAGTTCTTGGACCTCGCCTTCCCTTGGCAGCCCTTCCACAGCCCCTCGAATCCTGGGGCTCTGAGCTTGCCAGCCAGCTCAGGGTGCCCACGTTGTTGCCTTGCTCGCTCTCAGCACCGCCGCCAGAGCCCAGCTCCGAAATTGCAAACGTCCAGTGACTGCTCCCACACGAAAGGTGCCAGGACTCCCAGGTGTTGCTGGCCCTCGCCTTCCCTTGGCAGCCCTTCCACAGCCCCACAAACCCTGGGGCTCTGAGCTTGCCAGCCAGCTCAGGGTGCCCACGTTGTTGCCTTGCTTGCTTTCAGCGCCGTCAGAGCACAGCTCCAAAATTGGAAATGTCCAGCGTCCGCTCCCACACAAAAGATTCCAGGACTGCAAGGAGTTGCTGGCCCTCGCCTTCCCTTGGCAGCCCTTCCACAGCTCCAGAAACCCTGGGGCTCCGAGTTTACCAGCCAGCTCAGGGTGCCCACTTTTTTGCCTTGCTCGCTCTCAGCACAGCCGCCAGAGCCCAGCTCCGAAATTGCAAACGTCCAGCGACTGCTGCCACACGAAAGGTGCCAGGACTCCCAGGTGTTGCTGGCCCTCGCCTTCCCTTGGCAGCCCTTCCACAGCCCCACAAACCCTGGGGCTCTGAGCTTGCCAGCCAGCTCAGGGTGCCCACGTTGTTGCCTTGCTCGCTCTCAGCGCCGCCGCCAGAGCCCAGCTCCGAAATTGCAAACGTCCAGCGACTGCTGCCACACGAAAGGTGCCAGGACTCCCAGGTGTTGCTGGCCCTCGCCTTCCCTTGGCAGCCCTTCCACAGCCCCACCAACCCTGGGGCTCCGAGCTTGCCAGCCAGCTCAGGGTGCCCACGTTGTTGCCTTGCTCGCTCTCAGCACAGCCGCCAGAGCCCAGCTCCGAAACTGGAAATGTCCAGTGTCTGCTCCCAGAAGAAAGGTGCCAGGACTCCCAGGTGTTGCTGGCCCTCGCCTTCCCTTGGCAGCCCTTCCACAGCCCCACAAACCCTGGGGCTCTGAGCTTGCCAGCCAGCTCAGGGTGCCCACGTTGTTGCCTTGCTCGCTCTCAGCGACGCCGCCAGAGCCCAGATCCGAAATTGCAAACGTCCAGCGACTGCTCCCACACGAAAGGTGCCAGGACTCCCAGGTGTTGCTGGCCCTCGCCTTCCCTTGGCAGCCCTTCCACAGCCCCACGAATCCTGGGACTCTGAGCTTGCCAGCCAGCTCAGGGTGCCCACGTTGTTGCCTTGCTCGCTCTCAGCACCGCCGCCAGAGCCCAGCTCCGAAATTGCAAACGTCCAGCGACTGCTCCCACACGAAAGGTGCCAGGACTCCCAGGAGTTCTCGGACCTCGCCTTCCCTTGGCAGCCCTTCCACAGCCTCACAAACCCTGGGGCTCTGAGCTTGCCAGCCAGCTCAGGGTGCCCACGTTGTTGCCTTGCTTGCTTTCAGCGCCGTCAGAGCACAGCTCCGAAACTGGAAATGTCCAGCGTCCGCTCCCACACAAAAGATTCCAGGACTGCAAGGAGTTGCTGGCCCTCGCCTTCCCTTGGCAGCCCTTCCACAGCTCCAGAAACCCTGGGGCTCCGAGTTTACCAGCCAGCTCAGGGTGCCCACGTTGTTGCCTTGCTCGCTCTCAGCGACGCCGCCAGAGCCCAGCTCCGAAATTGCAAACGTCCAGCGACTGCTCCCACACGAAAGGTGCCAGGACTCCCAGGTGTTGCTGGCCCTCGCCTTCCCTTGGCAGCCCTTCCACAGCCCCACAAACCCTGGGGCTCTGAGCTTGCCAGCCAGCTCAGGGAGCCGACGTTGTTGCCTTGCTTGCTGTTATTGCCGCCGCCAGAGCCCAGATCCGAAATTGCAAACGTCCAGCGACTGCTCCCACACGAAAGGTGCCAGGACTCCCAGGTGTTGCTGGCCCTCGCCTTCCCTTGGCAGCCCTTCCACAGCCCCACAAACCCTGGGGCTCTGAGCTTGCCAGCCAGCTCAGGGTGCCCACGTTGTTGCCTTGCTTGCTTTCAGCGCCGTCAGAGCACAGCTCCAAAATTGGAATTGTCCAGCGTCCGCTCCCACACAAAAGATTCCAGGACTGCAAGGAGTTGCTGGCCCTCGCCTTCCCTTGGCAGCCCTTCCACAGCTCCAGAAACCCTGGGGCTCCGAGTTTACCAGCCAGCTCAGGGTGCCCACTTTTTTGCCTTGCTCGCTCTCAGCACAGCCGCCAGAGCCCAGCTCCGAAATTGCAAACGTCCAGCGACTGCTGCCACACGAAAGGTGCCAGGACTCCCAGGTGTTGCTGGCCCTCGCCTTCCCTTGGAAGCCCTTCCACAGCCCCACAAACCCTGGGGCTCTGAGCTTGCCAGCCAGCTCAGGGTGCTGACGTTGTTGCCTTGCTCGCTCTCAGCGCCGCCGCCAGAGCCCAGCTCCGAAATTGCAAACGTCCAGCGACTGCTGCCACACGAAAGGTGCCAGGACTCCCAGGTGTTGCTGGCCCTCGCCTTCCCTTGGCAGCCCTTCCACAGCCCCACCATCCCTGGGGCTCCGAGCTTGCCAGCCAGCTCAGGGTGCCCACGTTGTTGCCTTGCTCGCTCTCAGCACAGCCGCCAGAGCCCAGCTCCGAAACTGGAAATGTCCAGTGTCTGCTCCCAGAAGAAAGGTGCCAGGACTCCCAGGTGTTGCTGGCCCTCGCCTTCCCTTGGCAGCCCTTCCACAGCCCCACAAACCCTGGGGCTCTGAGCTTGCCAGCCAGCTCAGGGTGCCCACGTTGTTGCCTTGCTCGCTCTCAGCGACGCCGCCAGAGCCCAGATCCGAAATTGCAAACGTCCAGCGACTGCTCCCACACGAAAGGTGCCAGGACTCCCAGGTGTTGCTGGCCCTCGCCTTCCCTTGGCAGCCCTTCCACAGCCCCACAAACCCTGGGGCTCTGAGCTTGCCAGCCAGCTCAGGGAGCCGACGTTGTTGCCTTGCTTGCTGTTATTGCCGCCGCCAGAGCCCAGATCCGAAATTGCAAACGTTCAGCGACTGCTGCCACACGAAAGGTGCCAGGACTCCCAGGAGTTCTTGGACCTCGCCTTCCCTTGGCAGCCCTTCCACAGCCCCTCGAATCCTGGGGCTCTGAGCTTGCCAGCCAGCTCAGGGTGCCCACGTTGTTGCCTTGCTCGCTCTCAGCACCGCCGCCAGAGCCCAGCTCCGAAATTGCAAACGTCCAGCGACTGCTCCCACACGAAAGGTGCCAGGACTCCCAGGTGTTGCTGGCCCTCGCCTTCCCTTGGCAGCCCTTCCACAGCCCCACAAACCCTGGGGCTCCGAGCTTGCCAGCCAGCTCAGGGTGCCCACGTTGTTGCCTTGCTTGCTTTCAGCGCCGTCAGAGCACAGCTCCAAAATTGGAAATGTCCAGCGTCCGCTCCCACACAAAAGATTCCAGGACTGCAAGGAGTTGCTGGCCCTCGCCTTCCCTTGGCAGCCCTTCCACAGCTCCAGAAACCCTGGGGCTCCGAGTTTACCAGCCAGCTCAGGGTGCCCACTTTTTTGCCTTGCTCGCTCTCAGCACAGCCGCCAGAGCCCAGCTCCGAAATTGCAAACGTCCAGCGACTGCTGCCACACGAAAGGTGCCAGGACTCCCAGGTGTTGCTGGCCCTCGCCTTCCCTTGGCAGCCCTTCCACAGCCCCACAAACCCTGGGGCTCTGAGCTTGCCAGCCAGCTCAGGGTGCCCACGTTGTTGCCTTGCTCGCTCTCAGCGCCGCCGCCAGAGCCCAGCTCCGAAATTGCAAACGTCCAGCGACTGCTGCCACACGAAAGGTGCCAGGACTCCCAGGTGTTGCTGGCCCTCGCCTTCCCTTGGCAGCCCTTCCACAGCCCCACCAACCCTGGGGCTCCGAGCTTGCCAGCCAGCTCAGGGTGCCCACGTTGTTGCCTTGCTCGCTCTCAGCACAGCCGCCAGAGCCCAGCTCCGAAACTGGAAATGTCCAGTGTCTGCTCCCAGAAGAAAGGTGCCAGGACTCCCAGGTGTTGCTGGCCCTCGCCTTCCCTTGGCAGCCCTTCCACAGCCCCACAAACCCTGGGGCTCTGAGCTTGCCAGCCAGCTCAGGGTGCCCACGTTGTTGCCTTGCTCGCTCTCAGCGACGCCGCCAGAGCCCAGATCCGAAATTGCAAACGTCCAGCGACTGCTCCCACACGAAAGGTGCCAGGACTCCCAGGTGTTGCTGGCCCTCGCCTTCCCTTGGCAGCCCTTCCACAGCCCCACGAATCCTGGGACTCTGAGCTTGCCAGCCAGCTCAGGGTGCCCACGTTGTTGCCTTGCTCGCTCTCAGCACCGCCGCCAGAGCCCAGCTCCGAAATTGCAAACGTCCAGCGACTGCTCCCACACGAAAGGTGCCAGGACTCCCAGGAGTTCTCGGACCTCGCCTTCCCTTGGCAGCCCTTCCACAGCCTCACAAACCCTGGGGCTCTGAGCTTGCCAGCCAGCTCAGGGTGCCCACGTTGTTGCCTTGCTTGCTTTCAGCGCCGTCAGAGCACAGCTCCGAAACTGGAAATGTCCAGCGTCCGCTCCCACACAAAAGATTCCAGGACTGCAAGGAGTTGCTGGCCCTCGCCTTCCCTTGGCAGCCCTTCCACAGCTCCAGAAACCCTGGGGCTCCGAGTTTACCAGCCAGCTCAGGGTGCCCACGTTGTTGCCTTGCTCGCTCTCAGCGACGCCGCCAGAGCCCAGCTCCGAAATTGCAAACGTCCAGCGACTGCTCCCACACGAAAGGTGCCAGGACTCCCAGGTGTTGCTGGCCCTCGCCTTCCCTTGGCAGCCCTTCCACAGCCCCACAAACCCTGGGGCTCTGAGCTTGCCAGCCAGCTCAGGGAGCCGACGTTGTTGCCTTGCTTGCTGTTATTGCCGCCGCCAGAGCCCAGATCCGAAATTGCAAACGTCCAGCGACTGCTCCCACACGAAAGGTGCCAGGACTCCCAGGTGTTGCTGGCCCTCGCCTTCCCTTGGCAGCCCTTCCACAGCCCCACAAACCCTGGGGCTCTGAGCTTGCCAGCCAGCTCAGGGTGCCCACGTTGTTGCCTTGCTTGCTTTCAGCGCCGTCAGAGCACAGCTCCAAAATTGGAATTGTCCAGCGTCCGCTCCCACACAAAAGATTCCAGGACTGCAAGGAGTTGCTGGCCCTCGCCTTCCCTTGGCAGCCCTTCCACAGCTCCAGAAACCCTGGGGCTCCGAGTTTACCAGCCAGCTCAGGGTGCCCACTTTTTTGCCTTGCTCGCTCTCAGCACAGCCGCCAGAGCCCAGCTCCGAAATTGCAAACGTCCAGCGACTGCTGCCACACGAAAGGTGCCAGGACTCCCAGGTGTTGCTGGCCCTCGCCTTCCCTTGGCAGCCCTTCCACAGCCCCACAAACCCTGGGGCTCTGAGCTTGCCAGCCAGCTCAGGGTGCTGACGTTGTTGCCTTGCTCGCTCTCAGCGCCGCCGCCAGAGCCCAGCTCCGAAATTGCAAACGTCCAGCGACTGCTGCCACACGAAAGGTGCCAGGACTCCCAGGTGTTGCTGGCCCTCGCCTTCCCTTGGCAGCCCTTCCACAGCCCCACCATCCCTGGGGCTCCGAGCTTGCCAGCCAGCTCAGGGTGCCCACGTTGTTGCCTTGCTCGCTCTCAGCACAGCCGCCAGAGCCCAGCTCCGAAACTGGAAATGTCCAGTGTCTGCTCCCAGAAGAAAGGTGCCAGGACTCCCAGGTGTTGCTGGCCCTCGCCTTCCCTTGGCAGCCCTTCCACAGCCCCACAAACCCTGGGGCTCTGAGCTTGCCAGCCAGCTCAGGGTGCCCACGTTGTTGCCTTGCTCGCTCTCAGCGACGCCGCCAGAGCCCAGATCCGAAATTGCAAACGTCCAGCGACTGCTCCCACACGAAAGGTGCCAGGACTCCCAGGTGTTGCTGGCCCTCGCCTTCCCTTGGCAGCCCTTCCACAGCCCCACAAACCCTGGGGCTCTGAGCTTGCCAGCCAGCTCAGGGAGCCGACGTTGTTGCCTTGCTTGCTGTTATTGCCGCCGCCAGAGCCCAGATCCGAAATTGCAAACGTTCAGCGACTGCTGCCACACGAAAGGTGCCAGGACTCCCTGGAGTTCTTGGACCTCGCCTTCCCTTGGCAGCCCTTCCACAGCCCCTCGAATCCTGGGGCTCTGAGCTTGCCAGCCAGCTCAGGGTGCCCACGTTGTTGCCTTGCTCGCTCTCAGCACCGCCGCCAGAGCCCAGCTCCGAAATTGCAAACGTCCAGCGACTGCTCCCACACGAAAGGTGCCAGGACTCCCAGGTGTTGCTGGCCCTCGCCTTCCCTTGGCAGCCCTTCCACAGCCCCACAAACCCTGGGGCTCTGAGCTTGCCAGCCAGCTCAGGGTGCCCACGTTGTTGCCTTGCTTGCTTTCAGCGCCGTCAGAGCACAGCTCCAAAATTGGAATTGTCCAGCGTCCGCTCCCACACAAAAGATTCCAGGACTGCAAGGAGTTGCTGGCCCTCGCCTTCCCTTGGCAGCCCTTCCACAGCTCCAGAAACCCTGGGGCTCCGAGTTTACCAGCCAGCTCAGGGTGCCCACTTTTTTGCCTTGCTCGCTCTCAGCACAGCCGCCAGAGCCCAGCTCCGAAATTGCAAACGTCCAGCGACTGCTGCCACACGAAAGGTGCCAGGACTCCCAGGTGTTGCTGGCCCTCGCCTTCCCTTGGCAGCCCTTCCACAGCCCCACAAACCCTGGGGCTCTGAGCTTGCCAGCCAGCTCAGGGTGCTGACGTTGTTGCCTTGCTCGCTCTCAGCGCCGCCGCCAGAGCCCAGCTCCGAAATTGCAAACGTCCAGCGACTGCTGCCACACGAAAGGTGCCAGGACTCCCAGGTGTTGCTGGCCCTCGCCTTCCCTTGGCAGCCCTTCCACAGCCCCACCATCCCTGGGGCTCCGAGCTTGCCAGCCAGCTCAGGGTGCCCACGTTGTTGCCTTGCTCGCTCTCAGCACAGCCGCCAGAGCCCAGCTCCGAAACTGGAAATGTCCAGTGTCTGCTCCCAGAAGAAAGGTGCCAGGACTCCCAGGTGTTGCTGGCCCTCGCCTTCCCTTGGCAGCCCTTCCACAGCCCCACAAACCCTGGGGCTCTGAGCTTGCCAGCCAGCTCAGGGTGCCCACGTTGTTGCCTTGCTCGCTCTCAGCGACGCCGCCAGAGCCCAGATCCGAAATTGCAAACGTCCAGCGACTGCTCCCACACGAAAGGTGCCAGGACTCCCAGGTGTTGCTGGCCCTCGCCTTCCCTTGGCAGCCCTTCCACAGCCCCACAAACCCTGGGGCTCTGAGCTTGCCAGCCAGCTCAGGGAGCCGACGTTGTTGCCTTGCTTGCTGTTATTGCCGCCGCCAGAGCCCAGATCCGAAATTGCAAACGTTCAGCGACTGCTGCCACACGAAAGGTGCCAGGACTCCCAGGAGTTCTTGGACCTCGCCTTCCCTTGGCAGCCCTTCCACAGCCCCTCGAATCCTGGGGCTCTGAGCTTGCCAGCCAGCTCAGGGTGCCCACGTTGTTGCCTTGCTCGCTCTCAGCACCGCCGCCAGAGCCCAGCTCCGAAATTGCAAACGTCCAGCGACTGCTCCCACACGAAAGGTGCCAGGACTCCCAGGTGTTGCTGGCCCTCGCCTTCCCTTGGCAGCCCTTCCACAGCCCCACAAACCCTGGGGCTCCGAGCTTGCCAGCCAGCTCAGGGTGCCCACGTTGTTGCCTTGCTTGCTTTCAGCGCCGTCAGAGCACAGCTCCAAAATTGGAAATGTCCAGCGTCCGCTCCCACACAAAAGATTCCAGGACTGCAAGGAGTTGCTGGCCCTCGCCTTCCCTTGGCAGCCCTTCCACAGCTCCAGAAACCCTGGGGCTCCGAGTTTACCAGCCAGCTCAGGGTGCCCACTTTTTTGCCTTGCTCGCTCTCAGCACAGCCGCCAGAGCCCAGCTCCGAAATTGCAAACGTCCAGCGACTGCTGCCACACGAAAGGTGCCAGGACTCCCAGGTGTTGCTGGCCCTCGCCTTCCCTTGGCAGCCCTTCCACAGCCCCACAAACCCTGGGGCTCTGAGCTTGCCAGCCAGCTCAGGGTGCCCACGTTGTTGCCTTGCTCGCTCTCAGCGCCGCCGCCAGAGCCCAGCTCCGAAATTGCAAACGTCCAGCGACTGCTGCCACACGAAAGGTGCCAGGACTCCCAGGTGTTGCTGGCCCTCGCCTTCCCTTGGCAGCCCTTCCACAGCCCCACCAACCCTGGGGCTCCGAGCTTGCCAGCCAGCTCAGGGTGCCCACGTTGTTGCCTTGCTCGCTCTCAGCACAGCCGCCAGAGCCCAGCTCCGAAACTGGAAATGTCCAGTGTCTGCTCCCAGAAGAAAGGTGCCAGGACTCCCAGGTGTTGCTGGCCCTCGCCTTCCCTTGGCAGCCCTTCCACAGCCCCACAAACCCTGGGGCTCTGAGCTTGCCAGCCAGCTCAGGGTGCCCACGTTGTTGCCTTGCTCGCTCTCAGCGACGCCGCCAGAGCCCAGATCCGAAATTGCAAACGTCCAGCGACTGCTCCCACACGAAAGGTGCCAGGACTCCCAGGTGTTGCTGGCCCTCGCCTTCCCTTGGCAGCCCTTCCACAGCCCCACGAATCCTGGGACTCTGAGCTTGCCAGCCAGCTCAGGGTGCCCACGTTGTTGCCTTGCTCGCTCTCAGCACCGCCGCCAGAGCCCAGCTCCGAAATTGCAAACGTCCAGCGACTGCTCCCACACGAAAGGTGCCAGGACTCCCAGGAGTTCTCGGACCTCGCCTTCCCTTGGCAGCCCTTCCACAGCCTCACAAACCCTGGGGCTCTGAGCTTGCCAGCCAGCTCAGGGTGCCCACGTTGTTGCCTTGCTTGCTTTCAGCGCCGTCAGAGCACAGCTCCGAAACTGGAAATGTCCAGCGTCCGCTCCCACACAAAAGATTCCAGGACTGCAAGGAGTTGCTGGCCCTCGCCTTCCCTTGGCAGCCCTTCCACAGCTCCAGAAACCCTGGGGCTCCGAGTTTACCAGCCAGCTCAGGGTGCCCACGTTGTTGCCTTGCTCGCTCTCAGCGACGCCGCCAGAGCCCAGCTCCGAAATTGCAAACGTCCAGCGACTGCTCCCACACGAAAGGTGCCAGGACTCCCAGGTGTTGCTGGCCCTCGCCTTCCCTTGGCAGCCCTTCCACAGCCCCACAAACCCTGGGGCTCTGAGCTTGCCAGCCAGCTCAGGGAGCCGACGTTGTTGCCTTGCTTGCTGTTATTGCCGCCGCCAGAGCCCAGATCCGAAATTGCAAACGTCCAGCGACTGCTCCCACACGAAAGGTGCCAGGACTCCCAGGTGTTGCTGGCCCTCGCCTTCCCTTGGCAGCCCTTCCACAGCCCCACAAACCCTGGGGCTCTGAGCTTGCCAGCCAGCTCAGGGTGCCCACGTTGTTGCCTTGCTTGCTTTCAGCGCCGTCAGAGCACAGCTCCAAAATTGGAATTGTCCAGCGTCCGCTCCCACACAAAAGATTCCAGGACTGCAAGGAGTTGCTGGCCCTCGCCTTCCCTTGGCAGCCCTTCCACAGCTCCAGAAACCCTGGGGCTCCGAGTTTACCAGCCAGCTCAGGGTGCCCACTTTTTTGCCTTGCTCGCTCTCAGCACAGCCGCCAGAGCCCAGCTCCGAAATTGCAAACGTCCAGCGACTGCTGCCACACGAAAGGTGCCAGGACTCCCAGGTGTTGCTGGCCCTCGCCTTCCCTTGGCAGCCCTTCCACAGCCCCACAAACCCTGGGGCTCTGAGCTTGCCAGCCAGCTCAGGGTGCTGACGTTGTTGCCTTGCTCGCTCTCAGCGCCGCCGCCAGAGCCCAGCTCCGAAATTGCAAACGTCCAGCGACTGCTGCCACACGAAAGGTGCCAGGACTCCCAGGTGTTGCTGGCCCTCGCCTTCCCTTGGCAGCCCTTCCACAGCCCCACCATCCCTGGGGCTCCGAGCTTGCCAGCCAGCTCAGGGTGCCCACGTTGTTGCCTTGCTCGCTCTCAGCACAGCCGCCAGAGCCCAGCTCCGAAACTGGAAATGTCCAGTGTCTGCTCCCAGAAGAAAGGTGCCAGGACTCCCAGGTGTTGCTGGCCCTCGCCTTCCCTTGGCAGCCCTTCCACAGCCCCACAAACCCTGGGGCTCTGAGCTTGCCAGCCAGCTCAGGGTGCCCACGTTGTTGCCTTGCTCGCTCTCAGCGACGCCGCCAGAGCCCAGATCCGAAATTGCAAACGTCCAGCGACTGCTCCCACACGAAAGGTGCCAGGACTCCCAGGTGTTGCTGGCCCTCGCCTTCCCTTGGCAGCCCTTCCACAGCCCCACAAACCCTGGGGCTCTGAGCTTGCCAGCCAGCTCAGGGAGCCGACGTTGTTGCCTTGCTTGCTGTTATTGCCGCCGCCAGAGCCCAGATCCGAAATTGCAAACGTTCAGCGACTGCTGCCACACGAAAGGTGCCAGGACTCCCAGGAGTTCTTGGACCTCGCCTTCCCTTGGCAGCCCTTCCACAGCCCCTCGAATCCTGGGGCTCTGAGCTTGCCAGCCAGCTCAGGGTGCCCACGTTGTTGCCTTGCTCGCTCTCAGCACCGCCGCCAGAGCCCAGCTCCGAAATTGCAAACGTCCAGCGACTGCTCCCACACGAAAGGTGCCAGGACTCCCAGGTGTTGCTGGCCCTCGCCTTCCCTTGGCAGCCCTTCCACAGCCCCACAAACCCTGGGGCTCCGAGCTTGCCAGCCAGCTCAGGGTGCCCACGTTGTTGCCTTGCTTGCTTTCAGCGCCGTCAGAGCACAGCTCCAAAATTGGAAATGTCCAGCGTCCGCTCCCACACAAAAGATTCCAGGACTGCAAGGAGTTGCTGGCCCTCGCCTTCCCTTGGCAGCCCTTCCACAGCTCCAGAAACCCTGGGGCTCCGAGTTTACCAGCCAGCTCAGGGTGCCCACTTTTTTGCCTTGCTCGCTCTCAGCACAGCCGCCAGAGCCCAGCTCCGAAATTGCAAACGTCCAGCGACTGCTGCCACACGAAAGGTGCCAGGACTCCCAGGTGTTGCTGGCCCTCGCCTTCCCTTGGCAGCCCTTCCACAGCCCCACAAACCCTGGGGCTCTGAGCTTGCCAGCCAGCTCAGGGTGCTGACGTTGTTGCCTTGCTCGCTCTCAGCGCCGCCGCCAGAGCCCAGCTCCGAAATTGCAAACGTCCAGCGACTGCTGCCACACGAAAGGTGCCAGGACTCCCAGGTGTTGCTGGCCCTCGCCTTCCCTTGGCAGCCCTTCCACAGCCCCACAAACCCTGGGGCTCTGAGCTTGCCAGCCAGCTCAGGGAGCCGACGTTGTTGCCTTGCTTGCTGTTATTGCCGCCGCCAGAGCCCAGCTCCGAAATTGCAAACGTTCAGCGACTGCTGCCACACGAAAGGTGCCAGGACTCCCAGGTGTTGCTGGCCCTCGCCTTCCCTTGGCAGCCCTTCCACAGCCCCACAAACCCTGGGGCTCTGAGCTTGCCAGCCAGCTCAGGGTGCCGACGTTGTTGCCTTGCTTGCTTTCAGCGCCGTCAGAGCACAGCTCCAAAATTGGAAATGTCCAGCGTCCGCTCCCACACAAAAGATTCCAGGACTGCAAGGAGTTGCTGGCCCTCGCCTTCCCTTGGCAGCCCTTCCACAGCCCCACAAACCCTGGGGCTCCGAGTTTACCAGCCAGCTCAGGGTGCCCACGTTGTTGCCTTGCTCGCTCTCAGCACAGCCGCCAGAGCCCAGCTCCGAAATTGCAAACGTCCAGCGACTGCTGCCACACGAAAGGTGCCAGGACTCCCAGGTGTTGCTGGCCCTCGCCTTCCCTTGGCAGCCCTTCCACAGCCCCACAAACCCTGGGGCTCTGAGCTTGCCAGCCAGCTCAGGGTGCCGACGTTGTTGCCTTGCTTGCTTTCAGCGCCGTCAGAGCACAGCTCCAAAATTGGAAATGTCCAGCGTCCGCTCCCACACAAAAGATTCCAGGACTGCAAGGAGTTGCTGGCCCTCGCCTTCCCTTGGCAGCCCTTCCACAGCCCCACAAACCCTGGGGCTCTGAGCTTGCCAGCCAGCTCAGGGTGCCGACGTTGTTGCCTTGCTCGCTCTCAGCACCGCCGCCAGAGCCCAGCTCCGAAATTGCAAACGTCCAGCGACTGCTCCCACACGAAAGGTGCCAGGCCTCCCAGGTGTTGCTGGCCCTCGCCTTCCCTTGGCAGCCCTTCCACAGCCCCACAAACCCTGGGGCTCCGAGCTTGCCAGCCAGCTCAGGCTGCCCACGTTGTTGCCTTGCTTGCTTTCAGCGCCTTCAGAGCACAGCTCCAAAATTGGAAATGTCCAGCGTCTGCTCCCACACAAAAGGTTCCAGGACTGCAAGGAGTTGCTGGTCCTCGCCTTCCCTTGGCAGCCCTTCCACAGCTCCAGAAACCCTGGGGCTCCGAGTTTACCAGCCAGCTCAGGGTGCCCACGTTGTTGCCTTGCTCGCTCTCAGCACAGCCGCCAGAGCCCAGCTCCGAAATTGCAAACGTCCAGCGACTGCTCCCACACGAAAGGTGCCAGGACTCCCAGGTGTTGCTGGCCCTCGCCTTCCCTTGGCAGCACTTCCACAGCCCCACAAACCCTGGGGCTCTGAGCTTGCCAGCCAGCTCAGGGTGCCCACGTTGTTGCCTTGCTTGCTGTTATTGCCGCCGCCAGAGCCCAGCTCCGAAATTGAAAACGTCCAGCGACTGCTCCCACACGAAAGGTGCCAGGCCTCCCAGGTGTTGCTGGCCCTCGCCTACCCGTGGCAGCCCTTCCACAGCCCCACAAACCCTGGGGCTCTGAGCTTGCCAGCCAGCTCAGGGTGCCCACGTTGTTGCCTTGCTTGCTTTCAGCGCCGTCAGAGCACAGCTCCAAGATTGGAAATGTCCAGCTTCTGCTCCCACACGAAAGTTGCCAGGACTCCCAGGTGTTGCTGGCCCTCGCCTTCCCTTGGCAGCCCTTCCACAGCTCCACAAACCCTGGGGCTCCGAGTTTACCAGCCAGCTCAGGGTGCCCACGTTGTTGCCTTGCTCGCTCTCAGCACTGCCGCCAGAGCCCAGCTCCGAAATTGCAAACGTCCAGCGACTGCTGCCACACGAAAGGTGCCAGGCCTCCCAGGTGTTGCTGGCCCTCGCCTTCCCTTGGCAGCCCTTCCACAGCCCCACAAACCCTGGGGCTCCGAGCTTGCCAGCCAGCTCAGGGTGCCCACGTTGTTGCCTTGCTTGCTTTCAGCGCCGTCAGAGCACAGCTCCAAAATTGGAAATGTCCAGCGTCTGCTCCCACACAAAAGGTTCCAGGACTCCCAGGTGTTGCTGGCCCTCGCCTTCCCTTGGCAGCCCTTCCACAGCTCCAGAAACCCTGGGGCTCCGAGTTTACCAGCCAGCTCAGGGTGCCCACGTTGTTGCCTTGCTCGCTCTCAGCACAGCCGCCAGAGCCCAGCTCCGAAATTGCAAACGTCCAGCGACTGCTGCCACACGAAAGGTGCCAGGACTCCCAGGTGTTGCTGGCCCTCGCCTTCCCTTGGCAGCCCTTCCACAGCCCCACAAACCCTGGGGCTCCGAGCTTGCCAGCCAGCTCAGGGTGCCGACGTTGTTGCCTTGCTTGCTGTTATTGCCGCCGCCAGAGCCCAGATCCGAAATTGCAAACGTTCAGCAACTGCTGCCACACGAAAGGTGCCAGGACTCCCAGGAGTTCTTGGGCCTTGCCTTCCCTTGGCAGCCCTTCCACAGCCCCACAAACCCTGGGGCTCTGAGCTTGCCAGCCAGCTCAGGGTGCCGACGTTGTTGCCTTGCTTGCTTTCAGCGCCGTCAGAGCACAGCTCCAAAATTGGAAATGTCCAGCGTCCGCTCCCACACAAAAGATTCCAGGACTGCAAGGAGTTGCTGGCCCTCGCCTTCCCTTGGCAGCCCTTCCACAGCCCCACAAACCCTGGGGCTCCGAGTTTACCAGCCAGCTCAGGGTGCCCACGTTGTTGCCTTGCTCGCTCTCAGCACAGCCGCCAGAGCCCAGCTCCGAAATTGCAAACGTCCAGCGACTGCTGCCACACGAAAGGTGCCAGGACTCCCAGGTGTTGCTGGCCCTCGCCTTCCCTTGGCAGCCCTTCCACAGCCCCACAAACCCTGGGGCTCTGAGCTTGCCAGCCAGCTCAGGGTGCCGACGTTGTTGCCTTGCTTGCTTTCAGCGCCGTCAGAGCACAGCTCCAAAATTGGAAATGTCCAGCGTCCGCTCCCACACAAAAGATTCCAGGACTGCAAGGAGTTGCTGGCCCTCGCCTTCCCTTGGCAGCCCTTCCACAGCCCCACAAACCCTGGGGCTCCGAGTTTACCAGCCAGCTCAGGGTGCCCACGTTGTTGCCTTGCTCGCTCTCAGCACAGCCGCCAGAGCCCAGCTCCGAAATTGCAAACGTCCAGCGACTGCTGCCAAACGAAAGGTGCCAGGACTCCCAGGTGTTGCTGGCCCTCGCCTTCCCTTGGCAGCCCTTCCACAGCCCCACAAACCCTGGTGCTCCGAGCTTGCCAGCCAGCTCAGGGTGCTGACGTTGTTGCCTTGCTCGCTCTCAGCGCTGCCGCCAGAGCCCAGCTCCGAAATTGCAAACGTCCTGCGACTGCTCCCACAAAAAAAAGTGCCAGGACTCCCAGGTGTTGCTGGCCCTCGCCTTCCCTTGGCAGCCCTTCCACAGCCCCACAAACCCTGGGGCTCCAAGCTTGCCAGCCAGCTCAGGGTGCCGACGTTTTTGCCTTGCTCAGTCTCAGCACAGCCGCCAGAGCCCAGCTCCGAAATTGCAAACGTCCAGCGACTGCTGCCACACGAAAGGTGCCAGGACTCCCAGGAGTTCTTGGACCTCGCCTTCCCTTGGCAGCCCTTCCACAGCCCCACGAATCCTGGGGCTCTGAGCTTGCCAGCCAGCTCAGGGTGCCGACGTTGTTGCCTTGCTCGCTCTCAGCACCGCCGCCAGAGCCCAGCTCCGAAATTGCAAACGTCCAGCGACTGCTCCCACACGAAAGGTGCCAGGCCTCCCAGGTGTTGCTGGCCCTCGCCTTCCCTTGGCAGCCCTTCCACAGCCCCACAAACCCTGGGGTCCGAGCTTGCCAGCCAGCTCAGGCTGCCCACGTTGTTGCCTTGCTTGCTTTCAGCGCCTTCAGAGCACAGCTCCAAAATTGGAAATGTCCAGCGTCTGCTCCCACACAAAAGGTTCCAGGACTGCAAGGAGTTGCTGGTCCTCGCCTTCCCTTGGCAGCCCTTCCACAGCTCCAGAAACCCTGGGGCTCCGAGTTTACCAGCCAGCTCAGGGTGCCCACGTTGTTGCCTTGCTCGCTCTCAGCACAGCCGCCAGAGCCCAGCTCCGAAATTGCAAACGTCCAGCGACTGCTCCCACACGAAAGGTGCCAGGACTCCCAGGTGTTGCTGGCCCTCGCCTTCCCTTGGCAGCACTTCCACAGCCCCACCAACCCTGGGGCTCCGAGCTTGCCAGCCAGCTCAGGGTGCCCACGTTGTTGCCTTGCTTGCTGTTATTGCCGCCGCCAGAGCCCAGCTCCGAAATTGAAAACGTCCAGCGACTGCTCCCACACGAAAGGTGCCAGGCCTCCCAGGTGTTGCTGGCCCTCGCCTACCCGTGGCAGCCCTTCCACAGCCCCACAAACCCTGGGGCTCTGAGCTTGCCAGCCAGCTCAGGGTGCCCACGTTGTTGCCTTGCTCGCTCTCAGCACAGCCGCCAGAGCCCAGCTCCGAAATTGCAAACGTCCAGCGACTGCTGCCACACGAAAGGTGCCAGGACTCCCAGGTGTTGCTGGCCCTCGCCTTCCCTTGGCAGCCCTTCCACAGCCCCACAAACCCTGGGGCTCCGAGCTTGCCAGCCAGCTCAGAGTGCCGACGTTGTTGCCTTGCTTGCTGTTATTGCCGCCGCCAGAGCCCAGATCCGAAATTGCAAACGTTCAGCGACTGCTCCCACACGAAAGGTGCCAGGACTCCCAGGAGTTGCTGGTCCTCGCCTTCCCTTGGCAGCCCTTCCACAGCCCCACGAATCCTGGGGCTCTGAGCTTGCCAGCCAGCTCAGGGTGCCCACGTTGTTGCCTTGCTCGCTCTCAGCACTGCCGCCAGAGCCCAGCTCCGAAATTGCAAACGTCCAGCGACTGCTGCCACACGAAAGGTGCCAGGACTCCCAGGAGTTCTTGGGCCTTGCCTTCCCTTGGCAGCCCTTCCACAGCCCCACCAACCCTGGGGCTCCGAGCTTGCCAGCCAGCTCAGGCTGCCCACGTTGTTGCCTTGCTTGCTTTCAGCGCCTTCAGAGCACAGCTCCAAAATTGGAAATGTCCAGCGTCTGCTCCCACACAAAACGTTCCAGGACTGCAAGGAGTTGCTGGTCCTCGCCTTCCCTTGGCAGCCCTTCCACAGCTCCAGAAACCCTGGGGCTCCGAGTTTACCAGCCAGCTCAGGGTGCCCACGTTGTTGCCTTGCTCGCTCTCAGCACAGCCGCCAGAGCCCAGCTCCGAAATTGCAAACGTCCAGCGACTGCTCCCACACGAAAGGTGACAGGACTCCCAGGTGTTGCTGGCCCTCGCCTTCCCTTGGCAGCCCTTCCACAGCCCCACAAACCCTGGGGCTCTGAGCTTGCCAGCCAGCTCAGGGTGCCCACGTTGTTGCCTTGCTTGCTGTTATTGCCGACGCCAGAGCCCAGCTCCGAAATTGCAAACGTCCAGCGACTGCTCCCACACGAAAGGTGCCAGGCCTCCCAGGTGTTGCTGGCCCTCGCCTTCCCTTGGCAGCCCTTCCACAGCCCCACAAACCCTGGGGCTCTGAGCTTGCCAGCCAGCTCAGGGTGCCCACGTTGTTGCCTTGCTCGCTCTCAGCGCTGCCGCCAGAGCCCAGCTCCGAAATTGCAAACGTCCTGCGACTGCTCCCACACGAAAGGTGCCAGGACTCCCAGGTGTTGCTGGCCCTCGCCTTCCCTTGGCAGGCCTTCCACAGCCCCACAAACCCTGGGGCTCCAAGCTTGCCAGCCAGCTCAGGGTGCCCACGTTTTTGCCTTGCTTGCTGTTATTGGTGCCGCCAGAGCCCAGCTCCGAAATTGCAAACGTTCAGCGACTGCTCCCACACGAAAGGTGCCAGGACTCCCAGGAGTTCTTGGACCTCGCCTTCCCTTGGCAGCCCTTCCACAGCCCCACGAATCCTGGGGCTCCGAGCTTGCCAGCCAGCTCAGGCTGCCCACGTTGTTGCCTTGCTTGCTTTCAGCGCCTTCAGAGCACAGCTCCAAAATTGGAAATGTCCAGCGTCTGCTCCCACACAAAAGGTTCCAGGACTGCAAGGAGTTGCTGGTCCTCGCCTTCCCTTGGCAGCCCTTCCACAGCTCCAGAAACCCTGGGGCTCCGAGTTTACCAGCCAGCTCAGGGTGCCCACGTTGTTGCCTTGCTCGCTCTCAGCACAGCCGCCAGAGCCCAGCTCCGAAATTGCAAACGTCCAGCGACTGCTCCCACACGAAAGGTGCCAGGACTCCCAGGTGTTGCTGGCCCTCGCCTTCCCTTGGCAGCCCTTCCACAGCCCCACAAACCCTGGGGCTCTGAGCTTGCCAGCCAGCTCAGGGTGCCCACGTTGTTGCCTTGCTTGCTGTTATTGCCGCTGCCAGAGCCCAGCTCCGAAATTGCAAACGTCCAGCGACTGCTCCCACACGAAAGGTGCCAGGCCTCCCAGGTGTTGCTGGCCCTCGCCTTCCCTTGGCAGCCCTTCCACAGCTCCAGAAACCCTGGGGCTCCGAGTTTACCAGCCAGCTCAGGGTGCCCACGTTGTTGCCTTGCTCGCTCTCAGCACAGCCGCCAGAGCCCAGCTCCGAAATTGCAAACGTCCAGCGACTGCTGCCACACGAAAGGTGCCAGGACTCCCAGGTGTTGCTGGCCCTCGCCTTCCCTTGGCAGCCCTTCCACAGCCCCACAAACCCTGGGGCTCCGAGCTTGCCAGCCAGCTCAGGGTGCCGACGTTGTTGCCTTGCTTGCTGTTATTGCCGCCGCCAGAGCCCAGATCCGAAATTGCAAACGTTCAGCGACTGCTGCCACACGAAAGGTGCCAGGACTCCCAGGAGTTCTTGGGCCTTGCCTTCCCTTGGCAGCCCTTCCACAGCCCCACAAACCCTGGGGCTCTGAGCTTGCCAGCCAGCTCAGGGTGCCCACGTTGTTGCCTTGCTCGCTCTCAGCACTGCCGCCAGAGCCCAGCTCCGAAATTGCAAACGTCCAGCGACTGCTGCCACACGAAAGGTGCCAGGACTCCCAGGAGTTCTTGGGCCTTGCCTTCCCTTGGCAGCCCTTCCACAGCCCCACAAACCCTGGGGCTCCGAGCTTGCCAGCCAGCTCAGGCTGCCCACGTTGTTGCCTTGCTTGCTTTCAGCGCCTTCAGAGCACAGCTCCAAAATTGGAAATGTCCAGCGTCTGCTCCCACACAAAAGGTTCCAGGACTGCAAGGAGTTGCTGGTCCTCGCCTTCCCTTGGCAGCCCTTCCACAGCTCCAGAAACCCTGGGGCTCCGAGTTTACCAGCCAGCTCAGGGTGCCCACGTTGTTGCCTTGCTCGCTCTCAGCACAGCCGCCAGAGCCCAGCTCCGAAATTGCAAACGTCCAGCGACTGCTCCCACACGAAAGGTGCCAGGACTCCCAGGTGTTGCTGGCCCTCGCCTTCCCTTGGCAGCCCTTCCACAGCCCCACAAACCCTGGGGCTCTGAGCTTGCCAGCCAGCTCAGGGTGCCCACGTTGTTGCCTTGCTTGCTGTTATTGCCGACGCCAGAGCCCAGCTCCGAAATTGCAAACGTCCAGCGACTGCTCCCACACGAAAGGTGCCAGGCCTCCCAGGTGTTGCTGGCCCTCGCCTTCCCTTGGCAGCCCTTCCACAGCCCCACAAACCCTGGGGCTCTGAGCTTGCCAGCCAGCTCAGGGTGCCCACGTTGTTGCCTTGCTCGCTCTCAGCACAGCCGCCAGAGCCCAGCTCCGAAATTGCAAACGTCCAGCGACTGCTGCCACACGAAAGGTGCCAGGACTCCCAGGTGTTGCTGGCCCTCGCCTTCCCTTGGCAGCCCTTCCACAGCCCCACAAACCCTGGGGCTCCGAGCTTGCCAGCCAGCTCAGGGTGCCGACGTTGTTGCCTTGCTTGCTGTTATTGCCGCCGCCAGAGCCCAGATCCGAAATTGCAAACGTTCAGCGACTGCTGCCACACGAAAGGTGCCAGGACTCCCAGGAGTTCTTGGGCCTTGCCTTCCCTTGGCAGCCCTTCCACAGCCCCACAAACCCTGGGGCTCTGAGCTTGCCAGCCAGCTCAGGGTGCCCACGTTGTTGCCTTGCTCGCTCTCAGCACTGCCGCCAGAGCCCAGCTCCGAAATTGCAAACGTCCAGCGACTGCTGCCACACGAAAGGTGCCAGGACTCCCAGGAGTTCTTGGGCCTTGCCTTCCCTTGGCAGCCCTTCCACAGCCCCACAAACCCTGGGGCTCCGAGCTTGCCAGCCAGCTCAGGCTGCCCACGTTGTTGCCTTGCTTGCTTTCAGCGCCTTCAGAGCACAGCTCCAAAATTGGAAATGTCCAGCGTCTGCTCCCACACAAAAGGTTCCAGGACTGCAAGGAGTTGCTGGTCCTCGCCTTCCCTTGGCAGCCCTTCCACAGCTCCAGAAACCCTGGGGCTCCGAGTTTACCAGCCAGCTCAGGGTGCCCACGTTGTTGCCTTGCTCGCTCTCAGCACAGCCGCCAGAGCCCAGCTCCGAAATTGCAAACGTCCAGCGACTGCTCCCACACGAAAGGTGCCAGGACTCCCAGGTGTTGCTGGCCCTCGCCTTCCCTTGGCAGCCCTTCCACAGCCCCACAAACCCTGGGGCTCTGAGCTTGCCAGCCAGCTCAGGGTGCCCACGTTGTTGCCTTGCTTGCTGTTATTGCCGACGCCAGAGCCCAGCTCCGAAATTGCAAACGTCCAGCGACTGCTCCCACACGAAAGGTGCCAGGCCTCCCAGGTGTTGCTGGCCCTCGCCTTCCCTTGGCAGCCCTTCCACAGCCCCACAAACCCTGGGGCTCTGAGCTTGCCAGCCAGCTCAGGGTGCCCACGTTGTTGCCTTGCTCGCTCTCAGCGCTGCCGCCAGAGCCCAGCTCCGAAATTGCAAACGTCCTGCGACTGCTCCCACACGAAAGGTGCCAGGACTCCCAGGTGTTGCTGGCCCTCGCCTTCCCTTGGCAGGCCTTCCACAGCCCCACAAACCCTGGGGCTCCAAGCTTGCCAGCCAGCTCAGGGTGCCCACGTTTTTGCCTTGCTTGCTGTTATTGGTGCCGCCAGAGCCCAGCTCCGAAATTGCAAACGTTCAGCGACTGCTCCCACACGAAAGGTGCCAGGACTCCCAGGAGTTCTTGGACCTCGCCTTCCCTTGGCAGCCCTTCCACAGCCCCACGAATCCTGGGGCTCCGAGCTTGCCAGCCAGCTCAGGCTGCCCACGTTGTTGCCTTGCTTGCTTTCAGCGCCTTCAGAGCACAGCTCCAAAATTGGAAATGTCCAGCGTCTGCTCCCACACAAAAGGTTCCAGGACTGCAAGGAGTTGCTGGTCCTCGCCTTCCCTTGGCAGCCCTTCCACAGCTCCAGAAACCCTGGGGCTCCGAGTTTACCAGCCAGCTCAGGGTGCCCACGTTTTTGCCTTGCTCGCTCTCAGCACAGCCGCCAGAGCCCAGCTCCGAAATTGCAAACGTCCAGCGACTGCTCCCACACGAAAGGTGCCAGGACTCCCAGGTGTTGCTGGCCCTCGCCTTCCCTTGGCAGCCCTTCCACAGCCCCACAAACCCTGGGGCTCTGAGCTTGCCAGCCAGCTCAGGGTGCCCACGTTGTTGCCTTGCTTGCTGTTATTGCCGCCGCCAGAGCCCAGCTCCGAAATTGCAAACGTCCAGCGACTGCTCCCACACGAAAGGTGCCAGGCCTCCCAGGTGTTGCTGGCCCTCGCCTTCCCTTGGCAGCCCTTCCACAGCTCCAGAAACCCTGGGGCTCCGAGTTTACCAGCCAGCTCAGGGTGCCCACGTTGTTGCCTTGCTCGCTCTCAGCACAGCCGCCAGAGCCCAGCTCCGAAATTGCAAACGTCCAGCGACTGCTGCCACACGAAAGGTGCCAGGACTCCCAGGTGTTGCTGGCCCTCGCCTTCCCTTGGCAGCCCTTCCACAGCCCCACAAACCCTGGGGCTCCGAGCTTGCCAGCCAGCTCAGGGTGCCGACGTTGTTGCCTTGCTTGCTGTTATTGCCGCCGCCAGAGCCCAGATCCGAAATTGCAAACGTCCAGCGACTGCTCCCACACGAAAGGTGCCAGGCCTCCCAGGTGTTGCTGGCCCTCGCCTTCCCTTGGCAGCCCTTCCACAGCCCCACAAACCCTGGGGCTCTGAGCTTGCCAGCCAGCTCAGGGTGCCCACGTTGTTGCCTTGCTCGCTCTCAGCGCTGCCGCCAGAGCCCAGCTCCGAAATTGCAAACGTCCTGCGACTGCTCCCACACGAAAGGTGCCAGGACTCCCAGGTGTTGCTGGCCCTCACCTTCCCTTGGCAGGCCTTCCACAGCCCCACAAACCCTGGGGCTCCAAGCTTGCCAGCCAGCTCAGGGTGCCCACGTTTTTGCCTTGCTTGCTGTTATTGGTGCCGCCAGAGCCCAGCTCCGAAATTGCAAACGTTCAGCGACTGCTCCCACACAAAAGGTGCCAGGACTCCCAGGAGTTCTTGGACCTCGCCTTCCCTTGGCAGCCCTTCCACAGCCCCACGAATCCTGGGGCTCCGAGCTTGCCAGCCAGCTCAGGCTGCCCACGTTGTTGCCTTGCTTGCTTTCAGCGCCTTCAGAGCACAGCTCCAAAATTGGAAATGTCCAGCGTCTGCTCCCACACAAAAGGTTCCAGGACTGCAAGGAGTTGCTGGTCCTCGCCTTCCCTTGGCAGCCCTTCCACAGCTCCAGAAACCCTGGGGCTCCGAGTTTACCAGCCAGCTCAGGGTGCCCACGTTGTTGCCTTGCTCGCTCTCAGCACAGCCGCCAGAGCCCAGCTCCGAAATTGCAAACGTCCAGCGACTGCTCCCACACGAAAGGTGACAGGACTCCCAGGTGTTGCTGGCCCTCGCCTTCCCTTGGCAGCCCTTCCACAGCCCCACAAACCCTGGGGCTCTGAGCTTGCCAGCCAGCTCAGGGTGCCCACGTTGTTGCCTTGCTTGCTGTTATTGCCGCCGCCAGAGCCCAGCTCCGAAATTGCAAACGTCCAGCGACTGCTCCCACACGAAAGGTGCCAGGCCTCCCAGGTGTTGCTGGCCCTCGCCTTCCCTTGGCAGCCCTTCCACAGCTCCAGAAACCCTGGGGCTCCGAGTTTACCAGCCAGCTCAGGGTGCCCACGTTGTTGCCTTGCTCGCTCTCAGCACAGCCGCCAGAGCCCAGCTCCGAAATTGCAAACGTCCAGCGACTGCTGCCACACGAAAGGTGCCAGGACTCCCAGGTGTTGCTGGCCCTCGCCTTCCCTTGGCAGCCCTTCCACAGCCCCACAAACCCTGGGGCTCCGAGCTTGCCAGCCAGCTCAGGGTGCCGACGTTGTTGCCTTGCTTGCTGTTATTGCCGCCGCCAGAGCCCAGATCCGAAATTGCAAACGTCCAGCGACTGCTCCCACACGAAAGGTGCCAGGACTCCCAGGAGTTGCTGGTCCTCGCCTTCCCTTGGCAGCCCTTCCACAGCCCCACGAATCCTGGGGCTCTGAGCTTGCCAGCCAGCTCAGGGTGCCCACGTTGTTGCCTTGCTCGCTCTCAGCACTGCCGCCAGAGCCCAGCTCCGAAATTGCAAACGTCCAGCGACTGCTGCCACACGAAAGGTGCCAGGACTCCCAGGAGTTCTTGGGCCTTGCCTTCCCTTGGCAGCCCTTCCACAGCCCCACAAACCCTGGGGCTCCGAGCTTGCCAGCCAGCTCAGGCTGCCCACGTTGTTGCCTTGCTTGCTTTCAGCGCCTTCAGAGCACAGCTCCAAAATTGGAAATGTCCAGCGTCTGCTCCCACACAAAAGGTTCCAGGACTGCAAGGAGTTGCTGGTCCTCGCCTTCCCTTGGCAGCCCTTCCACAGCTCCAGAAACCCTGGGGCTCCGAGTTTACCAGCCAGCTCAGGGTGCCCACGTTGTTGCCTTGCTCGCTCTCAGCACAGCCGCCAGAGCCCAGCTCCGAAATTGCAAACGTCCAGCGACTGCTCCCACACGAAAGGTGACAGGACTCCCAGGTGTTGCTGGCCCTCGCCTTCCCTTGGCAGCCCTTCCACAGCCCCACAAACCCTGGGGCTCTGAGCTTGCCAGCCAGCTCAGGGTGCCCACGTTGTTGCCTTGCTTGCTGTTATTGCCGACGCCAGAGCCCAGCTCCGAAATTGCAAACGTCCAGCGACTGCTCCCACACGAAAGGTGCCAGGCCTCCCAGGTGTTGCTGGCCCTCGCCTTCCCTTGGCAGCCCTTCCACAGCCCCACAAACCCTGGGGCTCTGAGCTTGCCAGCCAGCTCAGGGTGCCCACGTTGTTGCCTTGCTCGCTCTCAGCGCTGCCGCCAGAGCCCAGCTCCGAAATTGCAAACGTCCTGCGACTGCTCCCACACGAAAGGTGCCAGGACTCCCAGGTGTTGCTGGCCCTCGCCTTCCCTTGGCAGCCCTTCCACAGCCCCACAAACCCTGGGGCTCCAAGCTTGCCAGCCAGCTCAGGGTGCCCACGTTTTTGCCTTGCTTGCTGTTATTGGTGCCGCCAGAGCCCAGCTCCGAAATTGCAAACGTTCAGCGACTGCTCCCACACGAAAGGTGCCAGGACTCCCAGGAGTTCTTGGACCTCGCCTTCCCTTGGCAGCCCTTCCACAGCCCCACGAATCCTGGGGCTCCAAGCTTGCCAGCCAGCTCAGGCTGCCCACGTTGTTGCCTTGCTTGCTTTCAGCGCCTTCAGAGCACAGCTCCAAAATTGGAAATGTCCAGCGTCTGCTCCCACACAAAAGGTTCCAGGACTGCAAGGAGTTGCTGGTCCTCGCCTTCCCTTGGCAGCCCTTCCACAGCTCCAGAAACCCTGGGGCTCCGAGTTTACCAGCCAGCTCAGGGTGCCCACGTTGTTGCCTTGCTCGCTCTCAGCACAGCCGCCAGAGCCCAGCTCCGAAATTGCAAACGTCCAGCGACTGCTCCCACACGAAAGGTGCCAGGCCTCCCAGGTGTTGCTGGCCCTCGCCTTCCCTTGGCAGCCCTTCCACAGCTCCAGAAACCCTGGGGCTCCGAGTTTACCAGCCAGCTCAGGGTGCCCACGTTGTTGCCTTGCTCGCTCTCAGCACAGCCGCCAGAGCCCAGCTCCGAAATTGCAAACGTCCAGCGACTGCTCCCACACGAAAGGTGCCAGGACTCCCAGGTGTTGCTGGCCCTCGCCTTCCCTTGGCAGCCCTTCCACAGCCCCACAAACCCTGGGGCTCCGAGCTTGCCAGCCAGCTCAGGGTGCCGACGTTGTTGCCTTGCTTGCTGTTATTGCCGCCGCCAGAGCCCAGATCCGAAATTGCAAACGTTCAGCGACTGCTCCCACACGAAAGGTGCCAGGACTCCCAGGAGTTCTTGGGCCTTGCCTTCCCTTGGCAGCCCTTCCACAGCCCCACAAACCCTGGGGCTCTGAGCTTGCCAGCCAGCTCAGGGTGCCCACGTTGTTGCCTTGCTTGCTTTCAGCGCCTTCAGAGCACAGCTCCAAAATTGGAAATGTCCAGCGTCCGCTCCCATACAAAAGGTTCCTGGACTGCAAGGAGTTGCTGGCCCTTGCCTTCCCTTGGCAGCCCTTCCACAGCTCCAGAAACCCTGGGGCTCCGAGTTTACCAGCCAGCTCAGGGTGCCCACGTTGTTGCCTTGCTCGCTCTCAGCACAGCCGACAGAGCCCAGATCCGAAATTGCAAACGTCCAGCGACTGCTGCCACACGAAAGGTGCCAGGACTCCCAGGTGTTGCTGGCCCTCGCCTTCCCTTGGCAGCCCTTCCACAGCCCCACAAACCCTGGGGCTCCGAGCTTGCCAGCCAGCTCAGGGTGCCCACGTTGTTGCCTTGCTCGCTCTCAGCGCTGCCGCCAGAGCCCAGCTCCGAAATTGCAAACGTCCAGCAACTGCTCCCACACGAAAGGTGCCAGGACTCACAGGTGTTGCTGGCCCTCGCCTTCCCTTGGCAGCCCTTCCACAGCCCCACAAACCCTGGGGCTCCAAGCTTGCCAGCCAGCTCAGGGTGCCCACGTTGTTGCCTTGCTTGCTGTTATTGCCGCCGCCAGAGCCCAGATCCGAAATTGCAAACGTTCAGCGACTGCTCCCACACGAAAGGTGCCAGGACTCCCAGGAGTTCTTGGACCTCGCCTTCCCTTGGCAGCCCTTCCACAGCCCCTCGAATCCTGGGGCTCTGAGCTTGCCAGCCAGCTCAGGGTGCCCACGTTGTTGCCTTGCTCGCTCTCAGCACCGCCGCCAGAGCCCAGCTCCGAAATTGCAAACGTCCAGCGACTGCTCCCACACGAAAGGTGCCAGGCCTCCCAGGTGTTGCTGGCCCTCGCCTTCCCTTGGCAGCCCTTCCACAGCCCCACAAACCCTGGGGCTACGAGCTTGCCAGCCAGCTCAGGGTGCCGACGTTGTTGCCTTGCTTGCTGTTATTGCCGCCGCCAGAGCCCAGATCCGAAATTGCAAACGTTCAGCGACTGCTCCCACACGAAAGGTGCCAGGACTCCCAGGAGTTCTTGGGCCTTGCCTTCCCTTGGCAGCCCTTCCACAGCCCCACAAACCCTGGGGCTCTGAGCTTGCCAGCCAGCTCAGGGTGCCCACGTTGTTGCCTTGCTTGCTTTCAGCGCCTTCAGAGCACAGCTCCAAAATTGGAAATGTCCAGCGTCCGCTCCCATACAAAAGGTTCCTGGACTGCAAGGAGTTGCTGGCCCTTGCCTTCCCTTGGCAGCCCTTCCACAGCTCCAGAAACCCTGGGGCTCCGAGTTTACCAGCCAGCTCAGGGTGCCCACGTTGTTGCCTTGCTCGCTCTCAGCACAGCCGCCAGAGCCCAGATCCGAAATTGCAAACGTCCAGCGACTGCTGCCACACGAAAGGTGCCAGGACTCCCAGGTGTTGCTGGCCCTCGCCTTCCCTTGGCAGCCCTTCCACAGCCCCACAAACCCTGGGGCTCCGAGCTTGCCAGCCAGCTCAGGCTGCCCACGTTGTTGCCTTGCTCGCTCTCAGCGCTGCCGCCAGAGCCCAGCTCCGAAATTGCAAACGTCCAGCAACTGCTCCCACACGAAAGGTGCCAGGACTCCCAGGTGTTGCTGGCCCTCGCCTTCCCTTGGCAGCCCTTCCACAGCCCCACAAACCCTGGGGCTCCAAGCTTGCCAGCCAGCTCAGGGTGCCCACGTTGTTGCCTTGCTTGCTGTTATTGCCGCCGCCAGAGCCCAGATCCTAAATTGCAAACGTTCAGCGACTGCTCCCACACGAAAGGTGCCAGGACTCCCAGGAGTTCTTGGACCTCGCCTTCCCTTGGCAGCCCTTCCACAGCCCCTCGAATCCTGGGGCTCTGAGCTTGCCAGCCAGCTCAGGGTGCCCACGTTGTTGCCTTGCTCGCTCTCAGCACCGCCGCCAGAGCCCAGCTCCGAAATTGCAAACGTCCAGCGACTGCTCCCACACGAAAGGTGCCAGGCCTCCCAGGTGTTGCTGGCCCTCGCCTTCCCTTGGCAGCCCTTCCACAGCCCCACAAACCCTGGGGCTCCGAGCTTGCCAGCCAGCTCAGGCTGCCCACGTTGTTGCCTTGCTTGCTTTCAGCGCCTTCAGAGCACAGCTCCAAAATTGGAAATGTCCAGCGTCTGCTCCCACACAAAAGGTTCCAGGACTGCAAGGAGTTGCTGGTCCTCGCCTTCCCTTGGCAGCCCTTCCACAGCTCCAGAAACCCTGGGTCTCCGAGTTTACCAGCCAGCTCAGGGTGCCCACGTTGTTGCCTTGCTCGCTCTCAGCACAGCCGCCAGAGCCCAGCTCCGAAATTGCAAACGTCCAGCGACTGCTCCCACACGAAAGGTGACAGGACTCCCAGGTGTTGCTGGCCCTCGCCTTCCCTTGGCAGCCCTTCCACAGCCCCACAAACCCTGGGGCTCTGAGCTTGCCAGCCAGCTCAGGGTGCCCACGTTGTTGCCTTGCTTGCTGTTATTGCCGCCGCCAGAGCCCAGCTCCGAAATTGCAAACGTCCAGCGACTGCTGCCACACGAAAGGTGCCAGGACTCCCAGGTGTTGCTGGCCCTCGCCTTCCCTTGGCAGCCCTTCCACAGCCCCACAAACCCTGGGGCTCTGAGCTTGCCAGCCAGCTCAGGGTGCCCACGTTGTTGCCTTGCTTGCTTTCAGCGCCGTCAGAGCACAGCTCCAAAATTGGATATGTCCAGCGACTGCTCCCACACGAAAGGTGCCAGGACTCCCAGGTGTTGCTGGCCCTCGCCTTCCCTTGGCAGCCCTTCCACAGCTCCAGAAACCCTGGGGCTCCGAGTTTACCAGCCAGCTCAGGGTGCCCACGTTGTTGCCTTGCTCGCTCTCAGCACAGCCGCCAGAGCCCAGCTCCGAAATTGCAAACGTCCAGCGACTGCTCCCACACGAAAGGTGCCAGGCCTCCCAGGTGTTGCTGGCCCTCGCCTTCCCTTGGCAGCCCTTCCACAGCCCCACAAACCCTGGGGCTCCGAGCTTGCCAGCCAGCTCAGGGTGCCGACGTTGTTGCCTTGCTTGCTGTTATTGCCGCCGCCAGAGCCCAGATCCGAAATTGCAAACGTTCAGCGACTGCTCCCACACAAAAGGTGCCAGTACTCCCAGGAGTTGCTGGTCCTCGCTTTCCCTTGGCAGCCCTTCCACAGCCCCACGAATCCTGGGGCTCTGAGCTTGCCAGCCAGCTCAGGGTGCCCACGTTGTTGCCTTGCTCGCTCTCAGCACTGCCGCCAGAGCCCAGCTCCGAAATTGCAAACGTCCAGCGACTGCTGCCACACGAAAGGTGCCAGGACTCCCAGGAGTTCTTGGGCCTTGCCTTCCCTTGGCAGCCCTTCCACAGCCCCACAAACCCTGGAGCTCTGAGCTTGCCAGCCAGCTCAGGGTGCCCACATTGTTGCCTTGCTTGCTTTCAGCGCCGTCAGAGCACAGCTCCAAAATTGGAAATGTCCAGCGTCCGCTCCCACACAAAAGATTCCAGGACTGCAAGGAGTTGCTGGCCCTCGCCTTCCCTTGGCAGCCCTTCCACAGCTCCAGAAACCCTGGGGCTCCGAGTTTACCAGCCAGCTCAGGGTGCCCACTTTGTTGCCTTGCTCGCTCTCAGCACAGCCGCCAGAGCCCAGCTCCGAAATTGCAAACGTCCAGCGACTGCTCCCACACGAAAGGTGCCAGGACTCCCAGGTGTTGCTGGTGCTCGCCTTCCCTTGGCAGCCCTTCCACAGCCCCACAAACCCTGGGGCTCCGAGCTTGCCAGCCAGCTCAGGGTGCTGACGTTGTTGCCTTGCTCGCTCTCAGCGCTGCCGCCAGAGCCCAGCTCCGAAATTGCAAACGTCCTGCGACTGCTCCCACACGAAAGGTGCCAGGACTCCCAGGTGTTGCTGGCCCTCGCCTTCCCTTGGCAGCCCTTCCACAGCCCCACAAACCCTGGGGCTCCGAGCTTGCCAGCCAGCTCAGGGTGCTGACGTTGTTGCCTTGCTCGCTCTCAGCGCTGCCGCCAGAGCCCAGCTCCGAAATTGCAAACGTCCAGCGACTGCTCCCACACGAAAGGTGCCAGGACTCCCAGGTGTTGCTGGCCCTCGCCTTCCCTTGGCAGCCCTTCCACAGCCCCACAAACCCTGGGGCTCCAAGCTTGCCAGCCAGCTCAGGGTGCCCACGTTGTTGCCTTGCTTGCTGTTATTGCCGCCGCCAGAGCCCAGATCCGAAATTGCAAACGTTCAGCGACTGCTCCCACACGAAAGGTGCCAGGACTCCCAGGAGTTCTTGGACCTCGCCTTCCCTTGGCAGCCCTTCCACAGCCCCTCGAATCCTGGGGCTCTGAGCTTGCCAGCCAGCTCAGGGTGCCCACGTTGTTGCCTTGCTCGCTCTCAGCACCGCCGCCAGAGCCCAGCTCCGAAATTGCAAACGTCCAGCGACTGCTCCCACACGAAAGGTGCCAGGACTCCCAGGTGTTGCTGGCCCTCGCCTTCCCTTGGCAGCCCTTCCACAGCCCCACAAACCCTGGGGCTCCGAGCTTGCCAGCCAGCTCAGGCTGCCCACGTTGTTGCCTTGCTTGCTTTCAGCGCCTTCAGAGCACAGCTCCAAAATTGGAAATGTCCAGCGACTGCTCCCACACAAAAGGTTCCAGGACTGCAAGGAGTTGCTGGTCCTCGCCTTCCCTTGGCAGCCCTTCCACAGCTCCACAAACCCTGGGGCTCCGAGTTTACCAGCCAGCTCAGGGTGCCCACGTTGTTGCCTTGCTCGCTCTCAGCACAGCCGCCAGAGCCCAGCTCCGAAATTGCAAACGTCCAGCGACTGCTCCCACACGAAAGGTGCCAGGACTCCCAGGTGTTGCTGGCCCTCGCCTTCCCTTGGCAGCCCTTCCACAGCCCCACAAACCCTGGGGCTCTGAGCTTGCCAGCCAGCTCAGGGTGCCCACGTTGTTGCCTTGCTTGCTGTTATTGCCGCCGCCAGAGCCCAGCTCCGAAATTGCAAACGTCCAGCGACTGCTGCCACACGAAAGGTGCCAGGACTCCCAGGTGTTGCTGGCCCTCGCCTTCCCTTGGCAGCCCTTCCACAGCCCCACAAACCCTGGGGCTCTGAGCTTGCCAGCCAGCTCAGGGTGCCCACGTTGTTGCCTTGCTTGCTTTCAGCGCCGTCAGAGCACAGCTCCAAAATTGGATATGTCCAGCGACTGCTCCCACACGAAAGGTGCCAGGACTCCCAGGTGTTGCTGGCCCTCGCCTTCCCTTGGCAGCCCTTCCACAGCTCCAGAAACCCTGGGGCTCCGAGTTTACCAGCCAGCTCAGGGTGCCCACGTTGTTGCCTTGCTCGCTCTCAGCACAGCCGCCAGAGCCCAGCTCCGAAATTGCAAACGTCCAGCGACTGCTGCCACACGAAAGGTGCCAGGCCTCCCAGGTGTTGCTGGCCCTCGCCTTCCCTTGGCAGCCCTTCCACAGCCCCACAAACCCTGGGGCTCCGAGCTTGCCAGCCAGCTCAGGGTGCCGACGTTGTTGCCTTGCTTGCTGTTATTGCCGCCGCCAGAGCCCAGATCCGAAATTGCAAACGTTCAGCGACTGCTCCCACACGAAAGGTGCCAGTACTCCCAGGAGTTGCTGGTCCTCGCTTTCCCTTGGCAGCCCTTCCACAGCCCCACGAATCCTGGGGCTCTGAGCTTGCCAGCCAGCTCAGGGTGCCCACGTTGTTGCCTTGCTCGCTCTCAGCACTGCCGCCAGAGCCCAGCTCCGAAATTGCAAACGTCCAGCGACTGCTGCCACACGAAAGGTGCCAGGACTCCCAGGAGTTCTTGGGCCTTGCCTTCCCTTGGCAGCCCTTCCACAGCCCCACAAACCCTGGAGCTCTGAGCTTGCCAGCCAGCTCAGGGTGCCCACATTGTTGCCTTGCTTGCTTTCAGCGCCGTCAGAGCACAGCTCCAAAATTGGGAATGTCCAGCGTCCGCTCCCACACAAAAGATTCCAGGACTGCAAGGAGTTGCTGGCCCTCGCCTTCCCTTGGCAGCCCTTCCACAGCTCCAGAAACCCTGGGGCTCCGAGTTTACCAGCCAGCTCAGGGTGCCCACGTTGTTGCCTTGCTCGCTCTCAGCACAGCCGCCAGAGCCCAGCTCCGAAATTGCAAACGTCCAGCGACTGCTCCCACACGAAAGGTGCCAGGACTCCCAGGTGTTGCTGGTGCTCGCCTTCCCTTGGCAGCCCTTCCACAGCCCCACAAACCCTGGGGCTCCGAGCTTGCCAGCCAGCTCAGGGTGCTGACGTTGTTGCCTTGCTCGCTCTCAGCGCTGCCGCCAGAGCCCAGCTCCGAAATTGCAAACGTCCTGCGACTGCTCCCACACGAAAGGTGCCAGGACTCCCAGGTGTTGCTGGCCCTCGCCTTCCCTTGGCAGCCCTTCCACAGCCCCACAAACCCTGGGGCTCCAAGCTTGCCAGCCAGCTCAGGGTGCCCACGTTTTTGCCTTGCTTGCTGTTATTGGTGCCGCCAGAGCCCAGATCCGAAATTGCAAACGTTCAGCGACTGCTCCCACACGAAAGGTGCCAGGACTCCCAGGTGTTGCTGGCCCTCGCCTTCCCTTGGCAGCCCTTCCACAGCCCCACAAACCCTGGGGCTCTGAGCTTGCCAGCCAGCTCAGGGTGCCCACGTTGTTGCCTTGCTTGC
This sequence comes from Spheniscus humboldti, assembly GCA_027474245.1. Classification (NCBI taxonomy): domain Eukaryota; kingdom Metazoa; phylum Chordata; class Aves; order Sphenisciformes; family Spheniscidae; genus Spheniscus; species Spheniscus humboldti. Next base: position 132,528,879 of record CM049889.1, read on the forward strand.
TTTCAGCGCCGCCGTCAGAGCACAGCTCCAAAATTGGAAATGTCCAGCGTCTGCTCCCACACAAAAGATTCCAGGACTGCAAGGAGTTGCTGGTCCTCGCCTTCCCTTGGCAGCCCTTCCACAGCCCCACAAACCCTGGGGCTCCGAGCTTGCCAACCAGCTCAGGCTGCCGACGTTTTTGCCTTGCTTGCTTTCAGCGCCTTCAGAGCACAGCTCCAAAATTGGAAATGTCCAGCGACTGCTCCCACACGAAAGGTGCCAGGCCTCCCAGGTGTTGCTGGCCCTCGCCTTCCCTTGGCAGCCCTTCCACAGCCCCACAAACCCTGGGGCTCCGAGCTTGCCAACCAGCTCAGGCTGCCGACGTTGCTGCCTTGCTTGCTTTCAGCGCCTTCAGAGCACAGCTCCAAAATTGGAAATGTCCAGCGTCTGCTCCCACACAAAAGGTTCCAGGACTGCAAGGAGTTGCTGGTCCTCGCCTTCCCTTGGCAGCCCTTCCACAGCTCCAGAAACCCTGGGGCTCCGAGTTTACCAGCCAGCTCAGGGTGCCCACGTTGTTGCCTTGCTCGCTCTCAGCACAGCCGCCAGAGCCCAGCTCCGAAATTGCAAACGTCCAGCGACTGCTCCCACACGAAAGGTGCCAGGACTCCCAGGTGTTGCTGGTCCTCGCCTTCCCTTGGCAGCCCTTCCACAGCCCCACAAACCCTGGGGCTCTGAGCTTGCCAGCCAGCTCAGGGTGCCGACGTTGTTGCCTTGCTCGCTCTCAGCGCCGCCGCCAGAGCCCAGCTCCGAAATTACAAACGTCCAGCGACTGCTCCCACACGAAAGGTGCCAGGCCTCCCAGGTGTTGCTGGCCCTCGCCTTCCCTTGGCAGCCCTTCCACAGCCCCACAAACCCTGGGGCTCCGAGCTTGCCAGCCAGCTCAGGGTGCCCACGTTGTTGCCTTGCTTGCTTTCAGCGCCTTCAGAGCACAGCTCCAAAATTGGAAATGTCCAGCGTCTGCTCCCACACAAAAGGTTCCAGGACTGCAAGGAGTTGCTGGTCCTCGCCTTCCCTTGGCAGCCCTTCCACAGCTCCACAAACCCTGGGGCTCCGAGTTTACCAGCCAGCTCAGGGTGCCCACGTTGTTGCCTTGCTCGCTCTCAGCACCGCCGCCAGAGCCCAGCTCCGAAATTGCAAACGTCCAGCGACTGCTGCCACACGAAAGGTGCCAGGACTCCCAGGTGTTGCTGGCCCTCGCCTTCCCTTGGCAGCCCTTCCACAGCCCCACAAACGCTGGGGCTCTGAGCTTGCCAGCCAGCTCAGGGTGCCCACGTTGTTTCCTTGCTTGCTGTTATTGCCGCCGCCAGAGCCCAGCTCCGAAATTGCAAACGTCCAGCGACTGCTCCCACACGAAAGGTGCCAGGCCTCCCAGGTGTTGCTGGCCCTCGCCTTCCCTTGGCAGCCCTTCCACAGCCCCACAAACCCTGGGGCTCCGAGCTTGCCAGCCAGCTCAGGGTGCCCACGTTGTTGCCTTGCTTGCTTTCAGCGCCTTCAGAGCACTGCTCCAAAATTGGAAATGTCCAGCGACTGCTGCCACACGAAAGGTGCCAGGACTCCCAGGTGTTGCTGGCCCTCGCCTTCCCTTGGCAGCCCTTCCACAGCCCCACAAACCCTGGGGCTCTGAGCTTGCCAGCCAGCTCAGGGTGCCCACGTTGTTGCCTTGCTCGCTCTCTGCGCTGCCGGCAGAGCCCAGCTCCGAAATTGCAAACGTCCAGCGACTGCTCCCACACGAAAGGTGCCAGGCCTCCCAGGTGTTGCTGGCCCTCGCCTTCCCTTGGCAGCCCTTCCACAGCCCCACAAACCCTGGGGCTCCGAGCTTGCCAGCCAGCTCAGGGTGCCGACGTTGTTGCCTTGCTTGCTGTTATTGCCGCCGCCAGAGCCCAGATCCGAAATTGCAAACGTCCTGCGACTGCTCCCACACGAAAGGTGCCAGGACTCCCAGGAGTTCTTGGACCTCGCCTTCCCTTGGCAGCCCTTCCACAGCCCCACAAACCCTGGGGCTCCGAGCTTGCCAGCCAGCTCAGGGTGCCCAGGTTGTTGCCTTGCTCGCTCTCAGCACAGCCGCCAGAGCCCAGCTCCGAAATTGCAAACGTCCAGCGACTGCTCCCACACAAAAGGTGCCAGGCCTCCCAGGTGTTGCTGGCCCTCGCCTTCCCTTGGCAGCCCTTCCACAGCCCCACAAACCCTGGGGCTCTGAGCTTGCCAGCCAGCTCAGGGTGCCCACGTTGTTGCCTTGTTTGCTGTTATTGCCGACGCCAGAGCCCAGCTCTGAAATTGGAAATGTCCAGCGTCCGCTCCCACACAAAAGGTTCCAGGACTGCAAGGAGTTGCTGGTCCTCGCCTTCCCTTGGCAGCCCTTCCACAGCTCCAGAAACCCTGGGGCTCCGAGTTTACCAGCCAGCTCAGGGTGCCCACGTTGTTGCCTTGCTCGCTCTCAGCACAGCCGCCAGAGCCCAGCTCCGAAATTGCAAACGTCCAGCGACTGCTGCCACACGAAAGGTGCCAGGACTCCCAGGAGTTCTTGGACCTCGCCTTCCCTTGGCAGCCCTTCCACAGCCCCACGAATCCTGGGGCTCTGAGCTTGCCAGCCAGCTCAGGGTGCCGACGTTGTTGCCTTGCTCGCTCTCAGCACCGCCGCCAGAGCCCAGCTCCGAAATTGCAAACGTCCAGCGACTGCTCCCACACGAAAGGTGCCAGGCCTCCCAGGTGTTGCTGGCCCTCGCCTTCCCTTGGCAGCCCTTCCACAGCCCCACAAACCCTGGGGCTCCGAGTTTACCAGCCAGCTCAGGCTGCCCACGTTGTTGCCTTGCTTGCTTTCAGCGCCTTCAGAGCACAGCTCCAAAATTGGAAATGTCCAGCGTCTGCTCCCACACAAAAGGTTCCAGGACTGCAAGGAGTTGCTGGTCCTCGCCTTCCCTTGGCAGCCCTTCCACAGCTCCAGAAACCCTGGGGCTCCGAGTTTACCAGCCAGCTCAGGGTGCCCACGTTGTTGCCTTGCTCGCTCTCAGCACAGCCGCCAGAGCCCAGCTCCGAAATTGCAAACGTCCAGCGACTGCTCCCACACGAAAGGTGCCAGGACTCCCAGGTGTTGCTGGCCCTCGCCTTCCCTTGGCAGCCCTTCCACAGCCCCACAAACCCTGGGGCTCTGAGCTTGCCAGCCAGCTCAGGGTGCCCACGTTGTTGCCTTGCTTGCTGTTATTGCCGCCGCCAGAGCCCAGCTCCGAAATTGAAAACGTCCAGCGACTGCTCCCACACGAAAGGTGCCAGGCCTCCCAGGTGTTGCTGGCCCTCGCCTACCCGTGGCAGCCCTTCCACAGCCCCACAAACCCTGGGGCTCTGAGCTTGCCAGCCAGCTCAGGGTGCCCACGTTGTTGCCTTGCTTGCTTTCAGCGCCGTCAGAGCACAGCTCCGAGATTGGAAATGTCCAGCGACTGCTGCCACACGAAAGTTGCCAGGACTCCCAGGTGTTGCTGGCCCTCGCCTTCCCTTGGCAGCCCTTCCACAGCTCCAGAAACCCTGGGGCTCCGAGTTTACCAGCCAGCTCAGGGTGCCCACGTTGTTGCCTTGCTCGCTCTCAGCACAGCCGCCAGAGCCCAGCTCCGAAATTGCAAACGTCCAGCGACTGCTGCCACACGAAAGGTGCCAGGACTCCCAGGTGTTGCTGGCCCTCGCCTTCCCTTGGCAGCCCTTCCACAGCCCCACAAACCCTGGGGCTCCGAGCTTGCCAGCCAGCTCAGGGTGCCGACGTTGTTGCCTTGCTTGCTGTTATTGCCGCCGCCAGAGCCCAGATCCGAAATTGCAAACGTTCAGCGACTGCTCCCACACGAAAGGTGCCAGTACTCCCAGGAGTTGCTGGTCCTCGCCTTCCCTTGGCAGCCCTTCCACAGCCCCACGAATCCTGGGGCTCTGAGCTTGCCAGCCAGCTCAGGGTGCCCACGTTGTTGCCTTGCTCGCTCTCAGCACTGCCGCCAGAGCCCAGCTCCGAAATTGCAAACGTCCAGCGACTGCTGCCACACGAAAGGTGCCAGGACTCCCAGGAGTTCTTGGGCCTTGCCTTCCCTTGGCAGCCCTTCCACAGCCCCACAAACCCTGGGGCTCCGAGCTTGCCAGCCAGCTCAGGCTGCCCACGTTGTTGCCTTGCTTGCTTTCAGCGCCTTCAGAGCACAGCTCCAAAATTGGAAATGTCCAGCGTCTGCTCCCACACAAAAGGTTCCAGGACTGCAAGGAGTTGCTGGTCCTCGCCTTCCCTTGGCAGCCCTTCCACAGCTCCACAAACCCTGGGGCTCCGAGTTTACCAGCCAGCTCAGGGTGCCCACGTTGTTGCCTTGCTCGCTCTCAGCACTGCCGCCAGAGCCCAGCTCCGAAATTGCAAACGTCCAGCGACTGCTCCCACACGAAAGGTGCCAGGCCTCCCAGGTGTTGCTGGCCCTCGCCTTCCCTTGGCAGCCCTTCCACAGCCCCACAAACCCTGGGGCTCTGAGCTTGCCAGCCAGCTCAGGGTGCCCACGTTGTTGCCTTGCTCGCTCTCAGCGCTGCCGCCAGAGCCCAGCTCCGAAATTGCAAACGTCCTGCGACTGCTCCCACACGAAAGGTGCCAGGACTCCCAGGTGTTGCTGGCCCTCGCCTTCCCTTGGCAGCCCTTCCACAGCCCCACAAACCCTGGGGCTCCAAGCTTGCCAGCCAGCTCAGGGTGCCCACGTTTTTGCCTTGCTTGCTGTTATTGGTGCCGCCAGAGCCCAGCTCCGAAATTGCAAACGTTCAGCGACTGCTCCCACACGAAAGGTGCCAGGACTCCCAGGAGTTCTTGGACCACGCCTTCCCTTGGCAGCCCTTCCACAGCCCCACGAATCCTGGGGCTCCGAGCTTGCCAGCCAGCTCAGGCTGCCCACGTTGTTGCCTTGCTTGCTTTCAGCGCCTTCAGAGCACAGCTCCAAAATTGGAAATGTCCAGCGTCTGCTCCCACACAAAAGGTTCCAGGACTGCAAGGAGTTGCTGGTCCTCGCCTTCCCTTGGCAGCCCTTCCACAGCTCCAGAAACCCTGGGGCTCCGAGTTTACCAGCCAGCTCAGGGTGCCCACGTTGTTGCCTTGCTCGCTCTCAGCACAGCCGCCAGAGCCCAGCTCCGAAATTGCAAACGTCCAGCGACTGCTCCCACACGAAAGGTGACAGGACTCCCAGGTGTTGCTGGCCCTCGCCTTCCCTTGGCTGCCCTTCCACAGCCCCACAAACCCTGGGGCTCTGAGCTTGCCAGCCAGCTCAGGGTGCCCACGTTGTTGCCTTGCTTGCTGTTATTGCCGCCGCCAGAGCCCAGCTCCGAAATTGCAAACGTCCAGCGACTGCTCCCACACGAAAGGTGCCAGGCCTCCCAGGTGTTGCTGGCCCTCGCCTTCCCTTGGCAGCCCTTCCACAGCTCCAGAAACCCTGGGGCTCCGAGTTTACCAGCCAGCTCAGGGTGCCCACGTTGTTGCCTTGCTCGCTCTCAGCACAGCCGCCAGAGCCCAGCTCCGAAATTGCAAACGTCCAGCGACTGCTGCCACACGAAAGGTGCCAGGCCTCCCAGGTGTTGCTGGCCCTCGCCTTCCCTTGGCAGCCCTTCCACAGCCCCACAAACCCTGGGGCTCCGAGCTTGCCAGCCAGCTCAGGGTGCCGACGTTGTTGCCTTGCTTGCTGTTATTGCCGCCGCCAGAGCCCAGATCCGAAATTGCAAACGTTCAGCGACTGCTGCCACACGAAAGGTGCCAGTACTCCCAGGAGTTGCTGGTCCTCGCCTTCCCTTGGCAGCCCTTCCACAGCCCCACGAATCCTGGGGCTCTGAGCTTGCCAGCCAGCTCAGGGTGCCCACGTTGTTGCCTTGCTCGCTCTCAGCACTGCCGCCAGAGCCCAGCTCCGAAATTGCAAACGTCCAGCGACTGCTGCCACACGAAAGGTGCCAGGACTCCCAGGAGTTCTTGGGCCTTGCCTTCCCTTGGCAGCCCTTCCACAGCCCCACAAACCCTGGGGCTCCGAGCTTGCCAGCCAGCTCAGGCTGCCCACGTTGTTGCCTTGCTTGCTTTCAGCGCCTTCAGAGCACAGCTCCAAAATTGGAAATGTCCAGCGTCTGCTCCCACACAAAAGGTTCCAGGACTGCAAGGAGTTGCTGGTCCTCGCCTTCCCTTGGCAGCCCTTCCACAGCTCCAGAAACCCTGGGGCTCCGAGTTTACCAGCCAGCTCAGGGTGCCCACGTTGTTGCCTTGCTCGCTCTCAGCACAGCCGCCAGAGCCCAGCTCCGAAATTGCAAACGTCCAGCGACTGCTCCCACACGAAAGGTGCCAGGACTCCCAGGTGTTGCTGGCCCTCGCCTTCCCTTGGCAGCCCTTCCACAGCCCCACAAACCCTGGGGCTCTGAGCTTGCCAGCCAGCTCAGGGTGCCCACGTTGTTGCCTTGCTTGCTGTTATTGCCGCCGCCAGAGCCCAGCTCCGAAATTGCAAACGTCCAGCGACTGCTCCCACACGAAAGGTGCCAGGCCTCCCAGGTGTTGCTGGCCCTCGCCTTCCCTTGGCAGCCCTTCCACAGCCCCACAAACCCTGGGGCTCTGAGCTTGCCAGCCAGCTCAGGGTGCCCACGTTGTTGCCTTGCTCGCTCTCAGCGCTGCCGCCAGAGCCCAGCTCCGAAATTGCAAACGTCCTGCGACTGCTCCCACACGAAAGGTGCCAGGACTCCCAGGTGTTGCTGGCCCTCGCCTTCCCTTGGCAGGCCTTCCACAGCCCCACAAACCCTGGGGCTCCAAGCTTGCCAGCCAGCTCAGGGTGCCCACGTTTTTGCCTTGCTTGCTGTTATTGGTGCCGCCAGAGCCCAGCTCCGAAATTGCAAACGTTCAGCGACTGCTCCCACACGAAAGGTGCCAGGACTCCCAGGAGTTCTTGGACCTCGCCTTCCCTTGGCAGCCCTTCCACAGCCCCACGAATCCTGGGGCTCCGAGCTTGCCAGCCAGCTCAGGCTGCCCACGTTGTTGCCTTGCTTGCTTTCAGCGCCTTCAGAGCACAGCTCCAAAATTGGAAATGTCCAGCGTCTGCTCCCACACAAAAGGTTCCAGGACTGCAAGGAGTTGCTGGTCCTCGCCTTCCCTTGGCAGCCCTTCCACAGCTCCAGAAACCCTGGGGCTCCGAGGTTGCCAGCCAGCTCAGGCTGCCCACGTTGTTGCCTTGCTCGCTCTCAGCACAGCCGCCAGAGCCCAGCTCCGAAATTGCAAACGTCCAGCGACTGCTCCCACACGAAAGGTGACAGGACTCCCAGGTGTTGCTGGTCCTCGCCTTCCCTTGGCAGCCCTTCCACAGCCCCACAAACCCTGGGGCTCTGAGCTTGCCAGCCAGCTCAGGGTGCCCACGTTGTTGCCTTGCTTGCTGTTATTGCCGCCGCCAGAGCCCAGCTCCGAAATTGCAAACGTCCAGCGACTGCTCCCACACGAAAGGTGCCAGGCCTCCCAGGTGTTGCTGGCCCTCGCCTTCCCTTGGCAGCCCTTCCACAGCTCCAGAAACCCTGGGGCTCCGAGTTTACCAGCCAGCTCAGGGTGCCCACGTTGTTGCCTTGCTCGCTCTCAGCACAGCCGCCAGAGCCCAGCTCCGAAATTGCAAACGTCCAGCGACTGCTGCCACACGAAAGGTGCCAGGACTCCCAGGTGTTGCTGGCCCTCGCCTTCCCTTGGCAGCCCTTCCACAGCCCCACAAACCCTGGGGCTCCGAGCTTGCCAGCCAGCTCAGGGTGCCGACGTTGTTGCCTTGCTTGCTGTTATTGCCGCCGCCAGAGCCCAGATCCGAAATTGCAAACGTTCAGCGACTGCTCCCACACGAAAGGTGCCAGGACTCCCAGAAGTTCTTGGGCCTTGCCTTCCCTTGGCAGCCCTTCCACAGCCCCACAAACCCTGGGGCTCTGAGCTTGCCAGCCAGCTCAGGGTGCCCACGTTGTTGCCTTGCTTGCTTTCAGCGCCTTCAGAGCACAGCTCCAAAATTGGAAATGTCCAGCGTCCGCTCCCATACAAAAGATTCCAGGACTGCAAGGAGTTGCTGGCCCTTGCCTTCCCTTGGCAGCCCTTCCACAGCTCCAGAAACCCTGGGGCTCCGAGTTTACCAGCCAGCTCAGGGTGCCCACGTTGTTGCCTTGCTCGCTCTCAGCACAGCCGCCAGAGCCCAGCTCCGAAATTGCAAACGTCCAGCGACTGCTGCCACACGAAAGGTGCCAGGACTCCCAGGTGTTGCTGGCCCTCGCCTTCCCTTGGCAGCCCTTCCACAGCCCCACAAACCCTGGGGCTCCGAGCTTGCCAGCCAGCTCAGGGTGCCCACGTTGTTGCCTTGCTCGCTCTCAGCGCTGCCGCCAGAGCCCAGCTCCGAAATTGCAAACGTCCAGCGACTGCTCCCACACGAAAGGTGCCAGGACTCCCAGGTGTTGCTGGCCCTCGCCTTCCCTTGGCAGCCCTTCCACAGCCCCACAAACCCTGGGGCTCCAAGCTTGCCAGCCAGCTCAGGGTGCCCACGTTGTTGCCTTGCTTGCTGTTATTGCCGCCGCCAGAGCCCAGATCCGAAATTGCAAACGTTCAGCGACTGCTCCCACACGAAAGGTGCCAGGACTCCCAGGAGTTCTTGGACCTCGCCTTCCCTTGGCAGCCCTTCCACAGCCCCTCGAATCCTGGGGCTCTGAGCTTGCCAGCCAGCTCAGGGTGCCCACGTTGTTGCCTTGCTCGCTCTCAGCACCGCCGCCAGAGCCCAGCTCCGAAATTGCAAACGTCCAGCGACTGCTCCCACACGAAAGGTGCCAGGCCTCCCAGGTGTTGCTGGCCCTCGCCTTCCCTTGGCAGCCCTTCCACAGCCCCACAAACCCTGGGGCTCCGAGCTTGCCAGCCAGCTCAGGCTGCCCACGTTGTTGCCTTGCTTGCTTTCAGCGCCTTCAGAGCACAGCTCCAAAATTGGAAATGTCCAGCGTCTGCTCCCACACAAAAGGTTCCAGGACTGCAAGGAGTTGCTGGTCCTCGCCTTCCCTTGGCAGCCCTTCCACAGCTCCACAAACCCTGGGGCTCCGAGTTTACCAGCCAGCTCAGGGTGCCCACGTTGTTGCCTTGCTCGCTCTCAGCACAGCCGCCAGAGCCCAGCTCCGAAATTGCAAACGTCCAGCGACTGCTCCCACACGAAAGGTGCCAGGACTCCCAGGTGTTGCTGGCCCTCGCCTTCCCTTGGCAGCCCTTCCACAGCCCCACAAACCCTGGGGCTCTGAGCTTGCCAGCCAGCTCAGGGTGCCCACGTTGTTGCCTTGCTTGCTGTTATTGCCGCCGCCAGAGCCCAGCTCCGAAATTGCAAACGTCCAGCGACTGCTCCCACACGAAAGGTGCCAGGACTCCCAGGTGTTGCTGGCCCTCGCCTTCCCTTGGCAGCCCTTCCACAGCCCCACAAACCCTGGGGCTCTGAGCTTGCCAGCCAGCTCAGGGTGCCCACGTTGTTGCCTTGCTCGCTCTCAGCACAGCCGCCAGAGCCCAGCTCCGAAATTGCAAACGTCCAGCGACTGCTCCCACACGAAAGGTGCCAGGCCTCCCAGGTGTTGCTGGCCCTCGCCTTCCCTTGGCAGCCCTTCCACAGCCCCACAAACCCTGGGGCTCCGAGCTTGCCAGCCAGCTCAGGCTGCCCACGTTGTTGCCTTGCTTGCTTTCAGCGCCTTCAGAGCACAGCTCCAAAATTGGAAATGTCCAGCGTCTGCTCCCACACAAAAGGTTCCAGGACTGCAAGGAGTTGCTGGTCCTCGCCTTCCCTTGGCAGCCCTTCCACAGCTCCACAAACCCTGGGGCTCCGAGTTTACCAGCCAGCTCAGGGTGCCCACGTTGTTGCCTTGCTCGCTCTCAGCACAGCCGCCAGAGCCCAGCTCCGAAATTGCAAACGTCCAGCGACTGCTCCCACACGAAAGGTGCCAGGACTCCCAGGTGTTGCTGGCCCTCGCCTTCCCTTGGCAGCCCTTCCACAGCCCCACAAACCCTGGGGCTCTGAGCTTGCCAGCCAGCTCAGGGTGCCCACGTTGTTGCCTTGCTTGCTGTTATTGCCGCCGCCAGAGCCCAGCTCCGAAATTGCAAACGTCCAGCGACTGCTCCCACACAAAAGGTTCCAGGACTGCAAGGAGTTGCTGGTCCTCGCCTTCCCTTGGCAGCCCTTCCACAGCTCCAGAAACCCTGGGGCTCCGAGTTTACCAGCCAGCTCAGGGTGCCCACGTTGTTGCCTTGCTCGCTCTCAGCACAGCCGCCAGAGCCCAGCTCCGAAATTGCAAACGTCCAGCGACTGCTCCCACACGAAAGGTGCCAGGACTCCCAGGTGTTGCTGGCCCTCGCCTTCCCTTGGCAGCCCTTCCACAGCCCCACAAACCCTGGGGCTCTGAGCTTGCCAGCCAGCTCAGGGTGCCCACGTTGTTGCCTTGCTTGCTGTTATTGCCGCCGCCAGAGCCCAGCTCCGAAATTGCAAACGTCCAGCGACTGCTCCCACACGAAAGGTGCCAGGCCTCCCAGGTGTTGCTGGCCCTCGCCTTCCCTTGGCAGCCCTTCCACAGCCCCACAAACCCTGGGGCTCTGAGCTTGCCAGCCAGCTCAGGGTGCCCACGTTGTTGCCTTGCTCGCTCTCAGCGCTGCCGCCAGAGCCCAGCTCCGAAATTGCAAACGTCCTGCGACTGCTCCCACACGAAAGGTGCCAGGACTCCCAGGTGTTGCTGGCCCTCGCCTTCCCTTGGCAGGCCTTCCACAGCCCCACAAACCCTGGGGCTCCAAGCTTGCCAGCCAGCTCAGGGTGCCCACGTTTTTGCCTTGCTTGCTGTTATTGGTGCCGCCAGAGCCCAGCTCCGAAATTGCAAACGTTCAGCGACTGCTCCCACACGAAAGGTGCCAGGACTCCCAGGAGTTCTTGGACCTCGCCTTCCCTTGGCAGCCCTTCCACAGCCCCACGAATCCTGGGGCTCCGAGCTTGCCAGCCAGCTCAGGCTGCCCACGTTGTTGCCTTGCTTGCTTTCAGCGCCTTCAGAGCACAGCTCCAAAATTGGAAATGTCCAGCGTCTGCTCCCACACAAAAGGTTCCAGGACTGCAAGGAGTTGCTGGTCCTCGCCTTCCCTTGGCAGCCCTTCCACAGCTCCAGAAACCCTGGGGCTCCGAGTTTACCAGCCAGCTCAGGGTGCCCACGTTGTTGCCTTGCTCGCTCTCAGCACAGCCGCCAGAGCCCAGCTCCGAAATTGCAAACGTCCAGCGACTGCTCCCACACGAAAGGTGACAGGACTCCCAGGTGTTGCTGGTCCTCGCCTTCCCTTGGCAGCCCTTCCACAGCCCCACAAACCCTGGGGCTCTGAGCTTGCCAGCCAGCTCAGGGTGCCCACGTTGTTGCCTTGCTTGCTGTTATTGCCGCCGCCAGAGCCCAGCTCCGAAATTGCAAACGTCCAGCGACTGCTCCCACACGAAAGGTGCCAGGCCTCCCAGGTGTTGCTGGCCCTCGCCTTCCCTTGGCAGCCCTTCCACAGCTCCAGAAACCCTGGGGCTCCGAGTTTACCAGCCAGCTCAGGGTGCCCACGTTGTTGCCTTGCTCGCTCTCAGCACAGCCGCCAGAGCCCAGCTCCGAAATTGCAAACGTCCAGCGACTGCTGCCACACGAAAGGTGCCAGGACTCCCAGGTGTTGCTGGCCCTCGCCTTCCCTTGGCAGCCCTTCCACAGCCCCACAAACCCTGGGGCTCCGAGCTTGCCAGCCAGCTCAGGGTGCCGACGTTGTTGCCTTGCTTGCTGTTATTGCCGCCGCCAGAGCCCAGATCCGAAATTGCAAACGTTCAGCGACTGCTCCCACACGAAAGGTGCCAGGACTCCCAGAAGTTCTTGGGCCTTGCCTTCCCTTGGCAGCCCTTCCACAGCCCCACAAACCCTGGGGCTCTGAGCTTGCCAGCCAGCTCAGGGTGCCCACGTTGTTGCCTTGCTTGCTTTCAGCGCCTTCAGAGCACAGCTCCAAAATTGGAAATGTCCAGCGTCCGCTCCCATACAAAAGATTCCAGGACTGCAAGGAGTTGCTGGCCCTTGCCTTCCCTTGGCAGCCCTTCCACAGCTCCAGAAACCCTGGGGCTCCGAGTTTACCAGCCAGCTCAGGGTGCCCACGTTGTTGCCTTGCTCGCTCTCAGCACAGCCGCCAGAGCCCAGATCCGAAATTGCAAACGTCCAGCGACTGCTGCCACACGAAAGGTGCCAGGACTCCCAGGTGTTGCTGGCCCTCGCCTTCCCTTGGCAGCCCTTCCACAGCCCCACAAACCCTGGGGCTCCGAGCTTGCCAGCCAGCTCAGGGTGCCCACGTTGTTGCCTTGCTCGCTCTCAGCGCTGCCGCCAGAGCCCAGCTCCGAAATTGCAAACGTCCAGCGACTGCTCCCACACGAAAGGTGCCAGGACTCCCAGGTGTTGCTGGCCCTCGCCTTCCCTTGGCAGCCCTTCCACAGCCCCACAAACCCTGGGGCTCCAAGCTTGCCAGCCAGCTCAGGGTGCCCACGTTGTTGCCTTGCTTGCTGTTATTGCCGCCGCCAGAGCCCAGATCCGAAATTGCAAACGTTCAGCGACTGCTCCCACACGAAAGGTGCCAGGACTCCCAGGAGTTCTTGGACCTCGCCTTCCCTTGGCAGCCCTTCCACAGCCCCTCGAATCCTGGGGCTCTGAGCTTGCCAGCCAGCTCAGGGTGCCCACGTTGTTGCCTTGCTCGCTCTCAGCACCGCCGCCAGAGCCCAGCTCCGAAATTGCAAACGTCCAGCGACTGCTCCCACACGAAAGGTGCCAGGCCTCCCAGGTGTTGCTGGCCCTCGCCTTCCCTTGGCAGCCCTTCCACAGCCCCACAAACCCTGGGGCTCCGAGCTTGCCAGCCAGCTCAGGCTGCCCACGTTGTTGCCTTGCTTGCTTTCAGCGCCTTCAGAGCACAGCTCCAAAATTGGAAATGTCCAGCGTCTGCTCCCACACAAAAGGTTCCAGGACTGCAAGGAGTTGCTGGTCCTCGCCTTCCCTTGGCAGCCCTTCCACAGCTCCACAAACCCTGGGGCTCCGAGTTTACCAGCCAGCTCAGGGTGCCCACGTTGTTGCCTTGCTCGCTCTCAGCACAGCCGCCAGAGCCCAGCTCCGAAATTGCAAACGTCCAGCGACTGCTCCCACACGAAAGGTGACAGGACTCCCAGGTGTTGCTGGCCCTCGCCTTCCCTTGGCAGCCCTTCCACAGCCCCACAAACCCTGGGGCTCTGAGCTTGCCAGCCAGCTCAGGGTGCCCACGTTGTTGCCTTGCTTGCTGTTATTGCCGCCGCCAGAGCCCAGCTCCGAAATTGCAAACGTCCAGCGACTGCTCCCACACGAAAGGTGCCAGGCCTCCCAGGTGTTGCTGGCCCTCGCCTTCCCTTGGCAGCCCTTCCACAGCTCCAGAAACCCTGGGGCTCCGAGTTTACCAGCCAGCTCAGGGTGCCCACGTTGTTGCCTTGCTCGCTCTCAGCACAGCCGCCAGAGCCCAGCTCCGAAATTGCAAACGTCCAGCGACTGCTGCCACACGAAAGGTGCCAGGCCTCCCAGGTGTTGCTGGCCCTCGCCTTCCCTTGGCAGCCCTTCCACAGCCCCACAAACCCTGGGGCTCCGAGCTTGCCAGCCAGCTCAGGGTGCCGACGTTGTTGCCTTGCTTGCTGTTATTGCCGCCGCCAGAGCCCAGATCCGAAATTGCAAACGTTCAGCGACTGCTGCCACACGAAAGGTGCCAGTACTCCCAGGAGTTGCTGGTCCTCGCCTTCCCTTGGCAGCCCTTCCACAGCCCCACGAATCCTGGGGCTCTGAGCTTGCCAGCCAGCTCAGGGTGCCCACGTTGTTGCCTTGCTCGCTCTCAGCACTGCCGCCAGAGCCCAGCTCCGAAATTGCAAACGTCCAGCGACTGCTGCCACACGAAAGGTGCCAGGACTCCCAGGAGTTCTTGGGCCTTGCCTTCCCTTGGCAGCCCTTCCACAGCCCCACAAACCCTGGGGCTCCGAGCTTGCCAGCCAGCTCAGGCTGCCCACGTTGTTGCCTTGCTTGCTTTCAGCGCCTTCAGAGCACAGCTCCAAAATTGGAAATGTCCAGCGTCTGCTCCCACACAAAACTTTCCAGGACTGCAAGGAGTTGCTGGTCCTCGCCTTCCCTTGGCAGCCCTTCCACAGCTCCAGAAACCCTGGGGCTCCGAGTTTACCAGCCAGCTCAGGGTGCCCACGTTGTTGCCTTGCTCGCTCTCAGCACAGCCGCCAGAGCCCAGCTCCGAAATTGCAAACGTCCAGCGACTGCTCCCACACGAAAGGTGACAGGACTCCCAGGTGTTGCTGGCCCTCGCCTTCCCTTGGCAGCCCTTCCACAGCCCCACAAACCCTGGGGCTCTGAGCTTGCCAGCCAGCTCAGGGTGCCCACGTTGTTGCCTTGCTTGCTGTTATTGCCGACGCCAGAGCCCAGCTCCGAAATTGCAAACGTCCAGCGACTGCTCCCACACGAAAGGTGCCAGGCCTCCCAGGTGTTGCTGGCCCTCGCCTTCCCTTGGCAGCCCTTCCACAGCCCCACAAACCCTGGGGCTCTGAGCTTGCCAGCCAGCTCAGGGTGCCCACGTTGTTGCCTTGCTCGCTCTCAGCGCTGCCGCCAGAGCCCAGCTCCGAAATTGCAAACGTCCTGCGACTGCTCCCACACGAAAGGTGCCAGGACTCCCAGGTGTTGCTGGCCCTCGCCTTCCCTTGGCAGGCCTTCCACAGCCCCACAAACCCTGGGGCTCCAAGCTTGCCAGCCAGCTCAGGGTGCCCACGTTTTTGCCTTGCTTGCTGTTATTGGTGCCGCCAGAGCCCAGCTCCGAAATTGCAAACGTTCAGCGACTGCTCCCACACGAAAGGTGCCAGGACTCCCAGGAGTTCTTGGACCTCGCCTTCCCTTGGCAGCCCTTCCACAGCCCCACGAATCCTGGGGCTCCGAGCTTGCCAGCCAGCTCAGGCTGCCCACGTTGTTGCCTTGCTTGCTTTCAGCGCCTTCAGAGCACAGCTCCAAAATTGGAAATGTCCAGCGTCTGCTCCCACACAAAAGGTTCCAGGACTGCAAGGAGTTGCTGGTCCTCGCCTTCCCTTGGCAGCCCTTCCACAGCTCCAGAAACCCTGGGGCTCCGAGTTTACCAGCCAGCTCAGGGTGCCCACGTTGTTGCCTTGCTTGCTGTTATTGCCGCCGCCAGAGCCCAGCTCCGAAATTGCAAACGTCCAGCGACTGCTCCCACACGAAAGGTGCCAGGCCTCCCAGGTGTTGCTGGCCCTCGCCTTCCCTTGGCAGCCCTTCCACAGCTCCAGAAACCCTGGGGCTCCGAGTTTACCAGCCAGCTCAGGGTGCCCACGTTGTTGCCTTGCTCGCTCTCAGCACAGCCGCCAGAGCCCAGCTCCGAAATTGCAAACGTCCAGCGACTGCTGCCACACGAAAGGTGCCAGGACTCCCAGGTGTTGCTGGCCCTCGCCTTCCCTTGGCAGCCCTTCCACAGCCCCACAAACCCTGGGGCTCCGAGCTTGCCAGCCAGCTCAGGGTGCCGACGTTGTTGCCTTGCTTGCTGTTATTGCCGCCGCCAGAGCCCAGATCCGAAATTGCAAACGTTCAGCGACTGCTCCCACACGAAAGGTGCCAGGACTCCCAGAAGTTCTTGGGCCTTGCCTTCCCTTGGCAGCCCTTCCACAGCCCCACAAACCCTGGGGCTCTGAGCTTGCCAGCCAGCTCAGGGTGCCCACGTTGTTGCCTTGCTTGCTTTCAGCGCCTTCAGAGCACAGCTCCAAAATTGGAAATGTCCAGCGTCCGCTCCCATACAAAAGATTCCAGGACTGCAAGGAGTTGCTGGCCCTTGCCTTCCCTTGGCAGCCCTTCCACAGCTCCAGAAACCCTGGGGCTCCGAGTTTACCAGCCAGCTCAGGGTGCCCACGTTGTTGCCTTGCTCGCTCTCAGCACAGCCGCCAGAGCCCAGATCCGAAATTGCAAACGTCCAGCGACTGCTGCCACACGAAAGGTGCCAGGCCTCCCAGGTGTTGCTGGCCCTCGCCTTCCCTTGGCAGCCCTTCCACAGCCCCACAAACCCTGGGGCTCCGAGCTTGCCAGCCAGCTCAGGGTGCCGACGTTGTTGCCTTGCTTGCTGTTATTGCCGCCGCCAGAGCCCAGATCCGAAATTGCAAACGTTCAGCGACTGCTGCCACACGAAAGGTGCCAGTACTCCCAGGAGTTGCTGGTCCTCGCCTTCCCTTGGCAGCCCTTCCACAGCCCCACGAATCCTGGGGCTCTGAGCTTGCCAGCCAGCTCAGGGTGCCCACGTTGTTGCCTTGCTCGCTCTCAGCACTGCCGCCAGAGCCCAGCTCCGAAATTGCAAACGTCCAGCGACTGCTGCCACACGAAAGGTGCCAGGACTCCCAGGAGTTCTTGGGCCTTGCCTTCCCTTGGCAGCCCTTCCACAGCCCCACAAACCCTGGGGCTCCGAGCTTGCCAGCCAGCTCAGGCTGCCCACGTTGTTGCCTTGCTTGCTTTCAGCGCCTTCAGAGCACAGCTCCAAAATTGGAAATGTCCAGCGTCTGCTCCCACACAAAACTTTCCAGGACTGCAAGGAGTTGCTGGTCCTCGCCTTCCCTTGGCAGCCCTTCCACAGCTCCAGAAACCCTGGGGCTCCGAGTTTACCAGCCAGCTCAGGGTGCCCACGTTGTTGCCTTGCTCGCTCTCAGCACAGCCGCCAGAGCCCAGCTCCGAAATTGCAAACGTCCAGCGACTGCTCCCACACGAAAGGTGACAGGACTCCCAGGTGTTGCTGGCCCTCGCCTTCCCTTGGCAGCCCTTCCACAGCCCCACAAACCCTGGGGCTCTGAGCTTGCCAGCCAGCTCAGGGTGCCCACGTTGTTGCCTTGCTTGCTGTTATTGCCGACGCCAGAGCCCAGCTCCGAAATTGCAAACGTCCAGCGACTGCTCCCACACGAAAGGTGCCAGGCCTCCCAGGTGTTGCTGGCCCTCGCCTTCCCTTGGCAGCCCTTCCACAGCCCCACAAACCCTGGGGCTCTGAGCTTGCCAGCCAGCTCAGGGTGCCCACGTTGTTGCCTTGCTCGCTCTCAGCGCTGCCGCCAGAGCCCAGCTCCGAAATTGCAAACGTCCTGCGACTGCTCCCACACGAAAGGTGCCAGGACTCCCAGGTGTTGCTGGCCCTCGCCTTCCCTTGGCAGGCCTTCCACAGCCCCACAAACCCTGGGGCTCCAAGCTTGCCAGCCAGCTCAGGGTGCCCACGTTTTTGCCTTGCTTGCTGTTATTGGTGCCGCCAGAGCCCAGCTCCGAAATTGCAAACGTTCAGCGACTGCTCCCACACGAAAGGTGCCAGGACTCCCAGGAGTTCTTGGACCTCGCCTTCCCTTGGCAGCCCTTCCACAGCCCCACGAATCCTGGGGCTCCGAGCTTGCCAGCCAGCTCAGGCTGCCCACGTTGTTGCCTTGCTTGCTTTCAGCGCCTTCAGAGCACAGCTCCAAAATTGGAAATGTCCAGCGTCTGCTCCCACACAAAAGGTTCCAGGACTGCAAGGAGTTGCTGGTCCTCGCCTTCCCTTGGCAGCCCTTCCACAGCTCCAGAAACCCTGGGGCTCCGAGTTTACCAGCCAGCTCAGGGTGCCCACGTTGTTGCCTTGCTTGCTGTTATTGCCGCCGCCAGAGCCCAGCTCCGAAATTGCAAACGTCCAGCGACTGCTCCCACACGAAAGGTGCCAGGCCTCCCAGGTGTTGCTGGCCCTCGCCTTCCCTTGGCAGCCCTTCCACAGCTCCAGAAACCCTGGGGCTCCGAGTTTACCAGCCAGCTCAGGGTGCCCACGTTGTTGCCTTGCTCGCTCTCAGCACAGCCGCCAGAGCCCAGCTCCGAAATTGCAAACGTCCAGCGACTGCTGCCACACGAAAGGTGCCAGGACTCCCAGGTGTTGCTGGCCCTCGCCTTCCCTTGGCAGCCCTTCCACAGCCCCACAA
The DNA here is from genome assembly GCA_027474245.1 of Spheniscus humboldti. NCBI lineage: Eukaryota > Metazoa > Chordata > Aves > Sphenisciformes > Spheniscidae > Spheniscus > Spheniscus humboldti. The sequence goes on from CM049889.1 coordinate 132,546,902, forward strand.
ACCCTGGGGCTCCGAGCTTGCCAGCCAGCTCAGGGTGCCGACGTTGTTGCCTTGCTTGCTGTTATTGCCGCCGCCAGAGCCCAGATCCGAAATTGCAAACGTTCAGCGACTGCTCCCACACGAAAGGTGCCAGGACTCCCAGAAGTTCTTGGGCCTTGCCTTCCCTTGGCAGCCCTTCCACAGCCCCACAAACCCTGGGGCTCTGAGCTTGCCAGCCAGCTCAGGGTGCCCACGTTGTTGCCTTGCTTGCTTTCAGCGCCTTCAGAGCACAGCTCCAAAATTGGAAATGTCCAGCGTCCGCTCCCATACAAAAGATTCCAGGACTGCAAGGAGTTGCTGGCCCTTGCCTTCCCTTGGCAGCCCTTCCACAGCTCCAGAAACCCTGGGGCTCCGAGTTTACCAGCCAGCTCAGGGTGCCCACGTTGTTGCCTTGCTCGCTCTCAGCACAGCCGCCAGAGCCCAGATCCGAAATTGCAAACGTCCAGCGACTGCTGCCACACGAAAGGTGCCAGGACTCCCAGGTGTTGCTGGCCCTCGCCTTCCCTTGGCAGCCCTTCCACAGCCCCACAAACCCTGGGGCTCCGAGCTTGCCAGCCAGCTCAGGGTGCCCACGTTGTTGCCTTGCTCGCTCTCAGCGCTGCCGCCAGAGCCCAGCTCCGAAATTGCAAACGTCCAGCGACTGCTCCCACACGAAAGGTGCCAGGACTCCCAGGTGTTGCTGGCCCTCGCCTTCCCTTGGCAGCCCTTCCACAGCCCCACAAACCCTGGGGCTCCAAGCTTGCCAGCCAGCTCAGGGTGCCCACGTTGTTGCCTTGCTTGCTGTTATTGCCGCCGCCAGAGCCCAGATCCGAAATTGCAAACGTTCAGCGACTGCTCCCACACGAAAGGTGCCAGGACTCCCAGGAGTTCTTGGACCTCGCCTTCCCTTGGCAGCCCTTCCACAGCCCCTCGAATCCTGGGGCTCTGAGCTTGCCAGCCAGCTCAGGGTGCCCACGTTGTTGCCTTGCTCGCTCTCAGCACCGCCGCCAGAGCCCAGCTCCGAAATTGCAAACGTCCAGCGACTGCTCCCACACGAAAGGTGCCAGGCCTCCCAGGTGTTGCTGGCCCTCGCCTTCCCTTGGCAGCCCTTCCACAGCCCCACAAACCCTGGGGCTCCGAGCTTGCCAGCCAGCTCAGGCTGCCCACGTTGTTGCCTTGCTTGCTTTCAGCGCCTTCAGAGCACAGCTCCAAAATTGGAAATGTCCAGCGTCTGCTCCCACACAAAAGGTTCCAGGACTGCAAGGAGTTGCTGGTCCTCGCCTTCCCTTGGCAGCCCTTCCACAGCTCCACAAACCCTGGGGCTCCGAGTTTACCAGCCAGCTCAGGGTGCCCACGTTGTTGCCTTGCTCGCTCTCAGCACAGCCGCCAGAGCCCAGCTCCGAAATTGCAAACGTCCAGCGACTGCTCCCACACGAAAGGTGCCAGGACTCCCAGGTGTTGCTGGCCCTCGCCTTCCCTTGGCAGCCCTTCCACAGCCCCACAAACCCTGGGGCTCTGAGCTTGCCAGCCAGCTCAGGGTGCCCACGTTGTTGCCTTGCTTGCTGTTATTGCCGCCGCCAGAGCCCAGCTCCGAAATTGCAAACGTCCAGCGACTGCTCCCACACGAAAGGTGCCAGGACTCCCAGGTGTTGCTGGCCCTCGCCTTCCCTTGGCAGCCCTTCCACAGCCCCACAAACCCTGGGGCTCTGAGCTTGCCAGCCAGCTCAGGGTGCCCACGTTGTTGCCTTGCTTGCTTTCAGCGCCGTCAGAGCACAGCTCCAAAATTGGATATGTCCAGCGACTGCTCCCACACGAAAGGTGCCAGGACTCCCAGGTGTTGCTGGCCCTCGCCTTCCCTTGGCAGCCCTTCCACAGCTCCAGAAACCCTGGGGCTCCGAGTTTACCAGCCAGCTCAGGGTGCCCACGTTGTTGCCTTGCTCGCTCTCAGCACAGCCGCCAGAGCCCAGCTCCGAAATTGCAAACGTCCAGCGACTGCTGCCACACGAAAGGTGCCAGGCCTCCCAGGTGTTGCTGGCCCTCGCCTTCCCTTGGCAGCCCTTCCACAGCCCCACAAACCCTGGGGCTCCGAGCTTGCCAGCCAGCTCAGGGTGCCCACGTTGTTGCCTTGCTTGCTGTTATTGCCGCCGCCAGAGCCCAGATCCGAAATTGCAAACGTTCAGCGACTGCTCCCACACGAAAGGTGCCAGTACTCCCAGGAGTTGCTGGTCCTCGCTTTCCCTTGGCAGGCCTTCCACAGCCCCACAAATCCTGGGGCTCTGAGCTTGCCAGCCAGCTCAGGGTGCCCACGTTGTTGCCTTGCTCGCTCTCAGCACTGCCGCCAGAGCCCAGCTCCGAAATTGCAAACGTCCAGCGACTGCTCCCACACGAAAGGTGCCAGGACTCCCAGGAGTTCTTGGGCCTTGCCTTCCCTTGGCAGCCCTTCCACAGCCCCACAAACCCTGGAGCTCTGAGCTTGCCAGCCAGCTCAGGGTGCCCACATTGTTGCCTTGCTTGCTTTCAGCGCCGTCAGAGCACAGCTCCAAAATTGGAAATGTCCAGCGTCCGCTCCCACACAAAAGATTCCAGGACTGCAAGGAGTTGCTGGCCCTCGCCTTCCCTTGGCAGCCCTTCCACAGCTCCAGAAACCCTGGGGCTCCGAGTTTACCAGCCAGCTCAGGGTGCCCACTTTGTTGCCTTGCTCGCTCTCAGCACAGCCGCCAGAGCCCAGCTCCGAAATTGCAAACGTCCAGCGACTGCTCCCACACGAAAGGTGCCAGGACTCCCAGGTGTTGCTGGTGCTCGCCTTCCCTTGGCAGCCCTTCCACAGCCCCACAAACCCTGGGGCTCTGAGCTTGCCAGCCAGCTCAGGGTGCTGACGTTGTTGCCTTGCTCGCTCTCAGCGCTGCCGCCAGAGCCCAGCTCCGAAATTGCAAACGTCCTGCGACTGCTCCCACACGAAAGGTGCCAGGACTCCCAGGTGTTGCTGGCCCTCGCCTTCCCTTGGCAGCCCTTCCACAGCCCCACAAACCCTGGGGCTCCAAGCTTGCCAGCCAGCTCAGGGTGCCCACGTTTTTGCCTTGCTTGCTGTTATTGGTGCCGCCAGAGCCCAGATCCGAAATTGCAAACGTTCAGCGACTGCTCCCACACGAAAGGTGCCAGGACTCCCAGGAGTTCTTGGACCTCGCCTTCCCTTGGCAGCCCTTCCACAGCCCCACAAACCCTGGGGCTCCGAGCTTGCCAGCCAGCTCAGGGTGCCCACGTTGTTGCCTTGCTCGCTCTCAGCACCGCCGCCAGAGCCCAGATCCGAAATTGCAAACGTCCAGCGACTGCTGCCACACGAAAGGTGCCAGGACTCCCAGGTGTTGCTGGCCCTCGCCTTCCCTTGGCAGCCCTTCCACAGCCCCACAAACCCTGGGGCTCTGAGCTTGCCAGCCAGCTCAGGGTGCCCACGTTGTTGCCTTGCTTGCTTTCAGCGCCGCCGTCAGAGCACAGCTCCAAAATTGGAAATGTCCAGCGTCTGCTCCCACACAAAAGATTCCAGGACTGCAAGGAGTTGCTGGTCCTCGCCTTCCCTTGGCAGCCCTTCCACAGCCCCACAAACCCTGGGGCTCCGAGCTTGCCAACCAGCTCAGGCTGCCGACGTTTTTGCCTTGCTTGCTTTCAGCGCCTTCAGAGCACAGCTCCAAAATTGGAAATGTCCAGCGACTGCTCCCACACGAAAGGTGCCAGGCCTCCCAGGTGTTGCTGGCCCTCGCCTTCCCTTGGCAGCCCTTCCACAGCCCCACAAACCCTGGGGCTCCGAGCTTGCCAACCAGCTCAGGCTGCCAACGTTGTTGCCTTGCTTGCTTTCAGCGCCTTCAGAGCACAGCTCCAAAATTGGAAATGTCCAGCGTCTGCTCCCACACAAAAGGTTCCAGGACTGCAAGGAGTTGCTGGTCCTCGCCTTCCCTTGGCAGCCCTTCCACAGCTCCAGAAACCCTGGGGCTCCGAGTTTACCAGCCAGCTCAGGGTGCCCACGTTGTTGCCTTGCTCGCTCTCAGCACTGCCGCCAGAGCCCAGCTCCGAAATTGCAAACGTCCTGCGACTGCTCCCACACGAAAGGTGCCAGGACTCCCAGGTGTTGCTGGTCCTCGCCTTCCCTTGGCAGCCCTTCCACAGCCCCACAAACCCTGGGGCTCTGAGCTTGCCAGCCAGCTCAGGGTGCCCACGTTGTTGCCTTGCTCGCTCTCAGCGCCGCCGCCAGAGCCCAGATCCGAAATTGCAAACGTCCAGCGACTGCTCCCACACGAAAGGTGCCAGGCCTCCCAGGTGTTGCTGGCCCTCGCCTTCCCTTGGCAGCCCTTCCACAGCCCCACAAACCCTGGGGCTCCGAGCTTGCCAGCCAGCTCAGGCTGCCCACGTTGTTGCCTTGCTTGCTGTTATTGCCGCCGCCAGAGCCCAGCTCCGAAATTGCAAACGTCCAGCGACTGCTCCCACACGAAAGGTGCCAGGCCTCCCAGGTGTTGCTGGCCCTCGCCTTCCCTTGGCAGCCCTTCCACAGCCCCACAAACCCTGGGGCTCCGAGCTTGCCAGCCAGCTCAGGGTGCCCACGTTGTTGCCTTGCTTGCTTTCAGCGCCTTCAGAGCACTGCTCCAAAATTGGAAATGTCCAGCGACTGCTGCCACACGAAAGGTGCCAGGACTCCCAGGTGTTGCTGGCCCTCGCCTTCCCTTGGCAGCCCTTCCACAGCCCCACAAACCCTGGGGCTCTGAGCTTGCCAGCCAGCTCAGGGTGCCCACGTTGTTGCCTTGCTCGCTCTCTGCGCTGCCGGCAGAGCCCAGCTCCGAAATTGCAAACGTCCAGCGACTGCTCCCACACGAAAGGTGCCAGGCCTCCCAGGTGTTGCTGGCCCTCGCCTTCCCTTGGCAGCCCTTCCACAGCCCCACAAACCCTGGGGCTCCGAGCTTGCCAGCCAGCTCAGGGTGCCGACGTTGTTGCCTTGCTTGCTGTTATTGCCGCCGCCAGAGCCCAGCTCCGAAATTGCAAACGTCCAGCGACTGCTCCCACACGAAAGGTGCCAGGACTCCCAGGAGTTCTTGGACCTCGCCTTCCCTTGGCAGCCCTTCCACAGCCCCACAAACCCTGGGGCTCCGAGCTTGCCAGCCAGCTCAGGGTGCCCAGGTTGTTGCCTTGCTCGCTCTCAGCACAGCCGCCAGAGCCCAGCTCCGAAATTGCAAACGTCCAGCGACTGCTGCCACACGAAAGGTGCCAGGCCTCCCAGGTGTTGCTGGCCCTCGCCTTCCCTTGGCAGCCCTTCCACAGCCCCACAAGCCCTGGGGCTCTGAGCTTGCCAGCCAGCTCAGGGTGCCGACGTTGTTGCCTTGTTTGCTGTTATTGCCGACGCCAGAGCCCAGCTCTGAAATTGGAAATGTCCAGCGTCCGCTCCCACACAAAAGGTGCCAGGACTCCCAGGTGTTGCTGGCCCTCGCCTTCCCTTGGCAGCCCTTCCACAGCCCCACAAACCCTGGGGCTCTGAGCTTGCCAGCCAGCTCAGGGTGCCCACGTTGTTGCCTTGCTTGCTGTTATTGCCGCCGCCAGAGCCCAGCTCCGAAATTGCAAACGTCCAGCGACTGCTCCCACACGAAAGGTGCCAGGACTCCCAGGTGTTGCTGGCCCTCGCCTTCCCTTGGCAGCCCTTCCACAGCCCCACAAACCCTGGGGCTCTGAGCTTGCCAGCCAGCTCAGGGTGCCGACGTTGTTGCCTTGCTTGCTTTCAGCGCCGTCAGAGCACAGATCCAAATTTGGAAATGTCCAGCGTCCGCTCCCACACGAAAGGCGCCAGGCCTCCCAGGTGTTGCTGGCCCTCGCCTTCCCTTGGCAGCCCTTCCACAGCCCCACAAACCCTGGGGCTCTGAGCTTGCCAGCCAGCTCAGGGTGCCCACGTTGTTGCCTTGCTCGCTCTCAGCACAGCCGCCAGAGCCCAGCTCCGAAACTGGAAATGTCCAGTGTCTGCTCCCACACGAAAGGTGCCAGGACTCCCAGGAGTTGCTGGTCCTCGCCTTCCCTTGGTAGCCCTTCCACAACCCCAGAAACCCTGGGGCTCCGAGCTTGCCAGCCAGCTCAGGGTGCCCAGGTTGTTGCCTTGCTCGCTCTCAGCACAGCCGCCAGAGCCCAGCTCCGAAATTGCAAACGTCCAGCGACTGCTCCCACACGCTAGGTGCCAGGCCTCCCAGGTGTTGCTGGCCCTCGCCTTCCCTTGGCAGCCCTTCCACAGCCCCACAAACCCTGGGGCTCTGAGCTTGCCAGCCAGCTCAGGGTGCCCACGTTGTTGCCTTGCTTGCTGTTATTGCCGCCGCCAGAGCCCAGCTCCGAAATTGCAAACGTCCTGCGACTTCTCCCACACGAAAGGTGCCAGTACTCCCAGGTGTTGCTGGCCCTCGCCTTCCCTTGGCAGCCCTTCCACAGCCCCACAAACCCTGGGGCTCCAAGCTTGCCAGCCAGCTCAGGGTGCCCACGTTTTTGCCTTGCTTGCTGTTATTGGTGCCGCCAGAGCCCAGCTCCGAAATTGCAAACGTTCAGCGACTGCTCCCACACGAAAGGTGCCAGGACTCCCAGGAGTTCTTGGACCTCGCCTTCCCTTGGCAGCCCTTCCACAGCCCCACAAATCCTGGGGCTCTGAGCTTGCCAGCCAGCTCAGGGTGCCCACGTTGTTGCCTTGCTCGCTCTCAGCACCGCCGCCAGAGCCCAGCTCCGAAATTGCAAACGTCCAGCGACTGCTCCCACACGAAAGGTGCCAGGACTCCCAGGTGTTGCTGGCCCTCGCCTTCCCTTGGCAGCCCTTCCACAGCCCCACAAACCCTGGGGCTCTGAGCTTGCCAGCCAGCTCAGGGTGCCCAAGTTGTTGCCTTGCTTGCTTTCAGCGCCGCCGTCAGAGCACAGCTCCAAAATTGGAAATGTCCAGCGTCTGCTCCCACACAAAAGATTCCAGGACTGCAAGGAGCTGCTGGTCCTCGCCTTCCCTTGGCAGCCCTTCCACAGCCCCACAAACCCTGGGGCTCTGAGCTTGCCAGCCAGCTCAGGGTGCCCACGTTGTTGCCTTGCTCGCTCTCTGCGCTGCCGGCAGAGCCCAGATCCGAAATTGCAAACGTCCAGCGACTGCTCCCACACGAAAGGTGCCAGGACTCCCAGGTGTTGCTGGCCCTCGCCTTCCCTTGGCAGCCCTTCCACAGCCCCACAAACCCTGGGGCTCCGAGCTTGCCAGCCAGCTCAGGGTGCCGACGTTGTTGCCTTGCTTGCTGTTATTGCCGCCGCCAGAGCCCAGCTCCGAAATTGCAAACGTCCAGCGACTGCTCCCACACGAAAGGTGCCAGGACTCCCAGGAGTTCTTGGACCTCGCCTTCCCTTGGCAGCCCTTCCACAGCCCCACAAACCCTGGGGCTCCGAGCTTGCCAGCCAGCTCAGGGTGCCCAGGTTGTTGCCTTGCTCACTCTCAGCACAGCCGCCAGAGCCCAGCTCCGAAATTGCAAACGTCCAGCGACTGCTCCCACACAAAAGGTGCCAGGCCTCCCAGGTGTTGCTGGCCCTCGCCTTCCCTTGGCAGCCCTTCCACAGCCCCACAAGCCCTGGGGCTCTGAGCTTGCCAGCCAGCTCAGGGTGCCGACATTGTTGCCTTGTTTGCTGTTATTGCCGACGCCAGAGCCCAGCTCTGAAATTGGAAATGTCCAGCGTCCGCTCCCACACAAAAGGTGCCAGGACTCCCAGGTGTTGCTGGCCCTCGCCTTCCCTTGGCAGCCCTTCCACAGCCCCACAAACGCTGGGGCTCTGAGCTTGCCAGCCAGCTCAGGGTGCCCACGTTGTTGCCTTGCTTGCTGTTATTGCCGCCGCCAGAGCCCAGCTCCGAAATTGCAAACGTCCAGCGACTGCTCCCACACGAAAGGTGCCAGGACTCCCAGGTGTTGCTGGCCCTCGCCTTCCCTTGGCAGCCCTTCCACAGCCCCACAAACCCTGGGGCTCTGAGCTTGCCAGCCAGCTCAGGGTGCCGACATTGTTGCCTTGCTTGCTTTCAGCGCCGTCAGAGCACAGATCCAAATTTGGAAATGACCAGCGTCCGCTCCCACACGAAAGGTGCCAGGCCTCCCAGGTGTTGCTGGCCCTCGCCTTCCCTTGGCAGCCCTTCCACAGCCCCACAAACCCTGGGGCTCCGGCCTTGCCAGCCAGCTCAGGGTGCCCACGTTGTTGCCTTGCTCGCTCTCAGCACAGCCGCCAGAGCCCAGCTCCGAAACTGGAAATGTCCAGTGTCTGCTCCCACACGAAAGGTGCCAGGACTCCCAGGAGTTGCTGGTCCTCGCCTTCCCTTGGTAGCCCTTCCACAACCCCACAAACCCTGGGGCTCCGAGCTTGCCAGCCAGCTCAGGGTGCCCAGGTTGTTGCCTTGCTCGCTCTCAGCACAGCCGCCAGAGCCCAGCTCCGAAATTGCAAACGTCCAGCGACTGCTCCCACACGCTAGGTGCCAGGCCTCCCAGGTGTTGCTGGCCCTCGCCTTCCCTTGGCAGCCCTTCCACAGCCCCACAAACCCTGGGGCTCTGAGCTTGCCAGCCAGCTCAGGGTGCCGACGTTGTTGCCTTGCTTGCTGTTATTGCCGCCGCCAGAGCCCAGCTCCGAAATTGCAAACGTCCTGCGACTGCTCCCACACGAAAGGTGCCAGTACTCCCAGGTGTTGCTGGCCCTCGCCTTCCCTTGGCAGCCCTTCCACAGCCCCACAAACCCTGGGGCTCCAAGCTTGCCAGCCAGCTCAGGGTGCCCACGTTTTTGCCTTGCTTGCTGTTATTGGTGCCGCCAGAGCCCAGATCCGAAATTGCAAACGTTCAGCGACTGCTCCCACACGAAAGGTGCCAGGACTCCCAGGAGTTCTTGGACCTCGCCTTCCCTTGGCAGCCCTTCCACAGCCCCACAAATCCTGGGGCTCTGAGCTTGCCAGCCAGCTCAGGGTGCCCACGTTGTTGCCTTGCTCGCTCTCAGCACCGCCGCCAGAGCCCAGCTCCGAAATTGCAAACGTCCAGCGACTGCTGCCACACGAAAGGTGCCAGGACTCCCAGGTGTTGCTGGGCCTCGCCTTCCCTTGGCAGCCCTTCCACAGCCCCACAAACCCTGGGGCTCTGAGCTTGCCAGCCAGCTCAGGGTGCCCACGTTGTTGCCTTGCTTGCTTTCAGCGCCGCCGCCAGAGCACAGCTTCAAAATTGGAAATGTCCAGCGTCTGCTCCCACACAAAAGATTCCAGGACTGCAAGGAGTTGCTGGTCCTCGCCTTCCCTTGGCAGCCCTTCCACAGCCCCACAAACCCTGGGGCTCCGAGCTTGCCAACCAGCTCAGGCTGCCGACGTTGTTGCCTTGCTTGCTTTCAGCGCCTTCAGAGCACAGATCCAAAATTGGAAATGTCCAGCGACTGCTCCCACACGAAAGGTGCCAGGCCTCCCAGGTGTTGCTGGCCCTCGCCTTCCCTTGGCAGCCCTTCCACAGCCCCACAAACCCTGGGGCTCCGAGCTTGCCAACCAGCTCAGGCTGCCGACGTTGTTGCCTTGCTTGCTTTCAGCGCCTTCAGAGCACAGCTCCAAAATTGGAAATGTCCAGCGTCTGCTCCCACACAAAAGGTTCCAGGACTGCAAGGAGTTGCTGGTCCTCGCCTTCCCTTGGCAGCCCTTCCACAGCTCCAGAAACCCTGGGGCTCCGAGTTTACCAGCCAGCTCAGGGTGCCCACGTTGTTGCCTTGCTCGCTCTCAGCACAGCCGCCAGAGCCCAGCTCCGAAATTGCAAACGTCCAGCGACTGCTGCCACACGAAAGGTGCCAGGACTCCCAGGTGTTGCTGGTCCTCGCCTTCCCTTGGCAGCCCTTCCACAGCCCCACAAACCCTGGGGCTCTGAGCTTGCCAGCCAGCTCAGGGTGCCGACGTTGTTGCCTTGCTCGCTCTCAGCGCCGCCGCCAGAGCCCAGCTCCGAAATTACAAACGTCCAGCGACTGCTCCCACACGAAAGGTGCCAGGCCTCCCAGGTGTTGCTGGCCCTCGCCTTCCCTTGGCAGCCCTTCCACAGCCCCACAAACCCTGGGGCTCCGAGCTTGCCAGCCAGCTCAGGCTGCCCACGTTGTTGCCTTGCTTGCTTTCAGCGCCTTCAGAGCACAGCTCCAAAATTGGAAATGTCCAGCGTCTGCTCCCACACAAAAGGTTCCAGGACTGCAAGGAGTTGCTGGTCCTCGCCTTCCCTTGGCAGCCCTTCCACAGCTCCACAAACCCTGGGGCTCCGAGTTTACCAGCCAGCTCAGGGTGCCCACGTTGTTGCCTTGCTCTCTCTCAGCACTGCCGCCAGAGCCCAGCTCCGAAATTGCAAACGTCCAGCGACTGCTCCCACACGAAAGGTGCCAGGCCTCCCAGGTGTTGCTGGCCCTCGCCTTCCCTTGGCAGCCCTTCCACAGCCCCACAAACCCTGGGGCTCCGAGCTTGCCAGCCAGCTCAGGGTGCCCACGTTGTTGCCTTGCTTGCTTTCAGCGCCTTCAGAGCACTGCTCCAAAATTGGAAATGTCCAGCGACTGCTGCCACACGAAAGGTGCCAGGACTCCCAGGGGTTGCTGGCCCTCGCCTTCCCTTGGCAGCCCTTCCACAGCCCCACAAACCCTGGGGCTCTGAGCTTGCCAGCCAGCTCAGGGTGCCCACGTTGTTGCCTTGCTTGCTTTCAGCGCCGTCAGAGCACAGACCCAAATTTGGAAATGTCCAGCGTCCGCTCCCACACGAAAGGTGCCAGGCCTCCCAGGTGTTGCTGGCCCTCGCCTTCCCTTGGCAGCCCTTCCACAGCCCCACAAACCCTGGGGCTCCGAGCTTGCCAGCCAGCTCAGGGTGCCCAGGTTGTTGCCTTGCTCGCTCTCAGCACAGCCGCCAGAGCCCAGCTCCGAAACTGGAAATGTCCAGTGTCTGCTCCCAGAAGAAAGGTGCCAGGACTCCCAGGAGTTGCTGGTCCTCGCCTTCCCTTGGTAGCCCTTCCACAACCCCACAAACCCTGGGGCTCCGAGCTTGCCAGCCAGCTCAGGGTGCCCACGTTGTTGCCTTGCTCGCTCTCTGCGCTGCCGGCAGAGCCCAGCTCCGAAATTGCAAACGTCCAGCGACTGCTCCCACACGAAAGGTGCCAGGCCTCCCAGGTGTTGCTGGCCCTCGCCTTCCCTTGGCAGCCCTTCCACAGCCCCACAAACCCTGGGGCTCCGAGCTTGCCAGCCAGCTCAGGGTGCCGACGTTGTTGCCTTGCTTGCTGTTATTGCCGCCGCCAGAGCCCAGATCCAAAATTGCAAACGTTCAGCGACTGCTCCCACACGAAAGGTGCCAGTACTCCCAGGAGTTGCTGGTCCTCGCCTTCCCTTGGCAGCCCTTCCACAGCCCCACGAATCCTGGGGCTCTGAGCTTGCCAGCCAGCTCAGGGTGCCCACGTTGTTGCCTTGCTCGCTCTCAGCACTGCCGCCAGAGCCCAGCTCCGAAATTGCAAACGTCCAGCGACTGCTGCCACACGAAAGGTGCCAGGACTCCCAGGAGTTCTTGGACCTCGCCTTCCCTTGGCAGCCCTTCCACAGCCCCACAAACCCTGGAGCTCTGAGCTTGCCAGCCAGCTCAGGGTGCCCACGTTGTTGCCTTGCTTGCTTTCAGCGCCGTCAGAGCACAGCTCCAAAATTGGAAATGTCCAGGGTCCGCTCCCACACAAAAGATTCCAGGACTGCAAGGAGTTGCTGGCCCTCGCCTTCCCTTGGCAGCCCTTCCACAGCTCCAGAAACCCTGGGGCTCCGAGTTTACCAGCCAGCTCAGGGTGCCCACGTTGTTGCCTTGCTCGCTCTCAGCACAGCCGCCAGAGCCCAGCTCCGAAATTGCAAACGTCCAGCGACTGCTGCCACACGAAAGGTGCCAGGACTCCCAGGTGTTGCTGGCCCTCGCCTTCCCTTGGCAGCCCTTCCACAGCCCCACAAACCCTGGGGCTCCGAGCTTGCCAGCCAGCTCAGGGTGCTGACGTTGTTGCCTTGCTCGCTCTCAGCGCTGCCGCCAGAGCCCAGCTCCAAAATTGCAAACGTCCTGCGACTGCTCCCACACGAAAGGTGCCAGGACTCCCAGGTGTTGCTGGCCCTCGCCTTCCCTTGGCAGCCCTTCCACAGCCCCACAAACCCTGGGGCTCCGAGCTTGCCAGCCAGCTCAGGTTGCTGACGTTGTTGCCTTGCTCGCTCTCTGCGCTGCCGGCAGAGCCCAGCTCCGAAATTGCAAACGTCCAGCGACTGCTCCCACACGAAAGGTGCCAGGCCTCCCAGGTGTTGCTGGTCCTCGCCTTCCCTTGGCAGCCCTTCCACAGCCCCACAAACCCTGGGGCTCCGAGCTTGCCAGCCAGCTCAGGGTGCCGACGTTGTTGCCTTGCTTGCTGTTATTGCCGCCGCCAGAGCCCAGATCCGAAATTGCAAACGTTCAGCGACTGCTGCCACACGAAAGGTGCCAGGACTCCCAGGAGTTCTTGGACCTCGCCTTCCCTTGGCAGCCCTTCCACAGCCCCACAAACCCTGGGGCTCCGAGCTTGCCAGCCAGCTCAGGGTGCCCAGGTTGTTGCCTTGCTCGCTCTCAGCACAGCCGCCAGAGCCCAGCTCCGAAATTGCAAACGTCCAGCGACTGCTCCCACACAAAAGGTGCCAGGACTCCCAGGTGTTGCTGGTCCTCGCCTTCCCTTGGCAGCCCTTCCACAGCCCCACAAACGCTGGGGCTCTGAGCTTGCCAGCCAGCTCAGGGTGCCCACGTTGTTGCCTTGCTTGCTGTTATTGCCGCCGCCAGAGCCCAGATCCGAAATTGCAAACGTCCAGCGACTGCTCCCACACAAAAGGTGCCAGGACTCCCAGGTGTTGCTGGCCCTCGCCTTCCCTTGGCAGCCCTTCCACAGCCCCACAAACCCTGGGGCTCTGAGCTTGCCAGCCAGCTCAGGGTGCCCACGTTGTTGCCTTGCTTGCTTTCAGCGCCGTCAGAGCACAGACCCAAATTTGGAAATGTCCAGCGTCCGCTCCCACACGAAAGGTGCCAGGCCTCCCAGGTGTTGCTGGCCCTCGCCTTCCCTTGGCAGCCCTTCCACAGCCCCACAAACCCTGGGGCTCCGAGCTTGCCAGCCAGCTCAGGGTGCCCACGTTGTTGCCTTGCTCGCTCTCAGCACAGCCGCCAGAGCCCAGCTCCGAAACTGGAAATGTCCAGTGTCTGCTCCCACACGAAAGGTGCCAGGACTCCCAGGAGTTGCTGGTCCTCGCCTTCCCTTGGTAGCCCTTCCACAACCCCACAAACCCTGGGGCTCCGAGCTTGCGAGCCAGCTCAGGGTGCCCAGGTTGTTGCCTTGCTCGCTCTCAGCACAGCCGCCAGAGCCCAGCTCCGAAATTGCAAACGTCCAGCGACTGCTGCCACACGAAAGGTGCCAGGCCTCCCAGGTGTTGCTGGCCCTCGCCTTCCCTTGGCAGCCCTTCCACAGCCCCACAAACCCTGGGGCTCCGAGCTTGCCAGCCAGCTCAGGGTGCCGACGTTGTTGCCTTGCTTGCTGTTATTGCCGCCGCCAGAGCCCAGATCCGAAATTGCAAACGTTCAGCGACTGCTCCCACACGAAAGGTGCCAGTACTCCCAGGAGTTGCTGGTCCTCGCCTTCCCTTGGCAGCCCTTCCACAGCCCCACGAATCCTGGGGCTCTGAGCTTGCCAGCCAGCTCAGGGTGCCCACGTTGTTGCCTTGCTCGCTCTCAGCACTGCCGCCAGAGCCCAGCTCCGAAATTGCAAACGTCCAGCGACTGCTGCCACACGAAAGGTGCCAGGACTCCCAGGAGTTCTTGGACCTCGCCTTCCCTTGGCAGCCCTTCCACAGCCCCACAAACCCTGGAGCTCTGAGCTTGCCAGCCAGCTCAGGGTGCCCACGTTGTTGCCTTGCTTGCTTTCAGCGCCGTCAGAGCACAGCTCCAAAATTGGAAATGTCCAGCGTCCGCTCCCACACAAAAGATTCCAGGACTGCAAGGAGTTGCTGGTCCTCGCCTTCCCTTGGCAGCCCTTCCACAGCTCCAGAAACCCTGGGGCTCCGAGTTTACCAGCCAGCTCAGGGTGCCCACGTTGTTGCCTTGCTCGCTCTCAGCACAGCCGCCAGAGCCCAGCTCCGAAATTGCAAACGTCCAGCGACTGCTGCCACACGAAAGGTGCCAGGACTCCCAGGTGTTGCTGGCCCTCGCCTTCCCTTGGCAGCCCTTCCACAGCCCCACAAACCCTGGGGCTCCGAGCTTGCCAGCCAGCTCAGGGTGCTGACGTTGTTGCCTTGCTCGCTCTCAGCGCTGCCGCCAGAGCCCAGCTCCGAAATTGCAAACGTCCTGCGACTGCTCCCACACGAAAGGTGCCAGGACTCCCAGGTGTTGCTGGCCCTCGCCTTCCCTTGGCAGCCCTTCCACAGCCCCACAAACCCTGGGGCTCCAAGCTTGCCAGCCAGCTCAGGGTGCCCACGTTTTTGCCTTGCTTGCTGTTATTGGTGCCGCCAGAGCCCAGATCCGAAATTGCAAACGTTCAGCGACTGCTCCCACACGAAAGGTGCCAGGACTCCCAGGAGTTCTTGGACCTCGCCTTCCCTTGGCAGCCCTTCCACAGCCCCACGAATCCTGGGGCTCTGAGCTTGCCAGCCAGCTCAGGGTGCCCACGTTGTTGCCTTGCTCGCTCTCAGCACCGCCGCCAGAGCCCAGCTCCGAAATTACAAACGTCCAGCGACTGCTGCCACACGAAAGGTGCCAGGCCTCCCAGGTGTTGCTGGCCCTCGCCTTCCCTTGGCAGCCCTTCCACAGCCCCACAAACCCTGGGGCTCTGAGCTTGCCAGCCAGCTCAGGGTGCCCACGTTGTTGCCTTGCTTGCTTTCAGCGCCTTCAGAGCACAGCTCCAAAATTGGAAATGTCCAGCGTCTGCTCCCACACAAAAGATTCCAGGACTGCAAGGAGTTGCTGGTCCTCGCCTTCCCTTGGCAGCCCTTCCACAGCCCCACAAACCCTGGGGCTCCGAGCTTGCCAGCCAGCTCAGGCTGCCGACGTTGTTGCCTTGCTTGCTTTCAGCGCCTTCAGAGCACAGCTCCAAAATTGGAAATGTCCAGCGACTGCTCCCACACGAAAGGTGCCAGGCCTCCCAGGTGTTGCTGGCCCTCGCCTTCCCTTGGCAGCCCTTCCACAGCCCCACAAACCCTGGGGCTCCGAGCTTGCCAACCAGCTCAGGCTGCCGACGTTGTTGCCTTGCTTGCTTTCAGCGCCTTCAGAGCACAGCTCCAAAATTGGAAATGTCCAGCGTCTGCTCCCACACAAAAGGTTCCAGGACTGCAAGGAGTTGCTGGTCCTCGCCTTCCCTTGGCAGCCCTTCCACAGCTCCAGAAACCCTGGGGCTCCGAGTTTACCAGCCAGCTCAGGGTGCCCACGTTGTTGCCTTGCTCGCTCTCAGCACAGCCGCCAGAGCCCAGCTCCGAAATTGCAAACGTCCAGCGACTGCTCCCACACGAAAGGTGCCAGGCCTCCCAGGTGTTGCTGGCCCTCGCCTTCCCTTGGCAGCCCTTCCACAGCCCCACAAACCCTGGGGCTCCGAGCTTGCCAGCCAGCTCAGGCTGCCCACGTTGTTGCCTTGCTTGCTTTCAGCGCCTTCAGAGCACAGCTCCAAAATTGGAAATGTCCAGCGTCTGCTCCCACACAAAAGGTTCCAGGACTGCAAGGAGTTGCTGGTCCTCGCCTTCCCTTGGCAGCCCTTCCACAGCTCCAGAAACCCTGGGGCTCCGAGTTTACCAGCCAGCTCAGGGTGCCCACGTTGTTGCCTTGCTCGCTCTCAGCACTGCCGCCAGAGCCCAGCTCCGAAATTGCAAACGTCCAGCGACTGCTGCCACAAGAAAGGTGCCAGGACTCCCAGGTGTTGCTGGCCCTCGCCTTCCCTTGGCAGCCCTTCCACAGCCCCACAAACCCTGGGGTTCTGAGCTTGCCAGCCAGCTCAGGGTGCCCACGTTGTTGCCTTGCTTGCTGTTATTGCCGCCGCCAGAGCCCAGCTCCGAAATTGCAAACGTCCAGCGACTGCTGCCACACGAAAGGTGCCAGGCCTCCCAGGTGTTGCTGGCCCTCGCCTTCCCTTGGCAGCCCTTCCACAGCCCCACAAACCCTGGGGCTCTGAGCTTGCCAGCCAGCTCAGGGTGCCCACGTTGTTGCCTTGCTTGCTTTCAGCGCCTTCAGAGCACTGCTCCAAAATTGGAAATGTCCAGCGACTGCTCCCACACGAAAGGTGCCAGGCCTCCCAGGTGTTGCTGGCCCTCGCTTTCCCTTGGCAGCCCTTCCACAGCCCCACAAACCCTGGGGCTCCGAGCTTGCCAGCCAGCTCAGGGTGCCCATGTTGTTGCCTTGCTCGCTCTCAGCACAGCCGCCAGAGCCCAGCTCCGAAATTGCAAACGTCCAGCGACTGCTGCCACACGAAAGGTGCCAGGACTCCCAGGTGTTGCTGGCCCTCGCCTTCCCTTGGCAGCCCTTCCACAGCCCCACAAACCCTGGGGCTCCGAGCTTGCCAGCCAGCTCAGGGTGCTGACGTTGTTGCCTTGCTCGCTCTCAGCGCTGCCGCCAGAGCCCAGCTCCAAAATTGCAAACGTCCTGCGACTGCTCCCACACGAAAGGTGCCAGGACTCCCAGGTGTTGCTGGCCCTCGCCTTCCCTTGGCAGCCCTTCCACAGCCCCACAAACCCTGGGGCTCCGAGCTTGCCAGCCAGCTCAGGTTGCTGACGTTGTTGCCTTGCTCGCTCTCTGCGCTGCCGGCAGAGCCCAGCTCAGAAATTGCAAACGTCCAGCGACTGCTCCCACACGAAAGGTGCCAGGCCTCCCAGGTGTTGCTGGTCCTCGCCTTCCCTTGGCAGCCCTTCCACAGCCCCACGAATCCTGGGGCTCTGAGCTTGCCAGCCAGCTCAGGGTGCCCACGTTGTTGCCTTGCTCGCTCTCAGCACTGCCGCCAGAGCCCAGCTCCGAAATTGCAAACGTCCAGCGACTGCTGCCACACGAAAGGTGCCAGGACTCCCAGGAGTTCTTGGACCTCGCCTTCCCTTGGCAGCCCTTCCACAGCCCCACAAACCCTGGAGCTCTGAGCTTGCCAGCCAGCTCAGGGTGCCCACGTTGTTGCCTTGCTTGCTTTCAGCGCCGTCAGAGCACAGCTCCAAAATTGGAAATGTCCAGCGTCCACTCCCACACAAAAGATTCCAGGACTGCAAGGAGTTGCTGGTCCTCGCCTTCCCTTGGCAGCCCTTCCACAGCTCCAGAAACCCTGGGGCTCCGAGTTTACCAGCCAGCTCAGGGTGCCCACGTTGTTGCCTTGCTCGCTCTCAGCACAGCCGCCAGAGCCCAGCTCCGAAATTGCAAACGTCCAGCGACTGCTGCCACACGAAAGGTGCCAGGACTCCCAGGTGTTGCTGGCCCTCGCCTTCCCTTGGCAGCCCTTCCACAGCCCCACAAACCCTGGGGCTCCGGCCTTGCCAGCCAGCTCAGGGTGCTGACGTTGTTGCCTTGCTCGCTCTCAGCGCTGCCGCCAGAGCCCAGCTCCGAAATTGCAAACGTCCTGCGACTGCTCCCACACGAAAGGTGCCAGGACTCCCAGGTGTTGCTGGCCCTCGCCTTCCCTTGGCAGCCCTTCCACAGCCCCACAAACCCTGGGGCTCCAAGCTTGCCAGCCAGCTCAGGGTGCCCACGTTTTTGCCTTGCTTGCTGTTATTGGTGCCGCCAGAGCCCAGATCCGAAATTGCAAACGTTCAGCGACTGCTCCCACACGAAAGGTGCCAGGACTCCCAGGAGTTCTTGGACCTCGCCTTCCCTTGGCAGCCCTTCCACAGCCCCACGAATCCTGGGGCTCTGAGCTTGCCAGCCAGCTCAGGGTGCCCACGTTGTTGCCTTGCTCGCTCTCAGCACCGCCGCCAGAGCCCAGCTCCGAAATTACAAACGTCCAGCGACTGCTGCCACACGAAAGGTGCCAGGCCTCCCAGGTGTTGCTGGCCCTCGCCTTCCCTTGGCAGCCCTTCCACAGCCCCACAAACCCTGGGGCTCTGAGCTTGCCAGCCAGCTCAGGGTGCCCACGTTGTTGCCTTGCTTGCTTTCAGCGCCTTCAGAGCACAGCTCCAAAATTGGAAATGTCCAGCGTCTGCTCCCACACAAAAGATTCCAGGACTGCAAGGAGTTGCTGGTCCTCGCCTTCCCTTGGCAGCCCTTCCACAGCCCCACAAACCCTGGGGCTCCGAGCTTGCCAGCCAGCTCAGGCTGCCGACGTTGTTGCCTTGCTTGCTTTCAGCGCCTTCAGAGCACAGCTCCAAAATTGGAAATGTCCAGCGACTGCTCCCACACGAAAGGTGCCAGGCCTCCCAGGTGTTGCTGGCCCTCGCCTTCCCTTGGCAGCCCTTCCACAGCCCCACAAACCCTGGGGCTCCGAGCTTGCCAACCAGCTCAGGCTGCCGACGTTGTTGCCTTGCTTGCTTTCAGCGCCTTCAGAGCACAGCTCCAAAATTGGAAATGTCCAGCGTCTGCTCCCACACAAAAGGTTCCAGGACTGCAAGGAGTTGCTGGTCCTCGCCTTCCCTTGGCAGCCCTTCCACAGCTCCACAAACCCTGGGGCTCCGAGTTTACCAGCCAGCTCAGGGTGCCCACGTTGTTGCCTTGCTCGCTCTCAGCACAGCCGCCAGAGCCCAGCTCCGAAATTGCAAACGTCCAGCGACTGCTCCCACACGAAAGGTGCCAGGCCTCCCAGGTGTTGCTGGCCCTCGCCTTCCCTTGGCAGCCCTTCCACAGCCCCACAAACCCTGGGGCTCCGAGCTTGCCAGCCAGCTCAGGCTGCCCACGTTGTTGCCTTGCTTGCTTTCAGCGCCTTCAGAGCACAGCTCCAAAATTGGAAATGTCCAGCGTCTGCTCCCACACAAAAGGTTCCAGGACTGCAAGGAGTTGCTGGTCCTCGCCTTCCCTTGGCAGCCCTTCCACAGCTCCAGAAACCCTGGGGCTCCGAGTTTACCAGCCAGCTCAGGGTGCTGACGTTGTTGCCTTGCTCGCTCTCAGCACTGCCGCCAGAGCCCAGCTCCGAAATTGCAAACGTCCAGCGACTGCTGCCACAAGAAAGGTGCCAGGACTCCCAGGTGTTGCTGGCCCTCGCCTTCCCTTGGCAGCCCTTCCACAGCCCCACAAACCCTGGGGTTCTGAGCTTGCCAGCCAGCTCAGGGTGCCCACGTTGTTGCCTTGCTTGCTGTTATTGCCGCCGCCAGAGCCCAGCTCCGAAATTGCAAACGTCCAGCGACTGCTGCCACACGAAAGGTGCCAGGCCTCCCAGGTGTTGCTGGCCCTCGCCTTCCCTTGGCAGCCCTTCCACAGCCCCACAAACCCTGGGGCTCTGAGCTTGCCAGCCAGCTCAGGGTGCCCACGTTGTTGCCTTGCTTGCTTTCAGCGCCTTCAGAGCACTGCTCCAAAATTGGAAATGTCCAGCGACTGCTCCCACACGAAAGGTGCCAGGACTCCCAGGTGTTGCTGGCCCTCGCCTTCCCTTGGCAGCCCTTCCACAGCCCCACAAACCCTGGGGCTCCGAGCTTGCCAGCCAGCTCAGGGTGCCCACGTTGTTGCCTTGCTCACTCTCAGCACAGCCGCCAGAGCCCAGCTCCGAAATTGCAAACGTCCAGCGACTGCTGCCACACGAAAGGTGCCAGGACTCCCAGGTGTTGCTGGCCCTCGCCTTCCCTTGGCAGCCCTTCCACAGCCCCACAAACCCTGGGGCTCCGAGCTTGCCAGCCAGCTCAGGGTGCTGACGTTGTTGCCTTGCTCGCTCTCAGCGCTGCCGCCAGAGCCCAGCTCCGAAATTGCAAACGTCCTGCGACTGCTCCCACACGAAAGGTGCCAGGACTCCCAGGTGTTGCTGGCCCTCGCCTTCCCTTGGCAGCCCTTCCACAGCCCCACAAACCCTGGGGCTCCGAGCTTGCCAGCCAGCTCAGGTTGCTGACGTTGTTGCCTTGCTCGCTCTCTGCGCTGCCGGCAGAGCCCAGCTCCGAAATTGCAAACGTCCAGCGACTGCTCCCACACGAAAGGTGCCAGGCCTCCCAGGTGTTGCTGGTCCTCGCCTTCCCTTGGCAGCCCTTCCACAGCCCCACAAACCCTGGGGCTCTGAGCTTGCCAGCCAGCTCAGGGTGCCCACGTTGTTGCCTTGCTTGCTTTCAGCGCCGTCAGAGCACAGACCCAAATTTGGAAATGTCCAGCGTCCGTTCCCACACGAAAGGTGCCAGGCCTCCCAGGTGTTGCTGGCCCTCGCCTTCCCTTGGCAGCCCTTCCACAGCCCCACAAACCCTGGGGCTCCGAGCTTGCCAGCCAGCTCAGGGTGCCCACGTTGTTGCCTTGCTCGCTCTCAGCACAGCCGCCAGAGCCCAGCTCCGAAACTGGAAATGTCCAGTGTCTGCTCCCACACGAAAGGTGCCAGGACTCCCAGGAGTTGCTGGTCCTCGCCTTCCCTTGGTAGCCCTTCCACAACCCCACAAACCCTGGGGCTCCGAGTTTACCAGCCAGCTCAGGGTGCCCAGGTTGTTGCCTTGCTCGCTCTCAGCACAGCCGCCAGAGCCCAGCTCCGAAATTGCAAACGTCCAGCGACTGCTGCCACACGAAAGGTGCCAGGCCTCCCAGGTGTTGCTGGCCCTCGCCTTCCCTTGGCAGCCCTTCCACAGCCCCACAAACCCTGGGGCTCCGAGCTTGCCAGCCAGCTCAGGGTGCCGACGTTGTTGCCTTGCTTGCTGTTATTGCCGCCGCCAGAGCCCAGATCCGAAATTGCAAACGTTCAGCGACTGCTCCCACACGAAAGGTGCCAGTACTCCCAGGAGTTGCTGGTCCTCGCCTTCCCTTGGCAGCCCTTCCACAGCCCCACGAATCCTGGGGCTCTGAGCTTGCCAGCCAGCTCAGGGTGCCCACGTTGTTGCCTTGCTCGCTCTCAGCACTGCCGCCAGAGCCCAGCTCCGAAATTGCAAACGTCCAGCAACTGCTGCCACACGAAAGGTGCCAGGACTCCCAGGAGTTCTTGGACCTCGCCTTCCCTTGGCAGCCCTTCCACAGCCCCACAAACCCTGGAGCTCTGAGCTTGCCAGCCAGCTCAGGGTGCCCACGTTGTTGCCTTGCTTGCTTTCAGCGCCGTCAGAGCACAGCTCCAAAATTGGAAATGTCCAGCGTCCGCTCCCACACAAAAGATTCCAGGACTGCAAGGAGTTGCTGGCCCTCGCCTTCCCTTGGCAGCCCTTCCACAGCTCCAGAAACCCTGGGGCTCCGAGTTTACCAGCCAGCTCAGGGTGCCCACGTTGTTGCCTTGCTCGCTCTCAGCACAGCCGCCAGAGCCCAGCTCCGAAATTGCAAACGTCCAGCGACTGCTGCCACACGAAAGGTGCCAGGACTCCCAGGTGTTGCTGGCCCTCGCCTTCCCTTGGCAGCCCTTCCACAGCCCCACAAACCCTGGGGCTCCGAGCTTGCCAGCCAGCTCAGGGTGCTGACGTTGTTGCCTTGCTCGCTCTCAGCGCTGCCGCCAGAGCCCAGCTCCGAAATTGCAAACGTCCTGCGACTGCTCCCACACGAAAGGTGCCAGGACTCCCAGGTGTTGCTGGCCCTCGCCTTCCCTTGGCAGCCCTTCCACAGCCCCACAAACCCTGGGGCTCTGAGCTTGCCAGCCAGCTCAGGGTGCCCACGTTGTTGCCTTGCTTGCTTTCAGCGCCTTCAGAGCACAGCTCCAAAATTGGAAATGTCCAGCGTCTGCTCCCACACAAAAGATTCCAGGACTGCAAGGAGTTGCTGGTCCTCGCCTTCCCTTGGCAGCCCTTCCACAGCCCCACAAACCCTGGGGCTCCGAGCTTGCCAGCCAGCTCAGGCTGCCGACGTTGTTGCCTTGCTTGCTTTCAGCGCCTTCAGAGCACAGCTCCAAAATTGGAAATGTCCAGCGACTGCTCCCACACGAAAGGTGCCAGGCCTCCCAGGTGTTGCTGGCCCTCGCCTTCCCTTGGCAGCCCTTCCAAAGCCCCACAAACCCTGGGGCTCCGAGCTTGCCAACCAGCTCAGGCTGCCGACGTTGTTGCCTTGCTTGCTTTCAGCGCCTTCAGAGCCCAGCTCCAAAATTGGAAATGTCCAGCGTCTGCTCCCACACAAAAGGTTCCAGGACTGCAAGGAGTTGCTGGTCCTCGCCTTCCCTTGGCAGCCCTTCCACAGCTCCAGAAACCCTGGGGCTCCGAGTTTACCAGCCAGCTCAGGGTGCCCACGTTGTTGCCTTGCTCGCTCTCAGCACAGCCGCCAGAGCCCAGCTCCGAAATTGCAAACGTCCAGCGACTGCTCCCACACGAAAGGTGCCAGGCCTCCCAGGTGTTGCTGGCCCTCGCCTTCCCTTGGCAGCCCTTCCACAGCCCCACAAACCCTGGGGCTCCGAGCTTGCCAGCCAGCTCAGGCTGCCCACGTTGTTGCCTTGCTTGCTTTCAGCGCCTTCAGAGCACAGCTCCAAAATTGGAAATGTCCAGCGTCTGCTCCCACACAAAAGGTTCCAGGACTGCAAGGAGTTGCTGGTCCTCGCCTTCCCTTGGCAGCCCTTCCACAGCTCCAGAAACCCTGGGGCTCCGAGTTTACCAGCCAGCTCAGGGTGCCCACGTTGTTGCCTTGCTCGCTCTCAGCACTGCCGCCAGAGCCCAGCTCCGAAATTGCAAACGTCCAGCGACTGCTGCCACAAGAAAGGTGCCAGGACTCCCAGGTGTTGCTGGCCCTCGCCTTCCCTTGGCAGCCCTTCCACAGCCCCACAAACCCTGGGGCTCTGAGCTTGCCAGCCAGCTCAGGGTGCCCACGTTGTTGCCTTGCTTGCTTTCAGCGCCTTCAGAGCACTGCTCCAAAATTGGAAATGTCCAGCGACTGCTCCCACACGAAAGGTGCCAGGCCTCCCAGGTGTTGCTGGCCCTCGCCTTCCCTTGGCAGCCCTTCCACAGCCCCACAAACCCTGGGGCTCCGAGCTTTCCAGCCAGCTCAGGGTGCCCACGTTGTTGCCTTGCTCGCTCTCAGCACAGCCGCCAGAGCCCAGCTCCGAAACTGGAAATGTCCAGTGTCTGCTCCCAGAAGAAAGGTGCCAGGACTCCCAGGAGTTGCTGGTCCTCGCCTTCCCTTGGTAGCCCTTCCACAACCCCACAAACCCTGGGGCTCCGAGCTTGCCAGCCAGCTCAGGGTGCCCACGTTGTTGCCTTGCTCGCTCTCTGCGCTGCCGGCAGAGCCCAGCTCCGAAATTGCAAACGTCCAGCGACTGCTCCCACACGAAAGGTGCCAGGCCTCCCAGGTGTTGCTGGCCCTCGCCTTCCCTTGGCAGCCCTTCCACAGCCCCACAAACCCTGGGGCTCCGAGCTTGCCAGCCAGCTCAGGGTGCCGACGTTGTTGCCTTGCTTGCTGTTATTGCCGCCGCCAGAGCCCAGATCCAAAATTGCAAACGTTCAGCGACTGCTCCCACACGAAAGGTGCCAGTACTCCCAGGAGTTGCTGGTCCTCGCCTTCCCTTGGCAGCCCTTCCACAGCCCCACGAATCCTGGGGCTCTGAGCTTGCCAGCCAGCTCAGGGTGCCCACGTTGTTGCCTTGCTCGCTCTCAGCACTGCCGCCAGAGCCCAGCTCCGAAATTGCAAACGTCCAGCGACTGCTGCCACACGAAAGGTGCCAGGACTCCCAGGAGTTCTTGGACCTCGCCTTCCCTTGGCAGCCCTTCCACAGCCCCACAAACCCTGGAGCTCTGAGCTTGCCAGCCAGCTCAGGGTGCCCACGTTGTTGCCTTGCTTGCTTTCAGCGCCGTCAGAGCACAGCTCCAAAATTGGAAATGTCCAGCGTCCGCTCCCACACAAAAGATTCCAGGACTGCAAGGAGTTGCTGGCCCTCGCCTTCCCTTGGCAGCCCTTCCACAGCTCCAGAAACCCTGGGGCTCCGAGCTTGCCAGCCAGCTCAGGGTGCCCACGTTGTTGCCTTGCTCGCTCTCAGCACAGCCGCCAGAGCCCAGCTCCGAAATTGCAAACGTCCAGCGACTGCTGCCACACGAAAGGTGCCAGGACTCCCAGGTGTTGCTGGCCCTCGCCTTCCCTTGGCAGCCCTTCCACAGCCCCACAAACCCTGGGGCTCCGAGCTTGCCAGCCAGCTCAGGGTGCTGACGTTGTTGCCTTGCTCGCTCTCAGCGCTGCCGCCAGAGCCCAGCTCCAAAATTGCAAACGTCCTGCGACTGCTCCCACACGAAAGGTGCCAGGACTCCCAGGTGTTGCTGGCCCTCGCCTTCCCTTGGCAGCCCTTCCACAGCCCCACAAACCCTGGGGCTCCGAGCTTGCCAGCCAGCTCAGGTTGCTGACGTTGTTGCCTTGCTCGCTCTCTGCGCTGCCGGCAGAGCCCAGCTCCGAAATTGCAAACGTCCAGCGACTGCTCCCACACGAAAGGTGCCAGGCCTCCCAGGTGTTGCTGGTCCTCGCCTTCCCTTGGCAGCCCTTCCACAGCCCCACAAACCCTGGGGCTCCGAGCTTGCCAGCCAGCTCAGGGTGCCGACGTTGTTGCCTTGCTTGCTGTTATTGCCGCCGCCAGAGCCCAGATCCGAAATTGCAAACGTTCAGCGACTGCTGCCACACGAAAGGTGCCAGGACTCCCAGGAGTTCTTGGACCTCGCCTTCCCTTGGCAGCCCTTCCACAGCCCCACAAACCCTGGGGCTCCGAGCTTGCCAGCCAGCTCAGGGTGCCCAGGTTGTTGCCTTGCTCGCTCTCAGCACAGCCGCCAGAGCCCAGCTCCGAAATTGCAAACGTCCAGCGACTGCTCCCACACAAAAGGTGCCAGGACTCCCAGGTGTTGCTGGTCCTCGCCTTCCCTTGGCAGCCCTTCCACAGCCCCACAAACGCTGGGGCTCTGAGCTTGCCAGCCAGCTCAGGGTGCCCACGTTGTTTCCTTGCTTGCTGTTATTGCCGCCGCCAGAGCCCAGATCCGAAATTGCAAACGTCCAGCGACTGCTCCCACACAAAAGGTGCCAGGACTCCCAGGTGTTGCTGGCCCTCGCCTTCCCTTGGCAGCCCTTCCACAGCCCCACAAACCCTGGGGCTCTGAGCTTGCCAGCCAGCTCAGGGTGCCCACGTTGTTGCCTTGCTTGCTTTCAGCGCCGTCAGAGCACAGAACCAAATTTGGAAATGTCCAGCGTCCGCTCCCACACGAAAGGTGCCAGGCCTCCCAGGTGTTGCTGGCCCTCGCCTTCCCTTGGCAGCCCTTCCACAGCCCCACAAACCCTGGGGCTCCGAGCTTGCCAGCCAGCTCAGGGTGCCCACGTTGTTGCCTTGCTCGCTCTCAGCACAGCCGCCAGAGCCCAGCTCCGAAACTGGAAATGTCCAGTGTCTGCTCCCACACGAAAGGTGCCAGGACTCCCAGGAGTTGCTGGTCCTCGCCTTCCCTTGGTAGCCCTTCCACAACCCCACAAACCCTGGGGCTCCGAGCTTGCGAGCCAGCTCAGGGTGCCCAGGTTGTTGCCTTGCTCGCTCTCAGCACAGCCGCCAGAGCCCAGCTCCGAAATTGCAAACGTCCAGCGACTGCTGCCACACGAAAGGTGCCAGGCCTCCCAGGTGTTGCTGGCCCTCGCCTTCCCTTGGCAGCCCTTCCACAGCCCCACAAACCCTGGGGCTCCGAGCTTGCCAGCCAGCTCAGGGTGCCCACGTTGTTGCCTTGCTTGCTGTTATTGCCGCCGCCAGAGCCCAGATCCGAAATTGCAAACGTTCAGCGACTGCTCCCACACGAAAGGTGCCAGTACTCCCAGGAGTTGCTGGTCCTCGCCTTCCCTTGGCAGCCCTTCCACAGCCCCACGAATCCTGGGGCTCTGAGCTTGCCAGCCAGCTCAGGGTGCCCACGTTGTTGCCTTGCTCGCTCTCAGCACTGCCGCCAGAGCCCAGCTCCGAAATTGCAAACGTCCAGCGACTGCTGCCACACGAAAGGTGCCAGGACTCCCAGGAGTTCTTGGACCTCGCCTTCCCTTGGCAGCCCTTCCACAGCCCCACAAACCCTGGAGCTCTGAGCTTGCCAGCCAGCTCAGGGTGCCCACGTTGTTGCCTTGCTTGCTTTCAGCGCCGTCAGAGCACAGCTCCAAAATTGGAAATGTCTAGCGTCCGCTCCCACACAAAAGATTCCAGGACTGCAAGGAGTTGCTGGCCCTCGCCTTCCCTTGGCAGCCCTTCCACAGCCCCACAAACCCTGGGGCTCCGAGTTTACCAGCCAGCTCAGGGTGCCCACGTTGTTGCCTTGCTCGCTCTCAGCACCGCCGCCAGAGCCCAGCTCCGAAATTGCAAACGTCCAGCGACTGCTGCCACACGAAAGGTGCCAGGCCTCCCAGGTGTTGCTGGCCCTCGCCTTCCCTTGGCAGCCCTTCCACAGCCCCACAAACCCTGGGGCTCTGAGCTTGCCAGCCAGCTCAGGGTGCCCACGTTGTTGCCTTGCTTGCTTTCAGCGCCTTCAGAGCACAGCTCCAAAATTGGAAATGTCCAGCGTCTGCTCCCACACAAAAGATTCCAGGACTGCAAGGAGTTGCTGGTCCTCGCCTTCCCTTGGCAGCCCTTCCACAGCCCCACAAACCCTGGGGCTCCGAGCTTGCCAGCCAGCTCAGGCTGCCGACGTTGTTGCCTTGCTTGCTTTCAGCGCCTTCAGAGCACAGCTCCAAAATTGGAAATGTCCAGCGACTGCTCCCACACGAAAGGTGCCAGGCCTCCCAGGTGTTGCTGGCCCTCGCCTTCCCTTGGCAGCCCTTCCACAGCCCCACAAACCCTGGGGCTCCGAGCTTGCCAACCAGCTCAGGCTGCCGACGTTGTTGCCTTGCTTGCTTTCAGCGCCTTCAGAGCACAGCTCCAAAATTGGAAATGTCCAGCGTCTGCTCCCACACAAAAGGTTCCAGGACTGCAAGGAGTTGCTGGTCCTCGCCTTCCCTTGGCAGCCCTTCCACAGCTCCAGAAACCCTGGGGCTCCGAGTTTACCAGCCAGCTCAGGGTGCCCACGTTGTTGCCTTGCTCGCTCTCAGCACAGCCGCCAGAGCCCAGCTCCAAAATTGCAAACGTCCAGCGACTGCTCCCACACGAAAGGTGCCAGGCCTCCCAGGTGTTGCTGGCCCTCGCCTTCCCTTGGCAGCCCTTCCACAGCCCCACAAACCCTGGGGCTCCGAGCTTGCCAGCCAGCTCAGGCTGCCCACGTTGTTGCCTTGCTTGCTTTCAGCGCCTTCAGAGCACAGCTCCAAAATTGGAAATGTCCAGCGTCTGCTCCCACACAAAAGGTTCCAGGACTGCAAGGAGTTGCTGGTCCTCGCCTTCCCTTGGCAGCCCTTCCACAGCTCCAGAAACCCTGGGGCTCCGAGTTTACCAGCCAGCTCAGGGTGCCCACGTTGTTGCCTTGCTCGCTCTCAGCACTGCCGCCAGAGCCCAGCTCCGAAATTGCAAACGTCCAGCGACTGCTCCCACACGAAAGGTGCCAGGACTCCCAGGTGTTGCTGGCCCTCGCCTTCCCTTGGCAGCCCTTCCACAGCCCCACAAACCCTGGGGCTCTGAGCTTGCCAGCCAGCTCAGGGTGCCCACGTTGTTGCCTTGCTTGCTGTTATTGCCGCCGCCAGAGCCCAGCTCCGAAATTGCAAACGTCCAGCGACTGCTGCCACACGAAAGGTGCCAGGCCTCCCAGGTGTTGCTGGCCCTCGCCTTCCCTTGGCAGCCCTTCCACAGCCCCACAAACCCTGGGGCTCTGAGCTTGCCAGCCAGCTCAGGGTGCCCACGTTGTTGCCTTGCTTGCTTTCAGCGCCTTCAGAGCACTGCTCCAAAATTGGAAATGTCCAGCGACTGCTGCCACACGAAAGGTGCCAGGACTCCCAGGTGTTGCTGGCCCTCGCCTTCCCTTGGCAGCCCTTCCACAGCTCCAGAAACCCTGGGGCTCCGAGTTTACCAGCCAGCTCAGGGTGCCCACTTTGTTGCCTTGCTCGCTCTCAGCACAGCCGCCAGAGCCCAGCTCCGAAATTGCAAACGTCCAGCGACTGTTGCCACACGAAAGGTGCCAGGACTCCCAGGTTTTGCTGGCCCTCGCCTTCCCTTGGCAGCCCTTCCACAGCCCCACAAACCCTGGGGCTCTGAGCTTGCCAGCCAGCTCAGGGTGCCCACGTTGTTGCCTTGCTTGCTTTCAGCGCCGCCAGAGCACAGCTCCAAAATTGGAAATGTCCAGCGACTGCTCCCACACGAAAGGTGCCAGGACTCCCAGGAGTTCTTGGACCTCGCCTTCCCTTGGCAGCCCTTCCACAGCCCCACAAACCCTGGGGCTCCGAGCTTGCCAGCCAGCTCAGGTTGCTGACGTTGTTGCCTTGCTCGCTCTCAGCACAGCCGCCAGAGTCCAGCTCCGAAATTGGAAACGTCCAGCGACTGCTCCCACACAAAAGGTGCCAGGACTCCCAGGTGTTGCTGGCCCTCGCCTTCCCTTGGCAGCCCTTCCACAGCCCCACAAACCCTGGGGCTCTGAGCTTGCCAGCCAGCTCAGGGTGCCGACGTTGTTGCCTTGCTTGCTGTTATTGCTGACGCCAGAGCCCAGCTCTGAAATTGGAAATGTCCAGCGTCCGCTCCCACACAAAAGGTGCCAGGCCTCCCAGGTGTTGCTGGTCCTCGCCTTCCCTTGGCAGCCCTTCCACAGCCCCACAAACGCTGGGGCTCTGAGCTTGCCAGCCAGCTCAGGGTGCCCACGTTGTTTCCTTGCTTGCTGTTATTGCCGCCGCCAGAGCCCAGCTCCGAAATTGCAAACGTCCAGCGACTGCTCCCACACGAAAGGTGCCAGGACTCCCAGGTGTTGCTGGCCCTCGCCTTCCCTTGGCAGCCCTTCCACAGCCCCACAAACCCTGGGGCTCTGAGCTTGCCAGCCAGCTCAGGGTGCCCACGTTGTTGCCTTGCTTGCTTTCAGCGCCGTCAGAGCACAGATCCAAATTTGGAAATGTCCAGCGTCCGCTCCCACACGAAAGGTGCCAGGACTCCCAGGTGTTGCTGGCCCTCGCCTTCCCTTGGCAGCCCTTCCACAGCCCCACAAACCCTGGGGCTCCGAGCTTGCCAGCCAGCTCAGGCTGCCGACGTTCATGCCTTACTTGCTGTTATTGCCGCCGCCAGAGCCCAGCTCCGAAATTGCAAACGTCCAGCGACTGCTCCCACACGAAAGGTGCCAGGACTCCCAGGAGTTGCTGGTCCTCGCCTTCCCTTGGCAGCCCTTCCACAGCCCCACAAACCCTGGGGCGCTGAGCTTGCCAGCCAGCTCAGGGTGCCCACGTTGTTGCCTTGCTTGCTTTCAGCGCTGTCAGAGCACAGCTCCAAAATTGGAAATGTCCAGCGTCCGCTCCCACACAAAAGATTCCAGGACTGCAAGGAGTTGCTGGCCCTCGCCTTCCCTTGGCAGCCCTTCCACAGCCCCACACACCCTGGGGCTCCGGCCTTGCCAGCCAGCTCAGGGGGCCGACGTTCGTGCCTTGCTCGCTCTCGGGACCTGCGCCGGAGCCCAGCTCCAAATTGCAAACGTCCAGCGACTGCTCCCACACCAAAGGTGCCAGGCCTCCCAGGTGTTGCTGGCTCTCGCCTCTCCCCGGCAGCCCTTCCACAGCCCCACACACACTGGGGCTCCGGCCTTGCCAGCCAGCTCAGGGGGCCGACGTTCGTGCCTTGCTCGCTCTCGGGACCTGCGCCGGAGCCCAGCTCCAAAATTGCAAACGTCCAGCGACTGCTCCCACACGAAAGGTGCCAGGCCTCCCAGGTGTTGCTGGCCCTCGCCTTCCCTTGGCAGCCCTTCCACAGCTCCAAAAACCCTGGGGCTCCGAGCTTGCCAGCCAGCTCAGGGTGCCCACGTTGTTGCCTTGCTCGCTCTCAGCACAGCCGCCAGAGCCCAGCTCCGAAATTGCAAACGTCCAGCGACTGCTGCCACACGAAAGGTGCCAGGCCTCCCAGGTGTTGCTGGCCCTCGCCTTCCCTTGGCAGCCCTTCCACAGCCCCACAAACCCTGGGGCTCTGAGCTTGCCAGCCAGCTCAGGGTGCCGACGTTGTTGCCTTGCTTGCTGTTATTGCCGCCGCCAGAGGCCAGCTCCGAAATTGCAAACGTCCAGCGACTGCTCCCACACGAAAGGTGCCAGGCCTCCCAGGTGTTGCTGGTCCTCGCCTTCCCTTGGCAGCCCTTCCACAGCCCCACAAACCGTGGGGCTCTGAGCTTGCCAGCCAGCTCAGGGTGCCCACGTTGTTGCCTTGCTTGCTTTCAGCGCCGCCAGAGAACAGCTCCGAAACTGGAAATGTCCAGCGTCTGCTCCCAGAAGAAAGGTGCCAGGACTCCCAGGAGTTGCTGGCCCTCGCCTTCCCTTGGTAGCCCTTCCACAACCCCACAAACCCTGGGGCTCTGAGCTTGCCAGCCAGCTCAGGGTGCCCAGGTTGTTGCCTTGCTCGCTCTCAGCACAGCCGCCAGAGCCCAGATCCGAAATTGCAAACGTCCAGCGACTGCTCCCACACGAAAGGTGCCAGGCCTCCCAGGTGTTGCTGGCCCTCGCCTTCCCTTGGCAGCCCTTCCACAGCCCCACAAACCCTGGGGCTCCGAGCTTGCCAGCCAGCTCAGGCTGCCGACGTTCATGCCTTACTTGCTGTTATTGCCGCCGCCAGAGCCCAGATCCGAAATTGCAAAAGTTCAGCGACTGCTCCCACACGAAAGGTGCCAGTACTCCCAGGTGTTGCTGGCCCTCGCCTTCCCTTGGCAGCCCTTCCACAGCCCCACGAATCCTGGGGCTCTGAGCTTGCCAGCCAGCTCAGGGTGCCCACGTTGTTGCCTTGCTCGCTCTCAGCACCGCCGCCAGAGCCCAGCTCCGAAATTGCAAACGTCCAGCGACTGCTCCCACACGAAAGGTGCCAGGACTCCCAGGTGTTGCTGGTCCTCGCCTTCCCTTGGCAGCCCTACCACAGCCCCACAAACCCTGGGGCTCTGAGCTTGCCAGCCAGCTCAGGGTGCCCACGTTGTTGCCTTGCTTGCTTTCAGCGCCGCCAGAGAACAGCTCCGAAACGGGAAATGTCCAGCGTCTGCTCCCAGAAGAAAGGTGCCAGGACTCCCAGGAGTTGCTGGTCCTCGCCTTCCCTTGGTAGCCCTTCCACAACCCCACACACACTGGGGCTCCGAGCTTGCCAGCCAGCTCAGGCTGCCGACGTTGTTGCCTTGCTCGCTCCCAGCGCCGCCGCCAGAGCCCAGCTCCGAAATTGCAAAAGTCCAGCGACTGCTCCCACACGAAAGGTGCCAGGCCTCCCAGGTGTTGCTGGCCCTTGCCTTCCCTTGGCAGCCCTTCCACAGCCCCACAAACTCTGGGGCTCTGAGCTTGCCAGCCAGCTCAGGGTGCCCACGCTGTTGCCTTGCTTGCTTTCAGCGCCGTCAGAGCACAGCTCCAAATTTGGAAATGTCCAGCGTCTGCTCCCACACAAAAGGTTCCAGGACTGCAAGGAGTTGCTGGTCCTCGCCTTCCCTTGGCAGCCCTTCCACAGCTCCACAAGCCCTGGGGCTCTGAGTTTACCAGCCAGCTCAGGGTGCCCACGTTGTTGCCTTGCTCGCTCTCAGCACTGCCGCCAGAGCCCAGCTCCGAAATTGCAAACGTCCAGCGACTGCTGCCACACGAAAGGTGCCAGGACTCCCAGGTGTTGCTGGCCCTCGCCTTCCCTTGGCAGCCCTTCCACAGCCCCACAAACCCTGGGGCTCTGAGCTTGCCAGCCAGCTCAGGGGGCCGACGTTGTTGCCTTGCTTGCTGTTATTGCCACCGCCAGAGCCCAGCTCCGAAATTGCAAACGTCCAGCGACTGCTCCCACACGAAAGGTGCCAGGACTCCCAGGGGTTCTTGGGCCTTGCCTTCCCTTGGCAGCCCTTCCACAGCCCCACAAACCCTGGGGCTCTGAGCTTGCCAGCCAGCTCAGGGTGCCCACGTTGTTGCCTTGCTCGCTCCCAGCGCCGCCGCCAGAGCCCAGCTCCGAAATTGCAAACGTCCAGCGACTGCTCCCACACGAAAGGTGCCAGGACTCCCAGGTGTTGCTGGTCCTCGCCTTCCCTTGGCAGCCCTTCCACAGCCCCGCAAAGCCTGGGGCTCTGAGTTTACCAGCCAGCTCAGGGTGCTGACGTTGTTGCCTTGCTTGCTTTCAGCGCCGCCAGAGCACAGCTCCAAAATTGGAAATGTCCAGCGTCCGCTCCCACACAAAAGGTTCCAGGAGTCCCAGGTGTTGCTGGTCCTCGCCTTCCCTTGGCAGCCCTTCCACAGCCCCACAAACCCTGGGGCTCCGAGCTTGCCAGCCAGCTCAGGGTGCCGACGTTGTTGCCTTGCTTGCTGTTATTGCCGCCGCCAGAGCCCAGCTCCGAAATTGCAAACGTCCAGCGACTGCTCCCACATGAAAGGTGCCAGGCCTCCCAGGTGTTGCTGGCCCTCGCCTTCCCTTGGCAGCCCTTCCACAGCCCCACAAACCCTGGGGCTCTGAGCTTGCCAACCAGCTCAGGCTGCCGATGTTGTTGCCTTGCTCGCTCTCAGCGCCGCCGCCAGAGCCGAGCTCCGAAATTGAAACGTCCAGCGACTGCTGCTACACGAAAGGTGCCAGGACTCCCAGGAGTTCTTGGGCCTTGCCTTCCCTTGGCAGCCCTTCCACAGCCCCACAAACCCTGGGGCTCTGAGCTTGCCAGCCAGCTCAGGGTGCCCACGTTGTTGCCTTGCTTGCTGTTATTGCCGCTGCCAGAGCCCAGCTCCGAAATTGCAAACGTCCAGCGACTGCTCCCACACGAAAGGTGCCAGGCCTCCCAGGTGTTGCTGGCCCTCGCCTTCCCTTGGCAGCACTTCCACAGCCCCACAAACCCTGGGGCTCCGAGCTTGCCAGCCAGCTCAGGGTGCCCACGTTGTTGCCTTGCTTGCTGTTATTGCCGCCGCCAGAGCTCAGCTCCGAAATTGCAAACGTCCAGCGACTGCTCCCACACGAAAGGTGCCAGGACTCCCAGGCGTTCTTGGGCCTTGCCTTCCCTTGGCAGCCCTTCCACAGCCCCACAAACCCTGGGGCTCTGAGCTTGCCAGCCAGCTCAGGGTGCTGACGTTGTTGCCTTGCTCACTCTCAGCGCCGCCGCCAGAGCCCAGCTCCGAAATTGCAAACGTCCAGCGACTGCTCCCACACGAAAGGTGCCAGGACTCCCAGGTGTTGCTGGCCCTCGCCTTCCCTTGGCAGCCCTTCCACAGCCCCACAAACCCTGGGGCTCTGAGCTTGCCAACCAGCTCAGGCTGCCGATGTTGTTGCCTTGCTCGCTCTCAGCGCCGCCGCCAGAGCCGAGCTCCGAAATTGAAACGTCCAGCGACTGCTCCCACACGAAAGGTGCCAGGACTCCCAGGAGTTCTTGGGCCTTGCCTTCCCTTGGCAGCCCTTCCACAGCCCCACAAACCCTGGGGCTCTGAGCTTGCCAGCCAGCTCAGGGTGCCCACGTTGTTGCCTTGCTCGCTCCCAGCGCCGCCGCCAGAGCCCAGCTCCGAAATTGCAAACGTCCAGCGACTGCTGCCACACGAAAGGTGCCAGGACTCCCAGGTGTTGCTGGCCCTCGCCTTCCCTTGGCAGCCCTTCCACAGCCCCACAAACCCTGGGGCTCTGAGCTTGCCAGCCAGCTCAGGGGGCCGACGTTGTTGCCTTGCTTGCTGTTATTGCCACCGCCAGAGCCCAGCTCCGAAATTGCAAACGTCCAGCGACTGCTCCCACACGAAAGGTGCCAGGACTCCCAGGAGTTCTTGGGCCTTGCCTTCCCTTGGCAGCCCTTCCACAGCCCCACAAACCCTGGGGCTCCGAGCTTGCCAGCCAGCTCAGGGTGCTGACGTTGTTGCCTTGCTCGCTCCCAGCGCCGCCGCCAGAGCCCAGCTCCGAAATTGCAAACGTCCAGCGACTGCTCCCACACGAAAGGTGCCAGGACTCCCAGGTGTTGCTGGCCCTCGCCTTCCCTTGGCAGCCCTTCCACAGCCCCACAAACCCTGGGGCTCCGAGCTTGCCAGCCAGTTCAGGGTGCCCACGTTGTTGCCTTGCTTGCTTTCAGCGCCTTCAGAGCACAGCTCCAAAATTGGAAATGTCCAGCGTCCGCTCCCACACAAAAGGTTCCAGGAGTCCCAGGTGTTGCTGGTCCTCGCCTTCCCTTGGCAGCCCTTCCACAGCTCCACAAACCCTGGGGCTCCGAGCTTGCCAGCCAGCTCAGGGTGCCGACGTTGTTGCCTTGCTTGCTGTTATTGCCGCCGCCAGAGCCCAGCTCCGAAATTGCAAACGTCCAGCGACTGCTCCCACATGAAAGGTGCCAGGCCTCCCAGGTGTTGCTGGCCCTCGCCTTCCCTTGGCAGCCCTTCCACAGCCCCACAAACCCTGGGGCTCTGAGCTTGCCAACCAGCTCAGGCTGCCGATGTTGTTGCCTTGCTCGCTCTCAGCGCCGCCGCCAGAGCCGAGCTCCGAAATTGAAACGTCCAGCGACTGCTGCTACACGAAAGGTGCCAGGACTCCCAGGAGTTCTTGGGCCTTGCCTTCCCTTGGCAGCCCTTCCACAGCCCCACAAACCCTGGGGCTCCGAGCTTGCCAGCCAGCTCAGGGTGCTGACGTTGTTGCCTTGCTCGCTCCCAGCGCCGCCGCCAGAGCCCAGCTCCGAAATTGCAAATGTCCAGTGACTGCTCCCACACGAAAGGTGCCAGGACTCCCAGGTGTTGCTGGCCCTCGCCTTCCCTTGGCAGCCCTTCCACAGCCCCACAAACCCTGGGGCTCTGAGCTTGCCAGCCAGCTCAGGGTGCCGACGTTGCTGCCTTGCTTGCTTTCAGAGCCGCCAGAGCACAGCTCCGAAATTGGAAATGTCCAGCGTCCGCTCCCACACAAAAGGCTCCAGGACTCCCAGGTGTTGCTGGTCCTCGCCTTCCCTTGGCAGCCCTTCCACAGCCCCACAAACCCTGGGGCTCCGAGCTTGCCAGCCAGCTCAGGTTGCTGACGTTGTTGCCTTGCTCGCTCTCAGCGCCGCCGCCAGAGCCCAGATCCGAAATTGCAAATGTCCAGCAACTGCTCCCACACGAAAGGTGCCAGGACTCCCAGGTGTTGCTGGCCCTCGCCTTCCCTTGGCAGCCCTTCCACAGCCCCACAAACCCTGGGGCTCCGAGCTTGCCAGCCAGCTCAGGGTGCTGACGTTGTTGCCTTGCTCGCTCTCAGCGCCGCCGCCAGAGCCCAGCTCCGAAATTGCAAACGTCCAGCGACTGCTCCCACACGAAAGGTGCCAGGACTCTCAGGAGTTCTTGGGCCTTGCCTTCCCTTGGCAGCCCTTCCACAGCCCCATAAACCCTGGGGCTCTGAGCTTGCCAGCCAGCTCAGGGTGCCGACGTTGTTGCCTTGCTCGCTTTCAGCGCCGCCGTCAGAGCACAGCTCCGAAATTGCAAACGTCCAGCGACTGCTGCCACACGAAAGGTACCAGGACTCCCAGGAGTTCTTGGGCCTTGCCTTCCCTTGGCATCCCTTCCACAGCCCCACAAACCCTGGGGCTCCGAGCTTGCCAGCCAGCTCAGGGGGCCGACGTTATTGCCTTGCGCGCTTTCAGCGCCGTCGTCAGAGCCCAGCTCCGAAATTGAAACGTCCAGCGACTGCTGCCACACGAAAGGTGCCAGTACTCCCAGGAGTTCTTGGGCCTTGCCTTCCCTTGGCAGCCCTTCCACAGCCCCACAAACCCTGGGGCTCTGAGCTTGCCAGCCAGCTCAGGGTGCCCACGTTGTTGCCTTGCTTGCTGTTATTGCCACCGCCAGAGCCCAGCTCCGAAATTGCAAAC
The DNA here is from genome assembly GCA_027474245.1 of Spheniscus humboldti. Taxonomy (NCBI): domain Eukaryota; kingdom Metazoa; phylum Chordata; class Aves; order Sphenisciformes; family Spheniscidae; genus Spheniscus; species Spheniscus humboldti. The sequence goes on from CM049889.1 coordinate 132,582,749, forward strand.
GTCCAGCGACTGCTCCCACACGAAAGGTGCCAGGCCTCCCAGGTGTTGCTGGCCCTCGCCTTCCCTTGGCAGCACTTCCACAGCCCCACAAACCCTGGGGCTCCGAGCTTGCCAGCCAGCTCAGGGTGCCCACGTTGTTGCCTTGCTTGCTGTTATTGCCGCCGCCAGAGCTCAGCTCCGAAATTGCAAACGTCCAGCGACTGCTGCCACACGAAAGGTGCCAGGACTCCCAGGCGTTCTTGGGCCTTGCCTTCCCTTGGCAGCCCTTCCACAGCCCCGCAAAGCCTGGGGCTCTGAGTTTACCAGCCAGCTCAGGGTGCCCACGTTGTTGCCTTGCTCTCTTTCAGCGCCGTCAGAGCACAGCTCCAAAATTGGAAATGTCCAGCGTCTGCTCCCACACAAAAGGTTCCAGGACTGCAAGGAGTTGCTGGTCCTCGCCTTCCCTTGGCAGCCCTTCCACAGCTCCAGAAACCCTGGGGCTCCGAGTTTACCAGCCAGCTCAGGGTGCCCACGTTGTTGCCTTGCTCGCTCTCAGCACAGCCGCCAGAGCCGAGCTCCGAAATTGCAAACGTCCAGCGACTGCTGCCACACGAAAGGTGCCAGGACTCCCAGGAGTTCTTGGGCCTTGCCTTCCCTTGGCAGCCCTTCCACAGCCCCACAAACCCTGGGGCTCTGAGCTTGCCAGCCAGCTCAGGGTGCTGACGTTGTTGCCTTGCTCACTCTCAGCGCCGCCGCCAGAGCCCAGCTCCGAAATTGCAAACGTCCAGCGACTGCTCCCACACGAAAGGTGCCAGGACTCCCAGGTGTTGCTGGCCCTCGCCTTCCCTTGGCAGCCCTTCCACAGCCCCACAAACCCTGGGGCTCTGAGCTTGCCAACCAGCTCAGGCTGCCGATGTTGTTGCCTTGCTCGCTCTCAGCGCCGCCGCCAGAGCCGAGCTCCGAAATTGAAACGTCCAGCGACTGCTGCTACACGAAAGGTGCCAGGACTCCCAGGAGTTCTTGGGCCTTGCCTTCCCTTGGCAGCCCTTCCACAGCCCCACAAACCCTGGGGCTCCGAGCTTGCCAGCCAGCTCAGGGTGCTGACGTTGTTGCCTTGCTCGCTCCCAGCGCCGCCGCCAGAGCCCAGATCCAAAATTGCAAACGTTCAGCGACTGCTCCCACACGAAAGGTGCCAGTACTCCCAGGAGTTGCTGGTCCTCGCCTTCCCTTGGCAGCCCTTCCACAGCCCCACGAATCCTGGGGCTCTGAGCTTGCCAGCCAGCTCAGGGTGCCCACGTTGTTGCCTTGCTCGCTCTCAGCACAGCCGCCAGAGCCCAGCTCCGAAATTGCAAACGTCCAGCGACTGCTGCCACACGAAAGGTGCCAGGACTCCCAGGTGTTGCTGGCCCTCGCCTTCCCTTGGCAGCCCTTCCACAGCCCCACAAACCCTGGGGCTCCGAGCTTGCCAGCCAGCTCAGGGTGCTGACGTTGTTGCCTTGCTCGCTCTCAGCGCTGCCGCCAGAGCCCAGCTCCAAAATTGCAAACGTCCAGCGACTGCTCCCACACGAAAGGTGCCAGGACTCCCAGGTGTTGCTGGCCCTCGCCTTCCCTTGGCAGCCCTTCCACAGCCCCACAAACCCTGGGGCTCCGAGCTTGCCAGCCAGCTCAGGTTGCTGACGTTGTTGCCTTGCTCGCTCTCTGCGCTGCCGGCAGAGCCCAGCTCCGAAATTGCAAACGTCCAGCGACTGCTCCCACACGAAAGGTGCCAGGCCTCCCAGGTGTTGCTGGTCCTCGCCTTCCCTTGGCAGCCCTTCCACAGCCCCACAAACCCTGGGGCTCCGAGCTTGCCAGCCAGCTCAGGGTGCCGACGTTGTTGCCTTGCTTGCTGTTATTGCCGCCGCCAGAGCCCAGATCCGAAATTGCAAACGTTCAGCGACTGCTGCCACACGAAAGGTGCCAGGACTCCCAGGAGTTCTTGGACCTCGCCTTCCCTTGGCAGCCCTTCCACAGCCCCACAAACCCTGGGGCTCTGAGCTTGCCAGCCAGCTCAGGGTGCCGACGTTGCTGCCTTGCTTGCTTTCAGCGCCTTCAGAGCACAGCTCCAAAATTGGAAATGTCCAGCGTCCGCTCCCACACAAAAGGTTCCAGGAGTCCCAGGTGTTGCTGGTCCTCGCCTTCCCTTGGCAGCCCTTCCACAGCTCCACAAACCCTGGGGCTCCGAGCTTGCCAGCCAGCTCAGGGTGCCGACGTTGTTGCCTTGCTTGCTGTTATTGCCGCCGCCAGAGCCCAGCTCCGAAATTGCAAACGTCCAGCGACTGCTCCCACATGAAAGGTGCCAGGCCTCCCAGGTGTTGCTGGCCCTCGCCTTCCCTTGGCAGCCCTTCCACAGCCCCACAAACCCTGGGGCTCTGAGCTTGCCAACCAGCTCAGGCTGCCGATGTTGTTGCCTTGCTCGCTCTCAGCGCCGCCGCCAGAGCCGAGCTCCGAAATTGAAACGTCCAGCGACTGCTGCTACACGAAAGGTGCCAGGACTCCCAGGAGTTCTTGGGCCTTGCCTTCCCTTGGCAGCCCTTCCACAGCCCCACAAACCCTGGGGCTCCGAGCTTGCCAGCCAGCTCAGGGTGCTGACGTTGTTGCCTTGCTCGCTCTAAGCGCCGCCGCCAGAGCCCAGCTCCGAAATTGCAAATGTCCAGTGACTGCTCCCACACGAAAGGTGCCAGGACTCCCAGGTGTTGCTGGCCCTCGCCTTCCCTTGGCAGCCCTTCCACAGCCCCACAAACCCTGGGGCTCTGAGCTTGCCAGCCAGCTCAGGGTGCCGACGTTGCTGCCTTGCTTGCTTTCAGAGCCGCCAGAGCACAGCTCCGAAATTGGAAATGTCCAGCGTCCGCTCCCACACAAAAGGCTCCAGGACTCCCAGGTGTTGCTGGTCCTCGCCTTCCCTTGGCAGCCCTTCCACAGCCCCACAAACCCTGGGGCTCCGAGCTTGCCAGCCAGCTCAGGTTGCTGACGTTGTTGCCTTGCTCGCTCTCAGCGCCGCCGCCAGAGCCCAGATCCGAAATTGCAAATGTCCAGCAACTGCTCCCACACGAAAGGTGCCAGGACTCCCAGGTGTTGCTGGCCCTCGCCTTCCCTTGGCAGCCCTTCCACAGCCCCACAAACCCTGGGGCTCCGAGCTTGCCAGCCAGCTCAGGGTGCTGACGTTGTTGCCTTGCTCGCTCTCAGCGCCGCCGCCAGAGCCCAGCTCCGAAATTGCAAACGTCCAGCGACTGCTCCCACACGAAAGGTGCCAGGACTCTCAGGAGTTCTTGGGCCTTGCCTTCCCTTGGCAGCCCTTCCACAGCCCCATAAACCCTGGGGCTCTGAGCTTGCCAGCCAGCTCAGGGTGCCGACGTTGTTGCCTTGCTCGCTTTCAGCGCCGCCGTCAGAGCACAGCTCCGAAATTGCAAACGTCCAGCGACTGCTGCCACACGAAAGGTACCAGGACTCCCAGGAGTTCTTGGGCCTTGCCTTCCCTTGGCATCCCTTCCACAGCCCCACAAACCCTGGGGCTCCGAGCTTGCCAGCCAGCTCAGGGGGCCGACGTTATTGCCTTGCGCGCTTTCAGCGCCGTCGTCAGAGCCCAGCTCCGAAATTGAAACGTCCAGCGACTGCTCCCACACGAAAGGTGCCAGTACTCCCAGGAGTTCTTGGGCCTTGCCTTCCCTTGGCAGCCCTTCCACAGCCCCACAAACCCTGGGGCTCTGAGCTTGCCAGCCAGCTCAGGGTGCCCACGTTGTTGCCTTGCTTGCTGTTATTGCCACCGCCAGAGCCCAGCTCCGAAATTGCAAACGTCCAGCGACTGCTCCCACACGAAAGGTGCCAGGCCTCCCAGGTGTTGCTGGCCCTCGCCTTCCCTTGGCAGCACTTCCACAGCCCCACAAACCCTGGGGCTCCGAGCTTGCCAGCCAGCTCAGGGTGCCCACGTTGTTGCCTTGCTTGCTGTTATTGCCGCCGCCAGAGCTCAGCTCCGAAATTGCAAACGTCCAGCGACTGCTGCCACACGAAAGGTGCCAGGACTCCCAGGCGTTCTTGGGCCTTGCCTTCCCTTGGCAGCCCTTCCACAGCCCCGCAAAGCCTGGGGCTCTGAGTTTACCAGCCAGCTCAGGGTGCCCACGTTGTTGCCTTGCTCTCTTTCAGCGCCGTCAGAGCACAGCTCCAAAATTGGAAATGTCCAGCGTCTGCTCCCACACAAAAGGTTCCAGGACTGCAAGGAGTTGCTGGTCCTCGCCTTCCCTTGGCAGCCCTTCCACAGCTCCAGAAACCCTGGGGCTCCGAGTTTACCAGCCAGCTCAGGGTGCCCACGTTGTTGCCTTGCTCGCTCTCAGCACAGCCGCCAGAGCCGAGCTCCGAAATTGCAAACGTCCAGCGACTGCTGCCACACGAAAGGTGCCAGGACTCCCAGGAGTTCTTGGGCCTTGCCTTCCCTTGGCAGCCCTTCCACAGCCCCACAAACCCTGGGGCTCTGAGCTTGCCAGCCAGCTCAGGGTGCTGACGTTGTTGCCTTGCTCACTCTCAGCGCCGCCGCCAGAGCCCAGCTCCGAAATTGCAAACGTCCAGCGACTGCTCCCACACGAAAGGTGCCAGGACTCCCAGGTGTTGCTGGCCCTCGCCTTCCCTTGGCAGCCCTTCCACAGCCCCACAAACCCTGGGGCTCTGAGCTTGCCAACCAGCTCAGGCTGCCGATGTTGTTGCCTTGCTCGCTCTCAGCGCCGCCGCCAGAGCCGAGCTCCGAAATTGAAACGTCCAGCGACTGCTGCTACACGAAAGGTGCCAGGACTCCCAGGAGTTCTTGGGCCTTGCCTTCCCTTGGCAGCCCTTCCACAGCCCCACAAACCCTGGGGCTCCGAGCTTGCCAGCCAGCTCAGGGTGCTGACGTTGTTGCCTTGCTCGCTCCCAGCGCCGCCGCCAGAGCCCAGATCCAAAATTGCAAACGTTCAGCGACTGCTCCCACACGAAAGGTGCCAGTACTCCCAGGAGTTGCTGGTCCTCGCCTTCCCTTGGCAGCCCTTCCACAGCCCCACGAATCCTGGGGCTCTGAGCTTGCCAGCCAGCTCAGGGTGCCCACGTTGTTGCCTTGCTCGCTCTCAGCACAGCCGCCAGAGCCCAGCTCCGAAATTGCAAACGTCCAGCGACTGCTGCCACACGAAAGGTGCCAGGACTCCCAGGTGTTGCTGGCCCTCGCCTTCCCTTGGCAGCCCTTCCACAGCCCCACAAACCCTGGGGCTCTGAGCTTGCCAGCCAGCTCAGGGTGCCGACGTTGCTGCCTTGCTTGCTTTCAGAGCCGCCAGAGCACAGCTCCGAAATTGGAAATGTCCAGCGTCCGCTCCCACACAAAAGGCTCCAGGACTCCCAGGTGTTGCTGGTCCTCGCCTTCCCTTGGCAGCCCTTCCACAGCCCCACAAACCCTGGGGCTCCGAGCTTGCCAGCCAGCTCAGGTTGCTGACGTTGTTGCCTTGCTCGCTCTCAGCGCCGCCGCCAGAGCCCAGATCCGAAATTGCAAATGTCCAGCAACTGCTCCCACACGAAAGGTGCCAGGACTCCCAGGTGTTGCTGGCCCTCGCCTTCCCTTGGCAGCCCTTCCACAGCCCCACAAACCCTGGGGCTCCGAGCTTGCCAGCCAGCTCAGGGTGCTGACGTTGTTGCCTTGCTCGCTCTCAGCGCCGCCGCCAGAGCCCAGCTCCGAAATTGCAAACGTCCAGCGACTGCTCCCACACGAAAGGTGCCAGGACTCTCAGGAGTTCTTGGGCCTTGCCTTCCCTTGGCAGCCCTTCCACAGCCCCATAAACCCTGGGGCTCTGAGCTTGCCAGCCAGCTCAGGGTGCCGACGTTGTTGCCTTGCTCGCTTTCAGCGCCGCCGTCAGAGCACAGCTCCGAAATTGCAAACGTCCAGCGACTGCTGCCACACGAAAGGTACCAGGACTCCCAGGAGTTCTTGGGCCTTGCCTTCCCTTGGCATCCCTTCCACAGCCCCACAAACCCTGGGGCTCCGAGCTTGCCAGCCAGCTCAGGGGGCCGACGTTATTGCCTTGCGCGCTTTCAGCGCCGTCGTCAGAGCCCAGCTCCGAAATTGAAACGTCCAGCGACTGCTGCCACACGAAAGGTGCCAGTACTCCCAGGAGTTCTTGGGCCTTGCCTTCCCTTGGCAGCCCTTCCACAGCCCCACAAACCCTGGGGCTCTGAGCTTGCCAGCCAGCTCAGGGTGCCCACGTTGTTGCCTTGCTTGCTGTTATTGCCACCGCCAGAGCCCAGCTCCGAAATTGCAAACGTCCAGCGACTGCTCCCACACGAAAGGTGCCAGGCCTCCCAGGTGTTGCTGGCCCTCGCCTTCCCTTGGCAGCACTTCCACAGCCCCACAAACCCTGGGGCTCCGAGCTTGCCAGCCAGCTCAGGGTGCCCACGTTGTTGCCTTGCTTGCTGTTATTGCCGCCGCCAGAGCTCAGCTCCGAAATTGCAAACGTCCAGCGACTGCTGCCACACGAAAGGTGCCAGGACTCCCAGGCGTTCTTGGGCCTTGCCTTCCCTTGGCAGCCCTTCCACAGCCCCGCAAAGCCTGGGGCTCTGAGTTTACCAGCCAGCTCAGGGTGCCCACGTTGTTGCCTTGCTCTCTTTCAGCGCCGTCAGAGCACAGCTCCAAAATTGGAAATGTCCAGCGTCTGCTCCCACACAAAAGGTTCCAGGACTGCAAGGAGTTGCTGGTCCTCGCCTTCCCTTGGCAGCCCTTCCACAGCTCCAGAAACCCTGGGGCTCCGAGTTTACCAGCCAGCTCAGGGTGCCCACGTTGTTGCCTTGCTCGCTCTCAGCACAGCCGCCAGAGCCGAGCTCCGAAATTGCAAACGTCCAGCGACTGCTGCCACACGAAAGGTGCCAGGACTCCCAGGAGTTCTTGGGCCTTGCCTTCCCTTGGCAGCCCTTCCACAGCCCCACAAACCCTGGGGCTCTGAGCTTGCCAGCCAGCTCAGGGTGCTGACGTTGTTGCCTTGCTCACTCTCAGCGCCGCCGCCAGAGCCCAGCTCCGAAATTGCAAACGTCCAGCGACTGCTCCCACACGAAAGGTGCCAGGACTCCCAGGTGTTGCTGGCCCTCGCCTTCCCTTGGCAGCCCTTCCACAGCCCCACAAACCCTGGGGCTCTGAGCTTGCCAACCAGCTCAGGCTGCCGATGTTGTTGCCTTGCTCGCTCTCAGCGCCGCCGCCAGAGCCGAGCTCCGAAATTGAAACGTCCAGCGACTGCTGCTACACGAAAGGTGCCAGGACTCCCAGGAGTTCTTGGGCCTTGCCTTCCCTTGGCAGCCCTTCCACAGCCCCACAAACCCTGGGGCTCCGAGCTTGCCAGCCAGCTCAGGGTGCTGACGTTGTTGCCTTGCTCGCTCCCAGCGCCGCCGCCAGAGCCCAGATCCAAAATTGCAAACGTTCAGCGACTGCTCCCACACGAAAGGTGCCAGTACTCCCAGGAGTTGCTGGTCCTCGCCTTCCCTTGGCAGCCCTTCCACAGCCCCACGAATCCTGGGGCTCTGAGCTTGCCAGCCAGCTCAGGGTGCCCACGTTGTTGCCTTGCTCGCTCTCAGCACAGCCGCCAGAGCCCAGCTCCGAAATTGCAAACGTCCAGCGACTGCTGCCACACGAAAGGTGCCAGGACTCCCAGGTGTTGCTGGCCCTCGCCTTCCCTTGGCAGCCCTTCCACAGCCCCACAAACCCTGGGGCTCCGAGCTTGCCAGCCAGCTCAGGGTGCTGACGTTGTTGCCTTGCTCGCTCTAAGCGCTGCCGCCAGAGCCCAGCTCCAAAATTGCAAACGTCCAGCGACTGCTCCCACACGAAAGGTGCCAGGACTCCCAGGTGTTGCTGGCCCTCGCCTTCCCTTGGCAGCCCTTCCACAGCCCCACAAACCCTGGGGCTCCGAGCTTGCCAGCCAGCTCAGGTTGCTGACGTTGTTGCCTTGCTCGCTCTCTGCGCTGCCGGCAGAGCCCAGCTCCGAAATTGCAAACGTCCAGCGACTGCTCCCACACGAAAGGTGCCAGGCCTCCCAGGTGTTGCTGGTCCTCGCCTTCCCTTGGCAGCCCTTCCACAGCCCCACAAACCCTGGGGCTCCGAGCTTGCCAGCCAGCTCAGGGTGCCGACGTTGTTGCCTTGCTTGCTGTTATTGCCGCCGCCAGAGCCCAGATCCGAAATTGCAAACGTTCAGCGACTGCTGCCACACGAAAGGTGCCAGGACTCCCAGGAGTTCTTGGACCTCGCCTTCCCTTGGCAGCCCTTCCACAGCCCCACAAACCCTGGGGCTCTGAGCTTGCCAGCCAGCTCAGGGTGCCGACGTTGCTGCCTTGCTTGCTTTCAGAGCCGCCAGAGCACAGCTCCGAAATTGGAAATGTCCAGCGTCCGCTCCCACACAAAAGGCTCCAGGACTCCCAGGTGTTGCTGGTCCTCGCCTTCCCTTGGCAGCCCTTCCACAGCCCCACAAACCCTGGGGCTCCGAGCTTGCCAGCCAGCTCAGGGTGCCGACGTTGTTGCCTTGCTCGCTCTCAGCGCCGCCGCCAGAGCCCAGATCCGAAATTGCAAATGTCCAGCAACTGCTCCCACACGAAAGGTGCCAGGACTCCCAGGTGTTGCTGGCCCTCGCCTTCCCTTGGCAGCCCTTCCACAGCCCCACAAACCCTGGGGCTCCGAGCTTGCCAGCCAGCTCAGGGTGCTGACGTTGTTGCCTTGCTCGCTCTCAGCGCCGCCGCCAGAGCCCAGCTCCGAAATTGCAAACGTCCAGCGACTGCTCCCACACGAAAGGTGCCAGGACTCTCAGGAGTTCTTGGGCCTTGCCTTCCCTTGGCAGCCCTTCCACAGCCCCATAAACCCTGGGGCTCTGAGCTTGCCAGCCAGCTCAGGGTGCCGACGTTGTTGCCTTGCTCGCTTTCAGCGCCGCCGTCAGAGCCCAGCTCCGAAATTGCAAACGTCCAGCGACTGCTGCCACACGAAAGGTGCCAGGACTCCCAGGTGTTGCTGGCCCTCGCCTTCCCTTGGCAGCCCTTCCACAGCCCCACAAACCCTGGGGCTCCGGCCTTGCCAGCCAGCTCAGGGTGCCCACGTTGTTGCCTTGCTTGCTGTTATTGCCACCGCCAGAGCCCAGCTCCGAAATTGCAAACGTCCAGCGACTGCTCCCACACGAAAGGTGCCAGGACTCCCAGGCGTTCTTGGGCCTTGCCTTCCCTTGGCAGCCCTTCCACAGCCCCGCAAAGCCTGGGGCTCTGAGTTTACCAGCCAGCTCAGGGTGCCCACGTTGTTGCCTTGCTCTCTTTCAGCGCCGTCAGAGCACAGCTCCAAAATTGGAAATGTCCAGCGTCTGCTCCCACACAAAAGGTTCCAGGACTGCAAGGAGTTGCTGGTCCTCGCCTTCCCTTGGCAGCCCTTCCACAGCTCCAGAAACCCTGGGGCTCCGAGTTTACCAGCCAGCTCAGGGTGCCCACGTTGTTGCCTTGCTCGCTCTCAGCACAGCCGCCAGAGCCGAGCTCCGAAATTGCAAACGTCCAGCGACTGCTGCCACACGAAAGGTGCCAGGACTCCCAGGAGTTCTTGGGCCTTGCCTTCCCTTGGCAGCCCTTCCACAGCCCCACAAACCCTGGGGCTCTGAGCTTGCCAGCCAGCTCAGGGTGCTGACGTTGTTGCCTTGCTCACTCTCAGCGCCGCCGCCAGAGCCCAGCTCCGAAATTGCAAACGTCCAGCGACTGCTGCTACACGAAAGGTGCCAGGACTCCCAGGTGTTGCTGGCCCTCGCCTTCCCTTGGCAGCCCTTCCACAGCCCCACAAACCCTGGGGCTCTGAGCTTGCCAACCAGCTCAGGCTGCCGATGTTGTTGCCTTGCTCGCTCTCAGCGCCGCCGCCAGAGCCGAGCTCCGAAATTGAAACGTCCAGCGACTGCTGCTACACGAAAGGTGCCAGGACTCCCAGGAGTTCTTGGGCCTTGCCTTCCCTTGGCAGCCCTTCCACAGCCCCACAAACCCTGGGGCTCCGAGCTTGCCAGCCAGCTCAGGGTGCTGACGTTGTTGCCTTGCTCGCTCCCAGCGCCGCCGCCAGAGCCCAGATCCAAAATTGCAAACGTTCAGCGACTGCTCCCACACGAAAGGTGCCAGTACTCCCAGGAGTTGCTGGTCCTCGCCTTCCCTTGGCAGCCCTTCCACAGCCCCACGAATCCTGGGGCTCTGAGCTTGCCAGCCAGCTCAGGGTGCCCACGTTGTTGCCTTGCTCGCTCTCAGCACAGCCGCCAGAGCCCAGCTCCGAAATTGCAAACGTCCAGCGACTGCTGCCACACGAAAGGTGCCAGGACTCCCAGGTGTTGCTGGCCCTCGCCTTCCCTTGGCAGCCCTTCCACAGCCCCACAAACCCTGGGGCTCCGAGCTTGCCAGCCAGCTCAGGGTGCTGACGTTGTTGCCTTGCTCGCTCTCAGCGCTGCCGCCAGAGCCCAGCTCCAAAATTGCAAACGTCCAGCGACTGCTCCCACACGAAAGGTGCCAGGACTCCCAGGTGTTGCTGGCCCTCGCCTTCCCTTGGCAGCCCTTCCACAGCCCCACAAACCCTGGGGCTCCGAGCTTGCCAGCCAGCTCAGGTTGCTGACGTTGTTGCCTTGCTCGCTCTCTGCGCTGCCGGCAGAGCCCAGCTCCGAAATTGCAAACGTCCAGCGACTGCTCCCACACGAAAGGTGCCAGGCCTCCCAGGTGTTGCTGGTCCTCGCCTTCCCTTGGCAGCCCTTCCACAGCCCCACAAACCCTGGGGCTCCGAGCTTGCCAGCCAGCTCAGGGTGCCGACGTTGTTGCCTTGCTTGCTGTTATTGCCGCCGCCAGAGCCCAGATCCGAAATTGCAAACGTTCAGCGACTGCTGCCACACGAAAGGTGCCAGGACTCCCAGGAGTTCTTGGACCTCGCCTTCCCTTGGCAGCCCTTCCACAGCCCCACAAACCCTGGGGCTCCGAGCTTGCCAGCCAGCTCAGGGTGCCCAGGTTGTTGCCTTGCTCGCTCTCAGCACAGCCGCCAGAGCCCAGCTCCGAAATTGCAAACGTCCAGCGACTGCTCCCACACAAAAGGTGCCAGGACTCCCAGGTGTTGCTGGTCCTCGCCTTCCCTTGGCAGCCCTTCCACAGCCCCACAAACGCTGGGGCTCTGAGCTTGCCAGCCAGCTCAGGGTGCCCACGTTGTTTCCTTGCTTGCTGTTATTGCCGCCGCCAGAGCCCAGATCCGAAATTGCAAACGTCCAGCGACTGCTCCCACACAAAAGGTGCCAGGACTCCCAGGTGTTGCTGGCCCTCGCCTTCCCTTGGCAGCCCTTCCACAGCCCCACAAACCCTGGGGCTCTGAGCTTGCCAGCCAGCTCAGGGTGCCCACGTTGTTGCCTTGCTTGCTTTCAGCGCCGTCAGAGCACAGACCCAAATTTGGAAATGTCCAGCGTCCGCTCCCACACGAAAGGTGCCAGGCCTCCCAGGTGTTGCTGGCCCTCGCCTTCCCTTGGCAGCCCTTCCACAGCCCCACAAACCCTGGGGCTCCGAGCTTGCCAGCCAGCTCAGGGTGCCCACGTTGTTGCCTTGCTCGCTCTCAGCACAGCCGCCAGAGCCCAGCTCCGAAACTGGAAATGTCCAGTGTCTGCTCCCACACGAAAGGTGCCAGGACTCCCAGGAGTTGCTGGTCCTCGCCTTCCCTTGGTAGCCCTTCCACAACCCCACAAACCCTGGGGCTCCGAGCTTGCGAGCCAGCTCAGGGTGCCCAGGTTGTTGCCTTGCTCGCTCTCAGCACAGCCGCCAGAGCCCAGATCCGAAATTGCAAACGTCCAGCGACTGCTGCCACACGAAAGGTGCCAGGCCTCCCAGGTGTTGCTGGCCCTCGCCTTCCCTTGGCAGCCCTTCCACAGCCCCACAAACCCTGGGGCTCCGAGCTTGCCAGCCAGCTCAGGGTGCCGACGTTGTTGCCTTGCTTGCTGTTATTGCCGCCGCCAGAGCCCAGATCCGAAATTGCAAACGTTCAGCGACTGCTGCCACACGAAAGGTGCCAGTACTCCCAGGAGTTGCTGGTCCTCGCCTTCCCTTGGCAGCCCTTCCACAGCCCCACGAATCCTGGGGCTCTGAGCTTGCCAGCCAGCTCAGGGTGCCCACGTTGTTGCCTTGCTCGCTCTCAGCACAGCCGCCAGAGCCCAGCTCCGAAATTGCAAACGTCCAGCGACTGCTGCCACACGAAAGGTGCCAGGACTCCCAGGTGTTGCTGGCCCTCGCCTTCCCTTGGCAGCCCTTCCACAGCCCCACAAACCCTGGGGCTCCGAGCTTGCCAGCCAGCTCAGGGTGCTGACGTTGTTGCCTTGCTCGCTCTCAGCGCTGCCGCCAGAGCCCAGCTCCAAAATTGCAAACGTCCAGCGACTGCTCCCACACGAAAGGTGCCAGGACTCCCAGGTGTTGCTGGCCCTCGCCTTCCCTTGGCAGCCCTTCCACAGCCCCACAAACCCTGGGGCTCCGAGCTTGCCAGCCAGCTCAGGTTGCTGACGTTGTTGCCTTGCTCGCTCTCTGCGCTGCCGGCAGAGCCCAGCTCCGAAATTGCAAACGTCCAGCGACTGCTCCCACACGAAAGGTGCCAGGCCTCCCAGGTGTTGCTGGTCCTCGCCTTCCCTTGGCAGCCCTTCCACAGCCCCACAAACCCTGGGGCTCCGAGCTTGCCAGCCAGCTCAGGGTGCCGACGTTGTTGCCTTGCTTGCTGTTATTGCCGCCGCCAGAGCCCAGATCCGAAATTGCAAACGTTCAGCGACTGCTGCCACACGAAAGGTGCCAGGACTCCCAGGAGTTCTTGGACCTCGCCTTCCCTTGGCAGCCCTTCCACAGCCCCACAAACCCTGGGGCTCCGAGCTTGCCAGCCAGCTCAGGGTGCCCAGGTTGTTGCCTTGCTCGCTCTCAGCACAGCCGCCAGAGCCCAGCTCCGAAATTGCAAACGTCCAGCGACTGCTCCCACACAAAAGGTGCCAGGACTCCCAGGTGTTGCTGGTCCTCGCCTTCCCTTGGCAGCCCTTCCACAGCCCCACAAACGCTGGGGCTCTGAGCTTGCCAGCCAGCTCAGGGTGCCCACGTTGTTTCCTTGCTTGCTGTTATTGCCGCCGCCAGAGCCCAGATCCGAAATTGCAAACGTCCAGCGACTGCTCCCACACAAAAGGTGCCAGGACTCCCAGGTGTTGCTGGCCCTCGCCTTCCCTTGGCAGCCCTTCCACAGCCCCACAAACCCTGGGGCTCTGAGCTTGCCAGCCAGCTCAGGGTGCCCACGTTGTTGCCTTGCTTGCTTTCAGCGCCGTCAGAGCACAGACCCAAATTTGGAAATGTCCAGCGTCCGCTCCCACACGAAAGGTGCCAGGCCTCCCAGGTGTTGCTGGCCCTCGCCTTCCCTTGGCAGCCCTTCCACAGCCCCACAAACCCTGGGGCTCCGAGCTTGCCAGCCAGCTCAGGGTGCCCACGTTGTTGCCTTGCACGCTCTCAGCACAGCCGCCAGAACCCAGCTCCGAAACTGGAAATGTCCAGTGTCTGCTCCCACACGAAAGGTGCCAGGACTCCCAGGAGTTGCTGGTCCTCGCCTTCCCTTGGTAGCCCTTCCACAACCCCACAAACCCTGGGGCTCCGAGCTTGCGAGCCAGCTCAGGGTGCCCAGGTTGTTGCCTTGCTCGCTCTCAGCACAGCCGCCAGAGCCCAGATCCGAAATTGCAAACGTCCAGCGACTGCTGCCACACGAAAGGTGCCAGGCCTCCCAGGTGTTGCTGGCCCTCGCCTTCCCTTGGCAGCCCTTCCACAGCCCCACAAACCCTGGGGCTCCGAGCTTGCCAGCCAGCTCAGGGTGCCGACGTTGTTGCCTTGCTTGCTGTTATTGCCGCCGCCAGAGCCCAGATCCGAAATTGCAAACGTTCAGCGACTGCTCCCACACGAAAGGTGCCAGTACTCCCAGGAGTTGCTGGTCCTCGCCTTCCCTTGGCAGCCCTTCCACAGCCCCACGAATCCTGGGGCTCTGAGCTTGCCAGCCAGCTCAGGGTGCCCACGTTGTTGCCTTGCTCGCTCTCAGCACTGCCGCCAGAGCCCAGCTCCGAAATTGCAAACGTCCAGCGACTGCTGCCACACGAAAGGTGCCAGGACTCCCAGGAGTTCTTGGACCTCGCCTTCCCTTGGCAGCCCTTCCACAGCCCCACAAACCCTGGGGCTCCGAGCTTGCCAGCCAGCTCAGGGTGCTGACGTTGTTGCCTTGCTTGCTTTCAGCGCCGCCAGAGCACAGCTCCAAAATTGGAAATGTCCAGCGTCCGCTCCCACACAAAAGGTTCCAGGAGTCCCAGGTGTTGCTGGTACTCGCCTTCCCTTGGCAGCCCTTCCACAGCTCCACAAACCCTGGGGCTCCGAGCTTGCCAGCCAGCTCAGGGTGCCGACGTTGTTGCCTTGCTTGCTGTTATTGCCGCCGCCAGAGCCCAGCTCCGAAATTGCAAACGTCCAGCGACTGCTCCCACATGAATGGTGCCAGGCCTCCCAGGTGTTGCTGGCCCTCGCCTTCCCTTGGCAGCCCTTCCACAGCCCCACAAACCCTGGGGCTCTGAGCTTGCCAACCAGCTCAGGCTGCCGATGTTGTTGCCTTGCTCGCTCTCAGCGCCGCCGCCAGAGCCGAGCTCCGAAATTGAAACGTCCAGCGACTGCTGCTACACGAAAGGTGCCAGGACTCCCAGGAGTTCTTGGGCCTTGCCTTCCCTTGGCAGCCCTTCCACAGCCCCACAAACCCTGGGGCTCCGAGCTTGCCAGCCAGCTCAGGGTGCTGACGTTGTTGCCTTGCTCGCTCCCAGCGCCGCCGCCAGAGCCCAGCTCCGAAATTGCAAACGTCCAGCGACTGCTCCCACACGAAAGGTGCCAGGACTCCCAGGTGTTGCTGGCCCTCGCCTTCCCTTGGCAGCCCTTCCACAGCCCCACAAACCCTGGGGCTCCGAGCTTGCCAGCCAGCTCAGGGTGCCGACGTTGCTGCCTTGCTTGCTTTCAGAGCCGCCAGAGCACAGCTCCGAAATTGGAAATGTCCAGCGTCCGCTCCCACACAAAAGGCTCCAGGCCTCCCAGGTGTTGCTGGTCCTCGCCTTCCCTTGGCAGCCCTTCCACAGCCCCACAAACCCTGGGGCTCCGAGCTTGCCAGCCAGCTCAGGTTGCTGACGTTGTTGCCTTGCTCGCTCTCAGCGCCGCCGCCAGAGCCCAGCTCCGAAATTGCAAATGTCCAGCAACTGCTCCCACACGAAAGGTGCCAGGACTCCCAGGTGTTGCTGGCCCTCGCCTTCCCTTGGCAGCCCTTCCACAGCCCCACAAACCCTGGGGCTCCGAGCTTGCCAGCCAGCTCAGGGTGCTGACGTTGTTGCCTTGCTCGCTCTCAGCGCCGCCGCCAGAGCCCAGCTCCGAAATTGCAAACGTCCAGCGACTGCTCCCACACGAAAGGTGCCAGGACTCTCAGGAGTTCTTGGGCCTTGCCTTCCCTTGGCAGCCCTTCCACAGCCCCATAAACCCTGGGGCTCTGAGCTTGCCAGCCAGCTCAGGGTGCCGACGTTGTTGCCTTGCTCGCTTTCAGCGCCGCCGTCAGAGCACAGCTCCGAAATTGCAAACGTCCAGCGACTGCTGCCACACGAAAGGTACCAGGACTCCCAGGAGTTCTTGGGCCTTGCCTTCCCTTGGCATCCCTTCCACAGCCCCACAAACCCTGGGGCTCCGAGCTTGCCAGCCAGCTCAGGGGGCCGACGTTATTGCCTTGCGCGCTTTCAGCGCCGTCGTCAGAGCCCAGCTCCGAAATTGAAACGTCCAGCGACTGCTGCCACACGAAAGGTGCCAGTACTCCCAGGAGTTCTTGGGCCTTGCCTTCCCTTGGCAGCCCTTCCACAGCCCCACAAACCCTGGGGCTCTGAGCTTGCCAGCCAGCTCAGGGTGCCCACGTTGTTGCCTTGCTTGCTGTTATTGCCACCGCCAGAGCCCAGCTCCGAAATTGCAAACGTCCAGCGACTGCTCCCACACGAAAGGTGCCAGGACTCCCAGGTGTTGCTGGCCCTCGCCTTCCCTTGGCAGCACTTCCACAGCCCCACAAACCCTGGGGCTCCGAGCTTGCCAGCCAGCTCAGGGTGCCCACGTTGTTGCCTTGCTTGCTGTTATTGCCGCCGCCAGAGCTCAGCTCCGAAATTGCAAACGTCCAGCGACTGCTCCCACACGAAAGGTGCCAGGACTCCCAGGCGTTCTTGGGCCTTGCCTTCCCTTGGCAGCCCTTCCACAGCCCCACAAACCCTGGGGCTCTGAGCTTGCCAGCCAGCTCAGGGTGCCCACGTTGTTGCCTTGCTTGCTTTCAGAGCCGCCAGAGCACAGCTCCAAAATTGGAAATGTCCAGCGTCTGCTCCCAGAAGAAAGGTTCCAGGACTGCAAGGAGCTGCTGGTCCTCGCCTTCCCTTGGCAGCCCTTCCACAGCCCCGCAAAGCCTGGGGCTCTGAGTTTACCAGCCAGCTCAGGGTGCCCACGTTGTTGCCTTGCTCTCTTTCAGCGCCGTCAGAGCACAGCTCCAAAATTGGAAATGTCCAGCGTCTGCTCCCACACAAAAGGTTCCAGGACTGCAAGGAGTTGCTGGTCCTCGCCTTCCCTTGGCAGCCCTTCCACAGCTCCAGAAACCCTGGGGCTCTGAGTTTACCAGCCAGCTCAGGGTGCCCACGTTGTTGCCTTGCTCGCTCTCAGCACAGCCGCCAGAGCCGAGCTCCGAAATTGCAAACGTCCAGCGACTGCTGCCACACGAAAGGTGCCAGGACTCCCAGGAGTTCTTGGGCCTTGCCTTCCCTTGGCAGCCCTTCCACAGCCCCACAAACCCTGGGGCTCTGAGCTTGCCAGCCAGCTCAGGGTGCTGACGTTGTTGCCTTGCTCACTCTCAGCGCCGCCGCCAGAGCCCAGCTCCGAAATTGCAAACGTCCAGCGACTGCTGCCACACGAAAGGTGCCAGGACTCCCAGGTGTTGCTGGCCCTCGCCTTCCCTTGGCAGCCCTTCCACAGCCCCACAAACCCTGGGGCTCTGAGCTTGCCAACCAGCTCAGGCTGCCGATGTTGTTGCCTTGCTCGCTCTCAGCGCCGCCGCCAGAGCCGAGCTCCGAAATTGAAACGTCCAGCGACTGCTCCCACACGAAAGGTGCCAGGACTCCCAGGAGTTCTTGGGCCTTGCCTTCCCTTGGCAGCCCTTCCACAGCCCCACAAACCCTGGGGCTCTGAGCTTGCCAGCCATCTCAGGGTGCTGACGTTGTTGCCTTGCTCGCTCCCAGCGCCGCCGCCAGAGCCCAGCTCCGAAATTGCAAACGTCCAGCGACTGCTGCCACACGAAAGGTGCCAGGACTCCCAGGTGTTGCTGGCCCTCGCCTTCCCTTGGCAGCCCTTCCACAGCCCCACAAACCCTGGGGCTCTGAGCTTGCCAGCCAGCTCAGTGGGCCGACGTTGTTGCCTTGCTTGCTGTTATTGCCACCGCCAGAGCCCAGCTCCGAAATTGCAAACGTCCAGCGACTGCTCCCACACGAAAGGTGCCAGGACTCCCAGGAGTTCTTGGGCCTTGCCTTCCCTTGGCAGCCCTTCCACAGCCCCACAAACCCTGGGGCTCCGAGCTTGCCAGCCAGCTCAGGGTGCTGACGTTGTTGCCTTGCTCGCTCCCAGCGCCGCCGCCAGAGCCCAGCTCCGAAATTGCAAACGTCCAGCGACTGCTCCCACACGAAAGGTGCCAGGACTCCCAGGTGTTGCTGGCCCTCGCCTTCCCTTGGCAGCCCTTCCACAGCCCCACAAACCCTGGGGCTCCGAGCTTGCCAGCCAGTTCAGGGTGCCCACGTTGTTGCCTTGCTTGCTTTCAGCGCCTTCAGAGCACAGCTCCAAAATTGGAAATGTCCAGCGTCCGCTCCCACACAAAAGGTTCCAGGAGTCCCAGGTGTTGCTGGTCCTCGCCTTCCCTTGGCAGCCCTTCCACAGCTCCACAAACCCTGGGGCTCCGAGCTTGCCAGCCAGCTCAGGGTGCCGACGTTGTTGCCTTGCTTGCTGTTATTGCCGCCGCCAGAGCCCAGCTCCGAAATTGCAAACGTCCAGCGACTGCTCCCACATGAAAGGTGCCAGGCCTCCCAGGTGTTGCTGGCCCTCGCCTTCCCTTGGCAGCCCTTCCACAGCCCCACAAACCCTGGGGCTCTGAGCTTGCCAACCAGCTCAGGCTGCCGATGTTGTTGCCTTGCTCGCTCTCAGCGCCGCCGCCAGAGCCGAGCTCCGAAATTGAAACGTCCAGCGACTGCTGCTACACGAAAGGTGCCAGGACTCCCAGGAGTTCTTGGGCCTTGCCTTCCCTTGGCAGCCCTTCCACAGCCCCACAAACCCTGGGGCTCCGAGCTTGCCAGCCAGCTCAGGGTGCTGACGTTGTTGCCTTGCTCGCTCCCAGCGCCGCCGCCAGAGCCCAGCTCCGAAATTGCAAATGTCCAGCGACTGCTCCCACACGAAAGGTGCCAGGACTCCCAGGTGTTGCTGGCCCTCGCCTTCCCTTGGCAGCCCTTCCACAGCCCCACAAACCCTGGGGCTCTGAGCTTGCCAGCCAGCTCAGGGTGCCGACGTTGCTGCCTTGCTTGCTTTCAGAGCCGCCAGAGCACAGCTCCGAAATTGGAAATGTCCAGCGTCCGCTCCCACACAAAAGGCTCCAGGACTCCCAGGTGTTGCTGGTCCTCGCCTTCCCTTGGCAGCCCTTCCACAGCCCCACAAACCCTGGGGCTCCGAGCTTGCCAGCCAGCTCAGGGTGCTGACGTTGTTGCCTTGCTCGCTCTCAGCGCCGCCGCCAGAGCCCAGATCCGAAATTGCAAATGTCCAGCAACTGCTCCCACACGAAAGGTGCCAGGACTCCCAGGTGTTGCTGGCCCTCGCCTTCCCTTGGCAGCCCTTCCACAGCCCCACAAACCCTGGGGCTCCGAGCTTGCCAGCCAGCTCAGGGTGCTGACGTTGTTGCCTTGCTCGCTCTCAGCGCCGCCGCCAGAGCCCAGCTCCGAAATTGCAAACGTCCAGCGACTGCTCCCACACGAAAGGTGCCAGGACTCTCAGGAGTTCTTGGGCCTTGCCTTCCCTTGGCAGCCCTTCCACAGCCCCATAAACCCTGGGGCTCTGAGCTTGCCAGCCAGCTCAGGGTGCCGACGTTGTTGCCTTGCTCGCTTTCAGCGCCGCCGTCAGAGCACAGCTCCGAAATTGCAAACGTCCAGCGACTGCTGCCACACGAAAGGTACCAGGACTCCCAGGAGTTCTTGGGCCTTGCCTTCCCTTGGCATCCCTTCCACAGCCCCACAAACCCTGGGGCTCCGAGCTTGCCAGCCAGCTCAGGGGGCCGACGTTATTGCCTTGCGCGCTTTCAGCGCCGTCGTCAGAGCCCAGCTCCGAAATTGAAACGTCCAGCGACTGCTGCCACACGAAAGGTGCCAGTACTCCCAGGAGTTCTTGGGCCTTGCCTTCCCTTGGCAGCCCTTCCACAGCCCCACAAACCCTGGGGCTCTGAGCTTGCCAGCCAGCTCAGGGTGCCCACGTTGTTGCCTTGCTTGCTGTTATTGCCACCGCCAGAGCCCAGCTCCGAAATTGCAAACGTCCAGCGACTGCTCCCACACGAAAGGTGCCAGGCCTCCCAGGTGTTGCTGGCCCTCGCCTTCCCTTGGCAGCACTTCCACAGCCCCACAAACCCTGGGGCTCCGAGCTTGCCAGCCAGCTCAGGGTGCCCACGTTGTTGCCTTGCTTGCTGTTATTGCCGCCGCCAGAGCTCAGCTCCGAAATTGCAAACGTCCAGCGACTGCTCCCACACGAAAGGTGCCAGGACTCCCAGGCGTTCTTGGGCCTTGCCTTCCCTTGGCAGCCCTTCCACAGCCCCGCAAAGCCTGGGGCTCTGAGTTTACCAGCCAGCTCAGGGTGCCCACGTTGTTGCCTTGCTCTCTTTCAGCGCCGTCAGAGCACAGCTCCAAAATTGGAAATGTCCAGCGTCTGCTCCCACACAAAAGGTTCCAGGACTGCAAGGAGTTGCTGGTCCTCGCCTTCCCTTGGCAGCCCTTCCACAGCTCCAGAAACCCTGGGGCTCCGAGTTTACCAGCCAGCTCAGGGTGCCCACGTTGTTGCCTTGCTCGCTCTCAGCACAGCCGCCAGAGCCGAGCTCCGAAATTGCAAACGTCCAGCGACTGCTGCCACACGAAAGGTGCCAGGACTCCCAGGAGTTCTTGGGCCTTGCCTTCCCTTGGCAGCCCTTCCACAGCCCCACAAACCCTGGGGCTCTGAGCTTGCCAGCCAGCTCAGGGTGCTGACGTTGTTGCCTTGCTCACTCTCAGCGCCGCCGCCAGAGCCCAGCTCCGAAATTGCAAACGTCCAGCGACTGCTCCCACACGAAAGGTGCCAGGACTCCCAGGTGTTGCTGGCCCTCGCCTTCCCTTGGCAGCCCTTCCACAGCCCCACAAACCCTGGGGCTCTGAGCTTGCCAACCAGCTCAGGCTGCCGATGTTGTTGCCTTGCTCGCTCTCAGCGCCGCCGCCAGAGCCGAGCTCCGAAATTGAAACGTCCAGCGACTGCTGCTACACGAAAGGTGCCAGGCCTCCCAGGAGTTCTTGGGCCTTGCCTTCCCTTGGCAGCCCTTCCACAGCCCCACAAACCCTGGGGCTCCGAGCTTGCCAGCCAGCTCAGGGTGCTGACGTTGTTGCCTTGCTCGCTCCCAGCGCCGCCGCCAGAGCCCAGATCCAAAATTGCAAACGTTCAGCGACTGCTCCCACACGAAAGGTGCCAGTACTCCCAGGAGTTGCTGGTCCTCGCCTTCCCTTGGCAGCCCTTCCACAGCCCCACGAATCCTGGGGCTCTGAGCTTGCCAGCCAGCTCAGGGTGCCCACGTTGTTGCCTTGCTCGCTCTCAGCACAGCCGCCAGAGCCCAGCTCCGAAATTGCAAACGTCCAGCGACTGCTGCCACACGAAAGGTGCCAGGACTCCCAGGTGTTGCTGGCCCTCGCCTTCCCTTGGCAGCCCTTCCACAGCCCCACAAACCCTGGGGCTCCGAGCTTGCCAGCCAGCTCAGGGTGCTGACGTTGTTGCCTTGCTCGCTCTCAGCGCTGCCGCCAGAGCCCAGCTCCAAAATTGCAAACGTCCAGCGACTGCTCCCACACGAAAGGTGCCAGGACTCCCAGGTGTTGCTGGCCCTCGCCTTCCCTTGGCAGCCCTTCCACAGCCCCACAAACCCTGGGGCTCCGAGCTTGCCAGCCAGCTCAGGTTGCTGACGTTGTTGCCTTTCTCGCTCTCTGCGCTGCCGGCAGAGCCCAGCTCCGAAATTGCAAACGTCCAGCGACTGCTCCCACACGAAAGGTGCCAGGCCTCCCAGGTGTTGCTGGCCCTCGACTTCCCTTGGCAGCCCTTCCAAAGCCCCACCAACCCTGGGGCTCCGAGCTTGCCAGCCAGCTCAGGGTGCTGACGTTGTTGCCTTGCTCGCTCTCAGCGCTGCCGCCAGAGCCCAGCTCCGAAATTGCAAACGTCCAGCGACTGCTGCCACACGAAAGGTGCCAGGACTCCCAGGTGTTGCTGGCCCTCGCCTTCCCTTGGCAGCCCTTCCACAGCCCCACAAACCCTGGGGCTCTGAGCTTGCCAGCCAGCTCAGGGTGCCCACGTTGTTGCCTTGCTTGCTGTTATTGCCACCGCCAGAGCCCAGCTCCGAAATTGCAAACGTCCAGCGACTGCTCCCACACGAAAGGTGCCAGGCCTCCCAGGTGTTGCTGGCCCTCGCCTTCCCTTGGCAGCACTTCCACAGCCCCACAAACCCTGGGGCTCCGAGCTTGCCAGCCAGCTCAGGGTGCCCACGTTGTTGCCTTGCTTGCTGTTATTGCCGCCGCCAGAGCTCAGCTCCGAAATTGCAAACGTCCAGCGACTGCTCCCACACGAAAGGTGCCAGGACTCCCAGGCGTTCTTGGGCCTTGCCTTCCCTTGGCAGCCCTTCCACAGCCCCGCAAAGCCTGGGGCTCTGAGTTTACCAGCCAGCTCAGGGTGCCCACGTTGTTGCCTTGCTCTCTTTCAGCGCCGTCAGAGCACAGCTCCAAAATTGGAAATGTCCAGCGTCTGCTCCCACACAAAAGGTTCCAGGACTGCAAGGAGTTGCTGGTCCTCGCCTTCCCTTGGCAGCCCTTCCACAGCTCCAGAAACCCTGGGGCTCCGAGTTTACCAGCCAGCTCAGGGTGCCCACGTTGTTGCCTTGCTCGCTCTCAGCACAGCCGCCAGAGCCGAGCTCCGAAATTGCAAACGTCCAGCGACTGCTGCCACACGAAAGGTGCCAGGACTCCCAGGAGTTCTTGGGCCTTGCCTTCCCTTGGCAGCCCTTCCACAGCCCCACAAACCCTGGGGCTCTGAGCTTGCCAGCCAGCTCAGGGTGCTGACGTTGTTGCCTTGCTCACTCTCAGCGCCGCCGCCAGAGCCCAGCTCCGAAATTGCAAACGTCCAGCGACTGCTCCCACACGAAAGGTGCCAGGACTCCCAGGTGTTGCTGGCCCTCGCCTTCCCTTGGCAGCCCTTCCACAGCCCCACAAACCCTGGGGCTCTGAGCTTGCCAACCAGCTCAGGCTGCCGATGTTGTTGCCTTGCTCGCTCTCAGCGCCGCCGCCAGAGCCGAGCTCCGAAATTGAAACGTCCAGCGACTGCTGCTACACGAAAGGTGCCAGGCCTCCCAGGAGTTCTTGGGCCTTGCCTTCCCTTGGCAGCCCTTCCACAGCCCCACAAACCCTGGGGCTCCGAGCTTGCCAGCCAGCTCAGGGTGCTGACGTTGTTGCCTTGCTCGCTCCCAGCGCCGCCGCCAGAGCCCAGATCCAAAATTGCAAACGTTCAGCGACTGCTCCCACACGAAAGGTGCCAGTACTCCCAGGAGTTGCTGGTCCTCGCCTTCCCTTGGCAGCCCTTCCACAGCCCCACGAATCCTGGGGCTCTGAGCTTGCCAGCCAGCTCAGGGTGCCCACGTTGTTGCCTTGCTCGCTCTCAGCACAGCCGCCAGAGCCCAGCTCCGAAATTGCAAACGTCCAGCGACTGCTGCCACACGAAAGGTGCCAGGACTCCCAGGTGTTGCTGGCCCTCGCCTTCCCTTGGCAGCCCTTCCACAGCCCCACAAACCCTGGGGCTCCGAGCTTGCCAGCCAGCTCAGGGTGCTGACGTTGTTGCCTTGCTCGCTCTCAGCGCTGCCGCCAGAGCCCAGCTCCAAAATTGCAAACGTCCAGCGACTGCTCCCACACGAAAGGTGCCAGGACTCCCAGGTGTTGCTGGCCCTCGCCTTCCCTTGGCAGCCCTTCCACAGCCCCACAAACCCTGGGGCTCCGAGCTTGCCAGCCAGCTCAGGTTGCTGACGTTGTTGCCTTTCTCGCTCTCTGCGCTGCCGGCAGAGCCCAGCTCCGAAATTGCAAACGTCCAGCGACTGCTCCCACACGAAAGGTGCCAGGCCTCCCAGGTGTTGCTGGCCCTCGACTTCCCTTGGCAGCCCTTCCAAAGCCCCACCAACCCTGGGGCTCCGAGCTTGCCAGCCAGCTCAGGGTGCTGACGTTGTTGCCTTGCTCGCTCTCAGCGCTGCCGCCAGAGCCCAGCTCCGAAATTGCAAACGTCCTGCGACTGCTCCCACACGAAAGGTGCCAGGACTCCCAGGTGTTGCTGGCCCTCGCCTTCCCTTGGCAGCCCTTCCACAGCCCCACAAACCCTGGGGCTCTGAGCTTGCCAGCCAGCTCAGGGTGCCCACGTTGTTGCCTTGCTTGCTTTCAGCGCCGTCAGAGCACAGACCCAAATTTGGAAATGTCCAGCGTCCGCTCCCACACGAAAGGTGCCAGGCCTCCCAGGTGTTGCTGGCCCTCGCCTTCCCTTGGCAGCCCTTCCACAGCCCCACAAACCCTGGGGCTCCGAGCTTGCCAGCCAGCTCAGGGTGCCCACGTTGTTGCCTTGCTCGCTCTCAGCACAGCCGCCAGAGCCCAGCTCCGAAACTGGAAATGTCCAGTGTCTGCTCCCACACGAAAGGTGCCAGGACTCCCAGGAGTTGCTGGTCCTCGCCTTCCCTTGGTAGCCCTTCCACAACCCCACAAACCCTGGGGCTCCGAGCTTGCGAGCCAGCTCAGGGTGCCCAGGTTGTTGCCTTGCTCGCTCTCAGCACAGCCGTCAGAGCCCAGATCCGAAATTGCAAACGTCCAGCGACTGCTGCCACACGAAAGGTGCCAGGCCTCCCAGGTGTTGCTGGCCCTCGCCTTCCCTTGGCAGCCCTTCCACAGCCCCACAAACCCTGGGGCTCCGAGCTTGCCAGCCAGCTCAGGGTGCCGACGTTGTTGCCTTGCTTGCTGTTATTGCCGCCGCCAGAGCCCAGATCCGAAATTGCAAACGTTCAGCGACTGCTCCCACACGAAAGGTGCCAGTACTCCCAGGAGTTGCTGGTCCTCGCCTTCCCTTGGCAGCCCTTCCACAGCCCCACGAATCCTGGGGCTCTGAGCTTGCCAGCCAGCTCAGGGTGCCCACGTTGTTGCCTTGCTCGCTCTCAGCACTGCCGCCAGAGCCCAGCTCCGAAATTGCAAACGTCCAGCGACTGCTGCCACACGAAAGGTGCCAGGACTCCCAGGAGTTCTTGGACCTCGCCTTCCCTTGGCAGCCCTTCCACAGCCCCACAAACCCTGGAGCTCTGAGCTTGCCAGCCAGCTCAGGGTGCCCACGTTGTTGCCTTGCTTGCTTTCAGCGCCGTCAGAGCACAGCTCCAAAATTGGAAATGTCCAGCGTCCGCTCCCACACAAAAGATTCCAGGACTGCAAGGAGTTGCTGGCCCTCGCCTTCCCTTGGCAGCCCTTCCACAGCTCCAGAAACCCTGGGGCTCCGAGCTTGCCAGCCAGCTCAGGGTGCCCACGTTGTTGCCTTGCTCGCTCTCAGCACTGCCGCCAGAGCCCAGCTCCGAAATTACAAACGTCCAGCGACTGCTGCCACACGAAAGGTGCCAGGCCTCCCAGGTGTTGCTGGCCCTCGCCTTCCCTTGGCAGCCCTTCCACAGCCCCACAAACCCTGGGGCTCTGAGCTTGCCAGCCAGCTCAGGGTGCCCACGTTGTTGCCTTGCTTGCTTTCAGCGCCTTCAGAGCACAGCTCCAAAATTGGAAATGTCCAGCGTCTGCTCCCACACAAAAGATTCCAGGACTGCAAGGAGTTGCTGGTCCTCGCCTTCCCTTGGCAGCCCTTCCACAGCCCCACAAACCCTGGGGCTCCGAGCTTGCCAGCCAGCTCAGGCTGCCGACGTTGTTGCCTTGCTTGCTTTCAGCGCCTTCAGAGCACAGCTCCAAAATTGGAAATGTCCAGCGACTGCTCCCACACGAAAGGTGCCAGGCCTCCCAGGTGTTGCTGGCCCTCGCCTTCCCTTGGCAGCCCTTCCACAGCCCCACAAACCCTGGGGTCCGAGCTTGCCAACCAGCTCAGGCTGCCGACGTTGTTGCCTTGCTTGCTTTCAGCGCCTTCAGAGCACAGCTCCAAAATTGGAAATGTCCAGCGTCTGCTCCCACACAAAAGGTTCCAGGACTGCAAGGAGTTGCTGGTCCTCGCCTTCCCTTGGCAGCCCTTCCACAGCTCCAGAAACCCTGGGGCTCCGAGTTTACCAGCCAGCTCAGGGTGCCCACGTTGTTGCCTTGCTCGCTCTCAGCACAGCCGCCAGAGCCCAGCTCCGAAATTGCAAACGTCCAGCGACTGCTCCCACACGAAAGGTGCCAGGCCTCCCAGGTGTTGCTGGCCCTCGCCTTCCCTTGGCAGCCCTTCCACAGCCCCACAAACCCTGGGGCTCCGAGCTTGCCAGCCAGCTCAGGCTGCCCACGTTGTTGCCTTGCTTGCTTTCAGCGCCTTCAGAGCACAGCTCCAAAATTGGAAATGTCCAGCGTCTGCTCCCACACAAAAGGTTCCAGGACTGCAAGGAGTTGCTGGTCCTCGCCTTCCCTTGGCAGCCCTTCCACAGCTCCAGAAACCCTGGGGCTCCGAGTTTACCAGCCAGCTCAGGGTGCCCACGTTGTTGCCTTGCTCGCTCTCAGCACTGCCGCCAGAGCCCAGCTCCGAAATTGCAAACGTCCAGCGACTGCTGCCACAAGAAAGGTGCCAGGACTCCCAGGTGTTGCTGGCCCTCGCCTTCCCTTGGCAGCCCTTCCACAGCCCCACAAACCCTGGGGCTCTGAGCTTGCCAGCCAGCTCAGGGTGCCCACGTTGTTGCCTTGCTTGCTGTTATTGCCGCCGCCAGAGCCCAGCTCCGAAATTGCAAACGTCCAGCGACTGCTGCCACACGAAAGGTGCCAGGCCTCCCAGGTGTTGCTGGCCCTCGCCTTCCCTTGGCAGCCCTTCCACAGCCCCACAAACCCTGGGGCTCTGAGCTTGCCAGCCAGCTCAGGGTGCCCACGTTGTTGCCTTGCTTGCTTTCAGCGCCTTCAGAGCACTGCTCCAAAATTGGAAATGTCCAGCGACTGCTGCCACACGAAAGGTGCCAGGACTCCCAGGTGTTGCTGGCCCTCGCCTTCCCTTGGCAGCCCTTCCACAGCTCCAGAAACCCTGGGGCTCCGAGCTTGCCAGCCAGCTCAGGTTGCTGACGTTGTTGCCTTGCTCGCTCTCAGCACAGCTGCCAGAGTCCAGCTCCGAAATTGCAAACGTCCAGCGACTGCTCCCACACAAAAGGTGCCAGGACTCCCAGGTGTTGCTGGCCCTCGCCTTCCCTTGGCAGCCCTTCCACAGCCCCACAAACCCTGGGGCTCTGAGCTTGCCAGCCAGCTCAGGGTGCCGACGTTGTTGCCTTGCTTGCTGTTATTGCCGACGCCAGAGCCCAGCTCTGAAATTGGAAATGTCCAGCGTCCGCTCCCACACAAAAGGTGCCAGGCCTCCCAGGTGTTGCTGGTCCTCGCCTTCCCTTGGCAGCCCTTCCACAGCCCCACAAACGCTGGGGCTCTGAGCTTGCCAGCCAGCTCAGGGTGCCCACGTTGTTTCCTTGCTTGCTGTTATTGCCGCCGCCAGAGCCCAGCTCCGAAATTGCAAACGTCCAGCGACTGCTCCCACACGAAAGGTGCCAGGACTCCCAGGTGTTGCTGGCCCTCGCCTTCCCTTGGCAGCCCTTCCAAAGCCCCACCAACCCTGGGGCTCCGAGCTTGCCAGCCAGCTCAGGGTGCTGACGTTGTTGCCTTGCTCGCTCTCAGCGCTGCCGCCAGAGCCCAGCTCCGAAATTGCAAACGTCCTGCGACTGCTCCCACACGAAAGGTGCCAGGACTCCCAGGTGTTGCTGGCCCTCGCCTTCCCTTGGCAGCCCTTCCACAGCCCCACAAACCCTGGGGCTCTGAGCTTGCCAGCCAGCTCAGGGTGCCCACGTTGTTGCCTTGCTTGCTTTCAGCGCCGTCAGAGCACAGACCCAAATTTGGAAATGTCCAGCGTCCGCTCCCACACGAAAGGTGCCAGGCCTCCCAGGTGTTGCTGGCCCTCGCCTTCCCTTGGCAGCCCTTCCACAGCCCCACAAACCCTGGGGCTCTGAGCTTGCCAGCCAGCTCAGGGTGCCCACGTTGTTGCCTTGCTCGCTCTCAGCACAGCCGCCAGAGCCCAGCTCCGAAACTGGAAATGTCCAGTGTCTGCTCCCACACGAAAGGTGCCAGGACTCCCAGGAGTTGCTGGTCCTCGCCTTCCCTTGGTAGCCCTTCCACAACCCCACAAACCCTGGGGCTCCGAGCTTGCGAGCCAGCTCAGGGTGCCCAGGTTGTTGCCTTGCTCGCTCTCAGCACAGCCGCCAGAGCCCAGATCCGAAATTGCAAACGTCCAGCGACTGCTGCCACACGAAAGGTGCCAGGCCTCCCAGGTGTTGCTGGCCCTCGCCTTCCCTTGGCAGCCCTTCCACAGCCCCACAAACCCTGGGGCTCCGAGCTTGCCAGCCAGCTCAGGGTGCCGACGTTGTTGCCTTGCTTGCTGTTATTGCCGCCGCCAGAGCCCAGATCCGAAATTGCAAACGTTCAGCGACTGCTCCCACACGAAAGGTGCCAGTACTCCCAGGAGTTGCTGGTCCTCGCCTTCCCTTGGCAGCCCTTCCACAGCCCCACGAATCCTGGGGCTCTGAGCTTGCCAGCCAGCTCAGGGTGCCCACGTTGTTGCCTTGCTCGCTCTCAGCACTGCCGCCAGAGCCCAGCTCCGAAATTGCAAACGTCCAGCGACTGCTGCCACACGAAAGGTGCCAGGACTCCCAGGAGTTCTTGGACCTCGCCTTCCCTTGGCAGCCCTTCCACAGCCCCACAAACCCTGGAGCTCTGAGCTTGCCAGCCAGCTCAGGGTGCCCACGTTGTTGCCTTGCTTGCTTTCAGCGCCGTCAGAGCACAGCTCCAAAATTGGAAATGTCCAGCGTCCGCTCCCACACAAAAGATTCCAGGACTGCAAGGAGTTGCTGGCCCTCGCCTTCCCTTGGCAGCCCTTCCACAGCTCCAGAAACCCTGGGGCTCCGAGTTTACCAGCCAGCTCAGGGTGCCCACGTTGTTGCCTTGCTCGCTCTCAGCACCGCCGCCAGAGCCCAGCTCCGAAATTACAAACGTCCAGCGACTGCTGCCACACGAAAGGTGCCAGGCCTCCCAGGTGTTGCTGGCCCTCGCCTTCCCTTGGCAGCCCTTCCACAGCCCCACAAACCCTGGGGCTCTGAGCTTGCCAGCCAGCTCAGGGTGCCCACGTTGTTGCCTTGCTTGCTTTCAGCGCCTTCAGAGCACAGCTCCAAAATTGGAAATGTCCAGCGTCTGCTCCCACACAAAAGATTCCAGGACTGCAAGGAGTTGCTGGTCCTCGCCTTCCCTTGGCAGCCCTTCCACAGCCCCACAAACCCTGGGGCTCCGAGCTTGCCAGCCAGCTCAGGCTGCCGACGTTGTTGCCTTGCTTGCTTTCAGCGCCTTCAGAGCACAGCTCCAAAATTGGAAATGTCCAGCGACTGCTCCCACACGAAAGGTGCCAGGCCTCCCAGGTGTTGCTGGCCCTCGCCTTCCCTTGGCAGCCCTTCCACAGCCCCACAAACCCTGGGGCTCCGAGCTTGCCAACCAGCTCAGGCTGCCGACGTTGTTGCCTTGCTTGCTTTCAGCGCCTTCAGAGCACAGCTCCAAAATTGGAAATGTCCAGCGTCTGCTCCCACACAAAAGGTTCCAGGACTGCAAGGAGTTGCTGGTCCTCGCCTTCCCTTGGCAGCCCTTCCACAGCTCCAGAAACCCTGGGGCTCCGAGTTTACCAGCCAGCTCAGGGTGCCCACGTTGTTGCCTTGCTCGCTCTCAGCACAGCCGCCAGAGCCCAGCTCCGAAATTGCAAACGTCCAGCGACTGCTCCCACACGAAAGGTGCCAGGCCTCCCAGGTGTTGCTGGCCCTCGCCTTCCCTTGGCAGCCCTTCCACAGCCCCACAAACCCTGGGGCTCCGAGCTTGCCAGCCAGCTCAGGCTGCCCACGTTGTTGCCTTGCTTGCTTTCAGCGCCTTCAGAGCACAGCTCCAAAATTGGAAATGTCCAGCGTCTGCTCCCACACAAAAGGTTCCAGGACTGCAAGGAGTTGCTGGTCCTCGCCTTCCCTTGGCAGCCCTTCCACAGCTCCAGAAACCCTGGGGCTCCGAGTTTACCAGCCAGCTCAGGGTGCCCACGTTGTTGCCTTGCTCGCTCTCAGCACTGCCGCCAGAGCCCAGCTCCGAAATTGCAAACGTCCAGCGACTGCTGCCACAAGAAAGGTGCCAGGACTCCCAGGTGTTGCTGGCCCTCGCCTTCCCTTGGCAGCCCTTCCACAGCCCCACAAACCCTGGGGCTCTGAGCTTGCCAGCCAGCTCAGGGTGCCCACGTTGTTGCCTTGCTTGCTGTTATTGCCGCCGCCAGAGCCCAGCTCCGAAATTGCAAACGTCCAGCGACTGCTGCCACACGAAAGGTGCCAGGCCTCCCAGGTGTTGCTGGCCCTCGCCTTCCCTTGGCAGCCCTTCCACAGCCCCACAAACCCTGGGGCTCTGAGCTTGCCAGCCAGCTCAGGGTGCCCACGTTGTTGCCTTGCTTGCTTTCAGCGCCTTCAGAGCACTGCTCCAAAATTGGAAATGTCCAGCGACTGCTGCCACACGAAAGGTGCCAGGACTCCCAGGTGTTGCTGGCCCTCGCCTTCCCTTGGCAGCCCTTCCACAGCTCCAGAAACCCTGGGGCTCCGAGCTTGCCAGCCAGCTCAGGTTGCTGACGTTGTTGCCTTGCTCGCTCTCAGCACAGCCGCCAGAGTCCAGCTCCGAAATTGCAAACGTCCAGCGACTGCTCCCACACAAAAGGTGCCAGGACTCCCAGGTGTTGCTGGCCCTCGCCTTCCCTTGGCAGCCCTTCCACAGCCCCACAAACCCTGGGGCTCTGAGCTTGCCAGCCAGCTCAGGGTGCCGACGTTGTTGCCTTGCTTGCTGTTATTGCCGACGCCAGAGCCCAGCTCTGAAATTGGAAATGTCCAGCGTCCGCTCCCACACAAAAGGTGCCAGGCCTCCCAGGTGTTGCTGGTCCTCGCCTTCCCTTGGCAGCCCTTCCACAGCCCCACAAACGCTGGGGCTCTGAGCTTGCCAGCCAGCTCAGGGTGCCCACGTTGTTTCCTTGCTTGCTGTTATTGCCGCCGCCAGAGCCCAGCTCCGAAATTGCAAACGTCCAGCGACTGCTCCCACACGAAAGGTGCCAGGACTCCCAGGTGTTGCTGGCCCTCGCCTTCCCTTGGCAGCCCTTCCACAGCCCCACAAACGCTGGGGCTCTGAGCTTGCCAGCCAGCTCAGGGTGCCGACGTTGTTGCCTTGCTTGCTGTTATTGCCGACGCCAGAGCCCAGCTCTGAAATTGGAAATGTCCAGCGTCCGCTCCCACACAAAAGGTGCCAGGCCTCCCAGGTGTTGCTGGTCCTCGCCTTCCCTTGGCAGCCCTTCCACAGCCCCACAAACCCTGGGGCTCTGAGCTTGCCAGCCAGCTCAGGGTGCCCACGTTGTTTCCTTGCTTGCTGTTATTGCCGCCGCCAGAGCCCAGATCCGAAATTGCAAACGTCCAGCGACTGCTCCCACACGAAAGGTGCCAGGACTCCCAGGTGTTGCTGGCCCTCGCCTTCCCTTGGCAGCCCTTCCACAGCCCCACAAACCCTGGGGCTCTGAGCTTGCCAGCCAGCTCAGGGTGCCCACGTTGTTGCCTTGCTTGCTTTCAGCGCCGTCAGAGCACAGATCCAAATTTGGAAATGTCCAGCGTCCGCTCCCACACGAAAGGTGCCAGGACTCCCAGGTGTTGCTGGCCCTCGCCTTCCCTTGGCAGCCCTTCCACAGCCCCACAAACCCTGGGGCTCCGAGCTTGCCAGCCAGCTCAGGCTGCCGACGTTCATGCCTTACTTGCTGTTATTGCCGCCGCCAGAGCCCAGCTCCGAAATTGCAAACGTCCAGCGACTGCTCCCACACGAAAGGTGCCAGGACTCCCAGGAGTTGCTGGTCCTCGCCTTCCCTTGGCAGCCCTTCCACAGCCCCACAAACCCTGGGGCGCTGAGCTTGCCAGCCAGCTCACGGTGCCCACGTTGTTGCCTTGCTTGCTTTCAGCGCTGTCAGAGCACAGCTCCAAAATTGGAAATGTCCAGCGTCCGCTCCCACACAAAAGATTCCAGGACTGCAAGGAGTTGCTGGCCCTCGCCTTCCCTTGGCAGCCCTTCCACAGCCCCACACACCCTGGGGCTCCGGCCTTGCCAGCCAGCTCAGGGGGCCGACGTTCGTGCCTTGCTCGCTCTCGGGACCTGCGCCGGAGCCCAGCTCCAAATTGCAAACGTCCAGCGACTGCTCCCACACCAAAGGTGCCAGGCCTCCCAGGTGTTGCTGGCTCTCGCCTCTCCCCGGCAGCCCTTCCACAGCCCCACACACACTGGGGCTCCGGCCTTGCCAGCCAGCTCAGGGGGCCGACGTTCGTGCCTTGCTCGCTCTCGGGACCTGCGCCGGAGCCCAGCTCCAAAATTGCAAACGTCCAGCGACTGCTCCCACACGAAAGGTGCCAGGCCTCCCAGGTGTTGCTGGCCCTCGCCTTCCCTTGGCAGCCCTTCCACAGCCCCACAAACCCTGGGGCTCTGAGCTTGCCAGCCAGCTCAGGGTGCCGACGTTGTTGCCTTGCTTGCTGTTATTGCCGCCGCCAGAGCCCAGCTCCGAAATTGCAAACGTCCAGCGACTGCTCCCACACGAAAGGTGCCAGGCCTCCCAGGTGTTGCTGGTCCTCGCCTTCCCTTGGCAGCCCTTCCACAGCCCCACAAACCGTGGGGCTCTGAGCTTGCCAGCCAGCTCAGGGTGCCCACGTTGTTGCCTTGCTTGCTTTCAGCGCCGCCAGAGAACAGCTCCGAAACTGGAAATGTCCAGCGTCTGCTCCCAGAAGAAAGGTGCCAGGACTCCCAGGAGTTGCTGGTCCTCGTCTTCCCTTGGTATCCCTTCCACAACCCCACAAACCCTGGGGCTCCGAGCTTGCCAGCCAGCTCAGGGTGCCCAGGTTGTTGCCTTGCTCGCTCTCAGCACAGCCGCCAGAGCCCAGATCCGAAATTGCAAATGTCCAGCGACTGCTCCCACACGAAAGGTGCCAGGCCTCCCAGGTGTTGCTGGCCCTCGCCTTCCCTTGGCAGCCCTTCCACAGCCCCACAAACCCTGGGGCTCCGAGCTTGCCAGCCAGCTCAGGCTGCCGACGTTCATGCCTTACTTGCTGTTATTGCCGCCGCCAGAGCCCAGATCCGAAATTGCAAAAGTTCAGCGACTGCTCCCACACGAAAGGTGCCAGTACTCCCAGGAGTTGCTGGTCCTCGCCTTCCCTTGGCAGCCCTTCCACAGCCCCACGAATCCTGGGGCTCTGAGCTTGCCAGCCAGCTCAGGGTGCCCACGTTGTTGCCTTGCTCGCTCTCAGCACCACCGCCAGAGCCCAGCTCCGAAATTGCAAACGTCCAGCGACTGCTCCCACACGAAAGGTGCCAGGACTCCCAGGTGTTGCTGGTCCTCGCCTTCCCTTGGCAGCCCTACCACAGCCCCACAAACCCTGGGGCTCTGAGCTTGCCAGCCAGCTCAGGGTGCCCACGTTGTTGCCTTGCTTGCTTTCAGCGCCGCCAGAGAACAGTTCCGAAACGGGAAATGTCCAGCGTCTGCTCCCAGAAGAAAGGTGCCAGGACTCCCAGGAGTTGCTGGTCCTCGCCTTCCCTTGGTAGCCCTTCCACAACCCCACACACACTGGGGCTCCGAGCTTGCCAGCCAGCTCAGGCTGCCGACGTTGTTGCCTTGCTCGCTCCCAGCGCCGCCGCCAGAGCCCAGCTCCGAAATTGCAAAAGTCCAGCGACTGCTCCCACACGAAAGGTGCCAGGCCTCCCAGGTGTTGCTGGCCCTTGCCTTCCCTTGGCAGCCCTTCCACAGCCCCACAAACCCTGGGGCTCCGAGCTTGCCAGCCAGCTCAGGGTGCCCACGTTGTTGCCTTGCTCGCTCCCAGCGCCGCCGCCAGAGCCCAGCTCCGAAATTGTAAACGTCCAGCGACTGCTCCCACACGAAAGGTGCCAGGACTCCCAGGTGTTGCTGGCCCTCGCCTTCCCTTGGCAGCCCTTCCACAGCCCCACAAACCCTGGGGCTCCGAGCTTGCCAGCCAGCTCAGGGTGCTGACGTTGTTGCCTTGCTTGCTTTCAGCGCCGCCAGAGCACAGCTCCAAAATTGGAAATGTCCAGCGTCCGCTCCCACACAAAAGGTTCCTGGAGTCCCAGGTGTTGCTGGTCCTCGCCTTCCCTTGGCAGCCCTTCCACAGCTCCACAAACCCTGGGGCTCCGAGCTTGCCAGCCAGCTCAGGGTGCCGACGTTGTTGCCTTGCTTGCTGTTATTGCCGCCGCCAGAGCCCAGCTCCGAAATTGCAAACGTCCAGCGACTGCTCCCACATGAAAGGTGCCAGGCCTCCCAGGTGTTGCTGGCCCTCGCCTTCCCTTGGCAGCCCTTCCACAGCCCCACAAACCCTGGGGCTCTGAGCTTGCCAACCAGCTCAGGCTGCCGATGTTGTTGCCTTGCTCGCTCTCAGCGCCGCCGCCAGAGCCGAGCTCCGAAATTGAAACGTCCAGCGACTGCTGCTACACGAAAGGTGCCAGGACTCCCAGGAGTTCTTGGGCCTTGCCTTCCCTTGGCAGCCCTTCCACAGCCCCACAAACCCTGGGGCTCCGAGCTTGCCAGCCAGCTCAGGGTGCTGACGTTGTTGCCTTGCTCGCTCCCAGCGCCGCCGCCAGAGCCCAGCTCCGAAATTGCAAACGTCCAGCGACTGCTGCCACACGAAAGGTGCCAGGACTCCCAGGTGTTGCTGGCCCTCGCCTTCCCTTGGCAGCCCTTCCACAGCCCCACAAACCCTGGGGCTCTGAGCTTGCCAGCCAGCTCAGGGTGCCGACGTTGCTGCCTTGCTTGCTTTCAGAGCCGCCAGAGCACAGCTCCGAAATTGGAAATGTCCAGCGTCCGCTCCCACACAAAAGGCTCCAGGACTCCCAGGTGTTGCTGGTCCTCGCCTTCCCTTGGCAGCCCTTCCACAGCCCCACAAACCCTGGGGCTCCGAGCTTGCCAGCCAGCTCAGGTTGCTGACGTTGTTGCCTTGCTCGCTCTCAGCGCCGCCGCCAGAGCCCAGATCCGAAATTGCAAATGTCCAGCAACTGCTCCCACACGAAAGGTGCCAGGACTCCCAGGTGTTGCTGGCCCTCGCCTTCCCTTGGCAGCCCTTCCACAGCCCCACAAACCCTGGGGCTCCGAGCTTGCCAGCCAGCTCAGGGTGCTGACGTTGTTGCCTTGCTCGCTCTCAGCGCCGCCGCCAGAGCCCAGCTCCGAAATTGCAAACGTCCAGCGACTGCTCCCACACGAAAGGTGCCAGGACTCTCAGGAGTTCTTGGGCCTTGCCTTCCCTTGGCAGCCCTTCCACAGCCCCATAAACCCTGGGGCTCTGAGCTTGCCAGCCAGCTCAGGGTGCCGACGTTGTTGCCTTGCTCGCTTTCAGCGCCGCCGTCAGAGCACAGCTCCGAAATTGCAAACGTCCAGCGACTGCTGCCACACGAAAGGTACCAGGACTCCCAGGAGTTCTTGCTCCTTGCCTTCCCTTGGCATCCCTTCCACAGCCCCACAAACTCTGGGGCTCCGAGCTTGCCAGCCAGCTCAGGGGGCCGACGTTATTGCCTTGCGCGCTTTCAGCGCCGTCGTCAGAGCCCAGCTCCGAAATTGAAACGTCCAGCGACTGCTGCCACACGAAAGGTGCCAGTACTCCCAGGAGTTCTTGGGCCTTGCCTTCCCTTGGCAGCCCTTCCACAGCCCCACAAACCCTGGGGCTCTGAGCTTGCCAGCCAGCTCAGGGTGCCCACGTTGTTGCCTTGCTTGCTGTTATTGCCACCGCCAGAGCCCAGCTCCGAAATTGCAAACGTCCAGCGACTGCTCCCACACGAAAGGTGCCAGGCCTCCCAGGTGTTGCTGGCCCTCGCCTTCCCTTGGCAGCACTTCCACAGCCCCACAAACCCTGGGGCTCCGAGCTTGCCAGCCAGCTCAGGGTGCCCACGTTGTTGCCTTGCTTGCTGTTATTGCCGCCGCCAGAGCTCAGCTCCGAAATTGCAAACGTCCAGCGACTGCTCCCACACGAAAGGTGCCAGGACTCCCAGGCGTTCTTGGGCCTTGCCTTCCCTTGGCAGCCCTTCCACAGCCCCACAAACCCTGGGGCTCTGAGCTTGCCAGCCAGCTCAGGGTGCCCACGTTGTTGCCTTGCTTGCTTTCAGAGCCGCCAGAGCACAGCTCCAAAATTGGAAATGTCCAGCGTCTGCTCCCAGAAGAAAGGTTCCAGGACTGCAAGGAGCTGCTGGTCCTCGCCTTCCCTTGGCAGCCCTTCCACAGCCCCGCAAAGCCTGGGGCTCTGAGTTTACCAGCCAGCTCAGGGTGCCCACGTTGTTGCCTTGCTCTCTTTCAGCGCCGTCAGAGCACAGCTCCAAAATTGGAAATGTCCAGCGTCTGCTCCCACACAAAAGGTTCCAGGACTGCAAGGAGTTGCTGGTCCTCGCCTTCCCTTGGCAGCCCTTCCACAGCTCCAGAAACCCTGGGGCTCCGAGTTTACCAGCCAGCTCAGGGTGCCCACGTTGTTGCCTTGCTCGCTCTCAGCACAGCCGCCAGAGCCGAGCTCCGAAATTGCAAACGTCCAGCGACTGCTGCCACACGAAAGGTGCCAGGAGTCCCAGGTGTTCTTGGGCCTTGCCTTCCCTTGGCAGCCCTTCCACAGCCCCACAAACCCTGGGGCTCTGAGCTTGCCAGCCAGCTCAGGGTGCTGACGTTGTTGCCTTGCTCACTCTCAGCGCCGCCGCCAGAGCCCAGCTCCGAAATTGCAAACGTCCAGCGACTGCTGCCACACGAAAGGTGCCAGGACTCCCAGGTGTTGCTGGCCCTCGCCTTCCCTTGGCAGCCCTTCCACAGCCCCACAAACCCTGGGGCTCTGAGCTTGCCAACCAGCTCAGGCTGCCGATGTTGTTGCCTTGCTCGCTCTCAGCGCCGCCGCCAGAGCCGAGCTCCGAAATTGAAACGTCCAGCGACTGCTCCCACACGAAAGGTGCCAGGACTCCCAGGAGTTCTTGGGCCTTGCCTTCCCTTGGCAGCCCTTCCACAGCCCCACAAACCCTGGGGCTCTGAGCTTGCCAGCCAGCTCAGGGTGCTGACGTTGTTGCCTTGCTCGCTCCCAGCGCCGCCGCCAGAGCCCAGCTCCGAAATTGCAAACGTCCAGCGACTGCTGCCACACGAAAGGTGCCAGGACTCCCAGGTGTTGCTGGCCCTCGCCTTCCCTTGGCAGCCCTTCCACAGCCCCACAAACCCTGGGGCTCTGAGCTTGCCAGCCAGCTCAGGGGGCCGACGTTGTTGCCTTGCTTGCTGTTATTGCCACCGCCAGAGCCCAGCTCCGAAATTGCAAACGTCCAGCGACTGCTGCCACACGAAAGGTGCCAGGACTCCCAGGAGTTCTTGGGCCTTGCCTTCCCTTGGCAGCCCTTCCACAGCCCCACAAACCCTGGGGCTCCGAGCTTGCCAGCCAGCTCAGGGTGCTGACGTTGTTGCCTTGCTCGCTCCCAGCGCCGCCGCCAGAGCCCAGCTCCGAAATTGCAAACGTCCAGCGACTGCTGCCACACGAAAGGTGCCAGGACTCCCAGGTGTTGCTGGCCCTCGCCTTCCCTTGGCAGCCCTTCCACAGCCCCACAAACCCTGGGGCTCCGAGCTTGCCAGCCAGTTCAGGGTGCCCACGTTGTTGCCTTGCTTGCTTTCAGCGCCGCCAGAGCACAGCTCCAAAATTGGAAATGTCCAGCGTCCGCTCCCACACAAAAGGTTCCAGGAGTCCCAGGTGTTGCTGGTCCTCGCCTTCCCTTGGCAGCCCTTCCACAGCTCCACAAACCCTGGGGCTCCGAGCTTGCCAGCCAGCTCAGGGTGCCGACGTTGTTGCCTTGCTTGCTGTTATTGCCGCCGCCAGAGCCCAGCTCCGAAATTGCAAACGTCCAGCGACTGCTCCCACATGAAAGGTGCCAGGCCTCCCAGGTGTTGCTGGCCCTCGCCTTCCCTTGGCAGCCCTTCCACAGCCCCACAAACCCTGGGGCTCTGAGCTTGCCAACCAGCTCAGGCTGCCGATGTTGTTGCCTTGCTCGCTCTCAGCGCCGCCGCCAGAGCCGAGCTCCGAAATTGAAACGTCCAGCGACTGCTGCTACACGAAAGGTGCCAGGACTCCCAGGAGTTCTTGGGCCTTGCCTTCCCTTGGCAGCCCTTCCACAGCCCCACAAACCCTGGGGCTCCGAGCTTGCCAGCCAGCTCAGGGTGCTGACGTTGTTGCCTTGCTCGCTCCCAGCGCCGCCGCCAGAGCCCAGCTCCGAAATTGCAAATGTCCAGCGACTGCTCCCACACGAAAGGTGCCAGGACTCCCAGGTGTTGCTGGCCCTCGCCTTCCCTTGGCAGCCCTTCCACAGCCCCACAAACCCTGGGGCTCTGAGCTTGCCAGCCAGCTCAGGGTGCCGACGTTGCTGCCTTGCTTGCTTTCAGAGCCGCCAGAGCACAGCTCCGAAATTGGAAATGTCCAGCGTCCGCTCCCACACAAAAGGCTCCAGGACTCCCAGGTGTTGCTGGTCCTCGCCTTCCCTTGGCAGCCCTTCCACAGCCCCACAAACCCTGGGGCTCCGAGCTTGCCAGCCAGCTCAGGTTGCTGACGTTGTTGCCTTGCTCGCTCTCAGCGCCGCCGCCAGAGCCCAGATCCGAAATTGCAAATGTCCAGCAACTGCTCCCACACGAAAGGTGCCAGGACTCCCAGGTGTTGCTGGCCCTCGCCTTCCCTTGGCAGCCCTTCCACAGCCCCACAAACCCTGGGGCTCCGAGCTTGCCAGCCAGCTCAGGGTGCTGACGTTGTTGCCTTGCTCGCTCTCAGCGCCGCCGCCAGAGCCCAGCTCCGAAATTGCAAACGTCCAGCGACTGCTCCCACACGAAAGGTGCCAGGACTCTCAGGAGTTCTTGGGCCTTGCCTTCCCTTGGCAGCCCTTCCACAGCCCCATAAACCCTGGGGCTCTGAGCTTGCCAGCCAGCTCAGGGTGCCGACGTTGTTGCCTTGCTCGCTTTCAGCGCCGCCGTCAGAGCACAGCTCCGAAATTGCAAACGTCCAGCGACTGCTGCCACACGAAAGGTACCAGGACTCCCAGGAGTTCTTGGGCCTTGCCTTCCCTTGGCATCCCTTCCACAGCCCCACAAACCCTGGGGCTCCGAGCTTGCCAGCCAGGTCAGGGGGCCGACGTTATTGCCTTGCGCGCTTTCAGCGCCGTCGTCAGAGCCCAGCTCCGAAATTGAAACGTCCAGCGACTGCTGCCACACGAAAGGTGCCAGTACTCCCAGGAGTTCTTGGGCCTTGCCTTCCCTTGGCAGCCCTTCCACAGCCCCACAAACCCTGGGGCTCTGAGCTTGCCAGCCAGCTCAGGGTGCCCACGTTGTTGCCTTGCTTGCTGTTATTGCCACCGCCAGAGCCCAGCTCCGAAATTGCAAACGTCCAGCGACTGCTCCCACACGAAAGGTGCCAGGCCTCCCAGGTGTTGCTGGCCCTCGCCTTCCCTTGGCAGCACTTCCACAGCCCCACAAACCCTGGGGCTCCGAGCTTGCCAGCCAGCTCAGGGTGCCCACGTTGTTGCCTTGCTTGCTGTTATTGCCGCCGCCAGAGCTCAGCTCCGAAATTGCAAACGTCCAGCGACTGCTCCCACACGAAAGGTGCCAGGACTCCCAGGCGTTCTTGGGCCTTGCCTTCCCTTGGCAGCCCTTCCACAGCCCCACAAACCCTGGGGCTCTGAGCTTGCCAGCCAGCTCAGGGTGCTGACGTTGTTGCCTTGCTCGCTCCCAGCGCCGCCGCCAGAGCCCAGCTCCGAAATTGCAAACGTCCAGCGACTGCTGCCACACGAAAGGTGCCAGGACTCCCAGGTGTTGCTGGCCCTCGCCTTCCCTTGGCAGCCCTTCCACAGCCCCACAAACCCTGGGGCTCTGAGCTTGCCAGCCAGCTCAGGGGGCCGACGTTGTTGCCTTGCTTGCTGTTATTGCCACCGCCAGAGCCCAGCTCCGAAATTGCAAACGTCCAGCGACTGCTGCCACACGAAAGGTGCCAGGACTCCCAGGAGTTCTTGGGCCTTGCCTTCCCTTGGCAGCCCTTCCACAGCCCCACAAACCCTGGGGCTCCGAGCTTGCCAGCCAGCTCAGGGTGCTGACGTTGTTGCCTTGCTCGCTCCCAGCGCCGCCGCCAGAGCCCAGCTCCGAAATTGCAAACGTCCAGCGACTGCTGCCACACGAAAGGTGCCAGGACTCCCAGGTGTTGCTGGCCCTCGCCTTCCCTTGGCAGCCCTTCCACAGCCCCACAAACCCTGGGGCTCCGAGCTTGCCAGCCAGTTCAGGGTGCCCACGTTGTTGCCTTGCTTGCTTTCAGCGCCGCCAGAGCACAGCTCCAAAATTGGAAATGTCCAGCGTCCGCTCCCACACAAAAGGTTCCAGGAGTCCCAGGTGTTGCTGGTCCTCGCCTTCCCTTGGCAGCCCTTCCACAGCTCCACAAACCCTGGGGCTCCGAGCTTGCCAGCCAGCTCAGGGTGCCGACGTTGTTGCCTTGCTTGCTGTTATTGCCGCCGCCAGAGCCCAGCTCCGAAATTGCAAACGTCCAGCGACTGCTCCCACATGAAAGGTGCCAGGCCTCCCAGGTGTTGCTGGCCCTCGCCTTCCCTTGGCAGCCCTTCCACAGCCCCACAAACCCTGGGGCTCTGAGCTTGCCAACCAGCTCAGGCTGCCGATGTTGTTGCCTTGCTCGCTCTCAGCGCCGCCGCCAGAGCCGAGCTCCGAAATTGAAACGTCCAGCGACTGCTGCTACACGAAAGGTGCCAGGACTCCCAGGAGTTCTTGGGCCTTGCCTTCCCTTGGCAGCCCTTCCACAGCCCCACAAACCCTGGGGCTCCGAGCTTGCCAGCCAGCTCAGGGTGCTGACGTTGTTGCCTTGCTCGCTCCCAGCGCCGCCGCCAGAGCCCAGCTCCGAAATTGCAAATGTCCAGCGACTGCTCCCACACGAAAGGTGCCAGGACTCCCAGGTGTTGCTGGCCCTCGCCTTCCCTTGGCAGCCCTTCCACAGCCCCACAAACCCTGGGGCTCTGAGCTTGCCAGCCAGCTCAGGGTGCCGACGTTGCTGCCTTGCTTGCTTTCAGAGCCGCCAGAGCACAGCTCCGAAATTGGAAATGTCCAGCGTCCGCTCCCACACAAAAGGCTCCAGGACTCCCAGGTGTTGCTGGTCCTCGCCTTCCCTTGGCAGCCCTTCCACAGCCCCACA
Organism: Spheniscus humboldti; assembly: GCA_027474245.1. Taxonomy (NCBI): domain Eukaryota; kingdom Metazoa; phylum Chordata; class Aves; order Sphenisciformes; family Spheniscidae; genus Spheniscus; species Spheniscus humboldti. The sequence goes on from CM049889.1 coordinate 132,623,559, forward strand.
AACCCTGGGGCTCCGAGCTTGCCAGCCAGCTCAGGTTGCTGACGTTGTTGCCTTGCTCGCTCTCAGCGCCGCCGCCAGAGCCCAGATCCGAAATTGCAAATGTCCAGCAACTGCTCCCACACGAAAGGTGCCAGGACTCCCAGGTGTTGCTGGCCCTCGCCTTCCCTTGGCAGCCCTTCCACAGCCCCACAAACCCTGGGGCTCCGAGCTTGCCAGCCAGCTCAGGGTGCTGACGTTGTTGCCTTGCTCGCTCTCAGCGCCGCCGCCAGAGCCCAGCTCCGAAATTGCAAACGTCCAGCGACTGCTCCCACACGAAAGGTGCCAGGACTCTCAGGAGTTCTTGGGCCTTGCCTTCCCTTGGCAGCCCTTCCACAGCCCCATAAACCCTGGGGCTCTGAGCTTGCCAGCCAGCTCAGGGTGCCGACGTTGTTGCCTTGCTCGCTTTCAGCGCCGCCGTCAGAGCACAGCTCCGAAATTGCAAACGTCCAGCGACTGCTGCCACACGAAAGGTACCAGGACTCCCAGGAGTTCTTGGGCCTTGCCTTCCCTTGGCATCCCTTCCACAGCCCCACAAACCCTGGGGCTCCGAGCTTGCCAGCCAGGTCAGGGGGCCGACGTTATTGCCTTGCGCGCTTTCAGCGCCGTCGTCAGAGCCCAGCTCCGAAATTGAAACGTCCAGCGACTGCTGCCACACGAAAGGTGCCAGTACTCCCAGGAGTTCTTGGGCCTTGCCTTCCCTTGGCAGCCCTTCCACAGCCCCACAAACCCTGGGGCTCTGAGCTTGCCAGCCAGCTCAGGGTGCCCACGTTGTTGCCTTGCTTGCTGTTATTGCCACCGCCAGAGCCCAGCTCCGAAATTGCAAACGTCCAGCGACTGCTCCCACACGAAAGGTGCCAGGCCTCCCAGGTGTTGCTGGCCCTCGCCTTCCCTTGGCAGCACTTCCACAGCCCCACAAACCCTGGGGCTCCGAGCTTGCCAGCCAGCTCAGGGTGCCCACGTTGTTGCCTTGCTTGCTGTTATTGCCGCCGCCAGAGCTCAGCTCCGAAATTGCAAACGTCCAGCGACTGCTCCCACACGAAAGGTGCCAGGACTCCCAGGCGTTCTTGGGCCTTGCCTTCCCTTGGCAGCCCTTCCACAGCCCCGCAAAGCCTGGGGCTCTGAGTTTACCAGCCAGCTCAGGGTGCCCACGTTGTTGCCTTGCTCTCTTTCAGCGCCGTCAGAGCACAGCTCCAAAATTGGAAATGTCCAGCGTCTGCTCCCACACAAAAGGTTCCAGGACTGCAAGGAGTTGCTGGTCCTCGCCTTCCCTTGGCAGCCCTTCCACAGCTCCAGAAACCCTGGGGCTCCGAGTTTACCAGCCAGCTCAGGGTGCCCACGTTGTTGCCTTGCTCGCTCTCAGCACAGCCGCCAGAGCCGTGCTCCGAAATTGCAAACGTCCAGCGACTGCTGCCACACGAAAGGTGCCAGGACTCCCAGGAGTTCTTGGGCCTTGCCTTCCCTTGGCAGCCCTTCCACAGCCCCACAAACCCTGGGGCTCTGAGCTTGCCAGCCAGCTCAGGGTGCTGACGTTGTTGCCTTGCTCACTCTCAGCGCCGCCGCCAGAGCCCAGCTCCGAAATTGCAAACGTCCAGCGACTGCTCCCACACAAAACGTGCCAGGACTCCCAGGTGTTGCTGGCCCTCGCCTTCCCTTGGCAGCCCTTCCACAGCCCCACAAACCCTGGGGCTCTGAGCTTGCCAACCAGCTCAGGCTGCCGATGTTGTTGCCTTGCTCGCTCTCAGCGCCGCCGCCAGAGCCGAGCTCCGAAATTGAAACGTCCAGCGACTGCTGCTACACGAAAGGTGCCAGGACTCCCAGGAGTTCTTGGGCCTTGCCTTCCCTTGGCAGCCCTTCCACAGCCCCACAAACCCTGGGGCTCCGAGCTTGCCAGCCAGCTCAGGGTGCTGACGTTGTTGCCTTGCTCGCTCCCAGCGCCGCCGCCAGAGCCCAGCTCCGAAATTGCAAACGTCCAGCGACTGCTCCCACACGAAAGGTGCCAGGACTCCCAGGTGTTGCTGGCCCTCACCTTCCCTTGGCAGCCCTTCCACAGCCCCACAAACCCTGGGGCTCTGAGCTTGCCAGCCAGCTCAGGGTGCCGACGTTGCTGCCTTGCTTGCTTTCAGAGCCGTCAGAGCACAGCTCTGAAATTGGAAATGTCCAGCGTCCGCTCCCACACAAAAGGCTCCAGGACTCCCAGGTGTTGCTGGTCCTCGCCTTCCCTTGGCAGCACTTCCACAGCCCCACAAACCCTGGGGCTCCGAGCTTGCCAGCCAGCTCAGGGTGCCCACGTTGTTGCCTTGCTCGCTCTCAGCGCCGCCGCCAGAGCCCAGCTCCGAAATTGCAAACGTCCAGCGACTGCTCCCACACGAAAGGTGCCAGGACTCTCAGGAGTTCTTGGGCCTTGCCTTCCCTTGGCAGCCCTTCCACAGCCCCATAAACCCTGGGGCTCTGAGCTTGCCAGGCAGCTCAGGGTGCCCACGTTTTTGCCTTGCTCGCTTTCAGCGCCGCCGTCAGAGCACAGCTCCGAAATTGCAAACGTCCAGCGACTGCTGCCACACGAAAGGTACCAGGACTCCCAGGAGTTCTTGGGCCTTGCCTTCCCTTGGCATCCCTTCCACAGCCCCACAAACCCTGGGGCTCCGAGCTTGCCAGCCAGCTCAGGGGGCCGACGTTGTTGCCTTGCGCGCTTTCAGCGCCGTCGTCAGAGCCCAGCTCCGAAATTGAAACGTCCAGCGACTGCTGCCACACGAAAGGTGCCAGTACTCCCAGGAGTTCTTGGGCCTTGCCTTCCCTTGGCAGCCCTTCCACAGCCCCACAAACCCTGGGGCTCTGAGCTTGCCAGCCAGCTCAGGGTGCCCACGTTGTTGCCGTGCTTGCTGTTATTGCCACCGCCAGAGCCCAGATCCGAAATTGCAAACGTCCAGCGACTGCTCCCACACGAAAGGTGCCAGGCCTCCCAGGTGTTGCTGGCCCTCGCCTTCCCTTGGCAGCCCTTCCACAGCCCCACAAACCCTGGGGCTCCGAGCTTGCCAGCCAGCTCAGGGTGCCCACGTTGTTGCCTTGCTTGCTGTTATTGCCGCCGCCAGAGCTCAGCTCCGAAATTGCAAACGTCCAGCGACTGCTCCCACACGAAAGGTGCCAGGACTCCCAGGCGTTCTTGGGCCTTGCCTTCCCTTGGCAGCCCTTCCACAGCCCCACAAACCCTGGGGCTCTGAGCTTGCCAGCCAGCTCAGGGTGCCCACGTTGTTGCCTTGCTTGCTTTCAGAGCCGCCAGAGCACAGCTCCAAAATTGGAAATGTCCAGCGTCTGCTCCCAGAAGAAAGGTTCCAGGACTGCAAGGAGCTGCTGGTCCTCGCCTTCCCTTGGCAGCCCTTCCACAGCCCCGCAAAGCCTTGGGCTCTGAGTTTACCAGCCAGCTCAGGGTGCCCACGTTGTTGCCTTGCTCTCTTTCAGCGCCGTCAGAGCACAGCTCCAAAATTGGAAATGTCCAGCGTCTGCTCCCACACAAAAGGTTCGAGGACTGCAAGGAGTTGCTGGCCCTCGCCTTCCCTTGGCAGCCCTTCCACAGCTCCACAAACCCTGGGCCTCCGAGTTTACCAGCCAGCTCAGGGTGCCCACGTTGTTGCCTTGCTTGCTGTTATTGCCGCCGCCAGAGCCCAGCTCTGAAATTGCAAACGTCCACCGACTGCTCCCACACGAAAGGTGCCAGGACTCCCAGGTGTTGCTGGCCCTCGCCTTCCCTTGGCAGCCCTTCCACAGCCCCACGAATCCTGGGGCTCTGAGCTTGCCAGCCAGCTCAGGGTGCCCACGTTGTTGCCTTGCTTGCTCTCAGCGCTGCCTCCAGAGCCGAGCTCCAAAATAACAAACGTCCAGCGACTGCTCCCACACGAAAGGTGCCAGGACTCCCAGGAGTTCTTGGGCCTTGCCTTCCCTTGGCAGCCCTTCCACAGCCCCACCAACCCTGGGGCTCTGAGTTTACCAGCCAGCTCAGGGTGCCCACGTTGTTTCCTTGCTTGCTTTCAGAGCCGCCAGAGCACATCTCCGAAATTGGAAATGTCCAGCGTCTGCTCCCAGAAGAAAGGTGCCAGGACTCCCAGGAGCTGCTGGCCCTCGCCTTCCCTTGGCAGCCCTTCCACAGCCCCACAAACCCTGGGGCTCTGAGTTTACCAGCCAGCTCAGGGTGCCCACGTTGTTGCCTTGCTCTCTTTCAGCGCCGTCAGAGCACAGCTCCAAAATTGGAAATGTCCAGCGTCTGCTCCCACACAAAAGGTTCCAGGACTGCAAGGAGTTGCTGGTCCTCGCCTTCCCTTGGCAGCCCTTCCACAGCTCCAGAAACCCTGGGGCTCCGAGTTTACCAGCCAGCTCAGGGTGCCCACGTTGTTGCCTTGCTCGCTCTCAGCACAGCCGCCAGAGCCGAGCTCCGAAATTGCAAACGTCCAGCGACTGCTGCCACACGAAAGGTGCCAGGACTCCCAGGAGATCTTGGGCCTTGCCTTCCCTTGGCAGCACTTCCACAGCCCCACAAACCGTGGGGCTCTGAGCTTGCCAGCCAGCTCAGGGTGCCCACGTTGTTGCCTTGCTTGCTTTCAGCGCCGTCAGAGCACAGCTCCGAAATTGCAAATGTCCAGCAACTGCTGCCACACGAAAGGTACCAGGACTCCCAGGTGTTGCTGGCCCTCGCCTTCCCTTGGCAGCCCTTCCACAGCCACACGAATCCTGGGGTTCCGAGCTTGCCAGCCAGCTCAGGGTGCCCACGTTGTTGCCTTGCTCGCTCTTAGCGCCGCCGCCAGAGCCCAGATCCGAAATTACAAACGTCCAGCGACTGCTGCCACACGAAAGGTGCCAGGACTCCCAGGTGTTGCTGGCCCTCGCCTTCCCTTGGCAGCCCTTCCACAGCCCCACAAACCCTGGGGCTCTGAGCTTGCCAGCCAGCTCAGGGTGCCCACGTTGTTGCCTTGCTTGCTTTCAGCACCGTCAGAGCCCAGCTCCGAAATTGAAAATGTCCAGCGTCCGCTCCCACACAAAAGGTTCCAGGACTCCCAGGTGTTGCTGGTCCGCGCCTTCCCTTGGCAGCCCTTCCACAGCTCCACAAACCCTGGGGCTCCGAGTTTACCAGCCAGCTCAGGGTGCCCACGTTGTTGCCTTGCTCGCTCTCAGCACAGCCGCCAGAGCCCAGCTCCGAAATTGCAAACGTCCAGCGACTGCTGCCACACGAAAGGTGCCAGGACTCCCAGGAGTTCTTGGGCCTTGCCTTCCCTTGGCAGCCCTTCCACAGCCCCACAAACTCTGGGGCTCTGAGCTTGCCAGCCAGCTCAGGGTGCCCACGTTGTTTCCTTGCTTGCTTTCAGAGCCGCCAGAGCACATCTCCGAAATTGGAAATGTCCAGCGTCTGCTCCCAGAAGAAAGGTGCCAGGACTCCCAGGAGCTGCTGGTCCTCGCCTTCCCTTGGCAGCCCTTCCACAGCCCCACAAACCCTGGGGCTCTGAGCTTGCCAGCCAGCTCAGGGTGCCCACGTTGTTGCCTTGCTTGCTTTCAGCACCGTCAGAGCCCAGCTCCGAAATTGAAAATGTCCAGCGTCCGCTCCCACACAAAAGGTTCCAGGACTCCCAGGTGTTGCTGGTCCGCGCCTTCCCTTGGCAGCCCTTCCACAGCTCCACAAACCCTGGGGCTCCGAGTTTACCAGCCAGCTCAGGGTGCCCACGTTGTTGCCTTGCTCGCTCTCAGCACAGCCGCCAGAGCCCAGCTCCGAAATTGCAAACGTCCAGCGACTGCTGCCACACGAAAGGTGCCAGGACTCCCAGGAGTTCTTGGGCCTTGCCTTCCCTTGGCAGCCCTTCCACAGCCCCACAAACTCTGGGGCTCTGAGCTTGCCAGCCAGCTCAGGGTGCCCACGTTGTTTCCTTGCTTGCTTTCAGAGCCGCCAGAGCACATCTCCGAAATTGGAAATGTCCAGCGTCTGCTCCCAGAAGAAAGGTGCCAGGACTCCCAGGAGCTGCTGGTCCTCGCCTTCCCTTGGCAGCCCTTCCACAGCCCCACAAACCCTGGGGCTCTGAGTTTACCAGCCAGCTCAGGGTGCCCACGTTGTTGCCTTGCTTGCTTTCAGCGCCGCCGTCAGAGCACAGCTCCGAAATTGTAAACGTCCAGCGACTGCTGCCACACGAAAGGTGCCAGGACTCCCAGGTGTTGCTGGCCCTCGCCTTCCCTTGGCAGCCCTTCCACAGCCCCACAAACCCTGGGGCTCTGAGCTTGCCAGCCAGCTCAGGGTGCCCACGTTGTTGCCTTGCTCGCTCTCAGCACCGTCAGAGCCCAGCTCCGAAATTGAAAATGTCCAGCGTCCGCTCCCACACAAAAGGTTCCAGGACTCCCAGGTGTTGCTGGTCCGCGCCTTCCCTTGGCAGCCCTTCCACAGCTCCACAAACCCTGGGGCTCCGAGTTTACCAGCCAGCTCAGGGTGCCCACGTTGTTGCCTTGCTCGCTCTCAGCACAGCCGCCAGAGCCCAGCTCCGAAATTGCAAACGTCCAGCGACTGCTGCCACACGAAAGGTGCCAGGACTCCCAGGAGTTCTTGGGCCTTGCCTTCCCTTGGCAGCCCTTCCACAGCCCCACAAACTCTGGGGCTCTGAGCTTGCCAGCCAGCTCAGGGTGCCCACGTTGTTTCCTTGCTTGCTTTCAGAGCCGCCAGAGCACATCTCCGAAATTGGAAATGTCCAGCGTCTGCTCCCAGAAGAAAGGTGCCAGGACTCCCAGGAGCTGCTGGTCCTCGCCTTCCCTTGGCAGCCCTTCCACAGCCCCACAAACCCTGGGGCTCTGAGTTTACCAGCCAGCTCAGGGTGCCCACGTTGTTGCCTTGCTTGCTTTCAGCGCCGCCGTCAGAGCACAGCTCCGAAATTGTAAACGTCCAGCGACTGCTGCCACACGAAAGGTGCCAGGACTCCCAGGTGTTGCTGGCCCTCGCCTTCCCTTGGCAGCCCTTCCACAGCCCCACAAACCCTGGGGCTCTGAGCTTGCCAGCCAGCTCAGGGTGCCCACGTTGTTGCCTTGCTTGCTCTCAGCGCTGCTTCCAGAGCCGAGCTCCAAAATAACAAACGTCCAGCGACTGCTCCCACACGAAAGGTGCCAGGACTCCCAGGTGTTGCTGGCCCTCGCCTTCCCTTGGCAGCCCTTCCACAGCCCCACAAACCCTGGGGCTCTGATCTTGCCAGCCAGCTCAGGGTGCCCACGTTGTTGCCTTGCTTGCTTTCAGCGCTGTCAGAGCACAGCTCCAAAATTGGAAATGTCCAGCGTCCGCTCCCACACAAAAGATTCCAGGACTGCAAGGAGTTGCTGGCCCTCGCCTTCCCTTGGCAGCCCTTCCACAGCCCCACACACCCTGGGGCTCCGGCCTTGCCAGCCAGCTCAGGGGGCCGACGTTCGTGCCTTGCTCGCTCTCGGGACCTGCGCCGGAGCCCAGCTCCAAAATTGCAAACGTCCAGCGACTGCTCCCACACGAAAGGTGCCAGGACTCCCAGGTGTTGCTGGCCCTCGCCTTCCCTTGGCAGCCCTTCCACAGCCCCACAAACCCTGGGGCTCTGATCTTGCCAGCCAGCTCAGGGTGCCCACGTTGTTGCCTTGCTTGCTTTCAGCGCCGTCAGAGCACAGCTCCAAAATTGGAAATGTCCAGCGTCTGCTCCCACACAAAAGGTTCCAGGACTGCAAGGAGTTGCTGGTCCTCGCCTTCCCTTGGCAGCCCTTCCACAGCTCCAGAAACCCTGGGGCTCCGAGTTTACCAGCCAGCTCAGGGTGCCCACGTTGTTGCCTTGCTCGCTCTCAGCACAGCCGCCAGAGCCCAGCTCCGAAATTGCAAACGTCCAGCGACTGCTCCCACACAACAGGTGCCAGGACTCCCAGGAGTTCTTGGGCCTTGCCTTCCCTTGGCAGCCCTTCCACAGCCCCACAAACCCTGGGGCTCTGAGTTTACCAGCCAGCTCAGGGTGCCCACGTTGTTTCCTTGCTTGCTTTCAGAGCCGCCAGAGCACATCTCCAAAATTGGAAATGTCCAGCGTCTGCTCCCACACGAAAGGTGCCAGGACTCCCAGGTGTTGCTGGCCCTCGCCTTCCCTTGGCAGCCCTTCCACAGCCCCACAAACCCTGGGGCTCTGAGTTTACCAGCCAGCTCAGGGTGCCCACGTTGTTGCCTTGCTCTCTTTCAGCGCCGTCAGAGCACAGCTCCAAAATTGGAAATGTCCAGCGTCTGCTCCCACACAAAAGGTTCCAGGACTGCAAGGAGTTGCTGGTCCTCGCCTTCCCTTGGCAGCCCTTCCACAGCTCCAGAAACCCTGGGGCTCCGAGTTTACCAGCCAGCTCAGGGTGCCCACGTTGTTGCCTTGCTCGCTCTCAGCACAGCCGCCAGAGCCGAGCTCCGAAATTGCAAACGTCCAGCGACTGCTGCCACACGAAAGGTGCCAGGACTCCCAGGAGATCTTGGGCCTTGCCTTCCCTTGGCAGCACTTCCACAGCCCCACAAACCGTGGGGTTCTGAGTTTACCAGCCAGCTCAGGGTGCCCACGTTGTTGCCTTGCTTGCTTTCAGCGCCGTCAGAGCACAGCTCCGAAATTGCAAATGTCCAGCAACTGCTGCCACACGAAAGGTACCAGGACTCCCAGGTGTTGCTGGCCCTCGCCTTCCCTTGGCAGCCCTTCCACAGCCCCACAAACCCTGGGGCTCCGAGCTTGCCAGCCAGCTCAGGGTGCCGACGTTTTTGCCTTGCTTGCTGTTATTGCCGCCGCCAGAGCTCAGTTCCGAAATTGGAAATGTCCAGCGACTGCTCCCACACGAAAGGTGCCAGGCCTCCCAGGTGTTGCTGGCCCTCGCCTTCCCTTGGCAGCCCTTCCACAGCCCCACAAACCCTGGGGCTCCGAGTTTACCAGCCAGCTCAGGGTGCCCACGTTGTTGCCTTGCTCGCTCTCAGCACAGCCGCCAGAGCCCAGCTCCGAAATTGCAAACGTCCAGCGACTGCTGCCACACGAAAGGTGCCAGGACTCCCAGGAGTTCTTGGGCCTTGCCTTCCCTTGGCAGCCCTTCCACAGCCCCACAAACTCTGGGGCTCTGAGCTTGCCAGCCAGCTCAGGGTGCCCACGTTGTTTCCTTGCTTGCTTTCAGAGCCGCCAGAGCACATCTCCGAAATTGGAAATGTCCAGCGTCTGCTCCCACAAGAAAGGTGCCAGGACTCCCAGGAGCTGCTGGTCCTCGCCTTCCCTTGGCAGCCCTTCCACAGCCCCACAAACCCTGGGGCTCTGAGTTTACCAGCCAGCTCAGGGTGCCCACGTTGTTTCCTTGCTTGCTTTCAGAGCCGCCAGAGCACATCTCCAAAATTGGAAATGTCCAGCGTCTGCTCCCACACGAAAGGTGCCAGGACTCCCAGGTGTTGCTGGCCCTCGCCTTCCCTTGGCAGCCCTTCCACAGCCCCACAAACCCTGGGGCTCTGAGCTTGCCAGCCAGCTCAGGGTGCCCATCTTGTTGCCTTGCTTGCTCTCAGCGCTGCTTCCAGAGCCGAGCTCCAAAATAAGAAACGTCCAGCGACTGCTCCCACACGAAAGGTGCCAGGACTCCCAGGTGTTGCTGGCCCTTGCCTTCCCTTGGCAGCCCTTCCACAGCCCCACAAACCTTGGGGCTCTGATCTTGCCAGCCAGCTCAGGGTGCCCACGTTGTTGCCTTGCTTGCTTTCAGCGCTGTCAGAGCACAGCTCCAAAATTGGAAATGTCCAGCGTCCGCTCCCACACAAAAGATTCCAGGACTGCAAGGAGTTGCTGGCCCTCGCCTTCCCTTGGCAGCCCTTCCACAGCCCCACACACCCTGGTGCTCCGGCCTTGCCAGCCAGCTCAGGGGGCCGACGTTCGTGCCTTGCTCGCTCTCGGGACCTGCGCCGGAGCCCAGCTCCAAAATTGCAAACGTCCAGCGACTGCTGCCACACGAAAGGTGCCAGGACTCCCAGGTGTTGCTGGCCCTCGCCTTCCCTTGGCAGCCCTTCCACAGCCCCACAAACCCTGGGGCTCTGAGCTTGCCAGCCAGCTCAGGGTGCCCACGTTGTTGCCTTGCTTGCTTTCAGCGCTGTCAGAGCACAGCTACAAAATTGGAAAAGTCCAACGTCCGCTCCCATACAAAAGGTGCCAGGCCTCCCAGGTGTTGCTGGCCCTCGCCTTCCCCCGGCAGCCCTTCCACAGCCCCACACACCCTGGGGCTCCGGCCTTGCCAGCCAGCTCAGGGGGCCGACGTTCGTGTCTCGCTCGCTCTCGGCAGCAGCGCCGGAGCCCAGCTCCGAAATTGCAAACGTCCAGCGACTGCTCCCACACCAAAGGTGCCAGGCCTCCCAGGTGTTGCTGGCTCTCGCCTCTCCCCGGCAGCCCTTCCACAGCCCCACACACCCTGGGGCTCCGGCCTTGCCAGCCAGCTCAGGGGGCCGACGTTCGTGCCTTGCTCGCTCTCGGGACCTGCGCCGGAGCCCAGCTCCAAAATTGCAAACGTCCAGCGACTGCTGCCACACGAAAGGTGCCAGGACTCCCAGGTGTTGCTGGCCCTCGCCTTCCCTTGGCAGCCCTTCCACAGCCCCACAAACCCTGGGGCTCTGAGCTTGCCAGCCAGCTCAGGCTGCCGACGTTGTTGCCTTGCTTGCTTTCAGCGCCGCCAGAGAACAGCTCCGAAACTGGAAATGTCCAGCGTCTGCTCCCAGAAGAAAGGTGCCAGGACTCCCAGGAGTTGCTGGTCCTCGCCTTCCCTTGGTAGCCCTTCCACAACCCCACAAACCCTGGGGCTCCGAGCTTGCCAGCCAGCTCAGGCTGCCGACGTTGTTGCCTTGCTCGCTCCCAGCGCCGCCGCCAGAGCCCAGATCTGAAATTGCAAACGTCCAGCGACTGCTGCCACACGAAAGGTGCCAGGACTCCCAGGTGTTGCTGGCCCTCGCCTTCCCTTGGCAGCCCTTCCACAGCCCCACAAACCCTGGGGTTCTGAGCTTGCCAGCCAGCTCAGGGTGCCGACGTTGTTGCCTTGCTTGCTGTTATTGCCGCCGCCAGAACCCAGCTCCGAAATTGCAAACGTCCAGCGACTGCTCCCACACGAAAGGTGCCAGGCCTCCCAGGTGTTGCTGGCCCTTGCCTTCCCTTGGCAGCCCTTCCACAGCCCCACAAACTCTGGGGCTCTGAGCTTGCCAGCCAGCTCAGGGTGCCCACGCTGTTGCCTTGCTTGCTTTCAGCGCCGTCAGAGCACAGCTCCAAATTTGGAAATGTCCAGCGTCCGCTCCCACACAAAAGACTCTAGGACTGCAAGGAGTTGCTGGCCCTTGCCTTCCCTTGGCAGCCCTTCCACAGCTCCACAAGCCCTGGGGCTCCGAGTTTACCAGCCAGCTCAGGGTGCCCACGTTGTTGCCTTGCTCGCTCTCAGCACCGCCGCCAGAGCCCAGCTCCGAAATTGCAAACGTCCAGCGACTGCTGCCACACGAAAGGTGCCAGGACTCCCAGGTGTTGCTGGCCCTCGCCTTCCCTTGGCAGCCCTTCCACAGCCCCACAAACCCTGGGGCTCTGAGCTTGCCAGCCAGCTCAGGGTGCCGACGTTGTTGCCTTGCTTGCTTTCAGCACCTTCAGAGCACAGCTCCGAAATTGGAAATGTCCAGCGCCCGCTCCCACACAAAACGTGCCAGGACTCCCAGGTGTTGCTGGTCCTCGCCTTCCCTTGGCAGCCCTTCCACAGCCCCACAAACCCTGGGGCTCCGAGCTTGCCAGCCAGCTCAGGGTGCCTATCTTGTTGCCTTGCTTGCTTTCAGCGCCGTCGCCAGAGCCCAGCTCCGAAATTGAAACGTCCAGCGAGTGCTCCCACACGAAAGGTGCCAAGACTCCCAGGAGTTCTTGGGCCTTGCCTTCCCTTGGCAGCCCTTCCACAGCCCCACAAACCCTGGGGCTCTGAGCTTGCCAGCCAGCTCAGGGGGCCGACGTTGTTGCCTTGCTTGATGTTATTGCCACCCCCAGACCCCAGCTCCGAAATTGCAAACGTCCAGCGAGTGCTGCTACACGAAAGGTGCCAGGACTCCCAGGAGTTCTTGGGCCTTGCCTTCCCTTGGCAGCCCTTCCACAGCCCCACAAACCCTGGGGCTCCGAGCTTGCCAGCCAGCTCAGGGTGCTGACGTTGTTGCCTTGCTCGCTCCCAGCGCCGCCGCCAGAGCCCAGCTCCGAAATTGCAAACGTCCAGCGACTGCTCCCACACGAAAGGTGCCAGGACTCCCAGGAGTTCTTGGGCCTTGCCTTCCCTTGGCAGCCCTTCCACAGCCCCACAAACCCTGGGGCTCCGAGCTTGCCAGCCAGCTCAGGGTGCTGACGTTGTTGCCTTGCTCGCTCCCAGCGCCGCCGCCAGAGCCCAGCTCCGAAATTGCAAACGTCCAGCGACTGCTGCCACACGAAAGGTGCCAGGACTCCCAGGAGTTCTTGGGCCTTGCCTTCCCTTGGCAGCCCTTCCACAGCCCCACAAACCCTGGGGCTCCGAGCTTGCCAGCCAGCTCAGGGTGCCCACGTTGTTGCCTTGCTTGCTTTCAGCGCCGCCAGAGCACAGCTCCAAAATTGGAAATGTCCAGCGTCCGCTCCCACACAAAAGGTTCCAGGACTCCCAGGTGTTGCTGGTCCTCGCCTTCCCTTGGCAGCCCTTCCACAGCCCCACAAACCCTGGGGCTCCGAGTTTACCAGCCAGCTCAGGTTGCTGACGTTGTTGCCTTGCTCGCTCTCAGCGCCGCCGCCAGAGCCCAGATCCGAAATTGCAAATGTCCAGCAACTGCTCCCACACGAAAGGTGCCAGGACTCCCAGGTGTTGCTGGCCCTCGCCTTCCCTTGGCAGCCCTTCCACAGCTCCACAAACCCTGGGGCTCCGAGTTTACCAGTCAGCTCAGGGTGCCCACGTTGTTGCCTTGCTCGCTCTCAGCACAGCCGCCAGAGCCGAGCTCCGAAATTGCAAACGTCCAGCGACTGCTCCCACACGAAAGGTGCCAGGACTCCCAGGAGTTCTTGGGCCTCGCCTTCCCTTGGCAGCCCTTCCACAGCCCCACAAACCCTGGGGCTCTGAGCTTGCCAGCCAGCTCAGGGTGCCCACGTTGTTTCCTTGCTTGCTTTCAGAGCCGCCAGAGCACATCTCCGAAATTGGAAATGTCCAGCGTCTGCTCCCAGAAGAAAGGTGCCAGGACTCCCAGGAGCTGCTGGTCCTCGCCTTCCCTTGGCAGCCCTTCCACAGCCCCACAAACCCTGGGGCTCTGAGTTTACCAGCCAGCTCAGGGTGCCCACGTTGTTGCCTTGCTTGCTTTCAGCGCCGCCGTCAGAGCACAGCTCCGAAATTGTAAACGTCCATCAACTGCTGCCACACGAAAGGTACCAGGACTCCCAGGAGTTCTTGGGCCTTGCCTTCCCTTGGCAGCCCTTCCACAGCCCCACAAACCCTGGGGCTCCGAGCTTGCCAGCCAGCTCAGGGTGCCGACGTTGTTGCCTTGCTTGCTGTTATTGCCGCCGCCAGAGCCCAGCTCTGAAATTGCAAACGTCCAGCGACTGCTCCCACACGAAAGGTGCCAGGACTCCCAGGAGTTCTTGGGCCTTGCCTTCCCTTGGCAGCCCTTCCACAGCCCCACAAACCCTGGGGCTCCGAGCTTGCCAGCCAGCTCAGGGTGCCGACATTGTTGACTTGCTTGCTTTCAGCGCTGTCAAAGCCCAGCTCCGAAATTGGAAATGTCCAGCGTCCGCTCCCACACAAAAGGTTCCAGGACTGCAAGGAGTTGCTGGTCCTCGCCTTCCCTTGGCAGCCCTTCCACAGCTCCACAAACCCTGGGGCTCCGAGTTTACCAGCCAGCTCAGGGTGCCCACGTTGTTGCCTTGCTCGCTCTCAGCACAACCGCCAGGGCCCAGCTCCGAAATTGCAAACGTCCAGCGACTGCTCCCACACGAAAGGTTCCAGGACTGCCCGGTGTCGCTGACCCTCGCCTTCCCTTGGCAGCCCTTCCACAGCCCCACAAACCCTGGGGCTCCGAGCTTGCCAGCCAGCTCAGGGTGCCCACGTTGTTGCCTTGCTTGCTTTCAGCGCCGTCAGAGCACAGCTCCAAAATTGGAAATGTCCAGCGTCTGCTCCCATACAAAAGGTTCCAGGACTGCAAGGCGTTGCTGGTCCTCGCCTTCCCTTGGCAGCCCTTCCACAGCTCCAGAAACCCTGGGGCTCCGAGTTTACCAGCCAGCTCAGGGTGCCCACGTTGTTGCCTTGCTCGCTCTCAGCACAGCCGCCAGAGCCCAGCTCCGAAATTGCAAACGTCCAGCTACTGCTCCCAGACGAAAGGTGCCAGGACTCCCAGGTGTTGCTGGCCCTCGCCTTCCCTTGGCAGCCCTTCCACAGCCCCACAAACCCTGGGGCTCCGAGCTTGCCAGCCAGCTCAGGGTGCCCACGTTGTTGCCTTGCTCACTCTCAGCGCCGCCGCCAGAGCCCAGCTCCGAAATTGCAAACGTCCAGCGACTGCTGCAACACGAAATGTGCCAGGACTCCCAGGTGTTGCTGGCCCTCGCCTTCCCTTGGCAGCCCTTCCACAGCCCCGCAAACCCTGGGGCTCTGAGCTTGCCAGCCATCTCAGGGTGCCCACGTTGTTGCCTTGCTTGCTTTCAGCGCCGTCAGAGCACAGCTCCAAAATTGGAAATGTCCAGCGTCTGCTCCCACACAAAAGGTTCCAGGACTGCAAGGAGTTGCTGGTCCTCGCCTTCCCTTGGCAGCCCTTCCACAGCTCCAGAAACCCTGGCGCTCCGAGTTTACCAGCCAGCTCAGGGTGCCCACGTTGTTGCCTTGCGCGCTTTCAGCGCCGTCGTCAGAGCCCAGCTCCGAAATTGAAACGTCCAGCGACTGCTCCCACACGAAAGGTGCCAGTACTCCCAGGAGTTCTTGGGCCTTGCCTTCCCTTGGCAGCCCTTCCACAGCCCCACAAACCCTGGGGCTCTGAGCTTGCCAGCCAGCTCAGGGTGCCCACGTTGTTGCCTTGCTTGCTGTTATTGCCACCGCCAGAGCCCAGCTCCGAAATTGCAAACGTCCAGCGACTGCTCCCACACGAAAGGTGCCAGGCCTCCCAGGTGTTGCTGGCCCTCGCCTTCCCTTGGCAGCCCTTCCACAGCCCCACAAACCCTGGGGCTCCGAGCTTGCCAGCCAGCTCAGGGTGCCCACGTTGTTGCCTTGCTTGCTGTTATTGCCGCCGCCAGAGCTCAGCTCCGAAATTGCAAACGTCCAGCGACTGCTCCCACACGAAAGGTGCCAGGACTCCCAGGAGTTCTTGGGCCTTGCCTTCCCTTGGCAGCCCTTCCACAGCCCCACAAACCCTGGGGCTCTGAGCTTGCCAGCCAGCTCAGGGTGCCCACGTTGTTGCCTTGCTTGCTTTCAGAGCCGCCAGAGCACAGCTCCAAAATTGGAAATGTCCAGCGTCTGCTCCCAGAAGAAAGGTGCCAGGACTCCCAGGAGCTGCTGGTCCTCGCCTTCCCTTGGCAGCCCTTCCACAGCCCCGCAAAGCCTGGGGCTCTGAGTTTACCAGCCAGCTCAGGGTGCCCACGTTGTTGCCTTGCTCTCTTTCAGCGCCGTCAGAGCACAGCTTCAAAATTGGAAATGTCCAGCGTCCGCTCCCACACAAAAGGTTCCAGGACTGCAAGGAGTTGCTGGTCCTCGCCTTCCCTTGGCAGCCCTTCCACAGCTCCAGAAACCCTGGGGCTCCGAGTTTACCAGCCAGCTCAGGGTGCCCACGTTGTTGCCTTGCTCGCTCTCAGCACAGCCGCCAGAGCCGAGCTCCGAAATTGCAAACGTCCAGCGACTGCTGCCACACGAAAGGTGCCAGGACTCCCAGGAGTTCTTGGGCCTTGCCTTCCCTTGGCAGCCCTTCCACAGCCCCACAAACCCTGGGGCTCTGAGCTTGCCAGCCAGCTCAGGGTGCTGACGTTGTTGCCTTGCTCACTCTCAGCGCCGCCGCCAGAGCACAGCTCCGAAATTGCAAATGTCCAGCAACTGCTGCCACACGAAAGGTGCCAGGCCTCCCAGGTGTTGCTGGCCCTCGCCTTCCCTTGGCAGCCCTTCCACAGCCCCACAAACCCTGGGGCTCTGAGCTTGCCAGCCAGCTCAGGGTGCCGACGTTGTTGCCTTGCTTGATGTTATTGCCGCCGCCAGAGCTCAGCTCCGAAATTGGAAATGTCCAGCGACTGCTCCCACACGAAAGGTGCCAGTACTCCCAGGAGTTCTTGGACCTCGCCTTCCCTTGGCAGCCCTTCCACAGCCCCACAAACCCTGGGGCTCTGAGTTTACCAGCCAGCTCAGGGTGCCCACGTTGTTGCCTTGCTTGCTTTCAGCGCCGCCGTCAGAGCACAGCTCCGAAATTGTAAACGTCCATCAACTGCTGCCACACGAAAGGTACCAGGACTCCCAGGAGTTCTTGGGCCTTGCCTTCCCTTGGCAGCCCTTCCACAGCACACAAACCCTGGGGCTCTGAGCTTGCCAGCCAGCTCAGGGGGCCGACGTTGTTGCCTTGCTTGCTGTTATTGCCACCGCCAGAGCCCAGCTCCGAAATTGCAAACGTCCAGCGAGTGCTGCTACACGAAAGGTGCCAGGACTCCCAGGAGTTCTTGGGCCTTGCCTTCCCTTGGCAGCCCTTCCACAGCCCCACAAACCCTGGGGCTCCGAGCTTGCCAGCCAGCTCAGGGTGCTGACGTTGTTGCCTTGCTCGCTCCCAGCGCCGCCGCCAGAGCCCAGCTCCGAAATTGCAAACGTCCAGCGACTGCTGCCACACGAAAGGTGCCAGAACTCCCAGGAGTTCTTGGGCCTTGCCTTCCCTTGGCAGCCCTTCCACAGCCCCACAAACCCTGGGGCTCCGAGCTTGCCAGCCAGCTCAGGGTGCCCACGTTGTTGCCTTGCTTGCTGTTATTGCCGCCGCCAGAGCTCAGCTCCGAAATTGCAAACGTCCAGCGACTGCTCCCACACGAAAGGTGCCAGGACTCCCAGGAGTTCTTGGGCCTTGCCTTCCCTTGGCAGCCCTTCCACAGCCCCACAAACCCTGGGGCTCTGAGCTTGCCAGCCAGCTCAGGGTGCCCACGTTGTTGCCTTGCTTGCTTTCAGAGCCGCCAGAGCACAGCTCCAAAATTGGAAATGTCCAGCGTCTGCTCCCAGAAGAAAGGTGCCAGGACTCCCAGGAGCTGCTGGTCCTCGCCTTCCCTTGGCAGCCCTTCCACAGCCCCGCAAAGCCTGGGGCTCTGAGTTTACCAGCCAGCTCAGGGTGCCCACGTTGTTGCCTTGCTCTCTTTCAGCGCCGTCAGAGCACAGCTCCAAAATTGGAAATGTCCAGCGTCTGCTCCCACACAAAAGGTTCCAGGACTGCAAGGAGTTGCTGGTCCTCGCCTTCCCTTGGCAGCCCTTCCACAGCTCCAGAAACCCTGGGGCTCCGAGTTTACCAGCCAGCTCAGGGTGCCCACGTTGTTGCCTTGCTCGCTCTCAGCACAGCTGCCAGAGCCGAGCTCCGAAATTGCAAACGTCCAGCGACTGCTGCCACACGAAAGGTGCCAGGACTGCCCGGTGTCGCTGGCCCTCGCCTTCCCTTGGCAGCCCTTCCACAGCCCCACAAACCCTGGGGCTCCGAGCTTGCCAGCCAGCTCAGGGTGCCCACGTTGTTGCCTTGCTTGCTGTTATTGCCGCCGCCAGAGCCCAGCTCCGAAATTGCAAACGTCCAGCGACTGCTCCCACACGAAAGGTGCCAGTACTCCCAGGAGTTTTTGGACCTCGCCTTCCCTTGGCAGCCCTTCCACAGCCCCACGAATCCTGGGTTTCCGAGCTTGCCAGCCAGCTCAGGGTGCCCACGTTGTTGCCTTGCTCGCTCTCAGCGCCGCCGTGAGAGCCCAGATCCGAAATTGCAAACGTCCAGCAACTGCTCCCACACGAAAGGTGCCAGGCCTCCCAGGTGTTGCTGGCCCTCGCCTTCCCTTGGCAGCCCTTCCACAGCCCCACGAATCCTGGGGCTCTGAGCTTGCCAGCCAGCTCAGGGTGCCCACGTTGTTGCCTTGCTTGCTTTCAGCACCGTCAGAGCCCAGCTCCGAAATAGAAAATGTCCAGCGTCCGCTCCCACACAAAAGGTTCCAGGACTGCAAGGAGTTGCTGGTCCTCGCCTTCCCTTGGCAGCCCTTCCACAGCTCCAGAAACCCTGGGGCTCCGAGTTTACCAGCCAGCTCAGGGTGCCCACGTTGTTGCCTTGCTCGCTCTCAGCACAGCCGCCAGAGCCGAGCTCCGAAATTGCAAACGTCCAGCGACTGCTGCCACACGAAAGGTGCCAGGACTCCCAGGAGTTCTTGGGCCTCGCCTTCCCTTGGCAGCCCTTCCACAGCCCCACAAACCCTGGGGCTCTGAGTTTACCAGCCAGCTCAGGGTGCCCACGTTGTTGCCTTGCTTGCTTTCAGCGCCGCCGTCAGAGCACAGCTCCGAAATTGTAAACGTCCATCAACTGCTGCCACACAAAAGGTTCCAGGACTGCAAGGAGTTGCTGGTCCTCGCCTTCCCTTGGCAGCCCTTCCACAGCTCCAGAAACCCTGGGGCTCCGAGTTTACCAGCCAGCTCAGGGTGCCCACGTTGTTGCCTTGCGCGCTTTCAGCGCCGTCGTCAGAGCCCAGCTCCGAAATTGAAACGTCCAGCGACTGCTCCCACACGAAAGGCTCCAGGACTCCCAGGTGTTGCTGGTCCTCGCCTTCCCTTGGCAGCCCTTCCACAGCCCCACAAACCCTGGGGCTCTGAGCTTGCCAGCCAGCTCAGGGTGCCCACGTTGTTGCCTTGCTTGCTGTTATTGCCACCGCCAGAGCCCAGCTCCGAAATTGCAAACGTCCAGCGACTGCTCCCACACGAAAGGTGCCAGGCCTCCCAGGTGTTGCTGGCCCTCGCCTTCCCTTGGCAGCCCTTCCACAGCCCCACAAACCCTGGGGCTCCGAGCTTGCCAGCCAGCTCAGGGTGCCCACGTTGTTGCCTTGCTTGCTGTTATTGCCGCCGCCAGAGCTCAGCTCCGAAATTGCAAACGTCCAGCGACTGCTCCCACACAAAAGGTTCCAGGACTGCAAGGAGTTGCTGGTCCTCGCCTTCCCTTGGCAGCCCTTCCACAGCTCCAGAAACCCTGGGGCTCCGAGTTTACCAGCCAGCTCAGGGTGCCCACGTTGTTGCCTTGCTCGCTCTCAGCACAGCCGCCAGAGCCGAGCTCCGAAATTGCAAACGTCCAGCGACTGCTGCCACACGAAAGGTGCCAGGACTCCCAGGAGTTCTTGGGCCTTGCCTTCCCTTGGCAGCCCTTCCACAGCCCCACAAACCCTGGGGCTCTGAGCTTGCCAGCCAGCTCAGGGTGCTGACGTTGTTGCCTTGCTCACTCTCAGCGCCGTCGTCAGAGCACAGCTCCGAAATTGCAAATGTCCAGCAACTGCTGCCACACGAAAGGTGCCAGGCCTCCCAGGTGTTGCTGGCCCTCGCCTTCCCTTGGCAGCCCTTCCACAGCCCCACAAACCCTGGGGCTCCGAGCTTGCCAGCCAGCTCAGGGTGCCGACGTTGTTGCCTTGCTTGATGTTATTGCCGCCGCCAGAGCTCAGCTCCGAAATTGGAAATGTCCAGCGACTGCTCCCACACGAAAGGTGCCAGTACTCCCAGGAGTTCTTGGACCTCGCCTTCCCTTGGCAGCCCTTCCACAGCCCCACAAACCCTGGGGCTCTGAGTTTACCAGCCAGCTCAGGGTGCCCACGTTGTTGCCTTGCTTGCTTTCAGCGCCGCCGTCAGAGCACAGCTCCGAAATTGTAAACGTCCATCAACTGCTGCCACACGAAAGGTACCAGGACTCCCAGGAGTTCTTGGGCCTTGCCTTCCCTTGGCAGCCCTTCCACAGCACACAAACCCTGGGGCTCTGAGCTTGCCAGCCAGCTCAGGGGGCCGACGTTGTTGCCTTGCTTGCTGTTATTGCCACCGCCAGAGCCCAGCTCCGAAATTGCAAACGTCCAGCGAGTGCTGCTACACGAAAGGTGCCAGGACTCCCAGGAGTTCTTGGGCCTTGCCTTCCCTTGGCAGCCCTTCCACAGCCCCACAAACCCTGGGGCTCCGAGCTTGCCAGCCAGCTCAGGGTGCTGACGTTGTTGCCTTGCTCGCTCCCAGCGCCGCCGCCAGAGCCCAGCTCCGAAATTGCAAACGTCCAGCGACTGCTGCCACACGAAAGGTGCCAGGACTCCCAGGAGTTCTTGGGCCTTGCCTTCCCTTGGCAGCCCTTCCACAGCCCCACAAACCCTGGGGCTCCGAGCTTGCCAGCCAGCTCAGGGTGCCCACGTTGTTGCCTTGCTTGCTGTTATTGCCACCGCCAGAGCCCAGATCCGAAATTGCAAACGTCCAGCGACTGCTCCCACACGAAAGGTGCCAGGACTCCCAGGAGTTCTTGGGCCTTGCCTTCCCTTGGCAGCCCTTCCACAGCCCCACAAACCCTGGGGCTCTGAGCTTGCCAGCCAGCTCAGGGTGCCCACGTTGTTGCCTTGCTTGCTTTCAGAGCCGCCAGAGCACAGCTCCGAAATTGGAAATGTCCAGCGTCTGCTCCCAGAAGAAAGGTGCCAGGACTCCCAGGAGCTGCTGGTCCTCGCCTTCCCTTGGCAGCCCTTCCACAGCCCCGCAAAGCCTGGGGCTCTGAATTTACCAGCCAGCTCAGGGTGCCCACGTTGTTGCCTTGCTCTCTTTCAGCGCCGTCAGAGCACAGCTCCAAAATTGGAAATGTCCAGCGTCTGCTCCCACACAAAAGGTTCCAGGACTGCAAGGAGTTGCTGGTCCTCGCCTTCCCTTGGCAGCCCTTCCACAGCTCCAGAAACCCTGGGGCTCCGAGTTTACCAGCCAGCTCAGGGTGCCCACGTTGTTGCCTTGCTCGCTCTCAGCACAGCCGCCAGAGCCGAGCTCCGAAATTGCAAACGTCCAGCGACTGCTGCCATACGAAAGGTGCCAGGACTGCCCGGTGTCGCTGGCCCTCGCCTTCCCTTGGCAGCCCTTCCACAGCCCCACAAACCCTGGGGCTCCGAGCTTGCCAGCCAGCTCAGGGTGCCCACGTTGTTGCCTTGCTTGCTGTTATTGCCGCCGCCAGAGCCCAGCTCCGAAATTGCAAACGTCCAGCGACTGCTCCCACACGAAAGGTGCCAGTACTCCCAGGAGTTCTTGGACCTCGCCTTCCCTTGGCAGCCCTTCCACAGCCCCACGAATCCTGGGGTTCCGAGCTTGCCAGCCAGCTCAGGGTGCCCACGTTGTTGCCTTGCTCGCTCTCAGCGCCGCCGTGAGAGCCCAGATCCGAAATTGCAAACGTCCAGCGACTGCTGCCACACGAAAGGTGCCAGGACTCCCAGGAGTTCTTGGGCCTCGCCTTCCCTTGGCAGCCCTTCCACAGCCCCACAAACCCTGGGGCTCTGAGCTTGCCAGCCAGCTCAGGGTGCCCACGTTGTTGCCTTGCTTGCTTTCAGCGCCGTCAGAGCCCAGCTCCGAAATAGAAAATGTCCAGCGTCCGCTCCCACACAAAAGGTTCCAGGACTGCAAGGAGTTGCTGGTCCTCGCCTTCCCTTGGCAGCCCTTCCACAGCTCCAGAAACCCTGGGGCTCCGAGTTTACCAGTCAGCTCAGGGTGCCCACGTTGTTGCCTTGCTCGCTCTCAGCACAGCCGCCAGAGCCGAGCTCCGAAATTGCAAACGTCCAGCGACTGCTCCCACACGAAAGGTGCCAGGACTCCCAGGAGTTCTTGGGCCTCGCCTTCCCTTGGCAGCCCTTCCACAGCCCCACAAACCCTGGGGCTCTGAGCTTGCCAGCCAGCTCAGGGTGCCCACGTTGTTTCCTTGCTTGCTTTCAGAGCCGCCAGAGCATATCTCCGAAATTGGAAATGTCCAGCGTCTGCTCCCAGAAGAAAGGTGCCAGGACTCCCAGGAGCTGCTGGTCCTCGCCTTCCCTTGGCAGCCCTTCCACAGCCCCACAAACCCTGGGGCTCTGAGTTTACCAGCCAGCTCAGGGTGCCCACGTTGTTGCCTTGCTTGCTTTCAGCGCCGCCGTCAGAGCCCAGCTCCGAAATTGTAAACGTCCATCAACTGCTGCCACACGAAAGGTACCAGGACTCCCAGGAGTTCTTGGGCCTCGCCATCCCTTGGCAGCCCTTCCACAGCCCCACAAACCCTGGGGCTCTGAGCTTGCCAGCCAGCTCAGGGTGCCGACGTTGTTGCCTTGCTTGCTGTTATTGCCGCCGCCAGAGCCCAGCTCTGAAATTGCAAACGTCCAGCGACTGCTGCCACACGAAAGGTGCCAGTACTCCCAGGAGTTCTTGGGCCTTGCCTTCCCTTGGCAGCCCTTCCACAGCCCCACAAACCCTGGGGCTCCGAGCTTGCCAGCCAGCTGAGGGTGCCGACATTGTTGACTTGCTTGCTTTCAGCGCTGTCAGAGCCCAGCTCCGAAATTGGAAATGTCCAGCGTCCGCTCCCACACAAAAGGTTCCAGGACTGCAAGGAGTTGCTGGTCCTCGCCTTCCCTTGGCAGCCCTTCCACAGCTCCACAAACCCTGGGGCTCCGAGTTTACCAGCCAGCTCAGGGTGCCCACGTTGTTGCCTTGCTCGCTCTCTGCACAACCGCCAGGGCCCAGCTCCGAAATTGCAAACGTCCAGCGACTGCTGCCACACGAAAGGTGCCAGGACTGCCCGGTGTCGCTGGTCCTCGCCTTCCCTTGGCAGCCCTTCCACAGCCCCACAAACCCTGGGGCTCCGAGCTTGCCAGCCAGCTCAGGGTGCCCACGTTGTTGCCTTGCTTGCTGTTATTGCCGCCGCCAGAGCCCAGCTCCGAAATTGCAAACGTCCAGTGACTGCTCCCACACGAAAGGTGCCAGTACTCCCAGGAGTTCTTGGACCTCGCCTTCCCTTGGCAGCCCTTCCACAGCCCCACGAATCCTGGGGTTCCGAGCTTGCCAGCCAGCTCAGGGTGCCCACGTTGTTGCCTTGCTCGCTCTCAGCGCCGCCGTGAGAGCCCAGATCCGAAATTGCAAACGTCCAGCAACTGCTCCCACACGAAAGGTGCCAGGCCTCCCAGGTGTTGCTGGCCCTCGCCTTCCCTTGGCAGCCCTTCCACAGCCCCACAAACCCTG
Source organism: Spheniscus humboldti (assembly GCA_027474245.1). Lineage (NCBI taxonomy): Eukaryota > Metazoa > Chordata > Aves > Sphenisciformes > Spheniscidae > Spheniscus > Spheniscus humboldti. Next base: position 132,646,740 of record CM049889.1, read on the forward strand.
GGGCTCTGAGCTTGCCAGCCAGCTCAGGGTGCCCACGTTGTTGCCTTGCTTGCTTTCAGCACCGTCAGAGCCCAGCTCCGAAATAGAAAATGTCCAGCGTCCGCTCCCACACAAAAGGTTCCAGGACTGCAAGGAGTTGCTGGTCCTCGCCTTCCCTTGGCAGCCCTTCCACAGCTCCAGAAACCCTGGGGCTCCGAGTTTACCAGCCAGCTCAGGGTGCCCACGTTGTTGCCTTGCTCGCTCTCAGCACAGCCGCCAGAGCCGAGCTCCGAAATTGCAAACGTCCAGCGACTGCTCCCACACGAAAGGTGCCAGGACTCCCAGGAGTTCTTGGGCCTCGCCTTCCCTTGGCAGCCCTTCCACAGCCCCACAAACCCTGGGGCTCTGAGCTTGCCAGCCAGCTCAGGGTGCCGACGTTGCTGCCTTGCTTGCTTTCAGCGCCGTCAGAGCCCAGCTCCGAAATTGAAAATGTCCAGCGTCCGCTCCCACACAAAAGGTTCCAGGACTGCAAGGAGTTGCTGGTCCTCGCCTTCCCTTGGCAGCCCTTCCACAGCTCCAGAAACCCTGGGGCTCCGAGTTTACCAGTCAGCTCAGGGTGCCCACGTTGTTGCCTTGCTCGCTCTCAGCACAGCCGCCAGAGCCCAGCTCCGAAATTGCAAACGTCCAGCGACTGCTCCCACACGAAAGGTGCCAGGACTCCCAGGAGTTCTTGGGCCTCGCCTTCCCTTGGCAGCCCTTCCACAGCCCCACAAACCCTGGGGCTCTGAGCTTGCCAGCCAGCTCAGGGTGCCCACGTTGTTTCCTTGCTTGCTTTCAGAGCCGCCAGAGCACATCTCCGAAATTGGAAATGTCCAGCGTCTGCTCCCAGAAGAAAGGTGCCAGGACTCCCAGGAGCTGCTGGTCCTCGCCTTCCCTTGGCAGCCCTTCCACAGCCCCACAAACCCTGGGGCTCTGAGTTTACCAGCCAGCTCAGGGTGCCCACGTTGTTGCCTTGCTTGCTTTCAGCGCCGCCGTCAGAGCCCAGCTCCGAAATTGTAAACGTCCATCAACTGCTGCCACACGAAAGGTACCAGGACTCCCAGGAGTTCTTGGGCCTCGCCATCCCTTGGCAGCCCTTCCACAGCCCCACAAACCCTGGGGCTCTGAGCTTGCCAGCCAGCTCAGGGTGCCGACGTTGTTGCCTTGCTTGCTGTTATTGCCGCCGCCAGAGCCCAGCTCTGAAATTGCAAACGTCCAGCGACTGCTGCCACACGAAAGGTGCCAGTACTCCCAGGAGTTCTTGGGCCTTGCCTTCCCTTGGCAGCCCTTCCACAGCCCCACAAACCCTGGGGCTCCGAGCTTGCCAGCCAGCTGAGGGTGCCGACATTGTTGACTTGCTTGCTTTCAGCGCTGTCAGAGCCCAGCTCCGAAATTGGAAATGTCCAGCGTCCGCTCCCACACAAAAGGTTCCAGGACTGCAAGGAGTTGCTGGTCCTCGCCTTCCCTTGGCAGCCCTTCCACAGCTCCACAAACCCTGGGGCTCTGAGTTTACCAGCCAGCTCAGGGTGCCCACGTTGTTGCCTTGCTCGCTCTCAGCACAACCGCCAGAGCCCAGCTCCGAAATTGCAAACGTCCAGCGACTGCTCCCACACGAAAAGTTCCAGGACTGCCCGGTGTCGCTGGTCCTCGCCTTCCCGTGGCAACCCTTCCACAGCCCCACAAACCCTGGGGCTCCGAGCTTGCCAGCCAGCTCAGGGTGCCCACGTTGTTGCCTTGCTCACTCTCAGCGCCGCCGCCAGAGCCCAGCTCCGAAATTGCAAACGTCCAGCGACTGCTGCAACACGAAATGTGCCAGGACTCCCAGGTGTTGCTGGCCCTCGCCTTCCCTTGGCAGCCCTTCCACAGCCCCGCAAACCCTGGGGCTCTGAGCTTGCCAGCCATCTCAGGGTGCCCACGTTGTTGCCTTGCTTGCTTTCAGCGCCGTCAGAGCACAGCTCCAAAATTGGAAATGTCCAGCGTCTGCTCCCACACAAAAGGTTCCAGGACTGCAAGGAGTTGCTGGTCCTCGCCTTCCCTTGGCAGCCCTTCCACAGCTCTAGAAACCCTGGCGCTCCGAGTTTACCAGCCAGCTCAGGGTGCCCACGTTGTTGCCTTGCTCGCTCTCAGCACAGCCGCCAGAGCTGAGCTCCGAAATTGCAAACGTCCAGCGACTGCTCCCACACGAAAGGTGCCAGGACTCCCATGAGTTCTTGGGCCTTGCCTTCCCTTGGCAGCCCTTCCACAGCTCCACAAACCCTGGGGCTCCGAGCTTGCCAGCCAGCTCAGGGTGCCCACGTTGTTGCCTTGCTTGCTTTCAGCGCCGTCAGAGCACAGCTCCGAAATTGCAAATGTCCAGCAACTGCTGCCACACGAAAGGTACCAGGACTCCCAGGTGTTGCTGGCCCTCGCCTTCCCTTGGCAGCCCTTCCACAGCCCCACAAACCCTGGGGCTCCGAGCTTGCCAGCCAGCTCAGGGTGCCGACGTTGTTGCCTTGCTTGCTGTTATTGCCGCCGCCAGAGCTCAGCTCCGAAATTGGAAATGTCCAGCGACTGCTCCCACACGAAAGGTGCCAGGACTCCCAGGAGTTCTTGGACCTCGCCTTCCCTTGGCAGCCCTTCCACAGCCACACGAATCCTGGGGTTCCGAGCTTGCCAGCCAGCTCAGGGTGCCCACGTTGTTGCCTTGCTCGCTCTCAGCGCCTTCCGAGCACAGCTCCAATATTGGAAATGTCCAGCGTCCGCTCCCACACAAAATGTTCCAGGACTGCAAGGAGTTGCTGGCCCTCGCATTCCCTTGGCAGCCCTTCCACAGCTCCACAAACCCTGGGGCTCCGAGCTTGCCAGCCAGCTCAGGGTGCCCACGTTGTTGCCTTGCTCGCTCTCAGCACAGCCGCCAGAGCCCAGCTCCGAAATTGCAAACGTCCTGCGACTGCTCCCACACGAAAGGTGCCAGGACTCCCAGGTGTTGCTGGCCCTCGCCTTCCCTTGGCAGCCCTTCCACAGCCCCACAAACCCTGGGGCTCTGAGCTTGCCAGCCAGCTCAGGGTGCCGACGTTGTTGCCTTGCTTGCTGTTATTGCCGCCGCCAGAGCCCAGCTCCGAAATTGCAAACGTCCAGCGACTGCTCCCACACGAAAGGTGCCAGGCCTCCCAGGTGTTGCTGGCCCTCGCCTTCCCTTGGCAGCCCTTCCACAGCCCCACAAACCCTGGGATCCGGCCTTGCCAGCCAGCTCAGGGTGCCCACGTTGTTGCCTTGCTTGCTGTTATTGGTGCCGCCAGAGACCAGCTCCGAAATTGCAAACGTCCAGCGACTGCTCCCACACGAAAGGTGCCAGGACTCCCAGGTGTTGCTGGCCCTCGCCTTCCCTTGGCAGCCCTTCCACAGCCCCACAAACCCTGGGGCTCTGAGCTTGCCAGCCAGCTCAGGGTGCCGACGTTTCTGCCTTGCTTGCTTTCAGAGCCGCCAGAGCACAGCTCCGAAATTGGAAATGTCCAGCGTCCGCTCCCACACAAAAGGTTCCAGGACTCCCAGGTGTTGCTGGTCCTCGCCTTCCCTTGGCAGCCCTTCCACAGCCCCACAAACCCTGGGGCTCTGAGCTTGCCAACCAGCTCAGGCTGCCGATGTTGTTGCCTTGCTTGCTCTCAGCACCGCCGTCAGAGCCGAGCTCCGAAATTGCAAACGTCCAGCAACTGCTGCCACACGAAAGGTGCCAGGACTCCCAGGTGTTGCTGGCCCTCGCCTTCCCTTGGCAGCCCTTCCACAGCCCCACAAACCCTGGGGCTCCGAGCTTGCCAGCCAGCTCAGGGTGCCCACGTTGTTGCCTTGCTCGCTCTCAGCGCTGCCGCCAGAGCCCAGCTCCGAAATTGCAAATGTCCAGCAACTGCTCCCACACGAAAGGTGCCAGGACTCCCAGGTGTTGCTGGCCCTCGCCTTCCCTTGGCAGCCCTTCCACAGCCCCACAAACCCTGGGGTTCCGAGCTTGCCAGCCAGCTCAGGGTGCCCACGTTTTTGCCTTGCTCGCTCTCAGCGCCGCCGTGAAAGCCCAGATCCGAAATTGCAAATGTCCAGCAACTGCTCCCACACGAAAGGTGCCAGGACTCCCAGGTGTTGCTGGCCCTCGTCTTCCCTTGGCAGCCCTTCCACAGCCCCACAAACCCTGGGGCTCTGAGCTTGCCAGCCAGCTCAGGGTGCCCACGTTGTTGCCTTGCTCGCTTTCAGCGCCTTCAGAGCACAGCTCCAAAATTGCAAATGTCCAGCAACTGCTCCCACACAAAATGTTCCAGGACTGCAAGGAGTTGCTGGCCCTCGCATTCCCTTGGCAGCCCTTCCACAGCTCCACAAACCCTGGGGCTCCGAGCTTGCCAGCCAGCTCAGGCTGCCCACGTTGTTGCCTTGCTCGCTCTCAGCGCCGCCGACAGAGCCCAGATCCGAAATTGCAAACGTCCAGCGACTGCTCCCACACGAAAGGTGCCAGGACTCCCAGGTGTTGCTGGCCCTCGCCTTCCCTTGGCAGCCCTTCCACAGCCCCACAAACCCTGGGGCTCTGAGCTTGCCAGCCAGCTCAGGGTGCCGACGTTGTTGTCTTGCTTGCTCTTATTGCCGCCGCCAGAGCCCAGCTCCGAAATTGCAAACGTCCAGCGACTGCTGCCACACGAAAGGTGCCAGGCCTCCCAGGTGTTGCTGGCCCTCGCCTTCCCTTGGCAGCCCTTCCACAGCCCCACAAACCCTGGGGCTCTGAGCTTGCCAGCCAGCTCAGGGTGCCCACGTTGTTGCCTTGCTTGCTGTTATTGCCGCCGCCAGAGACCAGCTACGAAATTGCAAACGTCCAGCGACTGCTCCCACACGAAAGGTGCCAGGACTCCCAGGTGTTGCTGGTCCTCGCCTTCCCTTGGCAGCCCTTCCACAGCCCCACAAACCCTGGGGCTCTGAGCTTGCCAGCCAACTCAGGGTGCCCACGTTGTTGCCTTGCTTGCTCTCAGCGCTGCCTCCAGAGCCGAGCTCCAAAATAACAAACGTCCAGCGACTGCTCCCACACGAAAGGTGCCAGGACTCCCAGGAGTTCTTGGGCCTTGCCTTCCCTTGGCAGCCCTTCCACAGCCCCACAAACCCTGGGGCTCTGAGCTTGCCAGCCAGCTCAGGGTGCCCACGTTTTTGCCTTGCTTGCTGTTATTGCCGCCGCCAGAGCCCAGCTCTGAAATTGCAAACGTCCAGCGACTGCTCCCACACGAAAGGTGCCAGGACTCCCAGGAGTTCTTGGGCCTTGCCTTCCCTTGGCAGCCCTTCCACAGCCCCACAAACCCTGGGGCTCTGAGCTTGCCAGCCAGCTCAGGGTGCCGACATTGTTGACTTGCTTGCTTTCAACGCTGTCAGAGCCCAGCTCCGAAATTGCAAACGTCCAGCGTCCGCTCCCACACAAAAGGTTCCAGGACTGCAAGGAGTTGCTGGTCCTCGCCTTCCCTTGGCAGCCCTTCCACAGCTCCAGAAACCCTGGGGCTCCGAGTTTACCAGCCAGCTCAGGGTGCCCACGTTGTTGCCTTGCTCGCTCTCAGCACAACCGCCAGAGCCCAGCTCCGAAATTGCAAACGTCCAGCGACTGCTCCCACACGAAAGGTTCCAGGACTGCCCGGTGTCGCTGGCCCTCGCCTTCCCTTGGCAGCCCTTCCACAGCCCCACAAACCCTGGGGCTCCGAGCTTGCCAGCCAGCTCAGGGTGCCCACGTTGTTGCCTTGCTTGCTGTTATTGCCGCCGCCAGAGCCCAGCTCCGAAATTGCAAACGTCCAGCTACTGCTCCCAGACGAAAGGTGCCAGTACTCCCAGGAGTTCTTGGACCTCGCCTTCCCTTGGCAGCCCTTCCACAGCCCCACAAATCCTCGGGTTCCGAGCTTGCCAGCCAACTCAGGGTGCCCACGTTGTTGCCTTGCTCGCTCTCAGTGCCGCCGTGAGAGCCCAGCTCCGAAATTGCAAACGTCCAGCGACTGCTGCCACACGAAAGGTGCCAGGCCTCCCAGGTGTTGCTGGCCCTCGCCTTCCCTTGGCAGCCCTTCCACAGCCCCACAAATCCTGGGGTTCCGAGCTTGCCAGCCAGCTCAGGGTGCCCACGTTTTTGCCTTGCTCGCTCTCAGCGCCGCCTTGAGAGCCCAGATCCGAAATTGCAAACGTCCAGCGACTGCTGCCACACGAAAGGTGCCAGGACTCCCAGGTGTTGCTGGCCCTCGCCTTCCCTTGGCAGCCCTTCCACAGCCCCACAAACCCTGGGGCTCCGAGCTTGCCAGCCAGCTCAGGGTGCCCACGTTGTTGCCTTGCTTGCTTTCAGCGCCGTCAGAGCACAGCTCCAAAATTGGAAATGTCCAGCGTCCGCTCCCACACAAAATGTTCCAGGACTGCAAGGAGTTGCTGACCCTCGCCTTCCCTTGGCAGCCCTTCCACAGCTCCACAAACCCTGGGGCTCCGAGCTTGCCAGCCAGCTCAGGGTGCCCACGTTGTTGCCTTGCTCGCTCTCAGCGCCGCCGCCAGAGCCCAGATCCGAAATTGCAAACGTCCTGCGACTGCTCCCACACGAAAGGTGCCAGGACTCCCAGGTGTTGCTGGCCCTCGCCTTCCCTTGGCAGCCCTTCCACAGCCCCACAAACCCTGGGGCTCTGAGCTTGCCAGCCAGCTCAGGGTGCCGACGTTGTTGTCTTGCTTGCTCTTATTGCCGCCGCCAGAGCCCAGCTCCGAAATTGCAAACGTCCAGCGACTGCTCCCACACGAAAGGTTCCAGGACTGCAAGGAGTTGCTGGTCCTCGCCTTCCCTTGGCAGCCCTTCCACAGCCCCACAAACCCTGGGATCCGGCCTTGCCAGCCAGCTCAGGGTGCCCACGTTGTTGCCTTGCTTGCTGTTATTGCCGCCGCCAGAGACCAGCTCCGAAATTGCAAACGTCCAGCGACTGCTCCCACACGAAAGGTGCCAGGACTCCCAGGTGTTGCTGGCCCTCGCCTTCCCTTGGCAGCCCTTCCACAGCCCCACAAACCCTGGGGCTCTGAGCTTGCCAGCCAGCTCAGGGTGCCCACGTTGCTGCCTTGCTTGCTTTCAGAGCCGCCAGAGCACAGCTCCGAAATTGGAAATGTCCAGCGTCCGCTCCCACACAAAAGGTTCAGGACTCCCAGGTGTTGCTGGTCCTCGCCTTCCCTTGGCAGCCCTTCCACAGCCCCACAAACCCTGGGGCTCTGAGCTTGCCAACCAGCTCAGGCTGCCGATGTTGCTGCCTTGCTTGCTCTCAGCGCCGCCGTCAGAGCCGAGCTCCGAAATTGGAAATGTCCAGCGTCCGCTCTCACAGAAAAGGTTCCAGGACTCCCAGGTGTTGCTGGTCCTCGCCTTCCCTTGGCAGCCCTTCCACAGCCCCACAAACCCTGGGGCTCTGAGCTTGCCAGCCAACTCAGGGTGCCCACGTTGTTGCCTTGCTTGCTCTCAGCGCTGCCTCCAGAGCCGAGCTCCAAAATAACAAACGTCCAGCGACTGCTCCCACACGAAAGGTGCCAGGACTCCCAGGAGTTCTTGGGCCTTGCCTTCCCTTGGCAGCCCTTCCACAGCCCCACAAACCCTGGGGCTCTGAGCTTGCCAGCCAGCTCAGGGTGCCCACGTTGTTGCCTTGCTTGCTGTTATTGCCGCCGCCAGAGCCCAGCTCTGAAATTGCAAACGTCCAGCGACTGCTCCCACACGAAAGGTGCCAGGACTCCCAGGAGTTCTTGGGCCTTGCCTTCCCTTGGCAGCCCTTCCACAGCCCCACAAACCCTGGGGCTCTGAGCTTGCCAGCCAGCTCAGGGTGCCGACATTGTTGACTTGCTTGCTTTCAGCGCTGTCAGAGCCCAGCTCCGAAATTGTAAACGTCCAGCGACTGCTCCCATACGAAAGGTTCCAGGACTGCCCGGTGTCGCTGGCCCTCGCCTTCCCTTGGCAGCCCTTCCACAGCCCCACAAACCCTGGGGCTCCGAGCTTGCCAGCCAGCTCAGGGTGCCCACGTTGTTGCCTTGCTTGCTGTTATTGCCGCCGCCAGAGCCCAGCTCCGAAATTGCAAACGTCCAGCTACTGCTCCCAGACGAAAGGTGCCAGTACTCCCAGGAGTTCTTGGACCTCGCCTTCCCTTGGCAGCCCTTCCACAGCCCCACAAATCCTCGGGTTCCGAGCTTGCCAGCCAGCTCAGGGTGCCCACGTTGTTGCCTTGCTCGCTCTCAGCGCCGCCGTGAGAGCCCAGCTCCGAAATTGCAAACGTCCAGCAACTGCTCCCACACGAAAGGTGCCAGGCCTCCCAGGTGTTGCTGGCCCTCGCCTTCCCTTGGCAGCCCTTCCACAGCCCCACAAACCCTGGGGCTCTGAGCTTGCCAGCCAGCTCAGGGTGCCCACGTTGTTGCCTTGCTTGCTTTCAGCGCCGTCAGAGCACAGCTCCAAAATTGGAAATGTCCAGCGTCTGCTCCCATACAAAAGGTTCCAGGACTGCAAGGAGTTGCTGGTCCTCGCCTTCCCTTGGCAGCCCTTCCACAGCTCCAGAAACCCTGGGGCTCCGAGTTTACCAGCCAGCTCAGGGTGCCCACGTTGTTGCCTTGCTCGCTCTCAGCACAGCCGCCAGAGCCCAGCTCCGAAATTGCAAACGTCCAGCGACTGCTGCCACACGAAAGGTGCCAGGACTGCAAGGAGTTGCTGGTCCTCGCCTTCCCGTGGCAACCCTTCCACAGCCCCACAAACCCTGGGGCTCCGAGCTTGCCAGCCAGCTCAGGGTGCTGACGTTGTTGCCTTGCTCGCTCTCAGCGCCGCCGCCAGAGCCCAGCTCCGAAATTGCAAACGTCCAGCGACTGCTGCCACACGAAAGGTGCCAGGCCTCCCAGGTGTTGCTGGCCCTCGCCTTCCCTTGGCAGCCCTTCCACAGCCCCACAAACCCTGGGGCTCCGAGCTTGCCAGCCAGCTCAGTGTGCCGACGTTGTTGCCTTGCTTGCTTTCAGCGCCTTCAGAGCACAGCTCCGAAATTGGAAATGTCCAGCGTCCGCTCCCACACAAAATGTTCCAGGACTGCAAGGAGTTGCTGGCCCTCGCATTCCCTTGGCAGCCCTTCCACAGCTCCACAAACCCTGGGGCTCCGAGCTTGCCAGCCAGCTCAGGGTGCCCACGTTGTTGCCTTGCTCGCTCTCAGCACAGCCGCCAGAGCCCAGCTCCGAAATTGCAAACGTCCAGCGACTGCTCCCACACAAAAGGTGCCAGGACTCCCAGGAGTTCTTGGGCCTTGCATTCCCTTGGCAGCCCTTCCACAGCCCCACAAACCCTGGGGCTCTGAGCTTGCCAGCCAGCTCAGGGTGCCGACATTGTTTACTTGCTTGCTTTCAGCGCTGTCAGAGACCAGCTCCGAAATTGAAAATGTCCAGCGTCCGCTCCCACACAAAAGGTTCCAGGACTGCAAGGAGTTGCTGGTCCTCGCCTTCCCTTGGCAGCCCTTCCACAGCTCCACAAACCCTGGTGCTCCGAGTATACCAGCCAGCTCAGGGTGCCCACGTTGTTGCCTTGCTCGCTCTCAGCACAACCGCCAGAGCCCAGCTCCGAAATTGCAAACGTCCAGCGACTGCTCCCACACGAAAGGTTCCAGGACTGCCCGGTGTCGCTGGCCCTCGCCTTCCCTTGGCAGCCCTTCCACAGCCCCACAAACCCTGGGGCTCCGAGCTTGCCAGCCAGCTCAGGGTGCCCACGTTGTTGCCTTGCTTGCTGTTATTGCCGCCGCCAGAGCCCAGCTCCGAAATTGCAAACGTCCAGCGACTGCTCCCACACGAAAGGTGCCAGTACTCCCAGGAGTTCTTGGACCTCGCCTTCCCTTGGCAGCCCTTCCACAGCCCCACGAATCCTGGGGCTCCGGCCTTGCCAGCCAGCTCAGGGTGCCCACGTTGTTCCTTGCTCGCTCTCAGCGCCGCCGTGAGAGCTCAGCTCCGAAATTGCAAACGTCCAGCGACTGCTCCCACACGAAAGGTGCCAGGACTCCCAGGTGTTGCTGGCCCTCGCCTTCCCTTGGCAGCCCTTCCACAGCCCCACAAACCCTGGGGCTCCGAGCTTGCCAACCAGCTCAGGGTGCCCACGTTGTTGCCTTGCTTGCTTTCAGCGCCTTCAGAGCACAGCTCCAAAATTGGAAATGTCCAGCGTCCGCTCCCACACAAAATGTTCCAGGACTGCAAGGAGTTGCTGGCCCTCGCATTCCCTTGGCAGCCCTTCCACAGCTCCACAAACCCTGGGGCTCCGAGCTTGCCAGCCAGCTCAGGCTGCCCACGTTGTTGCCTTGCTCGCTCTCAGCGCCGCCGACAGAGCCCAGATCCGAAATTGCAAACGTCCAGCGACTGCTCCCACACGAAAGGTGCCAGGACTCCCAGGTGTTGCTGGTCCTCGCCTTCCCTTGGCAGCCCTTCCACAGCCCCACAAACCCTGGGGCTCTGAGCTTGCCAGCCAACTCAGGGTGCCCACGTTGTTGCCTTGCTCGCTCTCAGCGCTGCCTCCAGAGCCGAGCTCCAAAATAACAAACGTCCAGCGACTGCTCCCACACGAAAGGTGCCAGGACTCCCAGGAGTTCTTGGGCCTTGCCTTCCCTTGGCAGCCCTTCCACAGCCCCACAAACCCTGGGGCTCTGAGCTTGCCAGCCAGCTCAGGGTGCCCACGTTTTTGCCTTGCTTGCTGTTATTGCCGCCGCCAGAGCCCAGCTCTGAAATTGCAAACGTCCAGCGACTGCTCCCACACGAAAGGTGCCAGGACTCCCAGGAGTTCTTGGGCCTTGCCTTCCCTTGGCAGCCCTTCCACAGCCCCACAAACCCTGGGGCTCTGAGCTTGCCAGCCAGCTCAGGGTGCCGACATTGTTGACTTGCTTGCTTTCAGCGCTGTCAGAGCCCAGCTCCGAAATTGCAAAAGTCCAGCGTCCGCTCCCACACAAAAGGTTCCAGGACTGCAAGGAGTTGCTGGTCCTCGCCTTCCCTTGGCAGCCCTTCCACAGCTCCAGAAACCCTGGGGCTCCGAGTTTACCAGCCAGCTCAGGGTGCCCACGTTGTTGCCTTGCTCGCTCTCAGCACAACCGCCAGAGCCCAGCTCCGAAATTGCAAACGTCCAGCGACTGCTGCCACACGAAAGGTTCCAGGACTGCCCGGTGTCGCTGGCCCTCGCCTTCCCTTGGCAGCCCTTCCACAGCCCCACAAACCCTGGGGCTCCGAGCTTGCCAGCCAGCTCAGGGTGCCCATGTTGTTGCCTTGCTTGCTGTTATTGCCGCCGCCAGAGCCCAGCTCCGAAATTGCAAACGTTCAGCGACTGCTGCCACACGAAAGGTGCCAGTACTCCCAGGAGTTCTTGGACCTCGCCTTCCCTTGGCAGCCCTTCCACAGCCCCACAAATCCTCGGGTTCCGAGCTTGCCAGCCAGCTCAGGGTGCCCACGTTGTTGCCTTGCTCGCTCTCAGCGCCGCCGTGAGAGCCCAGATCCGAAATTGGAAATGTCCAGCGACTGCTGCCACACGAAAGTTGCCAGGCCTCCCAGGTGTTGCTGGCCCTCGCCTTCCCTTGGCAGCCCTTCCACAGCCCCACAAATCCTGGGGTTCCGAGCTTGCCAGCCAGCTCAGGGTGCCCACGTTTTTGCCTTGCTCGCTCTCAGCGCCGCCGTGAGAGCCCAGATCCGAAATTGCAAATGTCCAGCAACTGCTCCCACACGAAAGGTGCCAGGACTCCCAGGTGTTGCTGGCCCTCGCCTTCCCTTGGCAGCCCTTCCACAGCCCCACAAACCCTGGGGCTCCGAGCTTGCCAGCCAGCTCAGGGTGCCCACGTTGTTGCCTTGCTTGCTTTCAGCGCCGTCAGAGCACAGCTCCAAAATTGGAAATGTCCAGCGTCCGCTCCCACACAAAATGTTCCAGGACTGCAAGGAGTTGCTGGCCCTCGCCTTCCCTTGGCAGCCCTTCCACAGCTCCACAAACCCTGGGGCTCCGAGCTTGCCAGCCAGCTCAGGGTGCCCACGTTGTTGCCTTGCTCGCTCTCAGCGCCGCCGCCAGAGCCCAGATCCGAAATTGCAAACGTCCTGCGACTGCTCCCACACGAAAGGTGCCAGGACTCCCAGGTGTTGCTGGCCCTCGCCTTCCCTTGGCAGCCCTTCCACAGCCCCACAAACCCTGGGGCTCTGAGCTTGCCAGCCAGCTCAGGGTGCCGACGTTGTTGTCTTGCTTGCTCTTATTGCCGCCGCCAGAGCCCAGCTCCGAAATTGCAAACGTCCAGCGACTGCTCCCACACGAAAGGTGCCAGGCCTCCCAGGTGTTGCTGGCCCTCGCCTTCCCTTGGCAGCCCTTCCACAGCCCCACAAACCCTGGGATCCGGCCTTGCCAGCCAGCTCAGGGTGCCCACGTTGTTGCCTTGCTTGCTGTTATTGCCGCCGCCAGAGACCAGCTCCGAAATTGCAAACGTCCAGCGACTGCTCCCACACGAAAGGTGCCAGGACTCCCAGGTGTTGCTGGCCCTCGCCTTCCCTTGGCAGCCCTTCCACAGCCCCACAAACCCTGGGGCTCTGAGCTTGCCAGCCAGCTCAGGGTGCCCACGTTGCTACCTTGCTTGCTTTCAGAGCCGCCAGAGCACAGCTCCGAAATTGGAAATGTCCAGCGTCCGCTCCCACACAAAAGGTTCAGGACTCCCAGGTGTTGCTGGTCCTCGCCTTCCCTTGGCAGCCCTTCCACAGCCCCACAAACCCTGGGGCTCTGAGCTTGCCAACCAGCTCAGGCTGCCGATGTTGCTGCCTTGCTTGCTCTCAGCGCTGCCTCCAGACCGAGCTCCAAAATAACAAACGTCCAGCGACTGCTCCCACACGAAAGGTGCCAGGACTCCCAGGAGTTCTTGGGCCTTGCCTTCCCTTGGCAGCCCTTCCACAGCCCCACAAACCCTGGGGCTCTGAGCTTGCCAGCCAGCTCAGGGTGCCCACGTTGTTGCCTTGCTTGCTGTTATTGCCGCCGCCAGAGCCCAGCTCTGAAATTGCAAACGTCCAGCGACTGCTCCCACACGAAAGGTGCCAGGACTCCCAGGAGTTCTTGGGCCTTGCCTTCCCTTGGCAGCCCTTCCACAGCCCCACAAACCCTGGGGCTCTGAGCTTGCCAGCCAGCTCAGGGTGCCGACATTGTTGACTTGCTTGCTTTCAGCGCTGTCAGAGCCCAGCTCCGAAATTGTAAACGTCCAGCGTCCGCTCCCACACAAAAGGTTCCAGGACTGCAAGGAGTTGCTGGTCCTCGCCTTCCCTTGGCAGCCCTTCCACAGCTCCAGAAACCCTGGGGCTCCGAGTTTACCAGCCAGCTCAGGGTGCCCACGTTGTTGCCTTGCTCGCTCTCAGCACAACCGCCAGAGCCCAGCTCCGAAATTGCAAACGTCCAGCGACTGCTCCCACACGAAAGGTTCCAGGACTGCCCGGTGTCGCTGGCCCTCGCCTTCCCTTGGCAGCCCTTCCACAGCCCCACAAACCCTGGGGCTCCGAGCTTGCCAGCCAGCTCAGGGTGCCCACGTTGTTGCCTTGCTTGCTGTTATTGCCGCCGCCAGAGCCCAGCTCCGAAATTGCAAACGTCCAGCTACTGCTCCCAGACGAAAGGTGCCAGTACTCCCAGGAGTTCTTGGACCTCGCCTTCCCTTGGCAGCCCTTCCACAGCCCCACAAATCCTCGGGTTCCGAGCTTGCCAGCCAGCTCAGGGTGCCCACGTTGTTGCCTTGCTCGCTCTCAGCACCGCCGTGAGAGCCCAGCTCCGAAATTGCAAACGTCCAGCAACTGCTCCCACACGAAAGGTGCCAGGCCTCCCAGGTGTTGCTGGCCCTCGCCTTCCCTTGGCAGCCCTTCCACAGCCCCACAAACCGTGGGGCTCTGAGCTTGCCAGCCAGCTCAGGGTGCCCACGTTGTTGCCTTGCTTGCTTTCAGCGCCGTCAGAGCACAGCTCCAAAATTGGAAATGTCCAGCGTCTGCTCCCATACAAAAGGTTCCAGGACTGCAAGGAGTTGCTGGTCCTCGCCTTCCCTTGGCAGCCCTTCCACAGCTCCAGAAACCCTGGGGCTCCGAGTTTACCAGCCAGCTCAGGGTGCCCACGTTGTTGCCTTGCTCGCTCTCAGCGCCGCCGCCAGAGCCCAGCTCCGAAATTGCAAACGTCCAGCGACTGCTCCCACACGAAAGGTGCCAGGACTGCAAGGAGTTGCTGGTCCTCGCCTTCCCGTGGCAACCCTTCCACAGCCCCACAAACCCTGGGGCTCCGAGCTTGCCAGCCAGCTCAGGGTGCCCACGTTGTTGCCTTGCTCGCTCTCAGCGCCGCCGCCAGAGCCCAGCTCCGAAATTGCAAACGTCCAGCGACTGCTGCCACACGAAAGGTGCCAGGCCTCCCAGGTGTTGCTGGCCCTCGCCTTCCCTTGGCAGCCCTTCCACAGCCCCACAAACCCTGGGGCTCCGAGCTTGCCAGCCAGCTCAGTGTGCCGACGTTGTTGCCTTGCTTGCTTTCAGCGCCTTCAGAGCACAGCTCCGAAATTGGAAATGTCCAGCGTCCGCTCCCACACAAAATATTCCAGGACTGCAAGGAGTTGCTGGCCCTCGCATTCCCTTGGCAGCCCTTCCACAGCTCCACAAACCCTGGGGCTCCGAGCTTGCCAGCCAGCTCAGGGTGCCCACGTTGTTGCCTTGCTCGCTCTCAGCACAGCCGCCAGAGCCGAGCTCCGAAATTGCAAACGTCCTGCGACTGCTCCCACACAAAAGGTGCCAGGACTCCCAGGAGTTCTTGGGCCTTGCCTTCCCTTGGCAGCCCTTCCACAGCCCCACAAACCCTGGGGCTCTGAGCTTGCCAGCCAGCTCAGGGTGCCGACATTGTTGACTTGCTTGCTTTCAGCGCTGTCAGAGACCAGCTCCGAAATTGAAAATGTCCAGCGTCCGCTCCCACACAAAAGGTTCCAGGACTGCAAGGAGTTGCTGGTCCTCGCCTTCCCTTGGCAGCCCTTCCACAGCTCCACAAACCCTGGTGCTCCGAGTATACCAGCCAGCTCAGGGTGCCCACGTTGTTGCCTTGCTCGCTCTCAGCACAACCGCCAGAGCCCAGCTCCGAAATTGCAAACGTCCAGCGACTGCTCCCACACGAAAGGTTCCAGGACTGCCCGGTGTCGCTGGCCCTCGCCTTCCCTTGGCAGCCCTTCCACAGCCCCACAAACCCTGGGGCTCCGAGCTTGCCAGCCAGCTCAGGGTGCCCACGTTGTTGCCTTGCTTGCTGTTATTGCCGCCGCCAGAGCCCAGCTCCGAAATTGCAAACGTCCAGCGACTGCTCCCACACGAAAGGTGCCAGTACTCCCAGGAGTTCTTGGCCCTCGCCTTCCCTTGGCAGCCCTTCCACAGCCCCACGAATCCTGGGGCTCCGGCCTTGCCAGCCAGCTCAGGGTGCCCACGTTGTTCCTTGCTCGCTCTCAGCGCCGCCGTGAGAGCTCAGCTCCGAAATTGCAAACGTCCAGCGACTGCTCCCACACGAAAGGTGCCAGGACTCCCAGGTGTTGCTGGCCCTCGCCTTCCCTTGGCAGCCCTTCCACAGCCCCACAAACCCTGGGGCTCCGAGCTTGCCAGCCACCTCAGGGTGCCCACGTTGTTGCCTTGCTCGCTCTCAGCACAGCCGCCAGAGCCGAGCTCCGAAATTGCAAACGTCCAGCGACTGCTCCCACACGAAAGGTGCCAGGACTCCCAGGAGATCTTGGGCCTTGCCTTCCCTTGGCAGCCCTTCCACAGCCCCACAAACCCTGGGGCTCTGAGCTTGCCAGCCAGCTCAGGGTGCCCACGTTGTTGCCTTGCTTGCTGTTATTGCCGCCGCCAGAGCCCAGCTCCGAAATTGCAAACGTCCAGCGACTGCTGCCACACGAAAGGTGCCAGGCCTCCCAGGTGTTGCTGGCCCTCGCCTTCCCTTGGCAGCCCTTCCACAGCCCCACAAACCCTGGGATCCGGCCTTGCCAGCCAGCTCAGGGTGCCCACGTTTTTGCCTTGCTTGCTGTTATTGCCGCCGCCAGAGACCAGCTCCGAAATTGCAAACGTCCAGCGACTGCTCCCACACGAAAGGTGCCAGGCCTCCCAGGTGTTGCTGGCCCTCGCCTTCCCTTGGCAGCCCTTCCACAGCCCCACAAACCCTGGGGCTCCGAGCTTGCCAGCCAGCTCAGGGTGCCGACGTTGTTGCCTTGCTTGCTTTCAGCGCCGTCAGAGCACAGCTCCAAAATTGGAAATGTCCAGCGTCCGCTCCCACACAAAATGTTCCAGGACTGCAAGGAGTTGCTGGCCCTCGCCTTCCCTTGGCAGCCCTTCCACAGCTCCAGAAACCCTGGGGCTCCGAGTTTACCAGCCAGCTCAGGGTGCCCACGTTGTTGCCTTGCTCGCTCTCAGCGCCGCCGCCAGAGCCCAGCTCCGAAATTGCAAACGTCCAGCGACTGCTCCCACACGAAAGGTGCCAGGACTGCAAGGAGTTGCTGGTCCTCGCCTTCCCTTGGCAGCCCTTCCACAGCCCCACAAACCCTGGGGCTCCGAGCTTGCCAGCCAGCTCAGGGTGCCCACGTTGTTGCCTTGCTCGCTCTCAGCGCCGCCGCCAGAGCCCAGCTCCGAAATTGCAAACGTCCAGCGACTGCTGCCACACGAAAGGTGCCAGGACTCCCAGGTGTTGCTGGCCCTCGCCTTCCCTTGGCAGCCCTTCCACAGCCCCACAAACCCTGGGGCTCCGAGCTTGCCAGCCAGCTCAGTGTGCCGACGTTGTTGCCTTGCTTGCTTTCAGCGCCTTCAGAGCACAGCTCCGAAATTGGAAATGTCCAGCGTCCGCTCCCACACAAAATGTTCCAGGACTGCAAGGAGTTGCTGGCCCTCGCATTCCCTTGGCAGCCCTTCCACAGCTCCACAAACCCTGGGGCTCCGAGCTTGCCAGCCAGCTCAGGGTGCCCACGTTGTTGCCTTGCTCGCTCTCAGCACAGCCGCCAGAGCCCAGCTCCGAAATTGCAAACGTCCTGCGACTGCTCCCACACAAAAGGTGCCAGGACTCCCAGGAGTTCTTGGGCCTTGCCTTCCCTTGGCAGCCCTTCCACAGCCCCACAAACCCTGGGGCTCTGAGCTTGCCAGCCAGCTCAGGGTGCCGACATTGTTGACTTGCTTGCTTTCAGCGCTGTCAGAGACCAGCTCCGAAATTGAAAATGTCCAGCGTCCGCTCCCACACAAAAGGTTCCAGGACTGCAAGGAGTTGCTGGTCCTCGCCTTCCCTTGGCAGCCCTTCCACAGCTCCACAAACCCTGGTGCTCCGAGTATACCAGCCAGCTCAGGGTGCCCACGTTGTTGCCTTGCTCGCTCTCAGCACAACCGCCAGAGCCCAGCTCCGAAATTGCAAACGTCCAGCGACTGCTCCCACACGAAAGGTTCCAGGACTGCCCGGTGTCGCTGGCCCTCGCCTTCCCTTGGCAGCCCTTCCACAGCCCCACAAACCCTGGGGCTCCGAGCTTGCCAGCCAGCTCAGGGTGCCCACGTTGTTGCCTTGCTTGCTGTTATTGCCGCCGCCAGAGCCCAGCTCCGAAATTGCAAACGTCCAGCGACTGCTCCCACACGAAAGGTGCCAGTACTCCCAGGAGTTCTTGGACCTCGCCTTCCCTTGGCAGCCCTTCCACAGCCCCACGAATCCTGGGGCTCCGGCCTTGCCAGCCAGCTCAGGGTGCCCACGTTGTTCCTTGCTCGCTCTCAGCGCCGCCGTGAGAGCTCAGCTCCGAAATTGCAAACGTCCAGCGACTGCTCCCACACGAAAGGTGCCAGGACTCCCAGGTGTTGCTGGCCCTCGCCTTCCCTTGGCAGCCCTTCCACAGCCCCACAAACCCTGGGGCTCCGAGCTTGCCAGCCAGCTCAGGGTGCCCACGTTGTTGCCTTGCTTGCTTTCAGCGCCTTCAGAGCACAGCTCCAAAATTGGAAATGTCCAGCGTCCGCTCCCACACAAAATGTTCCAGGACTGCAAGGAGTTGCTGGCCCTCGCATTCCCTTGGCAGCCCTTCCACAGCTCCACAAACCCTGGGGCTCCGAGCTTGCCAGCCAGCTCAGGGTGCCCACGTTGTTGCCTTGCTCGCTCTCAGCACAGCCGCCAGAGCCGAGCTCCGAAATTGCAAACGTCCAGCGACTGCTCCCACACGAAAGGTGCCAGGACTCCCAGGAGATCTTGGGCCTTGCCTTCCCTTGGCAGCCCTTCCACAGCCCCACAAACCCTGGGGCTCTGAGCTTGCCAGCCAGCTCAGGGTGCCCACGTTGTTGCCTTGCTTGCTGTTATTGCCGCCGCCAGAGCCCAGCTCCGAAATTGCAAACGTCCAGCGACTGCTGCCACACGAAAGGTGCCAGGCCTCCCAGGTGTTGCTGGCCCTCGCCTTCCCTTGGCAGCCCTTCCACAGCCCCACAAACCCTGGGATCCGGCCTTGCCAGCCAGCTCAGGGTGCCCACGTTTTTGCCTTGCTTGCTGTTATTGCCGCCGCCAGAGACCAGCTCCGAAATTGCAAACGTCCAGCGACTGCTCCCACACGAAAGGTGCCAGGACTCCCAGGTGTTGCTGGCCCTCGCCTTCCCTTGGCAGCCCTTCCACAGCCCCACAAACCCTGGGGCTCCGAGCTTGCCAGCCAGCTCAGGGTGCCCACGTTGTTGCCTTGCTTGCTTTCAGCGCCTTCAGAGCACAGCTCCAAAATTGGAAATGTCCAGCGTCCGCTCCCACACAAAATGTTCCAGGACTGCAAGGAGTTGCTGGCCCTCGCCTTCCCTTGGCAGCCCTTCCACAGCTCCACAAACCCTGGGGCTCCGAGCTTGCCAGCCAGCTCAGGGTGCCCACGTTGTTGCCTTGCTCGCTCTCAGCACAGCCGCCAGAGCCCAGCTCCGAAATTGCAAACGTCCTGCGACTGCTCCCACACCAAAGGTGCCAGGACTCCCAGGTGTTGCTGGCCCTCGCCTTCCCTTGGCAGCCCTTCCACAGCCCCACAAACCCTGGGGCTCTGAGCTTGCCAGCCAGCTCAGGGTGCCCACGTTGTTGCCTTTCTTGCTGTTATTGCCGCCGCCAGAGCCCAGCTCCGAAATTGCAAACGTCCAGCGACTGCTCCCACACGAAAGGTGCCAGGCCTCCCAGGTGTTGCTGGCCCTCGCCTTCCCTTGGCAGCCCTTCCACAGCCCCACAAACCCTGGGATCCGGCCTTGCCAGCCAGCTCAGGGTGCCCACGTTGTTGCCTTGCTTGCTGTTATTGCCGCCGCCAGAGACCAGCTCCGAAATTGCAAACGTCCAGCGACTGCTGCCACACGAAAGGTGCCAGGACTCCCAGGTGTTGCTGGCCCTCGCCTTCCCTTGGCAGCCCTTCCACAGCCCCACAAACCCTGGGGCTCTGAGCTTGCCAGCCAGCTCAGGGTGCCGACGTTGCTGCCTTGCTTGCTTTCAGAGCCGCCAGAGCACAGCTCCGAAATTGGAAATGTCCAGCGTCCGCTCCCACACGAAAGGTTCCAGGACTCCCAGGTGTTGCTGGTCCTCGCCTTCCCTTGGCAGCCCTTCCACAGCCCCACAAACCCTGGGGCTCTGAGCTTGCCAACCAGCTCAGGCTGCCGATGTTGTTGCCTTGCTTGCTCTCAGCGCTGCCGTCAGAGCCGAGCTCCGAAATTGCAAACGTCCAGCGACTGCTCCCACACGAAAGGTGCCAGGACTCCCAGGTGTTGCTGGCCCTCGCCTTCCCTTGGCAGCCCTTCCACAGCCCCACAAACCCTGGGGCTCCGAGCTTGCCAGCCAGCTCAGGGTGCCCACGTTGTTGCCTTGCTTGCTGTTATTGCCGCCGCCAGAGCCCAGCTCCGAAATTGCAAACGTCCAGCGACTGCTCCCACACGAAAGGTGCCAGGCCTCCCAGGTGTTGCTGGCCCTCGCCTTCCCTTGGCAGCCCTTCCACAGCCCCACAAACCCTGGGGCTCCGAGCTTGCCAGCCAGCTCAGGGTGCCCACGTTGTTGCCTTGCTTGCTGTTATTGCCGCCGCCAGAGCCCAGCTCCGAAATTGCAAACGTCCTGCGACTGCTCCCACACGAAAGGTGCCAGTACTCCCAGGAGTTCTTGGACCTCGCCTTCCCTTGGCAGCCCTTCCACAGCCCCACGAATCCTGGGGCTCCGGCCTTGCCAGCCAGCTCAGGGTGCCCACGTTGTTCCTTGCTCGCTCTCAGCGCCGCCGTGAGAGCTCAGCTCCGAAATTGCAAACGTCCAGCGACTGCTCCCACACGAAAGGTGCCAGGACTCCCAGGTGTTGCTGGCCCTCGCCTTCCCTTGGCAGCCCTTCCACAGCTCCAAAAACCCTGGGGCTCCGAGCTTGCCAGCCAGCTCAGGGTGCCCACGTTGTTGCCTTGCTCGCTCTCAGCACAGCCGCCAGAGCCCAGCTCCGAAATTGCAAACGTCCTGCGACTGCTCCCACACCAAAGGTGCCAGGACTCCCAGGTGTTGCTGGCCCTCGCCTTCCCTTGGCAGCCCTTCCACAGCCCCACAAACCCTGGGGCTCTGAGCTTGCCAGCCAGCTCAGGGTGCCCACGTTGTTGCCTTTCTTGCTGTTATTGCCGCCGCCAGAGCCCAGCTCCGAAATTGCAAACGTCCAGCGACTGCTCCCACACGAAAGGTGCCAGGCCTCCCAGGTGTTGCTGGCCCTCGCCTTCCCTTGGCAGCCCTTCCACAGCCCCACAAACCCTGGGATCCGGCCTTGCCAGCCAGCTCAGGGTGCCCACGTTGTTGCCTTGCTTGCTGTTATTGCCGCCGCCAGAGCCCAGCTCCGAAATTGCAAACGTCCAGCGACTGCTCCCACACGAAAGGTGCCAGTACTCCCAGGAGTTCTTGGACCTCGCCTTCCCTTGGCAGCCCTTCCACAGCCCCACGAATCCTGGGGCTCCGGCCTTGCCAGCCAGCTCAGGGTGCCCACGTTGTTCCTTGCTCGCTCTCAGCGCCGCCGTGAGAGCTCAGCTCCGAAATTGCAAACGTCCAGCGACTGCTCCCACACGAAAGGTGCCAGGACTCCCAGGTGTTGCTGGCCCTCGCCTTCCCTTGGCAGCCCTTCCACAGCCCCACAAACCCTGGGGCTCCGAGCTTGCCAGCCAGCTCAGGGTGCCCACGTTGTTGCCTTGCTTGCTTTCAGCGCCTTCAGAGCACAGCTCCAAAATTGGAAATGTCCAGCGTCCGCTCCCACACAAAATGTTCCAGGACTGCAAGGAGTTGCTGGCCCTCGCATTCCCTTGGCAGCCCTTCCACAGCTCCACAAACCCTGGGGCTCCGAGCTTGCCAGCCAGCTCAGGGTGCCCACGTTGTTGCCTTGCTCGCTCTCAGCACAGCCGCCAGAGCCGAGCTCCGAAATTGCAAACGTCCAGCGACTGCTCCCACACGAAAGGTGCCAGGACTCCCAGGAGATCTTGGGCCTTGCCTTCCCTTGGCAGCCCTTCCACAGCCCCACAAACCCTGGGGCTCTGAGCTTGCCAGCCAGCTCAGGGTGCCCACGTTGTTGCCTTGCTTGCTGTTATTGCCGCCGCCAGAGCCCAGCTCCGAAATTGCAAACGTCCAGCGACTGCTCCCACACGAAAGGTGCCAGGCCTCCCAGGTGTTGCTGGCCCTCGCCTTCCCTTGGCAGCCCTTCCACAGCCCCACAAACCCTGGGATCCGTCCTTGCCAGCCAGCTCAGGGTGCCCACGTTTTTGCCTTGCTTGCTGTTATTGCCGCCGCCAGAGACCAGCTCCGAAATTGCAAACGTCCAGCGACTGCTCCCACACGAAAGGTGCCAGGACTCCCAGGTGTTGCTGGCCCTCGCCTTCCCTTGGCAGCCCTTCCACAGCCCCACAAACCCTGGGGCTCCGAGCTTGCCAGCCAGCTCAGGGTGCCGACGTTGTTGCCTTGCTTGCTTTCAGCGCCTTCAGAGCACAGCTCCAAAATTGGAAATGTCCAGCGTCCGCTCCCACACAAAATGTTCCAGGACTGCAAGGAGTTGCTGGCCCTCGCCTTCCCTTGGCAGCCCTTCCACAGCTCCACAAACCCTGGGGCTCCGAGCTTGCCAGCCAGCTCAGGGTGCCCACGTTGTTGCCTTGCTCGCTCTCAGCACAGCCGCCAGAGCCCAGCTCCGAAATTGCAAACGTCCTGCGACTGCTCCCACACCAATGGTGCCAGGACTCCCAGGTGTTGCTGGCCCTCGCCTTCCCTTGGCAGCCCTTCCACAGCCCCACAAACCCTGGGGCTCTGAGCTTGCCAGCCAGCTCAGGGTGCCCACGTTGTTGCCTTTCTTGCTGTTATTGCCGCCGCCAGAGCCCAGCTCCGAAATTGCAAACGTCCAGCGACTGCTGCCACACGAAAGGTGCCAGGCCTCCCAGGTGTTGCTGGCCCTCGCCTTCCCTTGGCAGCCCTTCCACAGCCCCACAAACCCTGGGGCTCCGAGCTTGCCAGCCAGCTCAGGGTGCCCACGTTGTTGCCTTGCTTGCTGTTATTGCCGCCGCCAGAGACCAGCTCCGAAATTGCAAACGTCCAGCGACTGCTCCCACACGAAAGGTGCCAGTACTCCCAGGAGTTCTTGGACCTCGCCTTCCCTTGGCAGCCCTTCCACAGCCCCACGAATCCTGGGGCTCCGGCCTTGCCAGCCAGCTCAGGGTGCCCACGTTGTTCCTTGCTCGCTCTCAGCGCCGCCGTGAGAGCTCAGCTCCGAAATTGCAAACGTCCAGCGACTGCTCCCACACGAAAGGTGCCAGGACTCCCAGGTGTTGCTGGCCCTCGCCTTCCCTTGGCAGCCCTTCCACAGCCCCACAAACCCTGGGGCTCCGAGCTTGCCAGCCAGCTCAGGGTGCCCACGTTGTTGCCTTGCTTGCTTTCAGCGCCTTCAGAGCACAGCTCCAAAATTG
Organism: Spheniscus humboldti; assembly: GCA_027474245.1. Lineage (NCBI taxonomy): Eukaryota > Metazoa > Chordata > Aves > Sphenisciformes > Spheniscidae > Spheniscus > Spheniscus humboldti. The sequence goes on from CM049889.1 coordinate 132,669,633, forward strand.
GAAATGTCCAGCGTCCGCTCCCACACAAAATGTTCCAGGACTGCAAGGAGTTGCTGGCCCTCGCATTCCCTTGGCAGCCCTTCCACAGCTCCACAAACCCTGGGGCTCCGAGCTTGCCAGCCAGCTCAGGGTGCCCACGTTGTTGCCTTGCTCGCTCTCAGCACAGCCGCCAGAGCCGAGCTCCGAAATTGCAAACGTCCAGCGACTGCTCCCACACGAAAGGTGCCAGGACTCCCAGGAGATCTTGGGCCTTGCCTTCCCTTGGCAGCCCTTCCACAGCCCCACAAACCCTGGGGCTCTGAGCTTGCCAGCCAGCTCAGGGTGCCCACGTTGTTGCCTTGCTTGCTGTTATTGCCGCCGCCAGAGCCCAGCTCCGAAATTGCAAACGTCCAGCGACTGCTCCCACACGAAAGGTGCCAGGCCTCCCAGGTGTTGCTGGCCCTCGCCTTCCCTTGGCAGCCCTTCCACAGCCCCACAAACCCTGGGATCCGTCCTTGCCAGCCAGCTCAGGGTGCCCACGTTTTTGCCTTGCTTGCTGTTATTGCCGCCGCCAGAGACCAGCTCCGAAATTGCAAACGTCCAGCGACTGCTCCCACACGAAAGGTGCCAGGACTCCCAGGTGTTGCTGGCCCTCGCCTTCCCTTGGCAGCCCTTCCACAGCCCCACAAACCCTGGGGCTCTGAGCTTGCCAGCCAGCTCAGGGTGCCGACGTTGTTGCCTTGCTTGCTTTCAGCGCCTTCAGAGCACAGCTCCAAAATTGGAAATGTCCAGCGTCCGCTCCCACACAAAATGTTCCAGGACTGCAAGGAGTTGCTGGCCCTCGCCTTCCCTTGGCAGCCCTTCCACAGCTCCACAAACCCTGGGGCTCCGAGCTTGCCAGCCAGCTCAGGGTGCCCACGTTGTTGCCTTGCTCGCTCTCAGCACAGCCGCCAGAGCCCAGCTCCGAAATTGCAAACGTCCTGCGACTGCTCCCACACCAAAGGTGCCAGGACTCCCAGGTGTTGCTGGCCCTCGCCTTCCCTTGGCAGCCCTTCCACAGCCCCACAAACCCTGGGGCTCTGAGCTTGCCAGCCAGCTCAGGGTGCCCACGTTGTTGCCTTTCTTGCTGTTATTGCCGCCGCCAGAGCCCAGCTCCGAAATTGCAAACGTCCAGCGACTGCTCCCACACGAAAGGTGCCAGGCCTCCCAGGTGTTGCTGGCCCTCGCCTTCCCTTGGCAGCCCTTCCACAGCCCCACAAACCCTGGGATCCGGCCTTGCCAGCCAGCTCAGGGTGCCCACGTTGTTGCCTTGCTTGCTGTTATTGCCGCCGCCAGAGACCAGCTCCGAAATTGCAAACGTCCAGCGACTGCTGCCACACGAAAGGTGCCAGGACTCCCAGGTGTTGCTGGCCCTCGCCTTCCCTTGGCAGCCCTTCCACAGCCCCAAAAACCCTGGGGCTCTGAGCTTGCCAGCCAGCTCAGGGTGCCGACGTTGCTGCCTTGCTTGCTCTCAGCGCTGCCGTCAGAGCCGAGCTCCGAAATTGCAAACGTCCAGCGACTGCTCCCACACGAAAGGTGCCAGGACTCCCAGGTGTTGCTGGCCCTCGCCTTCCCTTGGCAGCCCTTCCACAGCCCCACAAACCCTGGGGCTCCGAGCTTGCCAGCCAGCTCAGGGTGCCCACGTTGTTGCCTTGCTTGCTGTTATTGCCGCCGCCAGAGCCCAGCTCCGAAATTGCAAACGTCCAGCGACTGCTCCCACACGAAAGGTGCCAGGCCTCCCAGGTGTTGCTGGCCCTCGCCTTCCCTTGGCAGCCCTTCCACAGCCCCACAAACCCTGGGGCTCCGAGCTTGCCAGCCAGCTCAGGGTGCCCACGTTGTTGCCTTGCTTGCTGTTATTGCCGCCGCCAGAGCCCAGCTCCGAAATTGCAAACGTCCAGCGACTGCTGCCACACGAAAGGTGCCAGGACTCCCAGGTGTTGCTGGCCCTCGCCTTCCCTTGGCAGCCCTTCCACAGCCCCACAAACCCTGGGGCTCTGAGCTTGCCAGCCAGCTCAGGGTGCCGACGTTGCTGCCTTGCTTGCTTTCAGAGCCGCCAGAGCACAGCTCCGAAATTGGAAATGTCCAGCGTCCGCTCCCACACGAAAGGTGCCAGGCCTCCCAGGTGTTGCTGGCCCTCGCCTTCCCTTGGCAGCCCTTCCACAGCCCCACAAACCCTGGGGCTCTGAGCTTGCCAGCCAGCTCAGGGTGCCGACGTTGCTGCCTTGCTTGCTTTCAGAGCCGCCAGAGCACAGCTCCGAAATTGGAAATGTCCAGCGTCCGCTCTCACAGAAAAGGTTCCAGGACTCCCAGGTGTTGCTGGCCCTCGCCTTCCCTTGGCAGCCCTTCCACAGCCCCACAAACCCTGGGGCTCTGAGCTTGCCAACCAGCTCAGGCTGCCGATGTTGTTGCCTTGCTTGCTCTCAGAGCCGCCGTCAGAGCCGAGCTCCGAAATTGCAAACGTCCAGCAACTGCTGCCACACGAAAGGTGCCAGGACTCCCAGGAGTTCTTGGGCCTTGCCTTCCCTTGGCAGCCCTTCCACAGCCCCACAAACCCTGGGGCTCCGAGCTTGCCAGCCAGCTCAGGGTGCCCACGTTGTTGCCTTGCTCGCTCTCAGCACCGCCGCCAGAGCCCAGATCCGAAATTGCAAACGTCCAGCTACTGCTGCCACACGAAAGGTGCCAGGACTCCCAGGAGTTCTTGGGCCTTGCCTTCCCTTGGCAGCCCTTCCACAGCCCCACAAACCCTGGGGCTCCGAGCTTGCCAGCCAGCTCAGGGTGCCCACGTTGTTGCCTTGCTCGCTCTCAGCACCGCCGCCAGAGCCCAGCTCCGAAATTGCAAACGTCCAGCGACTGCTGCCACACGAAAGGTGCCAGGACTCCCAGGAGTTCTTGGCCCTCACCTTCCCTTGGCAGCCCTTCCACAGCCCCACAAACCCTGGGGCTCTGAGCTTGCCAGCCAGCTCAGGGTGCCGACGTTGCTGCCTTGCTTGCTTTCAGAGCCGCCAGAGCCCAGCTCCGAAATTGGAAATGTCCAGCGTCCGCTCCCACACAAAAGTTTCCAGGACTCCCAGGTGTTGCTGGCCCTCGCCTTCCCTTGGCAGCCCTTCCACAGCCCCACAAACCCTGGGATCCGGCCTTGCCAGCCAGCTCAGGGTGCCCACGTTGTTGCCTTGCTTGCTGTTATTGCCGCCGCCAGAGACCAGCTCCGAAATTGCAAACGTCCAGCGACTGCTGCCACACGAAAGGTGCCAGGACTCCCAGGTGTTGCTGGCCCTCGCCTTCCCTTGGCAGCCCTTCCACAGCCCCAAAAACCCTGGGGCTCTGAGCTTGCCAGCCAGCTCAGGGTGCCGACGTTGCTGCCTTGCTTGCTCTCAGCGCTGCCGTCAGAGCCGAGCTCCGAAATTGCAAACGTCCAGCGACTGCTCCCACACGAAAGGTGCCAGGCCTCCCAGGTGTTGCTGGCCCTCGCCTTCCCTTGGCAGCCCTTCCACAGCCCCACAAACCCTGGGATCCGGCCTTGCCAGCCAGCTCAGGGTGCCCACGTTGTTGCCTTGCTTGCTGTTATTGCCGCCGGCAGATACCAGCTCCGAAATTGCAAACGTCCAGCGACTGCTCCCACACGAAAGGTGCCAGGCCTCCCAGGTGTTGCTGGCCCTCGCCTTCCCTTGGCAGCCCTTCCACAGCCCCACAAACCCTGGGGCTCCGAGCTTGCCAGCCAGCTCAGGGTGCCCACGTTGTTGCCTTGCTTGCTGTTATTGCCGCCGCCAGAGCCCAGCTCCGAAATTGCAAACGTCCAGCGACTGCTCCCACACGAAAGGTGCCAGGACTCCCAGGTGTTGCTGGCCCTCGCCTTCCCTTGGCAGCCCTTCCACAGCCCCACAAACCCTGGGGCTCTGAGCTTGCCAGCCAGCTCAGGGTGCCGACGTTGCTGCCTTGCTTGCTTTCAGAGCCGCCAGAGCACAGCTCCGAAATTGGAAATGTCCAGCGTCCGCTCCCACACGAAAGGTGCCAGGCCTCCCAGGTGTTGCTGGCCCTCGCCTTCCCTTGGCAGCCCTTCCACAGCCCCACAAACCCTGGGGCTCTGAGCTTGCCAGCCAGCTCAGGGTGCCGACGTTGCTGCCTTGCTTGCTTTCAGAGCTGCAAGAGCACAGCTCCGAAATTGGAAATGTCCAGCGTCCGCTCTCACAGAAAAGGTTCCAGGACTCCCAGGTGTTGCTGGCCCTCGCCTTCCCTTGGCAGCCCTTCCACAGCCCCACAAACCCTGGGGCTCTGAGCTTGCCAACCAGCTCAGGCTGCCGATGTTGTTGCCTTGCTTGCTCTCAGAGCCGCCGTCAGAGCCGAGCTCCGAAATTGCAAACGTCCAGCAACTGCTGCCACACGAAAGGTGCCAGGACTCCCAGGAGTTCTTGGGCCTTGCCTTCCCTTGGCAGCCCTTCCACAGCCCCACAAACCCTGGGGCTCCGAGCTTGCCAGCCAGCTCAGGGTGCCCACGTTGTTGCCTTGCTCGCTCTCAGCACCGCCGCCAGAGCCCAGATCCGAAATTGCAAACGTCCAGCTACTGCTGCCACACGAAAGGTGCCAGGACTCCCAGGAGTTCTTGGGCCTTGCCTTCCCTTGGCAGCCCTTCCACAGCCCCACAAACCCTGGGGCTCCGAGCTTGCCAGCCAGCTCAGGGTGCCCACGTTGTTGCCTTGCTCGCTCTCAGCACCGCCGCCAGAGCCCAGCTCCGAAATTGCAAACGTCCAGCGACTGCTGCCACACGAAAGGTGCCAGGACTCCCAGGAGTTCTTGGCCCTCACCTTCCCTTGGCAGCCCTTCCACAGCCCCACAAACCCTGGGGCTCTGAGCTTGCCAGCCAGCTCAGGGTGCCGACGTTGCTGCCTTGCTTGCTTTCAGAGCCGCCAGAGCCCAGCTCCGAAATTGGAAATGTCCAGCGTCCGCTCCCACACAAAAGTTTCCAGGACTCCCAGGTGTTGCTGGTCCTCGCCTTCCCTTGGCAGCCCTTCCACAGCCCCACAAACCCTGGGGCTCTGAGCTTGCCAACCAGCTCAGGCTGCCGATGTTGTTGCCTTGCTTGCTCTCAGCGCCGCCGTCAGAGCCGAGCTCCGAAATTGCAAACGTCCAGCAACTGCTGCCACACGAAAGGTGCCAGGACTCCCAGGAGTTCTTGGGCCTTGCCTTCCCTTGGCAGCCCTTCCACAGCCCCACAAACCCTGGGGCTCCGAGCTTGCCAGCCAGCTCAGGGTGCCCACGTTGTTGCCTTGCTCGCTCTCAGCACCGCCGCCAGAGCCCAGATCCGAAATTGCAAACGTCCAGCGACTGCTGCCACACGAAAGGTGCCAGGACTCCCAGGAGTTCTTGGCCCTCGCCTTCCCTTGGCAGCCCTTCCACAGCCCCACAAACCCTGGGGCTCCGAGCTTGCCAGCCAGCTCAGGGTGCCGACGTTGTTGCCTTGCTTGCTCTCAGCGCCGCCGCCAGAGCCCAGCTCCGAAATTGCAAATGTCCAGCAACTGCTCCCACACGAAAGGTGCCAGGCCTCCCAGGTGTTGCTGGCCCTCGCCTTCCCTTGGCAGCCCTTCCACAGCCCCACAAACCCTGGGGCTCCGAGCTTGCCAGCCAGCTCAGGGTGCCGACGTTGTTGCCTTGGTCGCTTTCAGCGCCGCCGTCAGAGCCGAGCTCCGAAATTGAAACGTCCAGCGACTGCTCGCACACGAAAGGTGCCAGGACTCCCAGGAGTTCTTGGGCCTTGCCTTCCCTTGGCAGCCCTTCCACAGCCCCACAAACCCTGGGGCTCTGAGCTTGCCAGCCAGCTCAGGGTGCCGACGTTGTTGCCTTGCTTGCTGTTATTGCCGCTGCCAGAGCCCAGCTCTGAAATTGCAAACGTCCAGCGACTGCTCCCACACGAAAGGTGCCAGGACTCCGAGGAGTTCTTGGGCCTTGCCTTCCCTTGGCAGCCCTTCCACAGCCCCACAAACCCTGGGGCTCTGAGCTTGCCAGCCAGCTCAGGGTGCCGACATTGTTGACTTGCTTGCTTTCAGCGCTGTCAGAGCCCAGCTCCGAAATTGAAAATGTCCAGCGTCCGCTCCCACACAAAAAGTTCCAGGACTGCAAGGAGTTGCTAGTCCTCGCCTTCCCTTGGCAGCCCTTCCACAGCCCCACAAACCCTGGGGCTCTGAGCTTGCCAGCCGGCTCAGGCTGCCCACGTTGTTGCCTTGCTTGCTCTCAGCGCTGCCTCCAGAGCCGAGCTCCAAAATAACAAACGTCCAGCGACTGCTCCCACACGAAAGGTGCCAGGACTCCCAGGAGTTCTTGGGCCTTGCCTTCCCTTGGCAGCCCTTCCACAGCCCCACGAATCCTGGGGTTCCGAGCTTGCCAGCCAGCTCAGGGTGCCCACGTTTTTGCCTTGGTCGCTCTCAGCGCCGCCGTGAGAGCCCAGCTCCGAAATTGCAAACGTCCAGCAACTGCTCCCACACGAAAGGTGCCAGGCCTCCCAGGTGTTGCTGGCCCTCGCCTTCCCTTGGCAGCCCTTCCACAGCCCCACAAACCCTGGGATCCGGCCTTGCCAGCCAGCTCAGGGTGCCCACGTTGTTGCCTTGCTTGCTGTTATTGCCGCCGGCAGATACCAGCTCCGAAATTGCAAACGTCCAGCGACTGCTCCCACACGAAAGGTGCCAGGACTCCCAGGTGTTGCTGGCCCTCGCCTTCCCTTGGCAGCCCTTCCACAGCCCCACAAACCCTGGGGCTCTGAGCTTGCCAGCCAGCTCAGGGTGCCGACGTTGCTGCCTTGCTTGCTTTCAGAGCCGCCAGAGCACAGCTCCGAAATTGGAAATGTCCAGCGTCCGCTCCCACACGAAAGGTGCCAGGCCTCCCAGGTGTTGCTGGCCCTCGCCTTCCCTTGGCAGCCCTTCCACAGCCCCACAAACCCTGGGGCTCTGAGCTTGCCAACCAGCTCAGGCTGCCGACGTTGCTGCCTTGCTTGCTTTCAGAGCCGCCAGAGCACAGCTCCAAAATTGGAAATGTCCAGCGTCCGCTCTCACAGAAAAGGTTCCAGGACTCCCAGGTGTTGCTGGTCCTCGCCTTCCCTTGGCAGCCCTTCCACAGCCCCACAAACCCTGGGGCTCTGAGCTTGCCAACCAGCTCAGGCTGCCGATGTTGTTGCCTTGCTTGCTCTCAGAGCCGCCGTCAGAGCCGAGCTCCGAAATTGCAAACGTCCAGCAACTGCTGCCACACGAAAGGTGCCAGGACTCCCAGGAGTTCTTGGGCCTTGCCTTCCCTTGGCAGCCCTTCCACAGCCCCACAAACCCTGGGGCTCCGAGCTTGCCAGCCAGCTCAGGGTGCCCACGTTGTTGCCTTGCTCGCTCTCAGCACCGCCGCCAGAGCCCAGATCCGAAATTGCAAACGTCCAGCGACTGCTGCCACACGAAAGGTGCCAGGACTCCCAGGAGTTCTTGGGCCTTGCCTTCCCTTGGCAGCCCTTCCACAGCCCCACAAACCCTGGGGCTCCGAGCTTGCCAGCCAGCTCAGGGTGCCCACGTTGTTGCCTTGCTCGCTCTCAGCACCGCCGCCAGAGCCCAGCTCCGAAATTGCAAACGTCCAGCGACTGCTGCCACACGAAAGGTGCCAGGACTCCCAGGAGTTCTTGGCCCTCACCTTCCCTTGGCAGCCCTTCCACAGCCCCACAAACCCTGGGGCTCTGAGCTTGCCAGCCAGCTCAGGGTGCCTTACTTGCTGCCTTGCTTGCTTTCAGAGCCGCCAGAGCACAGCTCCGAAATTGGAAATGTCCAGCGTCCGCTCCCACACAAAAGGTTCCAGGACTCCCAGGTGTTGCTGGCCCTCGCCTTCCCTTGGCAGCCCTTCCACAGCCCCACAAACCCTGGGGCTCTGAGCTTGCCAACCAGCTCAGGCTGCCGATGTTGTTGCCTTGCTTGCTCTCAGCGCCGCCGTCAGAGCCGAGCTCCGAAATTGCAAACGTCCAGCAACTGCTGCCACACGAAAGGTGCCAGGACTCCCAGGAGTTCTTGGGCCTTGCCTTCCCTTGGCAGCCCTTCCACAGCCCCACAAACCCTGGGGCTCCGAGCTTGCCAGCCAGCTCAGGGTGCCCACGTTGTTGCCTTGCTCGCTCTCAGCACCGCCGCCAGAGCCCAGATCCGAAATTGCAAACGTCCAGCGACTGCTGCCACACGAAAGGTGCCAGGACTCCCAGGAGTTCTTGGCCCTCGCCTTCCCTTGGCAGCCCTTCCACAGCCCCACAAACCCTGGGGCTCCGAGCTTGCCAGCCAGCTCAGGGTGCCGACGTTGTTGCCTTGCTTGCTCTCAGCGCCGCCGCCAGAGCCCAGCTCCGAAATTGCAAATGTCCAGCAACTGCACCCACACGAAAGGTGCCAGGCCTCCCAGGTGTTGCTGGCCCTCGCCTTCCCTTGGCAGCCCTTCCACAGCCCCACAAACCCTGGGGCTCCGAGCTTGCCAGCCAGCTCAGGGTGCCGACGTTGTTGCCTTGCTCGCTTTCAGCGCCGCCGTCAGAGCCGAGCTCCGAAATTGAAACGTCCAGCGACTGCTGCCACACGAAAGGTGCCAGTACTCCCAGGAGTTCTTGGGCCTTGCCTTCCCTTGGCAGCCCTTCCACAGCCCCACAAACCCTGGGGCTCTGAGCTTGCCAGCCAGCTCAGGGTGCCGACGTTGTTGCCTTGCTTGCTGTTATTGCCGCTGCCAGAGCCCAGCTCTGAAATTGCAAACGTCCAGCGACTGCTCCCACACGAAAGGTGCCAGGACTCCGAGGAGTTCTTGGGCCTTGCCTTCCCTTGGCAGCCCTTCCACAGCCCCACAAACCCTGGGGCTCTGAGCTTGCCAGCCAGCTCAGGGTGCCGACATTGTTGACTTGCTTGCTTTCAGCGCTGTCAGAGCCCAGCTCCGAAATTGAAAATGTCCAGCGTCCGCTCCCACACAAAAAGTTCCAGGACTGCAAGGAGTTGCTGGTCCTCGCCTTCCCTTGGCAGCCCTTCCACAGCCCCACAAACCCTGGGGCTCTGAGCTTGCCAGCCAGCTCAGGGTGCCCACGTTGTTGCCTTGCTTGCTTTCAGCGCCGTCAGAGCACAGCTCCAAAATTGGAAATGTCCAGCGTCTGCTCCCATACAAAAGGTTCCAGGACTGCAAGGAGTTGCTGGTCCTCGCCTTCCCTTGGCAGCCCTTCCACAGCTCCAGAAACCCTGGGGCTCCGAGTTTACCAGCCAGCTCAGGGTGCCGACGTTGTTGCCTTGCTCGCTCTCAGCACAGCCGCCAGAGCCCAGCTCCGAAATTGCAAACGTCCAGCGACTGCTGCCACACGAAAGGTGCCAGGTCTGCAAGGAGTTGCTGGCCCTCGCCTTCCCTTGGCAGCCCTTCCACAGCCCCACAAACCCTGGGGCTCTGAGCTTGCCAGCCAGCTCAGGGTGCCGACGTTGCTGCCTTGCTTGCTTTCAGAGCCGCCAGAGCACAGCTCCGAAATTGGAAATGTCCAGCGTCCGCTCTCACAGAAAAGGTTCCAGGACTCCCAGGTGTTGCTGGTCCTCGCCTTCCCTTGGCAGCCCTTCCACAGCCCCACAAACCCTGGGGCTCTGAGCTTGCCAACCAGCTCAGGCTGCCGATGTTGTTGCCTTGCTTGCTCTCAGCGCCGCCGTCAGAGCCGAGCTCCGAAATTGCAAACGTCCAGCAACTGCTGCCACACGAAAGGTGCCAGGACTCCCAGGAGTTCTTGGGCCTTGCCTTCCCTTGGCAGCCCTTCCACAGCCCCACAAACCCTGGGGCTCCGAGCTTGCCAGCCAGCTCAGGGTGCCCACGTTGTTGCCTTGCTCGCTCTCAGCACCGCCGCCAGAGCCCAGATCTGAAATTGCAAACGTCCAGCGACTGCTCCCACACGAAAGGTGCCAGGACTCCCAGGAGTTCTTGGCCCTCGCCTTCCCTTGGCAGCCCTTCCACAGCCCCACAAACCCTGGGGCTCCGAGCTTGCCAGCCAGCTCAGGGTGCCGACGTTGTTGCCTTGCTTGCTGTTATTGCCGCCGCCAGAGCCCAGCTCCGAAATTGCAAATGTCCAGCAACTGCTCCCACACGAAAGGTGCCAGGCCTCCCAGGTGTTGCTGGCCCTCGCCTTCCCTTGGCAGCCCTTCCACAGCCCCACAAACCCTGGGGCTCCGAGCTTGCCAGCCAGCTCAGGGTGCCCACGTTGCTGCCTTGCTCGCTTTCAGCGCCGCCGTCAGAGCCGAGCTCCGAAATTGAAACGTCCAGCGACTGCTCCCACACGAAAGGTGCCAGGACTCCCAGGAGTTCTTGGGCCTTGCCTTCCCTTGGCAGCCCTTCCACAGCCCCACAAACCCTGGGGCTCTGAGCTTGCCAGCCAGCTCAGGGTGCCGACGTTGTTGCCTTGCTCGCTTTCAGCGCCGCCGTCAGAGCCGAGCTCCGAAATTGCAAACGTCCAGCGACTGCTCCCACACGAAAGGTGCCAGGACTCCCAGGAGTTCTTGGGCCTTGCCTTCCCTTGGCAGCCCTTCCACAGCCCCACAAACCCTGGGGCTCTGAGCTTGCCAGCCAGCTCAGGGTGCCGACATTGTTGACTTGCTTGCTTTCAGCGCTGTCAGAGCCCAGCTCCGAAATTGAAAATGTCCAGCATCCGCTCCCACACAAAAAGTTCCAGGACTGCAAGGAGTTGCTGGTCCTCGCCTTCCCTTGGCAGCCCTTCCACAGCCCCACAAACCCTGGGGCTCCGAGTTTACCAGCCAGCTCAGGGTGCCCACGTTTTTGCCTTGCTTGCTGTTATTGCCGCCGCCAGAGCCCAGCTTCGAAATTGCAAACGTCCAGCGACTGCTGCCACACGAAAGGTGCCAGGACTCCCAGGTGTTGCTGGCCCTCGCCTTCCCTTGGCAGCCCTTCCACAGCCCCACAAACCCTGGGGCTCTGAGCTTGCCAGCCAGCTCAGGGTGCCCACGTTGTTGCCTTGCTTGCTCTCAGCGCTGCCTCCAGAGCCGAGCTCCAAAATAACAAACGTCCAGCGACTGCTCCCACACGAAAGGTGCCAGGACTCCCAGGAGTTCTTGGGCCTTGCCTTCCCTTGGCAGCCCTTCCACAGCCCCACAAACCCTGGGGCTCTGAGCTTGCCAGCCAGCTCAGGGTGCCGACATTGTTGACTTGCTTGCTTTCAGCGTTTTCAGAGTCCAGCTCCGAAATTGCAAACGTCCAGCAACTGCTCCCACACGAAAGGTGCCAGTACTCCCAGGAGTTCTTGGACCTCGCCTTCCCTTGGCAGCCCTTCCACAGCCACACGAATCCTGGGGTTCCGAGCTTGCCAGCCAGCTCAGGGTGCCCACGTTGTTGCCTTGCTCGCTCTCAGCACCGCCGCCAGAGCCCAGCTCCGAAATTGCAAACGTCCAGCAACTGCTCCCACACGAAAGGTGCCAGGCCTCCCAGGTGTTGCTGGCCCTCGCCTTCCCTTGGCAGCCCTTCCACAGCCCCACAAACCCTGGGGCTCTGAGCTTGCCAGCCAGCTCAGGGTGCCCACGTTGCTGCCTTGCTTGCTTTCAGAGCCGCCAGAGCACAGCTCCGAAATTGGAAATGTCCAGCGTCCGCTCCCACACAAAAGGTTCCAGGACTCCCAGGTGTTGCTGGTCCTCGCCTTCCCTTGGCAGCCCTTCCACAGCTCCAGAAACCCTGGGGCTCCGAGTTTACCAGCCAGCTCAGGGTGCCCACGTTGTTGCCTTGCTTGCTCTCAGCACCTCCGTCAGAGCCAAGCTCCGAAATTGCAAACGTCCAGCGACTGCTGCCACACGAAAGGTGCCAGGACTGCAAGGAGTTCTTGGGCTTGCCTTCCCTTGGCAGCCCTTCCACAGCCCCACAAACCCTGGGGCTCCGAGCTTGCCAGCCAGCTCAGGTTGCTGACGTTGTTGCCTTGCTCGCTCTCAGCACAGCCGCCAGAGCCCAGCTCCGAAATTGCAAACGTCCAGCGACTGCTGCCACACGAAAGGTGCCAGGACTCCCAGGAGTTCTTGGACCTCGCCTTCCCTTGGCAGCCCTTCCACAGCCCCACGAATCCTGGGGCTCTGAGCTTGCCAGCCAGCTCAGGGTGCGACGTTGTTGCCTTGCTTGCTGTTATTGCCGCCGCCAGAGCCCAGCTCTGAAATTGCAAACGTCCAGCGACTGCTCCCACACGAAAGGTGCCAGGACTCCGAGGAGTTCTTGGGCCTTGCCTTCCCTTGGCAGCCCTTCCACAGCCCCACAAACCCTGGGGCTCTGAGCTTGCCAGCCAGCTCAGGGTGCCGACATTGTTGACTTGCTTGCTTTCAGCGCTGTCAGAGCCCAGCTCCGAAATTGAAAATGTCCAGCGTCCGCTCCCACACAAAAGGTTCCAGGACTGCAAGGAGTTGCTGGTCCTCGCCTTCCCTTGGCAGCCCTTCCACAGCCCCACAAACCCTGGGGCTCCGAGTTTACCAGCCAGCTCAGGGTGCCCACGTTGTTGCCTTGCTTGCTGTTATTGCCGCCGGCAGATACCAGCTCCGAAATTGCAAACGTCCAGCGACTGCTCCCACACGAAAGGTGCCAGGACTCCCAGGAGTTCTTGGACCTCGCCTTCCCTTGGCAGCCCTTCCACAGCCCCACGAATCCTGGGGTTCCGAGCTTGCCAGCCAGCTCAGGGTGCCGACGTTGTTGCCTTGCTCGCTTTCAGCGCCGCCGTCAGAGCTGAGCTCCGAAATTGAAACGTCCAGCGACTGCTCCCACACGAAAGGTGCCAGGACTCCCAGGCGTTCTTGGGCCTTGCCTTCCCTTGGCAGCCCTTCCAGAGCCCCACAAACCCTGGGGCTCTGAGCTTGCCAGCCAGCTCAGGGTGCCGACGTTGTTGCCTTGCTTGCTGTTATTGCCGCCGCCAGAGCCCAGCTCCGAAATTGCAAACGTCCTGCGACTGCTCCCACACGAAAGGTGCCAGGACTCCCAGGTGTTGCTGGCCCTCGCCTTCCCTTGGCAGCCCTTCCACAGCCCCACAAACCCTGGGGCTCCGAGCTTGCCAGCCAGCTCAGGGTGCCGACGTTTTTGCCTTGCTTGCTGTTATTGCCGCCGCCAGAGCTCAGCTCCGACATTGCAAACGTCCAGCGACTGCTCCCACACGAAAGGTGCCAGGACTCCCAGGTGTTGCTGGCCCTCGCCTTCCCTTGGCAGCCCTTCCACAGCCCCACGAATCCTGGGGTTCCGAGCTTGCCAGCCAGCTCAGGGTGCCCACGTTGTTGCCTTGCTTGCTTTCAGCGCCGTCAGAGCACAGCTCCAAAATTGGAAATGTCCAGCGTCTGCTCCCACACAAAAGGTTCCAGGACTGCAAGGAGTTGCTGGTCCTCGCCTTCCCTTGGCAGCCCTTCCACAGCTCCAGAAACCCTGGGGCTCCGAGTTTACCAGCCAGCTCAGGGTGCCCACGTTGTTGCCTTGCTTGCTTTCAGCGCCGCCTTCAGAGCCGAGCTCCGAAATTGCAAACGTCCAGCAACTGCTGCCACACGAAAGGTGCCAGGACTCCCAGGAGTTCTTGGGCCTTGCCTTCCCTTGGCAGCCCTTCCACAGCCCCACAAACCCTGGGGCTCCGAGCTTGCCAGCCAGCTCAGGGTGCCGACGTTGTTGCCTTGCTCGCTCTCAGCGCCGCCGCCAGAGCCCAGATCCGAAATTGCAAACGTCCAGCGACTGCTGCCACACGAAAGGTGCCAGGACTCCCAGGTGTTGCTGGCCCTCGCCTTCCCTTGGCAGCCCTTCCACAGCCCCACAAACCCTGGGGCTCCGAGCTTGCCAGCCAGCTCAGGGTGCTGACGTTTTTGCCTTGCTCACTCTCAGCGCCGCTGCCAGAGCCCAGCTCCGAAATTGCAAACGTCCAGCGACTGCTGCCACACGAAAGGTGCCAGGACTCCCAGGTGTTGCTGGCCCTCGCCGTCCCTTGGCAGCCCTTCCACAGCCCCACAAACCCTGGGGCTCCGAGCTTGCCAGCCAGCTCAGGGTGCCGACGTTCATGCCTTGCTGGCTTTCAGCGCCTTTAGAGGACAGCTCCAAAATTGGAAATGTCCAGCGTCCGCTCCCACACAAAATGTTCCAGGACTGCAAGGAGTTGCTGGTCCTCGCCTTCCCTTGGCAGCCCTTCCACAGCTCCACAAACCCTGGGGCTCCGAGCTTGCCAGCCAGCTCAGGGTGCCCACGTTGTTGCCTTGCTCGCTCTCAGCACAGCCGCCAGAGCCCAGCTCCGAAATTGCAAACGTCCAGCGACTGCTGCCACACGAAAGGTGCCAGGACTCCCAGGTGTTGCTGGCCCTCGCCTTCCCTTGGCAGCCCTTCCACAGCCCCACAAACCCTGGGGCTCTGAGCTTGCCAGCCAGCTCAGGGTGCCGACGTTGCTGCCTTGCTTGCTTTCAGAGCCGCCAGAGCACAGCTCCGAAATTGGAAATGTCCAGCGTCCGCTCCCACACAAAAGGTTCCAGGACTCCCAGGTGTTGCTGGCCCTCGCCTTCCCTTGGCAGCCCTTCCACAGCTCCAGAAAACCTGGGGCTCCGAGTTTACCAGCCAGCTCAGGGAGCCCACGTTGTTGCCTTGCTTGCTCTCAGCACCGCCGTCAGAGCCAAGCTCCGAAATTGCAAACGTCCAGCAACTGCTGCCATACGAAAGGTGCCAGGACTGCAAGGAGTTCTTGGGCCTTGCCTTCCCTTGGCAGCCCTTCCACAGCCCCACAAACCCTGGGGCTCCGAGCTTGCCAGCCAGCTCAGGGTGCCCAGGTTGTTGCCTTGCTCGCTCTCAGCACAGCCGCCAGAGCCCAGCTCCGAAATTGCAAACGTCCAGCGACTGCTGCCACACGAAAGGTGCCAGGACTCCCAGGCGTTCTTGGACCTCGCCTTCCCTTGGCAGCCCTTCCACAGCCCCACGAATCCTGGGGCTCTGAGCTTGCCAGCCAGCTCAGGGTGCGACGTTGTTGCCTTGCTTGCTGTTATTGCCGCCGCCAGAGCCCAGCTCTGAAATTGCAAACGTCCAGCGACTGCTCCCACACGAAAGGTGCCAGGACTCCCAGGAGTTCTTGGGCCTTGCCTTCCCTTGGCAGCCCTTCCACAGCCCCACAAACCCTGGGGCTCTGAGCTTGCCAGCCAGCTCAGGGTGCCGACATTTTTGACTTGCTTGCTTTCAGCGCTGTCAGAGCCCAGCTCCGAAATTGAAAATGTCCAGCGTCCGCTCCCACACAAAAGGTTCCAGGACTGCAAGGAGTTGCTGGTCCTCGCCTTCCCTTGGCAGCCCTTCCACAGCCCCACAAACCCTGGGGCTCCGAGTTTACCAGCCAGCTCAGGGTGCCCACGTTGTTGCCTTGCTTGCTGTTATTGCCGCCGGCAGATACCAGCTCCGAAATTGCAAACGTCCAGCGACTGCTCCCACACGAAAGGTGCCAGGACTCCCAGGAGTTCTTGGACCTCGCCTTCCCTTGGCAGCCCTTCCACAGCCCCACGAATCCTGGGGTTCCGAGCTTGCCAGCCAGCTCAGGGTGCCGACGTTGTTGCCTTGCTCGCTTTCAGCGCCGCCGTCAGAGCTGAGCTCCGAAATTGAAACGTCCAGCGACTGCTCCCACACGAAAGGTGCCAGGACTCCCAGGCGTTCTTGGGCCTTGCCTTCCCTTGGCAGCCCTTCCAGAGCCCCACAAACCCTGGGGCTCTGAGCTTGCCAGCCAGCTCAGGGTGCCCACGTTGTTGCCTTGCTTGCTGTTATTGCCGCCGCCAGAGCCCAGCTCTGAAATTGCAAACGTCCAGCGACTGCTCCCACACGAAAGGTGCCAGGACTCCCAGGTGTTGCTGGCCCTCGCCTTCCCTTGGCAGCCCTTCCACAGCCCCACAAACCCTGGGGCTCCGAGCTTGCCAGCCAGCTCAGGGTGCCGACGTTTTTGCCTTGCTTGCTGTTATTGCCGCCGCCAGAGCTCAGCTCCGACATTGCAAACGTCCAGCGACTGCTCCCACACGAAAGGTGCCAGGACTCCCAGGTGTTGCTGGCCCTCGCCTTCCCTTGGCAGCCCTTCCACAGCCCCACGAATCCTGGGGTTCCGAGCTTGCCAGCCAGCTCAGGGTGCCCACGTTGTTGCCTTGCTTGCTTTCAGCGCCGTCAGAGCACAGCTCCAAAATTGGAAATGTCCAGCGTCTGCTCCCACACAAAAGGTTCCAGGACTGCAAGAAGTTGCTGGTCCTCGCCTTCCCTTGGCAGCCCTTCCACAGCTCCAGAAACCCTGGGGCTCCGAGTTTACCAGCCAGCTCAGGGTGCCCACGTTGTTGCCTTGCTTGCTCTCAGCGCCGCCTTCAGAGCCGAGCTCCGAAATTGCAAACGTCCAGCAACTGCTGCCACACGAAAGGTGCCAGGACTCCCAGGAGTTCTTGGGCCTTGCCTTCCCTTGGCAGCCCTTCCACAGCCCCACAAACCCTGGGGCTCCGAGCTTGCCAGCCAGCTCAGGGTGCCCACGTTGTTGCCTTGCTCGCTCTCAGCACTGCCGCCAGAGCCCAGATCCGAAATTGCAAACGTCCAGCGACTGCTGCCACACGAAAGGTGCCAGGACTCCCAGGTGTTGCTGGCCCTCGCCTTCCCTTGGCAGCCCTTCCACAGCCCCACAAACCCTGGGGCTCCGAGCTTGCCAGCCAGCTCAGGGTGCTGACGTTTTTGCCTTGCTCACTCTCAGCGCCGCCGCCAGAGCCCAGCTCCGAAATTGCAAACGTCCAGCGACTGCTGCCACACGAAAGGTGCCAGGACTCCCAGGTGTTGCTGGCCCTCGCCGTCCCTTGGCAGCCCTTCCACAGCCCCACAAACCCTGGGGCTCCGAGCTTGCCAGCCAGCTCAGGGTGCCGACGTTCATGCCTTGCTTGCTTTCAGCGCCTTTAGAGGACAGCTCCAAAATTGGAAATGTCCAGCGTCCGCTCCCACACAAAATGTTCCAGGACTGCAAGGAGTTGCTGGTCCTCGCCTTCCCTTGGCAGCCCTTCCACAGCTCCACAAACCCTGGGGCTCCGAGCTTGCCAGCCAGCTCAGGGTGCCCACGTTGTTGCCTTGCTCGCTCTCAGCACAGCCGCCAGAGCCCAGCTCCGAAATTGCAAACGTCCAGCGACTGCTGCCACACGAAAGGTGCCAGGACTCCCAGGTGTTGCTGGCCCTCGCCTTCCCTTGGCAGCCCTTCCACAGCCCCACAAACCCTGGGATCCGGCCTTGCCAGCCAGCTCAGGGTGCCCACGTTGTTGCCTTGCTTGCTGTTATTGCCGCCGCCAGAGCCCAGCTCCGAAATTGCAAACGTCCAGCGACTGCTGCCACACGAAAGGTGCCAGGACTCCCAGGTGTTGCTGGCCCTCGCCGTCCCTTGGCAGCCCTTCCACAGCCCCACAAACCCTGGGGCTCCGAGCTTGCCAGCCAGCTCAGGGTGCCGACGTTCATGCCTTGCTGGCTTTCAGCGCCTTTAGAGGACAGCTCCAAAATTGGAAATGTCCAGCGTCCGCTCCCACACAAAATGTTCCAGGACTGCAAGGAGTTGCTGGTCCTCGCCTTCCCTTGGCAGCCCTTCCACAGCTCCACAAACCCTGGGGCTCCGAGCTTGCCAGCCAGCTCAGGGTGCCCACGTTGTTGCCTTGCTCGCTCTCAGCACAGCCGCCAGAGCCCAGCTCCGAAATTGCAAACGTCCAGCGACTGCTGCCACACGAAAGGTGCCAGGACTCCCAGGTGTTGCTGGCCCTCGCCTTCCCTTGGCAGCCCTTCCACAGCCCCACAAACCCTGGGGCTCTGAGCTTGCCAGCCAGCTCAGGGTGCCGACGTTGCTGCCTTGCTTGCTTTCAGAGCCGCCAGAGCACAGCTCCGAAATTGGAAATGTCCAGCGTCCGCTCCCACACAAAAGGTTCCAGGACTCCCAGGTGTTGCTGGCCCTCGCCTTCCCTTGGCAGCCCTTCCACAGCTCCAGAAAACCTGGGGCTCCGAGTTTACCAGCCAGCTCAGGGTGCCCACGTTGTTGCCTTGCTTGCTCTCAGCACCGCCGTCAGAGCCAAGCTCCGAAATTGCAAACGTCCAGCAACTGCTGCCACACGAAAGGTGCCAGGACTGCAAGGAGTTCTTGGGCCTTGCCTTCCCTTGGCAGCCCTTCCACAGCCCCACAAACCCTGGGGCTCCGAGCTTGCCAGCCAGCTCAGGGTGCCCAGGTTGTTGCCTTGCTCGCTCTCAGCACAGCCGCCAGAGCCCAGCTCCGAAATTGCAAACGTCCAGCGACTGCTGCCACACGAAAGGTGCCAGTACTCCCAGGAGTTCTTGGACCTCGCCTTCCCTTGGCAGCCCTTCCACAGCCCCACGAATCCTGGGGCTCTGAGCTTGCCAGCCAGCTCAGGGTGCGACGTTGTTGCCTTGCTTGCTGTTATTGCCGCCGCCAGAGCCCAGCTCTGAAATTGCAAACGTCCAGCGACTGCTCCCACACGAAAGGTGCCAGGACTCCCAGGAGTTCTTGGGCCTTGCCTTCCCTTGGCAGCCCTTCCACAGCCCCACAAACCCTGGGGCTCTGAGCTTGCCAGCCAGCTCAGGGTGCCGACATTGTTGACTTGCTTGCTTTCAGCGCTGTCAGAGCCCAGCTCCGAAATTGAAAATGTCCAGCGTCCGCTCCCACACAAAAGGTTCCAGGACTGCAAGGAGTTGCTGGTCCTCGCCTTCCCTTGGCAGCCCTTCCACAGCCCCACAAACCCTGGGGCTCCGAGTTTACCAGCCAGCTCAGGGTGCCCACGTTGTTGCCTTGCTTGCTGTTATTGCCGCCGGCAGATACCAGCTCCGAAATTGCAAACGTCCAGCGACTGCTCCCACACGAAAGGTGCCAGGACTCCCAGGAGTTCTTGGGCCTTGCCTTCCCTTGGCAGCCCTTCCACAGCCCCACAAACCCTGGGGCTCCGAGCTTGCCAGCCAGCTCAGGGTGCTGATGTTGTTGCCTTGCTTGCTGTTATTGCCGCCGCCAGAGCCCAGCTCCGAAATTGCAAACGTCCAGCGACTGCTGCCACACGAAAGGTGCCAGGAGTCCCAGGAGTTCTTGGCCCTCGCCTTCCCTTGGCAGCCCTTCCACAGCCCCACAAACCCTGGGGCTCTGAGCTTGCCAGCCAGCTCAGGGTGCCCACGTTGTTGTCTTGCTCGCTCTCAGCGCCGCCGCCAGAGCAGAGCTCCGAAATTGCAAACGTCCAGCGAGTGCTGCCACACGAAAGGTGCCAGGACTCCCAGGAGTTCTTGGGCCTTGCCTTCCCTTGGCAGCCCTTCCACAGCCCCACAAACCCTGGGGCTCCGAGCTTGCCAGCCAGCTCAGGGTGCCCACGTTGTTGTCTTGCTCGCTCTCAGCACCGCCGCCAGAGCCCAGCTCCAAAATTGCAAACGTCCAGCGACTGCTCCCACACGAAAGGTGCCAGGCCTCCCAGGTGTTGCTGGCCCTCGCCTTCCCTTGGCAGCCCTTCCACAGCCCCACGAACCCTGGGGCTCCGAGCTTGCCAGCCAGCTCAGGTTGCCCACGTTTTTGCCTTGCTCACTCTCAGCACCACCGCCAGAGCCCAGCTCCGAAATTGCAAACGTCCAGCGACTGCTGCCACACGAAAGGTGCCAGGACTCCCAGGTGTTGCTGGCCCTCGCCTTCCCTTGGCAGCCCTTCCACAGCCCCACAAGCCCTGGGGCTCTGAGCTTGCCAGCCAGCTCAGGCTGCCGACGTTGTTGCCTTGCTTGCTGTTATTGCCACCGCCAGAGCCGAGGTCCGAAATTGAAACTTCCAGCGACTGCTGCCACACGAAAGGTGCCAGGACTCCCAGGAGTTCTTGGCCCTCGTCTTCCCTTGGCAGCCCTTCCACAGCCCCACAAACCCTGGGGCTCCGAGCTTGCCAGCCAGCTCAGGGTGCCCACGTTGTTGCCTTGCTCGTTCTCAGCGCCACTGCCAGAGCCCAGATCCGAAATTTACATGTCCAGCAACTGCTGCCACACGAAAGGTGCCAGGACTCCCAGGAGTTCTTGTCCCTCACCTTCCCTTGGCAGCCCTTCCACAGCCCCACAAATCCTGGGGCTCTGAGCTTGCCAGCCAGCTCAGGGTGCCGACATTGTTGACTTGCTTGATTTCAGCGCTGTCAGAGCACAGCTCCGAAATTGAAACATCCAGCGAGTGCTGCCACACGAAAGGTGCCAGGACTCCCAGGTGTTGCTGGCCCTCGTCTTCCCTTGGCAGCCCTTCCACAGCCCCACAAACCCTGGGGGTCTGAGCTTGCCATCCAGCTCAGGGTGCCCACGTTGTTGTCTTGCTCGCTCTCAGTGCCACCGCCAGAGCCCAGCTCTGAAATTGCAAACGTCCAGCGACTGCTCCCACATGAAAGGTGCCAGGACTCCCAGGTGTTGCTGGCCCTCGCCTTCCCTTGGCAGCCCTTCCACAGCCCCACAAACCCTGGGGCTCTGAGCTTGCCAGCCAGCTCAGGGTGCCCACGTTGTTGTCTTGCTCGCTCTCAGCGCCGCCGCCAGAGCAGAGCTCCGAAATTGCAAACGTCCAGCGAGTGCTGCCACACGAAAGGTGCCAGGACTCCCAGGAGTTCTTGGGCCTTGCCTTCCCTTGGCAGCCCTTCCACAGCCCCACAAACCCTGGGGCTCCGAGCTTGCCAGCCAGCTCAGGGTGCCCACGTTGTTGTCTTGCTCGCTCTCAGCACCGCCGCCAGAGCCCAGCTCCGAAATTGCAAACGTCCAGCGACTGCTCCCACACGAAAGGTGCCAGGCCTCCCAGGTGTTGCTGGCCCTCGCCTTCCCTTGGCAGCCCTTCCACAGCCCCACGAACCCTGGGGCTCCGAGCTTGCCAGCCAGCTCAGGTTGCCCACGTTTTTGCCTTGCTCACTCTCAGCACCACCGCCAGAGCCCAGCTCCGAAATTGCAAACGTCCAGCGACTGCTGCCACACGAAAGGTGCCAGGACTCCCAGGTGTTGCTGGCCCTCGCCTTCCCTTGGCAGCCCTTCCACAGCCCCACAAGCCCTGGGGCTCTGAGCTTGCCAGCCAGCTCAGGCTGCCGACGTTGTTGCCTTGCTTGCTGTTATTGCCACCGCCAGAGCCGAGGTCCGAAATTGAAACTTCCAGCGACTGCTGCCACACGAAAGGTGCCAGGACTCCCAGGAGTTCTTGGCCCTCGTCTTCCCTTGGCAGCCCTTCCACAGCTCCACAAACCCTGGGGCTCCGAGCTTGCCAGCCAGCTCAGGGTGCCCACGTTGTTGCCTTGCTCGCTCTCAGCGCCACTGCCAGAGCCCAGATCCGAAATTTACATGTCCAGCAACTGCTGCCACACGAAAGGTGCCAGGACTCCCAGGAGTTCTTGTCCCTCACCTTCCCTTGGCAGCCCTTCCACAGCCCCACAAATCCTGGGGCTCTGAGCTTGCCAGCCAGCTCAGGGTGCCGACATTGTTGACTTGCTTGATTTCAGCGCTGTCAGAGCACAGCTCCGAAATTGAAACATCCAGCGAGTGCTGCCACACGAAAGGTGCCAGGACTCCCAGGTGTTGCTGGCCCTCGTCTTCCCTTGGCAGCCCTTCCACAGCCCCACAAACCCTGGGGGTCTGAGCTTGCCATCCAGCTCAGGGTGCCCACGTTGTTGTCTTGCTCGCTCTCAGTGCCACCGCCAGAGCCCAGCTCTGAAATTGCAAACGTCCAGCGACTGCTCCCACATGAAAGGTGCCAGGACTCCCAGGTGTTGCTGGCCCTCGCCTTCCCTTGGCAGCCCTTCCACAGCCCCACAAACCCTGGGGGTCCGAGCTTGCCAGCCAGCTCAGGGTGCTGACGTTGTTGCCTTGCTCGCTCTCAGCACCGCTGCCAGAGCCCAGCTCCGAAATTGCAAACGTCCAGCGACTGCTGCCACACGAAAGGTGCCAGGACTCCCAGGTGTTGCTGGCCCTCGCCTTCCCTTGGCAGCCCTTCCACAGCCCCACAAACCCTGGGGCTCCGAGCTTGCCAGCCAGCTCAGGGTGCCCACGTTGTTGCCTTGCTTGCTGTTATTGCCGCCGCCAGAGCCCAGCTCCGAAATTGCAAACGTCCAGCGATTGCTGCCACACGAAAGGTGCCAGGCCTCCCAGGTGTTGCTGGCCCTCGCCTTCCCTTGGCAGCCCTTCCACAGCCCCACAAACCCTGGGATCCGGCCTTGCCAGCCAGCTCAGGGTGCCCATGTTGTTGCCTTGCTTGCTGTTATTGCCGCCGCCAGAGCCCAGCTCCGAAATTGCAAACGTCCAGCGACTGCTCCCACACGAAAGGTGCCAGGACTCCGAGGAGTTCTTGGCCCTCGCCTTCCCTTGGCAGCCCTTCCACAGCCCCACAAACCCTGGGGCTCTGAGCTTGCCAGCCAGCTCAGGGTGCCCACGTTGTTGTCTTGCTCGCTCTCAGCAGAGCCGCCAGAGCCCAGCTCCGAAATTGCAAACGTCCAGCGACTGCTGCCACACGAAAGGTGCCAGGACTCCCAGGAGTTCTTGGGCCTTGCCTTCCCTTGGCAGCCCTTCCACAGCCCCACAAACCCTGGGGCTCCGAGCTTGCCAGCCAGCTCAGGGTGCTGACGTTGTTGCCTTGCTCGCTCTCAGCACAGCCGCCAGAGCCCAGCTCCGAAATTGCAAACGTCCAGCGACTGCTCCCACACGAAAAATGCCAGGACTCCCAGGAGTTGCTGGCCCTCGCCTTCCCTTGGCAGCCCTTCCACAGCCCCACGAACCCTGGGGCTCCGAGTTTACCAGCCAGCTCAGGTTGCCCACGTTTTTGCCTTGCTCACTCTCAGCACCACCGCCAGAGCCCAGCTCCGAAATTGCAAACGTCCAGCGACTGCTGCCACACGAAAGGTGCCAGGACTCCCAGGTGTTGCTGGCCCTCGCCTTCCCTTGGCAGCCCTTCCACAGCCCCACAAGCCCTGGGGCTCTGAGCTTGCCAGCCAGCTCAGGCTGCCGACGTTGTTGCCTTGCTTGTTGTTATTGCCGCCGCCAGAGCCGAGGTCCGAAATTGAAACTTCCAGCGACTGCTGCCACACGAAAGGTGCCAGGACTCCCAGGAGTTCTTGGCCCTCGTCTTCCCTTGGCAGCCCTTCCACAGCCCCACAAACCCTGGGGCTCCGAGCTTGCCAGCCAGCTCAGGGTGCCCACGTTGTTGCCTTGCTCGCTCTAAGCGCCACTGCCAGAGCCCAGATCCGAAATTTAAATGTCCAGCAACTGCTGCCACACGAAAGGTGCCAGGACTCCCAGGAGTTCTTGTCCCTCACCTTCCCTTGGCAGCCCTTCCACAGCCCCACAAACCCTGGGGCTCTGAGCTTGCCAGCCAGCTCAGGGTGCCGACATTGTTGACTTGCTTGATTTCAGCGCTGTCAGAGCACAGCTCCGAAATTGAAACATCCAGCGAGTGCTGCCACACGAAAGGTGCCAGGACTCCCAGGAGTTGCTGGCCCTCGTCTTCCCTTGGCAGCCCTTCCACAGCCCCACAAACTCTGGGGGTCTGAGCTTGCCAGCCAGCTCAGGGTGCCCACGTTGTTGTCTTGCTCGCTCTCAGTGCCACCGCCAGAGCCCAGCTCTGAAATTGCAAACGTCCAGCGACTGCTCCCACATGAAAGGTGCCAGGACTCCCAGGTGTTGCTGGCCCTCGCCTTCCCTTGGCAGCCGTTCCACAGCCCCACAAACCCTGGGGGTCCGAGCTTGCCAGCCAGCTCAGGGTGCCGACGTTGTTGCCTTGCTCGCTCTCAGCACCGCCGCCAGAGCCCAGCTCCGAAATTGCAAACGTCCAGCAACTGCTCCCACACGAAAGGTGCCAGGACTCCCAGGTGTTGCTGGCCCTCGCCTTCCCTTGGCAGCCCTTCCACAGCCCCACAAACCCTGGGGCTCTGAGCTTGCCAGCCAGCTCAGGCTGCCGACGTTGTTGCCTTGCTTCCTGTTATTGCCGCCGCCAGAGCCCAGATCCGAAATTGCAAACGTCCAGCGACTGCTGCCAGACGAAAGGTGCCAGTACTCCTAGGAGTTCTTGGCCCTCACCTTCCCTTGGCAGCCCTTCCACAGCTCCACAAACCCTGGGGCTCCGAGCTTGCCAGCCAGCTCAGGGTGCTGACGTTGTTGCCTTGCTCGCTCTCAGCGCCGCCGCCAGAGCCTAGATCCGAAATTGCAAATGTCCAGGTACTGCTCCCACACGAAATGTGCCAGGACTCCCAGGTGTTGCTGGCCCTCGCCTTCCCTTGGCAGCCCTTCCACAGCCCCACAAACCCTGGGGCTCTGAGCTTGCCAGCCAGCTCAGGGTGCCGACGTTGTTGCCTTGCTTGCTGTTATTGCCGCCGCAAGAGCCCAGCTCCGAAATTGCAAACGTCCAGCGACTGCTGCCACACGAAAGGTGCCAGTACTCCCAGGAGTTCCTGGACCTCGCCTTCCTTTGGCAGCCGTTCCACAGCCCCACGAATCCTGGGGCTCCGAGCTTGCCAGCCAGCTCAGGGTGCCCACGTTGTTGCCTTGCTCGCTCTCAGCACCGCTGCCAGAGCCCAGCTCCGAAATTGCAAACGTCCAGCGACTGCTGCCACATGAAAGGTGCCAGGACTCCCAGGTGTTGCTGGCCCTCGCCTTCCCTTGGCAGCCCTTCCACAGCCCCACAAACCCTGGGGCTCTGAGCTTGCCAGCCAGCTCAGGGTGCCCACGTTGTTGCCTTGCTTTCTTTCAGCGCCGTCAGAGCACAGCTCTGAAATTGCAAACGTCCAGCGACTGCTCCCACACAAAAGGTTCCAGGACTGCAAGGAGTTGCTGGTCCTTGGCTTCCCTTGGCAGCCCTTCCACAGCCCCACAAACCCTGGGGCTCCGAGCTTGCCAGCCAGCTCAGGCTGCCGACGTTGTTGCCTTGCTCGCTCTCAGCGCCGCCGCCAGAGCACAGATCCGAAATTGCAAACGTCCAGCGACTGCTCCCACACGAAAGGTTGCAGGGCTCCCAGGAGTTGCTGGCCCTCGCCTCTCCCCGGCAGCCCTTCCACAGCCCCACAAACCCTGGGGCTCCGAGCTTGCCAGCCAGCTCAGGGTGCCCACGTTGTTGCCTTGCTCGTTCTCAGCGCCACTGCCAGAGCCCAGATCCGAAATTTACATGTCCAGCAACTGCTGCCACACGAAAGGTGCCAGGACTCCCAGGAGTTCTTGTCCCTCACCTTCCCTTGGCAGCCCTTCCACAGCCCCACAAATCCTGGGGCTCTGAGCTTGCCAGCCAGCTCAGGGTGCCGACATTGTTGACTTGCTTGATTTCAGCGCTGTCAGAGCACAGCTCCGAAATTGAAACATCCAGCGAGTGCTGCCACACGAAAGGTGCCAGGACTCCCAGGTGTTGCTGGCCCTCGTCTTCCCTTGGCAGCCCTTCCACAGCCCCACAAACCCTGGGGGTCTGAGCTTGCCATCCAGCTCAGGGTGCCCACGTTGTTGTCTTGCTCGCTCTCAGTGCCACCGCCAGAGCCCAGCTCTGAAATTGCAAACGTCCAGCGACTGCTCCCACATGAAAGGTGCCAGGACTCCCAGGTGTTGCTGGCCCTCGCCTTCCCTTGGCAGCCGTTCCACAGCCCCACAAACCCTGGGGGTCCGAGCTTGCCAGCCAGCTCAGGGTGCCGACGTTGTTGCCTTGCTCACTCTCAGCACCACCGCCAGAGCCCAGCTCCGAAATTGCAAACGTCCAGCAACTGCTCCCACACGAAAGGTGCCAGGACTCCCAGGTGTTGCTGGCCCTCGCCTTCCCTTGGCAGCCCTTCCACAGCCCCACAAACCCTGGGGCTCTGAGCTTGCCAGCCAGCTCAGGCTGCCGACGTTGTTGCCTTGCTTCCTGTTATTGCCGCCGCCAGAGCCCAGATCCGAAATTGCAAACGTCCAGCGATTGCTGCCACACGAAAGGTGCCAGGCCTCCCAGGTGTTGCTGGCCCTCGCCTTCCCTTGGCAGCCCTTCCACAGCCCCACAAACCCTGGGATCCGGCCTTGCCAGCCAGCTCAGGGTGCCCATGTTGTTGCCTTGCTTGCTGTTATTGCCGCCGCCAGAGCCCAGCTCCGAAATTGCAAACGTCCAGCGACTGCTCCCACACGAAAGGTGCCAGGACTCCGAGGAGTTCTTGGCCCTCGCCTTCCCTTGGCAGCCCTTCCACAGCCCCACAAACCCTGGGGCTCTGAGCTTGCCAGCCAGCTCAGGGTGCCCACGTTGTTGTCTTGCTCGCTCTCAGCAGAGCCGCCAGAGCCCAGCTCCGAAATTGCAAACGTCCAGCGACTGCTGCCACACGAAAGGTGCCAGGACTCCCAGGAGTTCTTGGGCCTTGCCTTCCCTTGGCAGCCCTTCCACAGCCCCACAAACCCTGGGGCTCCGAGCTTGCCAGCCAGCTCAGGGTGCTGACGTTGTTGCCTTGCTCGCTCTCAGCACAGCCGCCAGAGCCCAGCTCCGAAATTGCAAACGTCCAGCGACTGCTCCCACACGAAAAATGCCAGGACTCCCAGGAGTTGCTGGCCCTCGCCTTCCCTTGGCAGCCCTTCCACAGCCCCACGAACCCTGGGGCTCCGAGTTTACCAGCCAGCTCAGGTTGCCCACGTTTTTGCCTTGCTCACTCTCAGCACCACCGCCAGAGCCCAGCTCCGAAATTGCAAACGTCCAGCGACTGCTGCCACACGAAAGGTGCCAGGACTCCCAGGTGTTGCTGGCCCTCGCCTTCCCTTGGCAGCCCTTCCACAGCCCCACAAGCCCTGGGGCTCTGAGCTTGCCAGCCAGCTCAGGCTGCCGACGTTGTTGCCTTGCTTGCTGTTATTGCCGCCGCCAGAGCCGAGGTCCGAAATTGAAACTTCCAGCGACTGCTGCCACACGAAAGGTGCCAGGACTCCCAGGAGTTCTTGGCCCTCGTCTTCCCTTGGCAGCCCTTCCACAGCCCCACAAACCCTGGGGCTCCGAGCTTGCCAGCCAGCTCAGGGTGCCCACGTTGTTGCCTTGCTCGCTCTAAGCGCCACTGCCAGAGCCCAGATCCGAAATTTAAATGTCCAGCAACTGCTGCCACACGAAAGGTGCCAGGACTCCCAGGAGTTCTTGTCCCTCACCTTCCCTTGGCAGCCCTTCCACAGCCCCACAAACCCTGGGGCTCTGAGCTTGCCAGCCAGCTCAGGGTGCCGACATTGTTGACTTGCTTGATTTCAGCGCTGTCAGAGCACAGCTCCGAAATTGAAACATCCAGCGAGTGCTGCCACACGAAAGGTGCCAGGACTCCCAGGAGTTGCTGGCCCTCGTCTTCCCTTGGCAGCCCTTCCACAGCCCCACAAACTCTGGGGGTCTGAGCTTGCCAGCCAGCTCAGGGTGCCCACGTTGTTGTCTTGCTCGCTCTCAGTGCCACCGCCAGAGCCCAGCTCTGAAATTGCAAACGTCCAGCGACTGCTCCCACATGAAAGGTGCCAGGACTCCCAGGTGTTGCTGGCCCTCGCCTTCCCTTGGCAGCCGTTCCACAGCCCCACAAACCCTGGGGGTCCGAGCTTGCCAGCCAGCTCAGGGTGCCGACGTTGTTGCCTTGCTCGCTCTCAGCACCGCCGCCAGAGCCCAGCTCCGAAATTGCAAACGTCCAGCAACTGCTCCCACACGAAAGGTGCCAGGACTCCCAGGTGTTGCTGGCCCTCGCCTTCCCTTGGCAGCCCTTCCACAGCCCCACAAACCCTGGGGCTCTGAGCTTGCCAGCCAGCTCAGGCTGCCGACGTTGTTGCCTTGCTTCCTGTTATTGCCGCCGCCAGAGCCCAGATCCGAAATTGCAAACGTCCAGCGACTGCTGCCAGACGAAAGGTGCCAGTACTCCTAGGAGTTCTTGGCCCTCACCTTCCCTTGGCAGCCCTTCCACAGCTCCACAAACCCTGGGGCTCCGAGCTTGCCAGCCAGCTCAGGGTGCTGACGTTGTTGCCTTGCTCGCTCTCAGCGCCGCCGCCAGAGCCTAGATCCGAAATTGCAAATGTCCAGGTACTGCTCCCACACGAAATGTGCCAGGACTCCCAGGTGTTGCTGGCCCTCGCCTTCCCTTGGCAGCCCTTCCACAGCCCCACAAACCCTGGGGCTCTGAGCTTGCCAGCCAGCTCAGGGTGCCGACGTTGTTGCCTTGCTTGCTGTTATTGCCGCCGCAAGAGCCCAGCTCCGAAATTGCAAACGTCCAGCGACTGCTGCCACACGAAAGGTGCCAGTACTCCCAGGAGTTCCTGGACCTCGCCTTCCTTTGGCAGCCGTTCCACAGCCCCACGAATCCTGGGGCTCCGAGCTTGCCAGCCAGCTCAGGGTGCCCACGTTGTTGCCTTGCTCGCTCTCAGCACCGCTGCCAGAGCCCAGCTCCGAAATTGCAAACGTCCAGCGACTGCTGCCACATGAAAGGTGCCAGGACTCCCAGGTGTTGCTGGCCCTCGCCTTCCCTTGGCAGCCCTTCCACAGCCCCACAAACCCTGGGGCTCTGAGCTTGCCAGCCAGCTCAGGGTGCCCACGTTGTTGCCTTGCTTTCTTTCAGCGCCGTCAGAGCACAGCTCTGAAATTGCAAACGTCCAGCGACTGCTCCCACACAAAAGGTTCCAGGACTGCAAGGAGTTGCTGGTCCTTGGCTTCCCTTGGCAGCCCTTCCACAGCCCCACAAACCCTGGGGCTCCGAGCTTGCCAGCCAGCTCAGGCTGCCGACGTTGTTGCCTTGCTCGCTCTCAGCGCCGCCGCCAGAGCACAGATCCGAAATTGCAAACGTCCAGCGACTGCTCCCACACGAAAGGTTGCAGGGCTCCCAGGAGTTGCTGGCCCTCGCCTCTCCCCGGCAGCCCTTCCACAGCCCCACAAACCCTGGGGCTCCGAGCTTGCCAGCCAGCTCAGGGTGCCCACGTTGTTGCCTTGCTCGTTCTCAGCGCCACTGCCAGAGCCCAGATCCGAAATTTACATGTCCAGCAACTGCTGCCACACGAAAGGTGCCAGGACTCCCAGGAGTTCTTGTCCCTCACCTTCCCTTGGCAGCCCTTCCACAGCCCCACAAATCCTGGGGCTCTGAGCTTGCCAGCCAGCTCAGGGTGCCGACATTGTTGACTTGCTTGATTTCAGCGCTGTCAGAGCACAGCTCCGAAATTGAAACATCCAGCGAGTGCTGCCACACGAAAGGTGCCAGGACTCCCAGGTGTTGCTGGCCCTCGTCTTCCCTTGGCAGCCCTTCCACAGCCCCACAAACCCTGGGGGTCTGAGCTTGCCATCCAGCTCAGGGTGCCCACGTTGTTGTCTTGCTCGCTCTCAGTGCCACCGCCAGAGCCCAGCTCTGAAATTGCAAACGTCCAGCGACTGCTCCCACATGAAAGGTGCCAGGACTCCCAGGTGTTGCTGGCCCTCGCCTTCCCTTGGCAGCCGTTCCACAGCCCCACAAACCCTGGGGGTCCGAGCTTGCCAGCCAGCTCAGGGTGCCGACGTTGTTGCCTTGCTCGCTCTCAGCACCGCCGCCAGAGCCCAGCTCCGAAATTGCAAACGTCCAGCAACTGCTCCCACACGAAAGGTGCCAGGACTCCCAGGTGTTGCTGGCCCTCGCCTTCCCTTGGCAGCCCTTCCACAGCCCCACAAACCCTGGGGCTCTGAGCTTGCCAGCCAGCTCAGGCTGCCGACGTTGTTGCCTTGCTTCCTGTTATTGCCGCCGCCAGAGCCCAGATCCGAAATTGCAAACGTCCAGCGACTGCTGCCAGACGAAAGGTGCCAGTACTCCTAGGAGTTCTTGGCCCTCACCTTCCCTTGGCAGCCCTTCCACAGCCCCACAAACCCTGGGGCTCCGAGCTTGCCAGCCAGCTCAGGGTGCTGACGTTGTTGCCTTGCTCGCTCTCAGCGCCGCCGCCAGAGCCTAGATCCGAAATTGCAAATGTCCAGGTACTGCTCCCACACGAAATGTGCCAGGACTCCCAGGTGTTGCTGGCCCTCGCCTTCCCTTGGCAGCCCTTCCACAGCCCCACAAACCCTGGGGCTCTGAGCTTGCCAGCCAGCTCAGGGTGCCGACGTTGTTGCCTTGCTTGCTGTTATTGCCGCCGCAAGAGCCCAGCTCCGAAATTGCAAACGTCCAGCGACTGCTCCCACACGAAAGGTGCCAGTACTCCCAGGAGTTCCTGGACCTCGCCTTCCTTTGGCAGCCGTTCCACAGCCCCACGAATCCTGGGGCTCCGAGCTTGCCAGCCAGCTCAGGGTGCCCACGTTGTTGCCTTGCTCGCTCTCAGCACCGCTGCCAGAGCCCAGCTCCGAAATTGCAAACGTCCAGCGACTGCTCCCACATGAAAGGTGCCAGGACTCCCAGGTGTTGCTGGCCCTCGCCTTCCCTTGGCAGCCCTTCCACAGCCCCACAAACCCTGGGGCTCTGAGCTTGCCAGCCAGCTCAGGGTGCCCACGTTGTTGCCTTGCTTTCTTTCAGCGCCGTCAGAGCACAGCTCCAAAATTGGAAATGTCCAGCGTCCGCTCCCACACAAAAGGTTCCAGGACTGCAAGGAGTTGCTGGTCCTTGACTTCCCTTGGCAGCCCTTCCACAGCCCCACAAACCCTGGGGCTCCGAGCTTGCCAGCCAGCTCAGGCTGCCGACGTTGTTGCCTTGCTCGCTCTCAGCGCCGCCGCCAGAGCACAGATCCGAAATTGCAAACGTCCAGCGACTGCTCCCACACGAAAGGTTGCAGGGCTCCCAGGAGTTGCTGGCCCTCGCCTCTCCCCGGCAGCCCTTCCACAGCCCCACAAACCCTGGGGCTCCGAGCTTGCCAGCCAGCTCAGGGTGCCCACGTTGTTGCCTTGCTCGTTCTCAGCGCCACTGCCAGAGCCCAGATCCGAAATTGCAAACGTCCAGCAACTGCTGCCACACGAAAGGTGCCAGGACTCCCAGGAGTTCTTGTCCCTCACCTTCCCTTGGCAGCCCTTCCACAGCCCCACAAATCCTGGGGCTCTGAGCTTGCCAGCCAGCTCAGGGTTCCGACATTGTTGACTTGCTTGATTTCAGCGCTGTCAGAGCACAGCTCCGAAATTGAAACATCCAGCGAGTGCTGCCACACGAAAGGTGCCAGGACTCCCAGGTGTTGCTGGCCCTCGTCTTCCCTTGGCAGCCCTTCCACAGCCCCACAAACCCTGGGGGTCTGAGCTTGCCATCCAGCTCAGGGTGCCCACGTTGTTGTCTTGCTCGCTCTCAGTGCCACCGCCAGAGCCCAGCTCTGAAATTGCAAACGTCCAGCGACTGCTCCCACATGAAAGGTGCCAGGACTCCCAGGTGTTGCTGGCCCTCGCCTTCCCTTGGCAGCCCTTCCACAGCCCCACAAACCCTGAGGGTCCGAGCTTGCCAGCCAGCTCAGGGTGCCCACGTTGTTGCCTTGCTCGCTCTCAGCACCGCTGCCAGAGCCCAGCTCCGAAATTGCAAACGTCCAGCGACTGCTGCCACACGAAAGGTGCCAGGACTCCCAGGTGTTGCTGGCCCTCGCCTTCCCTTGGCAGCCCTTCCACAGCCCCACAAACCCTGGGGCTCCGAGCTTGCCAGCCAGCTCAGGGTGCCCACGTTGTTGCCTTGCTTGCTGTTATTGCCGCCGCCAGAGCCCAGCTCCGAAATTGCAAACGTCCAGCGATTGCTGCCACACGAAAGGTGCCAGGCCTCCCAGGTGTTGCTGGCCCTCGCCTTCCCTTGGCAGCCCTTCCACAGCCCCACAAACCCTGGGATCCGGCCTTGCCAGCCAGCTCAGGGTGCCCATGTTGTTGCCTTGCTTGCTGTTATTGCCGCCGCCAGAGCCCAGCTCCGAAATTGCAAACGTCCAGCGACTGCTCCCACACGAAAGGTGCCAGGACTCCGAGGAGTTCTTGGCCCTCGCCTTCCCTTGGCAGCCCTTCCACAGCCCCACAAACCCTGGGGCTCTGAGCTTGCCAGCCAGCTCAGGGTGCCCACGTTGTTGTCTTGCTCGCTCTCAGCAGAGCCGCCAGAGCCCAGCTCCGAAATTGCAAACGTCCAGCGACTGCTGCCACACGAAAGGTGCCAGGACTCCCAGGAGTTCTTGGGCCTTGCCTTCCCTTGGCAGCCCTTCCACAGCCCCACAAACCCTGGGGCTCCGAGCTTGCCAGCCAGCTCAGGGTGCTGACGTTGTTGCCTTGCTCGCTCTCAGCACAGCCGCCAGAGCCCAGCTCCGAAATTGCAAACGTCCAGCGACTGCTCCCACACGAAAAATGCCAGGACTCCCAGGAGTTGCTGGCCCTCGCCTTCCCTTGGCAGCCCTTCCACAGCCCCACGAACCCTGGGGCTCCGAGTTTACCAGCCAGCTCAGGTTGCCCACGTTTTTGCCTTGCTCACTCTCAGCACCACCGCCAGAGCCCAGCTCCGAAATTGCAAACGTCCAGCGACTGCTGCCACACGAAAGGTGCCAGGCCTCCCAGGTGTTGCTGGCCCTCGCCTTCCCTTGGCAGCCCTTCCACAGCCCCACAAGCCCTGGGGCTCTGAGCTTGCCAGCCAGCTCAGGGTGCCGACGTTGTTGCCTTGCTTGCTGTTATTGCCGCCGCCAGAGCCGAGGTCCGAAATTGAAACTTCCAGCGACTGCTGCCACACGAAAGGTGCCAGGACTCCCAGGAGTTCTTGGCCCTCGTCTTCCCTTGGCAGCCCTTCCACAGCCCCACAAACCCTGGGGCTCCGAGCTTGCCAGCCAGCTCAGGGTGCCCACGTTGTTGCCTTGCTCGTTCTCAGCGCCACTGCCAGAGCCCAGATCCGAAATTTAAATGTCCAGCAACTGCTGCCACACGAAAGGTGCCAGGACTCCCAGGAGTTCTTGTCCCTCACCTTCCCTTGGCAGCCCTTCCACAGCCCCACAAACCCTGGGGCTCTGAGCTTGCCAGCCAGCTCAGGGTGCCGACATTGTTGACTTGCTTGATTTCAGCGCTGTCAGAGCACAGCTCCGAAATTGAAACATCCAGCGAGTGCTGCCACACGAAAGGTGCCAGGACTCCCAGGAGTTGCTGGCCCTCGTCTTCCCTTGGCAGCCCTTCCACAGCCCCACAAACTCTGGGGGTCTGAGCTTGCCAGCCAGCTCAGGGTGCCCACGTTGTTGTCTTGCTCGCTCTCAGTGCCACCGCCAGAGCCCAGCTCTGAAATTGCAAACGTCCAGCGACTGCTCCCACATGAAAGGTGCCAGGACTCCCAGGTGTTGCTGGCCCTCGCCTTCCCTTGGCAGCCGTTCCACAGCCCCACAAACCCTGGGGGTCCGAGCTTGCCAGCCAGCTCAGGGTGCCGACGTTGTTGCCTTGCTCGCTCTCAGCACCGCCGCCAGAGCCCAGCTCCGAAATTGCAAACGTCCAGCGACTGCTGCCACACGAAAGGTGCCAGGACTCCCAGGTGTTGCTGGCCCTCGCCTTCCCTTGGCAGCCCTTCCACAGCCCCACAAACCCTGGGGCTCTGAGCTTGCCAGCCAGCTCAGGCTGCCGACGTTGTTGCCTTGCTTCCTGTTATTGCCGCCGCCAGAGCCCAGATCCGAAATTGCAAACGTCCAGCGACTGCTGCCAGACGAAAGGTGCCAGTACTCCTAGGAGTTCTTGGCCCTCACCTTCCCTTGGCAGCCCTTCCACAGCTCCACAAACCCTGGGGCTCCGAGCTTGCCAGCCAGCTCAGGGTGCTGACGTTGTTGCCTTGCTCGCTCTCAGCGCCGCCGCCAGAGCCTAGATCCGAAATTGCAAATGTCCAGGTACTGCTCCCACACGAAATGTGCCAGGACTCCCAGGTGTTGCTGGCCCTCGCCTTCCCTTGGCAGCCCTTCCACAGCCCCACAAACCCTGGGGCTCTGAGCTTGCCAGCCAGCTCAGGGTGCCGACGTTGTTGCCTTGCTTGCTGTTATTGCCGCCGCAAGAGCCCAGCTCCGAAATTGCAAACGTCCAGCGACTGCTCCCACACGAAAGGTGCCAGTACTCCCAGGAGTTCCTGGACCTCGCCTTCCTTTGGCAGCCGTTCCACAGCCCCACGAATCCTGGGGCTCCGAGCTTGCCAGCCAGCTCAGGGTGCCCACGTTGTTGCCTTGCTCGCTCTCAGCACCGCTGCCAGAGCCCAGCTCCGAAATTGCAAACGTCCAGCGACTGCTGCCACATGAAAGGTGCCAGGACTCCCAGGTGTTGCTGGCCCTCGCCTTCCCTTGGCAGCCCTTCCACAGCCCCACAAACCCTGGGGCTCTGAGCTTGCCAGCCAGCTCAGGGTGCCCACGTTGTTGCCTTGCTTTCTTTCAGCGCCGTCAGAGCACAGCTCCAAAATTGGAAATGTCCAGCGTCCGCTCCCACACAAAAGGTTCCAGGACTGCAAGGAGTTGCTGGTCCTTGACTTCCCTTGGCAGCCCTTCCACAGCCCCACAAACCCTGGGGCTCCGAGCTTGCCAGCCAGCTCAGGGTGCCCACGTTGTTGCCTTGCTCGCTCTCAGCGCCGCCGCCAGAGCACAGATCCGAAATTGCAAACGTCCAGCGACTGCTCCCACACGAAAGGTTGCAGGGCTCCCAGGAGTTGCTGGCCCTCGCCTCTCCCCGGCAGCCCTTCCACAGCCCCACAAACCCTGGGGCTCCGGCCTTGCCAGCCAGCTCAGGGTGCCGACGTTGTTGCCTTGCTCGCTCTCAGTGCCACCGCCAGAGACCAGCTCCGAAATTGCAAACGTCCAGCGACTGCTGCCACACGAAAGGTGCCAGGACTCCCAGGAGTTCTTGTCCCTCACCTTCCCTTGGCAGCCCTTCCACAGCCCCACAAACCCTGGGGCTCTGAGCTTGCCAGCCAGCTCAGGGTGCCGACATTGTTGACTTGCTTGATTTCAGCGCTGTCAGAGCACAGCTCCGAAATTGAAACATCCAGCGAGTGCTGCCACACGAAAGGTGCCAGGAATCCCAGGAGTTGCTGGCCCTCGTCTTCCCTTGGCAGCCCTTCCACAGCCCCACAAACCCTGGGGGTCTGAGCTTGCCAGCCAGCTCAGGGTGCCCACGTTGTTGTCTTGCTCGCTCTCAGTGCCACCGCCAGAGCCCAGCTCTGAAATTGCAAACGTCCAGCGACTGCTCCCACATGAAAGGTGCCAGGACTCCCAGGTGTTGCTGGCCCTCGCCTTCCCTTGGCAGCCGTTCCACAGCCCCACAAAGCCTGGGGGTCCGAGCTTGCCAGCCAGCTCAGGGTGCCGACGTTGTTGCCTTGCTCGCTCTCAGCACCGCCGCCAGAGCCCAGCTCCGAAATTGCAAACGTCCAGCGACTGCTGCCACACGAAAGGTGCCAGGACTCCCAGGTGTTGCTGGCCCTCGCCTTCCCTTGGCAGCCCTTCCACAGCCCCACAAACCCTGGGGCTCTGAGCTTGCCAGCCAGCTCAGGCTGCCGACGTTGTTGCCTTGCTTCCTGTTATTGCCGCCGCCAGAGCCCAGATCCGAAATTGCAAACGTCCAGCGACTGCTGCCAGACGAAAGGTGCCAGTACTCCTAGGAGTTCTTGGCCCTCACCTTCCCTTGGCAGCCCTTCCACAGCTCCACAAACCCTGGGGCTCCGAGCTTGCCAGCCAGCTCAGGGTGCTGACGTTGTTGCCTTGCTCGCTCTCAGCGCCGCCGCCAGAGCCTAGATCCGAAATTGCAAATGTCCAGGTACTGCTCCCACACGAAATGTGCCAGGACTCCCAGGTGTTGCTGGCCCTCGCCTTCCCTTGGCAGCCCTTCCACAGCCCCACAAACCCTGGGGCTCTGAGCTTGCCAGCCAGCTCAGGGTGCCGACGTTGTTGCCTTGCTTGCTGTTATTGCCGCCGCAAGAGCCCAGCTCCGAAATTGCAAACGTCCAGCGACTGCTCCCACACGAAAGGTGCCAGTACTCCCAGGAGTTCCTGGACCTCGCCTTCCTTTGGCAGCCGTTCCACAGCCCCACGAATCCTGGGGCTCCGAGCTTGCCAGCCAGCTCAGGGTGCCCACGTTGTTGCCTTGCTCGCTCTCAGCACCGCTGCCAGAGCCCAGCTCCGAAATTGCAAACGTCCAGCGACTGCTGCCACATGAAAGGTGCCAGGACTCCCAGGTGTTGCTGGCCCTCGCCTTCCCTTGGCAGCCCTTCCACAGCCCCACAAACCCTGGGGCTCTGAGCTTGCCAGCCAGCTCAGGGTGCCCACGTTGTTGCCTTGCTTTCTTTCAGCGCCGTCAGAGCACAGCTCCAAAATTGGAAATGTCCAGCGTCCGCTCCCACACAAAAGGTTCCAGGACTGCAAGGAGTTGCTGGTCCTTGACTTCCCTTGGCAGCCCTTCCACAGCCCCACAAACCCTGGGGCTCCGAGCTTGCCAGCCAGCTCAGGGTGCCCACGTTGTTGCCTTGCTCGCTCTCAGCGCCGCCGCCAGAGCACAGATCCGAAATTGCAAACGTCCAGCGACTGCTCCCACACGAAAGGTTGCAGGGCTCCCAGGAGTTGCTGGCCCTCGCCTCTCCCCGGCAGCCCTTCCACAGCCCCACAAACCCTGGGGCTCCGGCCTTGCCAGCCAGCTCAGGGTGCCGACGTTGTTGCCTTGCTCGCTCTCAGTGCCACCGCCAGAGACCAGCTCCGAAATTGCAAACGTCCAGCGACTGCTGCCACACGAAAGGTGCCAGGACTCCCAGGAGTTCTTGTCCCTCACCTTCCCTTGGCAGCCCTTCCACAGCCCCACAAACCCTGGGGCTCTGAGCTTGCCAGCCAGCTCAGGGTGCCGACATTGTTGACTTGCTTGATTTCAGCGCTGTCAGAGCACAGCTCCGAAATTGAAACATCCAGCGAGTGCTGCCACACGAAAGGTGCCAGGAATCCCAGGAGTTGCTGGCCCTCGTCTTCCCTTGGCAGCCCTTCCACAGCCCCACAAACCCTGGGGGTCTGAGCTTGCCAGCCAGCTCAGGGTGCCCACGTTGTTGTCTTGCTCGCTCTCAGTGCCACCGCCAGAGCCCAGCTCTGAAATTGCAAACGTCCAGCGACTGCTCCCACATGAAAGGTGCCAGGACTCCCAGGTGTTGCTGGCCCTCGCCTTCCCTTGGCAGCCGTTCCACAGCCCCACAAAGCCTGGGGGTCCGAGCTTGCCAGCCAGCTCAGGGTGCCGACGTTGTTGCCTTGCTCGCTCTCAGCACCGCCGCCAGAGCCCAGCTCCGAAATTGCAAACGTCCAGCGACTGCTGCCACACGAAAGGTGCCAGGACTCCCAGGTGTTGCTGGCCCTCGCCTTCCCTTGGCAGCCCTTCCACAGCCCCACAAACCCTGGGGCTCTGAGCTTGCCAGCCAGCTCAGGCTGCCGACGTTGTTGCCTTGCTTCCTGTTATTGCCGCCGCCAGAGCCCAGATCCGAAATTGCAAACGTCCAGCGACTGCTGCCAGACGAAAGGTGCCAGTACTCCTAGGAGTTCTTGGCCCTCACCTTCCCTTGGCAGCCCTTCCACAGCTCCACAAACCCTGGGGCTCCGAGCTTGCCAGCCAGCTCAGGGTGCTGACGTTGTTGCCTTGCTCGCTCTCAGCGCCGCCGCCAGAGCCTAGATCCGAAATTGCAAATGTCCAGGTACTGCTCCCACACGAAATGTGCCAGGACTCCCAGGTGTTGCTGGCCCTCGCCTTCCCTTGGCAGCCCTTCCACAGCCCCACAAACCCTGGGGCTCTGAGCTTGCCAGCCAGCTCAGGGTGCCGACGTTGTTGCCTTGCTTGCTGTTATTGCCGCCGCAAGAGCCCAGCTCCGAAATTGCAAACGTCCAGCGACTGCTCCCACACGAAAGGTGCCAGTACTCCCAGGAGTTCCTGGACCTCGCCTTCCCTTGGCAGCCGTTCCACAGCCCCACGAATCCTGGGGCTCCGAGCTTGCCAGCCAGCTCAGGGTGCCCACGTTGTTGCCTTGCTCGCTCTCAGCACCGCTGCCAGAGCCCAGCTCCGAAATTGCAAACGTCCAGCGACTGCTGCCACACGAAAGGTGCCAGGCCTCCCAGGTGTTGCTGGCCCTCGCCTTCCCTTGGCAGCCCTTCCACAGCCCCACAAACCCTGGGGCTCTGAGCTTGCCAGCCAGCTCAGGGTGCCCACGTTGTTGCCTTGCTTTCTTTCAGCGCCGTCAGAGCACAGCTCCAAAATTGGAAATGTCCAGCGTCCGCTCCCACACAAAAGGTTCCAGGACTGCAAGGAGTTGCTGGTCCTTGACTTCCCTTGGCAGCCCTTCCACAGCCCCACAAACCCTGGGGCTCCGAGCTTGCCAGCCAGCTCAGGCTGCCGACGTTGTTGCCTTGCTCGCTCTCAGCGCCGCCGCAAGAGCCCAGATCCGAAATTGCAAACGTCCAGCGACTGCTCCCACACGAAAGGTTGCAGGGCTCCCAGGAGTTGCTGGCCCTCGCCTCTCCCCGGCAGCCCTTCCACAGCCCCACACACACTGGGGCTCCGGCCTTGCCAGCCAGCTCAGGGTGCCGACGTTGTTGCCTTGCTCGCTCTCAGTGCCACCGCCAGAGACCAGCTCCGAAATTGCAAACGTCCAGCGACTGCTGCCACACGAAAGGTTCCAGGACTCCCAGGTGTTGCTGGTCCCTCGCCTTCCCTTGGCAGCCCTTCCACAGCCCCACAAACCCTGGGGCTCCGAGCTTGCCAGCCAGCTCAGGCTGCCGACGTTGTTGCCTTGCTTGCTGTTATTGCCGCCGCCAAAGCCCAGCTCCGAAATTGCAAACGTCCAGCGTCCGCTCCCAGAAGAAAGGTGTCAGTACTCCCAGTTGTTGCTGGCCCTCGCCTTCTCTTGGCAGCCCTTCCACAGCCCCACAAACCCTGGGCCTCTGAGCTTGTCAGCCAGCTCAGGGTGCCAATGTTTTTGCCTTGCTCGCTCTCAGAGCTACCGCCAGAGCCCAGCTCCGAAATTGCAAACGTCCAGCATCTGCTCCCACATGAAAGGTGCCAGGACTCCCAGGTGTTGCTGGCCCTCGCCTTCCCTTGGCAGCCCTTCCACAGCCCCACAAACCCTGGGGCTCTGAGCTTGCCAGCCAGCTCAGGGTGCCCACGTTGTTGCCTTGCTTGCTGTTATTGCCGCCGCCAGAGCCCAGCTCCGAAATTGCAAACGTCCAGCGACTGCTGCCACACGAAAGGTGCCAGTACTCCCAGGAGTTCTTGGCCCTCGCCTTCCCTTGGCAGCCCTTCCACAGCCCCACAAACCCTGGGGCTCCGAGCTTGCCAGCCAGCTCAGGGTGCCGACATTGTTGACTTGCTTGATTTCAGCGCTGTCAGAGCACAGCTCCGAAATTGAAACATCCAGCGACTGCTGCCACACGAAAGGTGCCAGGACTCCCAGGTGTTGCTGGCCCTCGCCTTCCCTTGGCAGCCCTTCCACAGCCCCACAAACCCTGGGGGTCTGAGCTTGCCAGCCAGCTCAGGGTGCCGACGTTGTTGCCTTGCTTGCTTTCAGAGCCGCCAGAGCACAGCTCCGAAACTGGAAACGTCCAGCGACTGCTCCCACACGAAAGGTGCCAGGACTCCCAGGAGTTCCTGGACCTCGCCTTCCCTTGGCAGCCCTTCCACAGCCCCACGAATCTTGGGGCTCTGAGCTTGCCAGCCAGCTCAGGGTGCCCACGTTGTTGTCTTGCTCGCTCTCAGTGCCACCGCCAGAGCCCAGCTCTGAAATTGCAAACGTCCAGCGACTGCTCCCACATGAAAGGTGCCAGGACTCCCAGGTGTTGCTGGCCCTCGCCTTCCCTTGGCAGCCCTTCCACAGCCCCACAAACCCTGGGGGTCCGAGCTTGGCAGCCAGCTCAGGGTGCCCACTTTGTTGCCTTGCTCGCTCTCAGCACCGCCGCCAGAGCCCAGCTCCGAAATTGCAAACGTCCAGCGACTGCTGCCACACGAAAGGTGCCAGGACTCCCAGGAGTTCCTGGACCTCGCCTTCCCTTGGCAGCCCTTCCACAGCCCCACAAACCCTGGGGCTCCGAGCTTGCCAGCCAGCTCAGGGTGCCGACATTGTTGACTTGCTTGATTTCAGCGCTGTCAGAGCACAGCTCCGAAATTGAAACATCCAGCGACTGCTGCCACACGAAAGGTGCCAGGACTCCCAGGTGTTGCTGGCCCTCGTCTTCCCTTGGCAGCCCTTCCACAGCCCCACAAACCCTGGGGCTCTGAGCTTGCCAGCCAGCTCAGGGTGCCGACGTTGTTGCCTTGCTCGCTTTCAGAGCCGCCAGAGCACAGCTCCGAAACTGGAAACGTCCAGCGACTGCTGCCACACGAAAGGTGCCAGGACTCCCAGGAGTTCCTGGACCTCGCCTTCCCTTGGCAGCCCTTCCACAGCCCCACGAATCTTGGGGCTCTGAGCTTGCCAGCCAGCTCAGGGTGCCCACGTTGTTGTCTTGCTCGCTCTCAGTGCCACCGCCAGAGCCCAGCTCTGAAATTGCAAACGTCCAGCGACTGCTCCCACATGAAAGGTGCCAGGACTCCCAGGTGTTGCTGGCCCTCGCCTTCTCTTGGCAGCCCTTCCACAGCCCCACAAACCCTGGGGCTCCGAGCTTGCCAGCCAGCTCAGGGTGCTGACGTTGTTGCCTTGCTCGTTCTCAGCGCCGCCGCCAGAGCCTAGATCCGAAATTGCAAATGTCCAGGTACTGCTCCCACACGAAATGTGCCAGTACTCCCAGGAGTTCTTGGACCTCGCCTTCCCTTGGCAGCCCTTCCACAGCCCCACACACACTGGGTCTCTGAGCTTGCCAGCCAGCTCAGGCTGCCGACGTTGTTGCCTTGCTTGCTGTTATTGCCGCCGCAAGAGCCCAGCTCCGAAATTGCAAACGTCCAGCGACTGCTCCCACACGAAATGTGCCAGGACTCCCAGGAGTTCCTGGACCTCGCCTTCCCTTGGCAGCCGTTCCACAGCCCCACGAATCCTGGGGCTCCGAGCTTGCCAGCCAGCTCAGGGTGCCCACGTTGTTGCCTTGCTCGCTCTCAGCACCGCTGCCAGCTCCGAAATTGCAAATGTCCAGCTTCTGCTGCCACACGAAAGGTGCCAGGACTCCCAGGTGTTGCTGGCCCTCGCCTTCCCTTGGCAGCCCTTCCACAGCCCCACAAACCCTGGGGCTGTGAGCTTGCCAGCCAGCTCAGGGTGCCCACGTTGTTGCCTTGCTCGCTCTCAGCGCCGCCGCCAGAGCCCAGCTCCGAAATTGCAAACGTCCAGCGTCCGCTCCCACACAAAAGGTGCCAGGACTCCCAGGTGTTGCTGGTCCTCGCCTTCCCTTGGCAGCCCTTCCACAGCCCCACAAACCCTGGGGCTCCGAGCTTGCCAGCCAGCTCAGGGTGCCCACGTTGTTGTCTTGCTCGCTCTCAGTGCCACCGCCAGAGCCCAGCTCTGAAATTGCAAACGTCCAGCATCTGCTCCCACATGAAAGGTGCCAGGCCTCCCAGGTGTTGCTGGCCCTTGCCTTCCCTTGGCAGCCCTTCCACAGCCCCACAAACCCTGGGGCTCCGAGCTTGCCAGCCAGCTCAGGGTGCCGACATTGTTGCCTTGCTCGC
Organism: Spheniscus humboldti; assembly: GCA_027474245.1. NCBI lineage: Eukaryota > Metazoa > Chordata > Aves > Sphenisciformes > Spheniscidae > Spheniscus > Spheniscus humboldti. The sequence continues at coordinate 132,711,046 of CM049889.1, forward strand.
TCTCAGCGCCGCCGCCAGAGCCCAGCTCCGAAATTGCAAACGTCCAGCGACTGCTCCCACACGAAAGGTTGCAGGACTCCCAGGTGTTGCTGGCCCTCGCCTTCCCTTGGCAGCCCTTCCACAGCTCCAGAAACCCTGGGGCTCTGAGCTTGCCAGCCAGCTCAGGGTGCCGACGTTGTTGCCTTGCTCGCTCTCAGTGCCACCGCCAGAGCCCAGCTCCGAAATTGCAAACGTCCAGCGACTGCTGCCACACGAAAGGTTCCAGGACTCCCAGGTGTTGCTGGCCCTCGCCTTCCCTTGGCAGCCCTTCCACAGCCCCACAAACCCTGGGGCTCCGAGCTTGCCAGCCAGCTCAGGCTGCCGACGTTGTTGCCTTGCTTGCTGTTATTGCCGACGCCAAAGCCCAGCTCCGAAATTGCAAACGTCCAGCGTCCGCTCCCAGAAGAAAGGTGTCAGTACTCCCAGTTGTTGCTGGCCCTCGCCTTCTCTTGGCAGCCCTTCCACAGCCCCACAAACCCTGGGGCTCTGAGCTTGTCAGCCAGCTCAGGGTGCCCACGTTGTTGCCTTGCTTGCTTTCAGCGCTCTTAGAGCACAGCTCCGAAATTGGAAATGTCCAGCTTCTGCTCCCACACGAAAGGTGCCAGGACTCCCAGGTGTTGCTGGTCCTCGCCTTCCCTTGGCAGCCCTTCCACAGCCCCAGAAACCCTGGGGCTCCGAGCTTGCCAGCCAGCTCAGGGTGCCCACGTTGTTGCCTTGCTTGCTTTCAGCGCCGCCGTCAGAGCACAGCTCCGAAATAGCAAACGTCCAGTGACTGCTCCCACACGAAAGGTGCCAGGCCTCCCAGGAGATCTTGGGCCTTGCCTTCCCTTGGCAGCCCTTCCACAGCCGCACAAACCCTGGGGCTCTGAGCTTGCCAGCCAGCTCAGGGTGCCGACGTTTTTGCCTTGCTCGCTCTCAGCACCGCCGCCAGAGCCCAGCTCCGAAATTGCAAACGTCCAGCGACTGCTCCCACACGAAAGGTGCCAGGACTCCCAGGAGATCTTGGGCCTTGCCTTCCCTTGGCAGCCCTTCCACAGCCCCACAAACCCTGGGGCTCTGAGCTTGCCAGCCAGCTCAGGGTGCCAACGTTTTTGCCTTGCTCGCTCTCAGAGCTACCGCCAGAGCCCGCTCCGAAATTGCAAACGTCCAGCATCTGCTCCCACATGAAAGGTGCCAGGCCTCCCAGGTGTTGCTGGCCCTCGCCTTGCCCTGGCAGCCCTTCCACAGCCCCACACACACTGGGGCTCCGGCCTTGCCAGCCAGCTCAGGGGGCCGACGTTCGTGCCTTGCTCGCTCTCGGCACCTGCGCCGGAGCCCAGCTCCAAATTGCGAACGTCCAGCGACTGCTCCCACACCAAAGGTGCCAGGCCTCCCAGGTGTTGCTGGCCCTCGCTTTCCCTTGGCAGCCCTTCCACAGCCCCACAAACCCTGGGGCTCTGAGCTTGCCAGCCAGCTCAGGGTGCCCACGTTTTTGCCTTGCTTGCTTTCAGCGCCGTCAGAGCACAGCTCCGAAATTGGAAATGTCCAGCGTCCGCTCCCACGCAAAAGGTTCCAGGACTGCAAGGAGTTGCTGGCCCTCGCCTTCCCTTGGCAGCCCTTCCACAGTCCCACAAACTCTGGGACTCTGAGCTTGCCAACCAGCTCAGGGTGCCGACGTTCATGCCTTGCTTGCTCTCAGCGCTGCCTCCAGAGCCGAGCTCCGAAATAGCAAACGTCCAGCGACTGCTCCCACACGAAATGTGCCAGTACTCCCAGGAGTTCTTGGGCCTTGCCTTCCCTTGGCAGCCCTTCCACAGCCCCACAAACCCTGGGGCTCTGAGCTTGCCAGCCAGCTCAGGGTGCCGACGTTTTTGCCTTGCTCGCTCTCAGTGCCACCGCCAGAGCACAGCTCCAAAATTGCAAACGTCCAGCGACTGCTCCCACACGAAAGGTGCCAGGACTCCCAGGTGTTGCTGGCCCTCGCCTTCCCTTGGCAGCCCTTCCACAGCCCCACAAACTCTGCGGCTCTGAGCTTGCCAGCCAGCTCAGGGTGCCGACTTTCATGCCTCGCTTGCTCTCAGCGCTGCCTCCAGAGCCGAGCTCCGAAATAGCAAACGTCCAGCGACTGCTCCCACACGAAATGTGCCAGTACTCCCAGGAGATCTTGGGCCTTGCCTTCCCTTGGCAGCCCTTCCACAGCCCCACAAACCCTGGGGCTCTGAGCTTGCCAGCCAGCTCAGGGTGCCGACGTTTTTGTCTTGCTCGCTCTCAGTGCCACCGCCAGAGCCCAGCTCTGAAATTGCAAACGTCCAGCATCTGCTCCCACATGAAAGGTGCCAGGACTCCCAGGTGTTGCTGGCCCTCGCCTTCCCTTGGCAGCCCTTCCACAGCCCCACAAACCCTGGGGCTCTGAGCTTGCCAGCCAGCTCAGGGTGCCCACGTTGTTGCCTTGCTTGCTTTCATTGCCGTCAGAGCACAGCTCCGAAATTGGAAATGTCCAGCGCCCGCTCCCACACAAAAGGTTCCAGGACTCCCAGGTGTTGCTGGTCCTCGCCTTCCCTTGGCAGCCCTTCCACAGCCCCACAAACTCTGGGACTCTGAGCTTGCCAGCCAGCTCAGGGTGCCGACGTTGTTGCCTTGCTCGCTCTCAGTGCCACCGCCAGAGCCCAGCTCCGAAATTGCAAACGTCCAGCGACTGCTGCCACACGAAAGGTGCCAGGACTCCCAGGTGTTGCTGGCCCTCGCCTTCCCTTGGCAGCCCTTCCACAGCCCCACAAACCCTGGGGCTCTGAGCTTGCCAGCCAGCTCAGGCTGCCGACGTTGTTGCCTTGCTTGCTGTTATTGCCGCCGCCAAAGCCCAGCTCCGAAATTGCAAACGTCCAGCGTCCGCTCCCAGAAGAAAGGTGTCAGTACTCCCAGTTGTTGCTGGCCCTCGCCTTCCCTTGGCAGCCCTTCCACAGCCCCACAAACCCTGGGGCTCTGAGCTTGCCAGCCAGCTCAGGGTGCCGACTTTGTTGCCTTGCTTGCTTTCAGCGCTCTCAGAGCACAGCTCCGAAATTGGAAATGTCCAGCTTCTGCTCCCACACGAAAGGTGCCAGGACTCCCAGGTGTTGCTGGCCCTCGCCTTCCCTTGGCAGCCCTTCCACAGCCCCACAAACCCTGGGGCTCTGAGCTTGCCAGCCAGCTCAGGCTGCCCACGTTGTTGCCTTGCTTGCTTTCAGCGCCTTCAGAGCACAGCTCCGAAATTGGAAATGTCCATCGTCCGCTCCCACACAAAAGGTTCCAGGACTCCCAGGTGTTGCTGGCGCTCGCTTTCCCTTGGCAGCCCTTCCACAGCCCCACAAACCCTGGGGCTCTGAGCTTGCCAGCCAGCTCAGGGTGCCCACGTTTTTGCCTTGCTTGCTTTCAGCGCCGTCAGAGCACAGCTCCGAAATTGGAAATGTCCAGCGTCCGCTCCCACGCAAAAGGTTCCAGGACTGCAAGGAGTTGCTGGCCCTCGCCTTCCCTTGGCAGCCCTTCCACAGCCCCACAAACTCTGGGACTCTGAGCTTGCCAACCAGCTCAGGGTGCCGACGTTCATGCCTTGCTTGCTCTCAGCGCTGCCTCCAGAGCCGAGCTCCGAAATAGCAAACGTCCAGCGACTGCTCCCACACGAAATGTGCCAGTACTCCCAGGAGTTCTTGGGCCTTGCCTTCCCTTGGCAGCCCTTCCACAGCCCCACAAACCCTGGGGCTCTGAGCTTGCCAGCCAGCTCAGGGTGCCGACGTTGTTGCCTTGCTCGCTCTCACTGCCACCGCCAGAGCCCAGCTCCGAAATTGCAAACGTCCAGCGACTGCTGCCACACGAAAGGTGCCAGGACTCCCAGGTGTTGCTGGCCCTCGCCTTCCCTTGGCAGCCCTTCCACAGCCCCACAAACCCTGGGGCTCTGAGCTTGCCAGCCAGCTCAGGCTGCCGACGTTGTTGCCTTGCTTGCTGTTATTGCCGCCGCCAAAGCCCAGGTCCGAAATTGCAAACGTCCAGCGTCCGCTCCCAGAAGAAAGGTGTCAGTACTCCCAGTTGTTGCTGGCCCTCGCCTTCCCTTGGCAGCCCTTCCACAGCCCCACAAACCCTGGGGCTCTGAGCTTGCCAGCCAGCTCAGGGTGCCGACTTTGTTGCCTTGCTTGCTTTCAGCGCTCTCAGAGCACAGCTCCGAAATTGGAAATGTCCAGCTTCTGCTCCCACACGAAAGGTGCCAGGACTCCCAGGTGTTGCTGGCCCTCGCCTTCCCTTGGCAGCCCTTCCACAGCCCCACAAACCCTGGGGCTCTGAGCTTGCCAGCCAGCTCAGGGTGCTGACGTTGTTGCCTTGCTTGCTTTCAGCGCCTTCAGAGCACAGCTCCGAAATTGGAAATGTCCATCGTCCGCTCCCACACAAAAGGTTCCAGGACTCCCAGGTGTTGCTGGTCCTCGCCTTCCCTTGGCAGCCCTTCCACAGCCCCAAAAACTCTGGGACTCTGAGCTTGCCAGCCAGCTCAGGGTGCCGACGTTCATGCCTTGCTTGCTCTCAGCGCTGCCTCCAGAACCAAGCTCCGAAATACCAAACGTCCAGCGACTGCTCCCACACGAAATGTGCCAGTACTCCCAGGAGTCCTTGAACCTTGCCTTCCCTTGGCAGCCCTTCCACAGCCCCACAAACCCTGGGGCTCCGAGCTTGCCAGCCAGCTCAGGGTGCCCACGTTGTTGCCTTGCTTGCTCTCAGCGCCGCCGTCAGAGCACAGCTCCGAAATTGAAACGTCCAGCGACTGCTGCCACACGAAAGGTGCCAGGCCTCCCAGGTGTTGCTGGCCCTCGCCTTCCCTTGGCAGCCCTTCCACAGCCCCACAAACCCTGGGGCTCTGAGCTTGCCAGCCAGCTCAGGGTTCCGACGTTGTTGCCTTGCTCGCTCCCACCGCCGCGGCTAGAGCCCAGCTCTGAAATTGAAACGTCCAGCGACTGCTGCCACACGAAAGGTGCCAGGACTCCCAAGAGCTGCTGGTCCTCGCCTTCCCTTGGCAGCCCTTCCACAGCCCCACAAACCCTGGGGCTCTGAGCTTGCCAGCCAGCTCAGGGTGCCCACGTTGTTGCCTTGCTTGCTTTCATTGCCGTCAGAGCACAGCTCCGAAATTGGAAATGTCCAGCGCCCGCTCCCACACAAAAGGTTCCAGGACTCCCAGGTGTTGCTGGTCCTCGCCTTCCCTTGGCAGCCCTTCCACAGCCCCACAAACTCTGGGACTCTGAGCTTGCCAGCCAGCTCAGGGTGCCGACGTTGTTGCCTTGCTCGCTCTCAGTGCCACCGCCAGAGCCCAGCTCCGAAATTGCAAACGTCCAGCGACTGCTGCCACACGAAAGGTGCCAGGACTCCCAGGTGTTGCTGGCCCTCGCCTTCCCTTGGCAGCCCTTCCACAGCCCCACAAACCCTGGGGCTCTGAGCTTGCCAGCCAGCTCAGGCTGCCGACGTTGTTGCCTTGCTTGCTGTTATTGCCGCCGCCAAAGCCCAGCTCCGAAATTGCAAACGTCCAGCGTCCGCTCCCAGAAGAAAGGTGTCAGTACTCCCAGTTGTTGCTGGCCCTCGCCTTCCCTTGGCAGCCCTTCCACAGCCCCACAAACCCTGGGGCTCTGAGCTTGCCAGCCAGCTCAGGGTGCCGACTTTGTTGCCTTGCTTGCTTTCAGCGCTCTCAGAGCACAGCTCCGAAATTGGAAATGTCCAGCTTCTGCTCCCACACGAAAGGTGCCAGGACTCCCAGGTGTTGCTGGCCCTCGCCTTCCCTTGGCAGCCCTTCCACAGCCCCACAAACCCTGGGGCTCTGAGCTTGCCAGCCAGCTCAGGCTGCCCACGTTGTTGCCTTGCTTGCTTTCAGCGCCTTCAGAGCACAGCTCCGAAATTGGAAATGTCCATCGTCCGCTCCCACACAAAAGGTTCCAGGACTCCCAGGTGTTGCTGGCGCTCGCTTTCCCTTGGCAGCCCTTCCACAGCCCCACAAACCCTGGGGCTCTGAGCTTGCCAGCCAGCTCAGGGTGCCCACGTTTTTGCCTTGCTTGCTTTCAGCGCCGTCAGAGCACAGCTCCGAAATTGGAAATGTCCAGCGTCCGCTCCCACGCAAAAGGTTCCAGGACTGCAAGGAGTTGCTGGCCCTCGCCTTCCCTTGGCAGCCCTTCCACAGCCCCACAAACTCTGGGACTCTGAGCTTGCCAACCAGCTCAGGGTGCCGACGTTCATGCCTTGCTTGCTCTCAGCGCTGCCTCCAGAGCCGAGCTCCGAAATAGCAAACGTCCAGCGACTGCTCCCACACGAAATGTGCCAGTACTCCCAGGAGTTCTTGGGCCTTGCCTTCCCTTGGCAGCCCTTCCACAGCCCCACAAACCCTGGGGCTCTGAGCTTGCCAGCCAGCTCAGGGTGCCGACGTTGTTGCCTTGCTCGCTCTCACTGCCACCGCCAGAGCCCAGCTCCGAAATTGCAAACGTCCAGCGACTGCTGCCACACGAAAGGTGCCAGGACTCCCAGGTGTTGCTGGCCCTCGCCTTCCCTTGGCAGCCCTTCCACAGCCCCACAAACCCTGGGGCTCTGAGCTTGCCAGCCAGCTCAGGCTGCCGACGTTGTTGCCTTGCTTGCTGTTATTGCCGCCGCCAAAGCCCAGGTCCGAAATTGCAAACGTCCAGCGTCCGCTCCCAGAAGAAAGGTGTCAGTACTCCCAGTTGTTGCTGGCCCTCGCCTTCCCTTGGCAGCCCTTCCACAGCCCCACAAACCCTGGGGCTCTGAGCTTGCCAGCCAGCTCAGGGTGCCGACTTTGTTGCCTTGCTTGCTTTCAGCGCTCTCAGAGCACAGCTCCGAAATTGGAAATGTCCAGCTTCTGCTCCCACACGAAAGGTGCCAGGACTCCCAGGTGTTGCTGGCCCTCGCCTTCCCTTGGCAGCCCTTCCACAGCCCCACAAACCCTGGGGCTCTGAGCTTGCCAGCCAGCTCAGGGTGCTGACGTTGTTGCCTTGCTTGCTTTCAGCGCCTTCAGAGCACAGCTCCGAAATTGGAAATGTCCATCGTCCGCTCCCACACAAAAGGTTCCAGGACTCCCAGGTGTTGCTGGTCCTCGCCTTCCCTTGGCAGCCCTTCCACAGCCCCAAAAACTCTGGGACTCTGAGCTTGCCAGCCAGCTCAGGGTGCCGACGTTCATGCCTTGCTTGCTCTCAGCGCTGCCTCCAGAACCAAGCTCCGAAATACCAAACGTCCAGCGACTGCTCCCACACGAAATGTGCCAGTACTCCCAGGAGTCCTTGAACCTTGCCTTCCCTTGGCAGCCCTTCCACAGCCCCACAAACCCTGGGGCTCCGAGCTTGCCAGCCAGCTCAGGGTGCCCACGTTGTTGCCTTGCTTGCTCTCAGCGCCGCCGTCAGAGCACAGCTCCGAAATTGAAACGTCCAGCGACTGCTGCCACACGAAAGGTGCCAGGCCTCCCAGGTGTTGCTGGCCCTCGCCTTCCCTTGGCAGCCCTTCCACAGCCCCACAAACCCTGGGGCTCTGAGCTTGCCAGCCAGCTCAGGGTTCCGACGTTGTTGCCTTGCTCGCTCCCACCGCCGCGGCTAGAGCCCAGCTCTGAAATTGAAACGTCCAGCGACTGCTGCCACACGAAAGGTGCCAGGACTCCCAAGAGCTGCTGGTCCTCGCCTTCCCTTGGCAGCCCTTCCACAGCCCCACAAACCCTGGGGCTCTGAGCTTGCCAGCCAGCTCAGGGTGCCGACGTTTTTGTCTTGCTTGCTCTGAGCGCTGCCTCCAGAGCCGAGCTCCGAAATAGCAAAAGTCCAGGGACTGCTCCCACACGAAAGGTGCCAGGCCTCCCAGGAGATCTTGGGCCTTGCCTTCCCTTGGCAGCCCTTCCACAGCCCCACAAACCCTGGGGCTCTGAGCTTGCCAGCCAGCTCAGGGTGCCGACGTTTTTGCCTTGCTCGCTTTCAGCACCGCCGCCAGAGCCCAGCTCCGAAATTGCAAACGTCCAGCGACTGCTCCCACATGAAAGGTGCCAGGACTCCCAGGTGTTGCTGGCCCTCGCCTTCCCTTGGCAGCCCTTCCACAGCCCCACAAACCCTGGGGCTCCGAGCTTGCCAGCCAGCTGAGGGTGCCCACGTTGTTGCCTTGCTCGCTCCCAGCGCCGCGGCCAGAGCCCAGCTCTGAAATTGAAATGTCCAGCGACTGCTGCCACACCAAAGGTGCCAGGCCTCCCAGGTGTTGCTGGCCCTCGCCTTCCCTTGGCAGCCCTTCCACAGCCCCACAAACCCTGGGGCTCTGAGCTTGCCAGCCAGCTCAGGGTGCCGACTTTGTTGCCTTGCTTGCTTTCAGCGCTCTCAGAGAACAGCTCCGAAATTGGAAATGTCCAGCTTCTGCTCCCACACGAAAGGTGCCAGGACTCCCAGGTGTTGCTGGCCCTCGCCTTCCCTTGGCAGCCCTTCCACAGCCCCACAAACCCTGGGGCTCTGAGCTTGCCAGCCAGCTCAGGCTGCCCACGTTGTTGCCTTGCTTGCTTTCAGCGCCTTCAGAGCACAGCTCCGAAATTGGAAATGTCCATCGTCCGCTCCCACACAAAAGGTTCCAGGACTCCCAGGTGTTGCTGGCCCTCGCTTTCCCTTGGCAGCCCTTCCACAGCCCCACAAACCCTGGGGCTCTGAGCTTGCCAGCCAGCTCAGGGTGCCCACGTTTTTGCCTTGCTTGCTTTCAGCGCCGTCAGAGCCCAGCTCCGAAATTGGAAATGTCCAGCGTCCGCTCCCACGCAAAAGGTTCCAGGACTGCAAGGAGTTGCAGGTCCTCGCCTTCCCTTGGCAGCCCTTCCACAGCCCCACAAACTCTGGGACTCTGAGCTTGCCAACCAGCTCAGGGTGCCGACGTTCATGCCTTGCTTGCTCTCAGCGCTGCCTCCAGAGCCCAGCTCCGAAATAGCAAACGTCCAGCGACTGCTCCCACACGAAATGTGCCAGTACTCCCAGGAGTTCTTGGGCCTTGCCTTCCCTTGGCAGCCCTTCCACAGCCCCACAAACCCTGGGGCTCTGAGCTTGCCAGCCAGCTCAGGGTGCCGACGTTCATGCCTTGCTTGCTCTCAGTGCCACCGCCAGAGCACAGCTCCGAAATTGCAAACGTCCAGCGACTGCTCCCACACGAAAGGTGCCAGGACTCCCAGGTGTTGCTGGCCCTCGCCTTCCCTTGGCAGCCCTTCCACAGCCCCACAAACTCTGGGGCTCTGAGCTTGCCAGCCAGCTCAGGGTGCCGACTTTCATGCCTCGCTTGCTCTCAGCGCTGCCTCCAGAGCCGAGCTCCGAAATAGCAAACGTCCAGCGACTGCTCCCACACGAAATGTGCCAGTACTCCCAGGAGATCTTGGGCCTTGCCTTCCCTTGGCAGCCCTTCCACAGCCCCACAAACCCTGGGGCTCTGAGCTTGCCAGCCAGCTCAGGGTGCCGACGTTTTTGTCTTGCTCGCTCTCAGTGCCACCGCCAGAGCCCAGCTCTGAAATTGCAAACGTCCAGCATCTGCTCCCACATGAAAGGTGCCAGGACTCCCAGGTGTTGCTGGCCCTCGCCTTCCCTTGGCAGCCCTTCCACAGCCCCACAAACCCTGGGGCTCTGAGCTTGCCAGCCAGCTCAGGGTGCCCACGTTGTTGCCTTGCTTGCTTTCATTGCCGTCAGAGCACAGCTCCGAAATTGGAAATGTCCAGCGCCCGCTCCCACACAAAAGGTTCCAGGACTCCCAGGTGTTGCTGGTCCTCGCCTTCCCTTGGCAGCCCTTCCACAGCCCCACAAACTCTGGGACTCTGAGCTTGCCAGCCAGCTCAGGGTGCCGACGTTGTTGCCTTGCTCGCTCTCACTGCCACCGCCAGAGCCCAGCTCCGAAATTGCAAACGTCCAGCGACTGCTGCCACACGAAAGGTGCCAGGACTCCCAGGTGTTGCTGGCCCTCGCCTTCCCTTGGCAGCCCTTCCACAGCCCCACAAACCCTGGGGCTCTGAGCTTGCCAGCCAGCTCAGGGTGCCGACGTTGTTGCCTTGCTTGCTGTTATTGCCGCCGCCAAAGCCCAGCTCCGAAATTGCAAACGTCCAGCGTCCGCTCCCAGAAGAAAGGTGTCAGTACTCCCAGTTGTTGCTGGCCCTCGCCTTCCCTTGGCAGCCCTTCCACAGCCCCACAAACCCTGGGGCTCTGAGCTTGCCAGCCAGCTCAGGGTGCCGACTTTGTTGCCTTGCTTGCTTTCAGCGCTCTCAGAGCACAGCTCCGAAATTGGAAATGTCCAGCTTCTGCTCCCACACGAAAGGTGCCAGGACTCCCAGGTGTTGCTGGCCCTCGCCTTCCCTTGGCAGCCCTTCCACAGCCCCACAAACCCTGGGGCTCTGAGCTTGCCAGCCAGCTCAGGGTGCTGACGTTGTTGCCTTGCTTGCTTTCAGCGCCTTCAGAGCACAGCTCCGAAATTGGAAATGTCCATCGTCCGCTCCCACACAAAAGGTTCCAGGACTCCCAGGTGTTGCTGGTCCTCGCCTTCCCTTGGCAGCCCTTCCACAGCCCCAAAAACTCTGGGACTCTGAGCTTGCCAGCCAGCTCAGGGTGCCGACGTTCATGCCTTGCTTGCTCTCAGCGCTGCCTCCAGAACCAAGCTCCGAAATACCAAACGTCCAGCGACTGCTCCCACACGAAATGTGCCAGTACTCCCAGGAGTCCTTGAACCTTGCCTTCCCTTGGCAGCCCTTCCACAGCCCCACAAACCCTGGGGCTCCGAGCTTGCCAGCCAGCTCAGGGTGCCCACGTTGTTGCCTTGCTTGCTCTCAGCGCCGCCGTCAGAGCACAGCTCCGAAATTGAAACGTCCAGCGACTGCTGCCACACGAAAGGTGCCAGGCCTCCCAGGTGTTGCTGGCCCTCGCCTTCCCTTGGCAGCCCTTCCACAGCCCCACAAACCCTGGGGCTCTGAGCTTGCCAGCCAGCTCAGGGTTCCGACGTTGTTGCCTTGCTCGCTCCCACCGCCGCGGCTAGAGCCCAGCTCTGAAATTGAAACGTCCAGCGACTGCTGCCACACGAAAGGTGCCAGGACTCCCAAGAGCTGCTGGTCCTCGCCTTCCCTTGGCAGCCCTTCCACAGCCCCACAAACCCTGGGGCTCTGAGCTTGCCAGCCAGCTCAGGGTGCCGACGTTTTTGTCTTGCTTGCTCTGAGCGCTGCCTCCAGAGCCGAGCTCCGAAATAGCAAAAGTCCAGGGACTGCTCCCACACGAAAGGTGCCAGGCCTCCCAGGAGATCTTGGGCCTTGCCTTCCCTTGGCAGCCCTTCCACAGCCCCACAAACCCTGGGGCTCTGAGCTTGCCAGCCAGCTCAGGGTGCCGACGTTTTTGCCTTGCTCGCTTTCAGCACCGCCGCCAGAGCCCAGCTCCGAAATTGCAAACGTCCAGCGACTGCTCCCACATGAAAGGTGCCAGGACTCCCAGGTGTTGCTGGCCCTCGCCTTCCCTTGGCAGCCCTTCCACAGCCCCACAAACCCTGGGGCTCCGAGCTTGCCAGCCAGCTGAGGGTGCCCACGTTGTTGCCTTGCTCGCTCCCAGCGCCGCGGCCAGAGCCCAGCTCTGAAATTGAAATGTCCAGCGACTGCTGCCACACCAAAGGTGCCAGGCCTCCCAGGTGTTGCTGGCCCTCGCCTTCCCTTGGCAGCCCTTCCACAGCCCCACAAACCCTGGGGCTCTGAGCTTGCCAGCCAGCTCAGGGTGCCGACTTTGTTGCCTTGCTTGCTTTCAGCGCTCTCAGAGAACAGCTCCGAAATTGGAAATGTCCAGCTTCTGCTCCCACACGAAAGGTGCCAGGACTCCCAGGTGTTGCTGGCCCTCGCCTTCCCTTGGCAGCCCTTCCACAGCCCCACAAACCCTGGGGCTCTGAGCTTGCCAGCCAGCTCAGGCTGCCCACGTTGTTGCCTTGCTTGCTTTCAGCGCCTTCAGAGCACAGCTCCGAAATTGGAAATGTCCATCGTCCGCTCCCACACAAAAGGTTCCAGGACTCCCAGGTGTTGCTGGCCCTCGCTTTCCCTTGGCAGCCCTTCCACAGCCCCACAAACCCTGGGGCTCTGAGCTTGCCAGCCAGCTCAGGGTGCCCACGTTTTTGCCTTGCTTGCTTTCAGCGCCGTCAGAGCCCAGCTCCGAAATTGGAAATGTCCAGCGTCCGCTCCCACACAAAAGGTTCCAGGACTGCAAGGAGTTGCAGGTCCTCGCCTTCCCTTGGCAGCCCTTCCACAGCCCCACAAACTCTGGGACTCTGAGCTTGCCAACCAGCTCAGGGTGCCGACGTTCATGCCTTGCTTGCTCTCAGCGCTGCCTCCAGAGCCCAGCTCCGAAATAGCAAACGTCCAGCGACTGCTCCCACACGAAATGTGCCAGTACTCCCAGGAGTTCTTGGGCCTTGCCTTCCCTTGGCAGCCCTTCCACAGCCCCACAAACCCTGGGGCTCTGAGCTTGCCAGCCAGCTCAGGGTGCCGACGTTTTTGCCTTGCTCGCTCTCAGTGCCACCGCCAGAGCACAGCTCCGAAATTGCAAACGTCCAGCGACTGCTCCCACACGAAAGGTGCCAGGACTCCCAGGTGTTGCTGGCCCTCGCCTTCCCTTGGCAGCCCTTCCACAGCCCCACAAACTCTGGGGCTCTGAGCTTGCCAGCCAGCTCAGGGTGCCGACTTTCATGCCTCGCTTGCTCTCAGCGCTGCCTCCAGAGCCGAGCTCCGAAATAGCAAACGTCCAGCGACTGCTCCCACACGAAATGTGCCAGTACTCCCAGGAGATCTTGGGCCTTGCCTTCCCTTGGCAGCCCTTCCACAGCCCCACAAACCCTGGGGCTCTGAGCTTGCCAGCCAGCTCAGGGTGCCGACGTTTTTGTCTTGCTCGCTCTCAGTGCCACCGCCAGAGCCCAGCTCTGAAATTGCAAACGTCCAGCATCTGCTCCCACATGAAAGGTGCCAGGACTCCCAGGTGTTGCTGGCCCTCGCCTTCCCTTGGCAGCCCTTCCACAGCCCCACAAACCCTGGGGCTCTGAGCTTGCCAGCCAGCTCAGGGTGCCCACGTTGTTGCCTTGCTTGCTTTCATTGCCGTCAGAGCACAGCTCCGAAATTGGAAATGTCCAGCGCCCGCTCCCACACAAAAGGTTCCAGGACTCCCAGGTGTTGCTGGTCCTCGCCTTCCCTTGGCAGCCCTTCCACAGCCCCACAAACTCTGGGACTCTGAGCTTGCCAGCCAGCTCAGGGTGCCGACGTTGTTGCCTTGCTCGCTCTCACTGCCACCGCCAGAGCCCAGCTCCGAAATTGCAAACGTCCAGCGACTGCTGCCACACGAAAGGTGCCAGGACTCCCAGGTGTTGCTGGCCCTCGCCTTCCCTTGGCAGCCCTTCCACAGCCCCACAAACCCTGGGGCTCTGAGCTTGCCAGCCAGCTCAGGGTGCCGACGTTGTTGCCTTGCTTGCTGTTATTGCCGCCGCCAAAGCCCAGCTCCGAAATTGCAAACGTCCAGCGTCCGCTCCCAGAAGAAAGGTGTCAGTACTCCCAGTTGTTGCTGGCCCTCGCCTTCCCTTGGCAGCCCTTCCACAGCCCCACAAACCCTGGGGCTCTGAGCTTGCCAGCCAGCTCAGGGTGCCGACTTTGTTGCCTTGCTTGCTTTCAGCGCTCTCAGAGCACAGCTCCGAAATTGGAAATGTCCAGCTTCTGCTGCCACACGAAAGGTGCCAGGACTCCCAGGTGTTGCTGGCCCTCGCCTTCCCTTGGCAGCCCTTCCACAGCCCCACAAACCCTGGGGCTCTGAGCTTGCCAGCCAGCTCAGGGTGCTGACGTTGTTGCCTTGCTTGCTTTCAGCGCCTTCAGAGCACAGCTCCGAAATTGGAAATGTCCATCGTCCGCTCCCACACAAAAGGTTCCAGGACTCCCAGGTGTTGCTGGTCCTCGCCTTCCCTTGGCAGCCCTTCCACAGCCCCAAAAACTCTGGGACTCTGAGCTTGCCAGCCAGCTCAGGGTGCCGACGTTCATGCCTTGCTTGCTCTCAGCGCTGCCTCCAGAACCAAGCTCCGAAATACCAAACGTCCAGCGACTGCTCCCACACGAAATGTGCCAGTACTCCCAGGAGTCCTTGAACCTTGCCTTCCCTTGGCAGCCCTTCCACAGCCCCACAAACCCTGGGGCTCCGAGCTTGCCAGCCAGCTCAGGGTGCCCACGTTGTTGCCTTGCTTGCTCTCAGCGCCGCCGTCAGAGCACAGCTCCGAAATTGAAACGTCCAGCGACTGCTGCCACACGAAAGGTGCCAGGCCTCCCAGGTGTTGCTGGCCCTCGCCTTCCCTTGGCAGCCCTTCCACAGCCCCACAAACCCTGGGGCTCTGAGCTTGCCAGCCAGCTCAGGGTTCCGACGTTGTTGCCTTGCTCGCTCCCACCGCCGCGGCTAGAGCCCAGCTCTGAAATTGAAACGTCCAGCGACTGCTGCCACACGAAAGGTGCCAGGACTCCCAAGAGCTGCTGGTCCTCGCCTTCCCTTGGCAGCCCTTCCACAGCCCCACAAACCCTGGGGCTCTGAGCTTGCCAGCCAGCTCAGGGTGCCGACGTTTTTGTCTTGCTTGCTCTGAGCGCTGCCTCCAGAGCCGAGCTCCGAAATAGCAAAAGTCCAGGGACTGCTCCCACACGAAAGGTGCCAGGCCTCCCAGGAGATCTTGGGCCTTGCCTTCCCTTGGCAGCCCTTCCACAGCCCCACAAACCCTGGGGCTCTGAGCTTGCCAGCCAGCTCAGGGTGCCGACGTTTTTGCCTTGCTCGCTTTCAGCACCGCCGCCAGAGCCCAGCTCCGAAATTGCAAACGTCCAGCGACTGCTCCCACATGAAAGGTGCCAGGACTCCCAGGTGTTGCTGGCCCTCGCCTTCCCTTGGCAGCCCTTCCACAGCCCCACAAACCCTGGGGCTCCGAGCTTGCCAGCCAGCTGAGGGTGCCCACGTTGTTGCCTTGCTCGCTCCCAGCGCCGCGGCCAGAGCCCAGCTCTGAAATTGAAATGTCCAGCGACTGCTGCCACACCAAAGGTGCCAGGCCTCCCAGGTGTTGCTGGCCCTCGCCTTCCCTTGGCAGCCCTTCCACAGCCCCACAAACCCTGGGGCTCTGAGCTTGCCAGCCAGCTCAGGGTGCCGACTTTGTTGCCTTGCTTGCTTTCAGCGCTCTCAGAGCACAGCTCCGAAATTGGAAATGTCCAGCTTCTGCTCCCACACGAAAGGTGCCAGGACTCCCAGGTGTTGCTGGCCCTCGCCTTCCCTTGGCAGCCCTTCCACAGCCCCACAAACCCTGGGGCTCTGAGCTTGCCAGCCAGCTCAGGCTGCCCACGTTGTTGCCTTGCTTGCTTTCAGCGCCTTCAGAGCACAGCTCCGAAATTGGAAATGTCCATCGTCCGCTCCCACACAAAAGGTTCCAGGACTCCCAGGTGTTGCTGGCCCTCGCTTTCCCTTGGCAGCCCTTCCACAGCCCCACAAACCCTGGGGCTCTGAGCTTGCCAGCCAGCTCAGGGTGCCCACGTTTTTGCCTTGCTTGCTTTCAGCGCCGTCAGAGCCCAGCTCCGAAATTGGAAATGTCCAGCGTCCGCTCCCACGCAAAAGGTTCCAGGACTGCAAGGAGTTGCTGGCCCTCGCCTTCCCTTGGCAGCCCTTCCACAGCCCCACAAACTCTGGGACTCTGAGCTTGCCAACCAGCTCAGGGTGCCGACGTTCATGCCTTGCTTGCTCTCAGCGCTGCCTCCAGAGCCCAGCTCCGAAATAGCAAACGTCCAGCGACTGCTCCCACACGAAATGTGCCAGTACTCCCAGGAGTTCTTGGGCCTTGCCTTCCCTTGGCAGCCCTTCCACAGCCCCACAAACCCTGGGGCTCTGAGCTTGCCAGCCAGCTCAGGGTGCCGACGTTTTTGCCTTGCTCGCTCTCAGTGCCACCGCAAGAGCACAGCTCCGAAATTGCAAACGTCCAGCGACTGCTCCCACACGAAAGGTGCCAGGACTCCCAGGTGTTGCTGGCCCTCGCCTTCCCTTGGCAGCCCTTCCACAGCCCCACAAACTCTGGGGCTCTGAGCTTGCCAGCCAGTTCAGGGTGCCGACTTTCATGCCTCGCTTGCTCTCAGCGCTGCCTCCAGAGCCGAGCTCCGAAATAGCAAACGTCCAGCGACTGCTCCCACACGAAATGTGCCAGTACTCCCAGGAGATCTTGGGCCTTGCCTTCCCTTGGCAGCCCTTCCACAGCCCCACAAACCCTGGGGCTCTGAGCTTGCCAGCCAGCTCAGGGTGCCGACGTTTTTGTCTTGCTCGCTCTCAGTGCCACCGCCAGAGCCCAGCTCTGAAATTGCAAACGTCCAGCATCTGCTCCCACATGAAAGGTGCCAGGACTCCCAGGTGTTGCTGGCCCTCGCCTTCCCTTGGCAGCCCTTCCACAGCCCCACAAACCCTGGGGCTCTGAGCTTGCCAGCCAGCTCAGGGTGCCCACGTTGTTGCCTTGCTTGCTTTCATTGCCGTCAGAGCACAGCTCCGAAATTGGAAATGTCCAGCGCCCGCTCCCACACAAAAGGTTCCAGGACTCCCAGGTGTTGCTGGTCCTCGCCTTCCCTTGGCAGCCCTTCCACAGCCCCACAAACCCTGGGGCTCTGAGCTTGCCAGCCAGCTCAGGGTGCCGACGTTTTTGTCTTGCTTGCTCTGAGCGCTGCCTCCAGAGCCGAGCTCCGAAATAGCAAAAGTCCAGGGACTGCTCCCACACGAAAGGTGCCAGGCCTCCCAGGAGATCTTGGGCCTTGCCTTCCCTTGGCAGCCCTTCCACAGCCCCACAAACCCTGGGGCTCTGAGCTTGCCAGCCAGCTCAGGGTGCCGACGTTTTTGCCTTGCTCGCTTTCAGCACCGCCGCCAGAGCCCAGCTCCGAAATTGCAAACGTCCAGCGACTGCTCCCACATGAAAGGTGCCAGGACTCCCAGGTGTTGCTGGCCCTCGCCTTCCCTTGGCAGCCCTTCCACAGCCCCACAAACCCTGGGGCTCCGAGCTTGCCAGCCAGCTGAGGGTGCCCACGTTGTTGCCTTGCTCGCTCCCAGCGCCGCGGCCAGAGCCCAGCTCTGAAATTGAAATGTCCAGCGACTGCTGCCACACGAAAGGTGCCAGGCCTCCCAGGTGTTGCTGGCCCTCGCCTTCCCTTGGCAGCCCTTCCACAGCCCCACAAACCCTGGGGCTCTGAGTTTACCAGCCAGCTCAGGGTGCCCACGTTGTTGCCTTGCTTGCTTTCAGCGCCGCCGTCAGAGCAGAGCTCCGAAATTGCAAACGTCCAGCGACTGCTCCCACATGAAAGGTGCCAGGACTCCCAGGTGTTGCTGGCCCTCGCCTTCCCTTGGCAGCCCTTCCACAGCCCCACAAACCCTGGGGCTCCGAGCTTTCCAGCCAGCTGAGGGTGCCCACGTTGTTGCCTTGCTCGCTCCCAGCGCCGCGGCCAGAGCCCAGCTCTGAAATTGAAATGTCCAGCGACTGCTGCCACACGAAAGGTGCCAGGCCTCCCAGGTGTTGCTGGCCCTCGCCTTCCCTTGGCAGCCCTTCCACAGCCCCACAAACCCTGGGGCTCTGAGTTTACCAGCCAGCTCAGGGTGCCCACGTTGTTGCCTTGCTTGCTTTCAGCGCCACCGTCAGAGCAGAGCTCCAAAATTGAAACGTCCAGCGACTGCTCCCACACGAAAGGTGCCAGGCCTCCCAGGTGTTGCTGGCCCTCGCTTTCACTTAGCAGCCCTTCCACAGCCCCACAAACCCTGGGGCTCCGAGCTTGCCAGCCAGCTCAGGGTGCCCACGTTGTTGCCTTGCTTGCTTTCAGCGCCTTCAGAGCACAGCTCCGAAAGTGGAAATGTCCAGCGCCCGCTCCCACACAAAAGGTTCCAGGACTCCCAGGTGTTGCTGGCCCTCGCCTTCCCTTGGCAGCCCTTCCACAGCCCCAAAAACTCTGGGACTCTGAGCTTGCCAGCCAGCTCAGGGTGCCGACGTTCATGCCTTGCTTGCTCTCAGCGCTGCCTCCAGAACCAAGCTCCGAAATACCAAACGTCCAGGTACTGCTCCCACACGAAATGTGCCAGTACTCCCAGGAGTTCTTGAACCTTGCCTTCCCTTGGCAGCCCTTCCACAGCCCCACAAACCCTGGGGCTCCGAGCTTGCCAGCCAGCTCAGGGTGCCGACGTTTTTGCCTTGCTCGCTCTCAGCGCCGCCGCCAGAGCCCAGCTCTGAAATTGCAAACGTCCAGCGACTGCTCCCACACGAAAGGTGCCAGGCCTCCCAGGTGTTGCTGGCCCTCGCCTTCCCTTGGCAGCCCTTCCACAGCCCCACAAACCCTGGGGCTCCGAGCTTGCCAGCCAGCTCAGGGTGCCGACGTTTTTGCCTTGCTCGCTCTAAGCGCCGCCGCCAGAGCCGAGCTCCGAAATTGAAACGTCCAGCGACTGCTGCCACACGAAAGGTGCCAGGACTCCCAGGAGTTCTTGGGCCTTGCCTTCCCTTGGCAGCCCTTCCACAGCCCCACAAACCCTGGGGCTCTGAGCTTGCCAGCCAGCTCAGGGTGCCGACGTTGTTGCCTTGCTTGGTCTCAGCGCTGCCTCCAGAGCCGAGCTCCGAAATAGCAAACGTCCAGCGACTGCTCCCACACGAAATGTGCCAGTACTCCCAGGAGTTCTTGGGCCTTGCCTTCCCTTGGCAGCCCTTCCACAGCCCCACAAACCCTGGGGCTCTGAGCTTGCCAGCCAGCTCAGGGTGCCGACGTTTTTGCCTTGCTCGCTCTCAGTGCTACCGCCAGAGCCCAGCTCCGAAATTGCAAACGTCCAGCATCTGCTCCCAGAAGAAAGGTGGCAGGACTCCCAGGTGTTGCTGGCCCTCGCCTTCCCTTGGCAGCCCTTCCACAGCCCCAGAAACCCTGGGGCTCTGAGCTTGCCAGCCAGCTCAGGGTGCCCACGCTGTTGCCTTGCTTCCTTTCAGCGCTGTCAGAGCACAGCTCCGAAATTGGAAATGTTTAGCGTCCGCTCCCACAGAAAAGATTCCAGGACTCCAAGGAGTTGCTGGTCCTCGCCTTGCCCTGGCAGCCCTTCCACAGCCCCACAAACCCTGGGGCTCCGAGCTTGCCAGCCAGCTCAGGGTGCCGACGTTGTTGTCTTGCTTGCTTTCAGCGCCTTCAGAGCACAGCTCCGAAATTGGAAATGTCCATCGTCCGCTCCCACACAAAAGGTTCCAGGACTCCCAGGTGTTGCTGGCCCTCGCCTTCCCTTGGCAGCCCTTCCACAGCCCCACAAACCCTGGGGCTCCGAGCTTGCCAGCCAGCTCAGGGTGCCGACGTTCATGCCTTGCTTGGTCTCAGCGCTGCCTCCAGAGCCGAGCTCCGAAATAGCAAACGTCCAGCGACTGCTCCCACACGAAATGTGCCAGTACTCCCAGGAGTTCTTGGGCCTTGCCTTCCCTTGGCAGCCCTTCCACAGCCCCACAAACCCTGGGGCTCTGAGCTTGCCAGCCAGCTCAGGGTGCCGACGTTTTTGCCTTGCTCGCTCTAAGCACCGCCGCCAAAGCCGAGCTCCGAAATTGAAACGTCCAGCGACTGCTGCCACACGAAAGGTGCCAGGACTCCCAGGAGATCTTGGGCCTTGCCTTCCCTTGGCAGCCCTTCCACAGCCCCACAAACCCTGGGGCTCTGAGCTTGCCAGCCAGCTCAGGGTGCCGATTTTTTTTGCCTTGCTCGCTCTCAGCGCCGCCGCGAAAGCCCAGCTCCGAAATTGCAAACGTCCAGCATCTGCTCCCACATGAAAGGTGCCAGGCCTCCCAGGTGTTGCTGGCCCTCGCCTTCCCTTGGCAGCCCTTCCACAGCCCCACCAACCCTGGGGCTCTGAGCTTGCCAGCCAGCTCAGGGTGCCGACGTTGTTGTCTTGCTTGCTCTCAGCGCTGCCTCCAGAGCCGAGCTCCGAAATAGCAAACGTCCAGCGACTGCTCCCACACGAAATGTGCCAGTACTCCCAGGAGTTCTTGGGCCTTGCCTTCCCTTGGCAGCCCTTCCACAGCCCCACAAACCCTGGGGCTCTGAGCTTGCCAGCCAGCTCAGGGTGCCCACGCTGTTGCCTTGCTTCCTTTCAGCGCTGTCAGAGCACAGCTCCGAAATTGGAAATGTTTAGCGTCCGCTCCCACAGAAAAGATTCCAGGACTCCAAGGAGTTGCTGGTCCTCGCCGTGCCCTGGCAGCCCTTCCACAGCCCCACAAACCCTGGGGGTCTGAGCTTGCCAGCCAGCTCACGGTGCCCACGATTTTGTCTTGCTCGCTCTCAGTGCCACCGCCAGAGACCAGCTCCGAAATTGCAAACGTCCAGCATCTGCTCCCACATGAAAGGTGCCAGGGCTCCCAGGAGTTGCTGGCCCTCGCTTTCCCTTGGCAGCCCTTCCACAGCCCCACAAACCCTGGGGCTCCGAGCTTGCCAGCCAGCTCAGGGTGCCCACGTTGTTGTCTTGCTTGCTTTCAGCGCCATTAGAGCACACCTCCAAAATTGGAAATGTCCAGCGTCCGCTCCCACACCAAAGGTGCCAGGCCTCCCAGGTGTTGCTGGCCCTCGCCTCTCCCTGGCACTCTTTCCACAGCCCCACACACACTGGCGCTCCGGCCTTGCCAGCCAGCTCAGGGGGCCGACGTTCGTGTCTCGCTAGCTCTCGGGACATGCGCCGGAGCCCAGCTGCAAATTGCAAACGTCCAGCGACTGCTCCCACACCAAAGGTGCCAGGCCTCCCAGGTGTTGCCGGCCCTCGCCTTGCCCTGGCAGCCCTTCCACAGCCCCACACACACTGGGGCTCCGGCCTTGCCAGCCAGATCAGGGGGCCGACGTCGGTGCCTTGCTCGCTCTCGGGACCTGCGCCGGAGCCCAGCTCCAAATTGCAAACGTCCAGCGACTGCTCCCACACCAAAGGTGCCAGGCCTCCCAGGTGTTGCTGGCCCTCGCCTCTCCCCGGCAGCCCTTCCACAGCCCCACACATACTGGGGCTCCGGCCTTGCCAGCCAGCTCAGGGGGCCGATGTTCGTGCCTTGCTCGCTCTCGGCACCTGCGCCGCAGCCCAGCTCCGAATTGCGAACGTCCAGCGACTGCTCCCACCCCAAAGGTGCCAGGCCTCCCAGGTGTTGCTGGCCCTCGCCTCTCCCTGGCACTCCTTCCACAGCCCCACACACACTGGGGCTCCGGCCTTGCCAGCCAGCTCATGGGGCCGATGTTCGTGTCTCGCTCGCTCTCGTGACCTGCGCCGGAGCCCAGCTCCAAATTGCAAACGTCCAGCGACTGCTCCCACACCAAAGCTGCCAGGCCTCCCAGGTGTTGCTGGCCCTCGCCTCTCCCCGGCAGCCCTTCCACAGCCCCACACACACTGGGGCTCCGGCCTTGCCAGCCAGATCAGGGGGCCGACGTCGGTGCCTTGCTCGCTCTCGGGAGCTGCGCCTGAGCCCAGCTCGACATTGCGAACGTCCAGCGACTGCTCCCACACCAAAGGTGCCAGGCCTCCCAGGTGTTGCTGGCTCTTGCCTCTCCCCGGCAGCCCTTCCACAGCCCCACACACACTGGGGCTCCGGCCTTGCCAGCCAGATCAGGGGGCCGACGTCGGTGCATTGCTCGCTCTCGGGACCTGCGCCGGAGCCCAGCTGCAAATTGCAAACGTCCAGCGACTGCTCCCACACCAAAGGTGCCAGGCTTCCCAGGTGTTGCTGGCCCTCGCCTCTCCCCGGCAGCCCTTCCACAGCCCCACACACACTGGGGCTCCGGCCTTGCCAGCCAGCTCAGGGGGCCGACGTCGGTGCCTCGCTCGCTCTCGGCACCTGCGCCGCAGCCCAGCTCCGAATTGCGAACGTCCAGCGACTGCTCCCACCCCAAAGGTGCCAGGCCTCCCAGGTGTTGCTGGCCCTCGCCTCTCCCTGGCACTCCTTCCACAGCCCCACACACACTGGGGCTCCGGCCTTGCCAGCCAGCTCAGGGGGCCGACGTTCGTGTCTCGCTCGCTCTCGTGACCTGCGCCGGAGCCCAGCTCCAAATTGCAAAAGTCCAGCGACTGCTCCCACACCAAAGGTGCCAGGCCTCCCAGGTGTTGCTGGCCCTCGCCTCTCCCCGGCAGCCCTTCCACAGCCCCACACACACTGGGGCTCCGGCCTTGCCAGCCAGATCAGGGGGCCGACGTCGGTGCCTTGCTCGCTCTCGGGAGCTGCGCCTGAGCCCAGCTCGACATTGCGAACGTCCAGCGACTGCTCCCACACCAAAGGTGCCAGGCCTCCCAGGTGTTGCTGGCTCTCGCCTCTCCCCGGCAGCCCTTCCACAGCCCCACACACACTGGGGCTCCGGCCTTGCCAGCCAGCTCAGGGGGCCGACGTCGGTGCCTCGCTCGCTCTCGGCACCTGCGCCGCAGCCCAGCTCCGAATTGCGAACCTCCAGCGACTGCTCCCACCCCAAAGGTGCCAGGCCTCCCAGGTGTTGCTGGCCCTCGCCTCTCCCTGGCACTCCTTCCACAGCCCCACACACACTGGGGCTCCGGCCTTGCCAGCCAGCTCAGGGGGCCGACGTTCGTGCCTTGCTCGCTCTCGGGACCTGCGCCGGAGCCCAGCTCCAAATTGCAAACATCCAGCAACTGCTCCCACACTAAAGGTGCCAGAACTCTAAGGTGTTGCCGGCCCTCGCGTCTCCCTGGCACTCCTTCCACAGCACCACACACACTGGGGCTCCGGCCTTGCCAGCCAGCTCAGGGGGCCGACGTTCGTGCCTTGCTCGCTCTCGGGAGCTGCGCCTGAGCCCACCTCCAAATTGCAAACGTCCAGCGACTGCTCCCACACCAAAGGTGCCAGGCCTCCCAGGTGTTGCCGGCCCTCGTCTTGCCCTGGCACTCCTTCCACAGCCCCACACACACTGGGGCTCCGGCCTTGCCAGCCAGCTCAGGGGGCCGACGTTCGTGCCTTGCTTGCTCTCGGGACCTGCGCCGCAGCCCAGCTCCAAATTGCAAACGTCCAGCGACTGCTCCCACACCAAAGGTGCCAGGCCTCCCAGGTGTTGCTGGCCCTCGCCTCTCCCCGGCAGCCCTTCCACAGCCCCACACACACTGGGGCTCCGGCCTTGCCAGCCAGCTCAGGGGGCCGACGTTCGTGCCTTGCTCGCTCTCGGGACCTGCGCTGGAGCCCAGCTCGACATTGCGAACGTCCAGCGACTGCTCCCACACCAAAGGTGCCAGGCCTCCCAGGTGTTGCTGGCCCTCGCCTCTCCCCGGCAGCCCTTCCACAGCCCCACACACACTGGGGCTCCGGCCTTGCCAGCCAGCTCAGGGGGCCGACCTTCGTGCCTTGCTCGCTCTCGGCACCTGCGCCGCAACCCAGCTCCAAATTGTGAACGTCCAGCGACTGCTCCCACCCCAAAGGTGCCAGGCCTCCCAGGTGTTGCCGGCCCTCGCCTTGCCCTGGCAGCCCTTCCACAGCCCCACACACACTGGGGCTCCGGCCTTGCCAGCCAGCTCAGGGTGCCGACGTCGGTGCCTCGCTCGCTCTCGGCACCTGCGCCGCAGCCCAGCTCCGAATTGCGAACGTCCAGCGACTGCTCCCACACCAAAGGTGCCAGGCCTCCCAGGTGTTGCTGGCCCTCGCCTCTCCCTGGCACTCCTTCCACAGCCCCACACACACTGGGGCTCCGGCCTTGCCAGCCAGCTCAGGGGGCCTAAGTTCGTGTCTCGCTCGCTCTCGGGACCTGCGCCGGAGCCCAGCTCCAAATTGCAAACGTCCAGCGACTGCTCCCACACCAAAGGTGCCAGGCCTCCCAGGTGTTGCTGGCTCTCGCCTCTCCCCGGCAGCCCTTCCACAGCCCCACACACACTGGGGCTCCGGCCTTGCCAGCCAGCTCAGGGGGCCGACGTCGGTGCCTCGCTCGCTCTCGGCACCTGCGCCGCAGCCCAGCTCCGAATTGCGAACGTCCAGCGACTGCTCCCACACCAAAGGTGCCAGGCCTCCCAGGTGTTGCTGGCCCTCGCCTCTCCCTGGCACTCCTTCCACAGCCCCACACACACTGGGGCTCCGGCCTTGCCAGCCAGATCAGGGGGCCGACGTTCGTGTCTCGCTCGCTCTCGGGACCTGCGCCGGAGCCCAGCTCCAAATTGCAAACGTCCAGCGACTGCTCCCACACCAAAGGTGCCAGGCCTCCCAGGTGTTGCTGGCTCTCGCCTCTCCCCGGCAGCCCTTCCACAGCCCCACACACCCTGGGGCTCCGGCCTTGCCAGCCAGCTCAGGGGGCCGACGTTTGTGCCTTGCTCGCTCTCGGGACCTGCGCCGGAGCCCACCTCCAAATTGCAAACGTCCAGCGACTGCTCCCACACCAAAGGTGCCAGGCCTCCCAGGTGTTGCCGGCCCTCGTCTTGCCCTGGCACTCCTTCCACAGCCCCACACACACTGGGGCTCCGGCCTTGCCAGCCAGCTCAGGGGGCCGACGTTCGTGCCTTGCTCGCTCTCGGGACCTGCGCCGCAGCCCAGCTCCAAATTGCAAACGTCCAGCGACTGCTCCCACACCAAAGGTGCCAGGCCTCCCAGGTGTTGCTGGCCCTCGCCTCTCCCCGGCAGCCCTTCCACAGCCCCACACACACTGGGGCTCCGGCCTTGCCAGCCAGATCAGGGGGCCGACGTTCGTGCCTTGCTCGCTCTCGGGACCTGCGCTGGAGCCCAGCTCGACATTGCGAACGTCCAGCGACTGCTCCCACACCAAAGGTGCCAGGCCTCCCAGGTGTTGCTGGCCCTCGCCTCTCCCCGGCAGCCCTTCCACAGCCCCACACACACTGGGGCTCCGGCCTTGCCAGCCAGCTCAGGGGGCCGACCTTCGTGCCTTGCTCGCTCTCGGCACCTGCGCCGCAGCCCAGCTCCAAATTGTGAACGTCCAGCGACTGCTCCCACCCCAAAGGTGCCAGGCCTCCCAGGTGTTGCCGGCCCTCGCCTTGCCCTGGCAGCCCTTCCACAGCCCCACACACACTGGGGCTCCGGCCTTGCCAGCCAGATCAGGGGGCCGACGTCGGTGCCTTGCTCGCTCTCGGGAGCTGCGCCGGAGCCCAGCTCCAAATTGCAAACGTCCAGCGACTGCTCCCACACCAAAGGTGCCAGGCCTCCCAGGTGTTGCTGGCTCTCGCCTCTCCCCGGCAGCCCTTCCACAGCCCCACACACACTGGGGCTCCGGCCTTGCCAGCCAGCTCAGGGTGCCGACGTCGGTGCCTCGCTCGCTCTCGGCACCTGCGCCGCAGCCCAGCTCCGAATTGCGAACGTCCAGCGACTGCTCCCACACCAAAGGTGCCAGGCCTCCCAGGTGTTGCTGGCCCTCGCCTCTCCCTGGCACTCCTTCCACAGCCCCACACACACTGGGGCTCCGGCCTTGCCAGCCAGCTCAGGGGGCCGAAGTTCGTGTCTCGCTCGCTCTCGGGACCTGCGCCGGAGCCCAGCTCCAAATTGCAAACGTCCAGCGACTGCTCCCACACCAAAGGTGCCAGGCCTCCCAGGTGTTGCTGGCTCTCGCCTCTCCCCGGCAGCCCTTCCACAGCCCCACACACACTGGGGCTCCGGCCTTGCCAGCCAGCTCAGGGGGCCGACGTCGGTGCCTCGCTCGCTCTCGGCACCTGCGCTGCAGCCCAGCTCCGAATTGCGAACGTCCAGCGACTGCTCCCACACCAAAGGTGCCAGGCCTCCCAGGTGTTGCTGGCCCTCGCCTCTCCCTGGCACTCCTTCCACAGCCCCACACACACTGGGGCTCCGGCCTTGCCAGCCAGCTCAGGGGGCCGACGTTCGTGTCTCGCTCGCTCTCGGGACCTGCGCCGGAGCCCAGCTCCAAATTGCAAACGTCCAGCGACTGCTCCCACACCAAAGGTGCCAGGCCTCCCAGGTGTTGCTGGCTCTCGCCTCTCCCCGGCAGCCCTTCCACAGCCCCACACACACTGGGGCTCCGGCCTTGCCAGCCAGCTCAGGGGGCCGACGTTCGTGCCTTGCTCGCTCTCGGGACCTGCGCCGGA
This sequence comes from Spheniscus humboldti, assembly GCA_027474245.1. NCBI lineage: Eukaryota > Metazoa > Chordata > Aves > Sphenisciformes > Spheniscidae > Spheniscus > Spheniscus humboldti. Next base: position 132,737,082 of record CM049889.1, read on the forward strand.
GCCCACCTCCAAATTGCAAACGTCCAGCGACTGCTCCCACACCAAAGGTGCCAGGCCTCCCAGGTGTTGCCGGCCCTCGTCTTGCCCTGGCACTCCTTCCACAGCCCCACACACACTGGGGCTCCGGCCTTGCCAGCCAGCTCAGGGGGCCGACGTTCGTGCCTTGCTCGCTCTCGGGACCTGCGCCGCAGCCCAGCTCCAAATTGCAAACGTCCAGCGACTGCTCCCACACCAAAGGTGCCAGGCCTCCCAGGTGTTGCTGGCCCTCGCCTCTCCCCGGCAGCCCTTCCACAGCCCCACACACACTGGGGCTCCGGCCTTGCCAGCCAGATCAGGGGGCCGACGTTCGTGCCTTGCTCGCTCTCGGGACCTGCGCTGGAGCCCAGCTCGACATTGCGAACGTCCAGCGACTGCTCCCACACCAAAGGTGCCAGGCCTCCCAGGTGTTGCTGGCCCTCGCCTCTCCCCGGCAGCCCTTCCACAGCCCCACACACACTGGGGCTCCGGCCTTGCCAGCCAGCTCAGGGGGCCGACCTTCGTGCCTTGCTCGCTCTCGGCACCTGCGCCGCAGCCCAGCTCCAAATTGTGAACGTCCAGCGACTGCTCCCACCCCAAAGGTGCCAGGCCTCCCAGGTGTTGCTGGCCCTCGCCTCTCCCCGGCAGCCCTTCCACAGCCCCACACACACTGGGGCTCCGGCCTTGCCAGCCAGCTCAGGGTGCCGACGTTCGTGCCTTGCTCGCTCTCGGCACCTGTGCCGCAGCCCAGCTCCGAATTGCGAACGTCCAGCGACTGCTCCCACACCAAAGGTGCCAGGCCTCCCAGGTGTTGCTGGCCCTCGCCTCTCCCTGGCACTCCTTCCACAGCCCCACACACACTGGCGCTCCGGCCTTGCCAGCCAGCTCAGGGGGCCGACGTTCGTGTCTCGCTAGCTCTCGGGACATGCGCCGGAGCCCAGCTGCAAATTGCAAACGTCCAGGGACTGCTCCCACACCAAAGGTGCCAGGCCTCCCAGGTGTTGCCGGCCCTCGCCTTGCCCTGGCAGCCCTTCCACAGCCCCACACACACTGGGGCTCCGGCCTTGCCAGCCATATCAGGGGGCCGACGTCGGTGCCTTGCTCGCTCTCGAGAGCTGCGCCTGAGCCCAGCTCCAAATTGCAAACGTCCAGCGACTGCTCCCACACCAAAGGTGCCAGGCCTCCCAGGTGTTGCTGGCTCTCGCCTCTCCCCGGCAGCCCTTCCACAGCCCCACACACACTGGGGCTCCGGCCTTGCCAGCCAGCTCAGGAGGCCGACGTTCGTGCCTTGCTCGCTCTCGGCACCTGTGCCGCAGCCCAGCTCCGAATTGCGAACGTCCAGCGACTGCTCCCACACCAAAGGTGCCAGGCCTCCCAGGTGTTGCTGGCCCTCGCCTCTCCCTGGCACTCTTTCCACAGCCCCACACACACTGGCGCTCCGGCCTTGCCAGCCAGCTCAGGGGGCCGACGTTCGTGTCTCGCTAGTTCTCGGGACATGCGCCGGAGCCCAGCTGCAAATTGCAAACGTCCAGCGACTGCTCCCACACCAAAGGTGCCAGGCCTCCCAGGTGTTGCTGGCCCTCGCCTTGCCCTGGCAGCCCTTCCACAGCCCCACACACACTGGGGCTCCGGCCTTGCCAGCCAGATCAGGGGGCCGACGTCGGTGCCTTGCTCGCTCTCGGGACCTGCGCCGGAGCCCAGCTCCAAATTGCAAACGTCCAGCGACTGCTCCCACACCAAAGGTGCCAGGCCTCCCAGGTGTTGCTGGCCCTCGCCTCTCCCCGGCAGCCCTTCCACAGCCCCACACACACTGGGGCTCCGGCCTTGCCAGCCAGCTCAGGGGGCCGACGTCGGTGCCTCGCTCGCTCTCGGCACCTGCGCCGCAGCCCAGCTCCGAATTGCGAACGTCCAGCGACTGCTCCCACACCAAAGGTGCCAGGCCTCCCAGGTGTTGCCGGCCCTCGTCTTGCCCTGGCACTCCTTCCACAGCCCCACACACACTGGGGCTCCGGCCTTGCCAGCCAGCTCAGGGGGCCGACGTTCGTGTCTCGCTCGCTCTCGGCAGCTGCGCCGGAGCCCAGCTCCAAATTGCAAACGTCCAGCGACTGCTCCCACACCAAAGGTGCCAGGCCTCCCAGGTGTTGCTGGCTCTCGCCTCTCCCCGGCAGCCCTTCCACAGCCCCACACACACTGGGGCTCCGGCCTTGCCAGCCAGATCAGGGGGCCGACGTCGGTGCCTTGCTCGCTCTCGGGAGCTGCGCCTGAGCCCAGCTCGACATTGCGAACGTCCAGCGACTGCTCCCACACCAAAGGTGCCAGGCCTCCCAGGTGTTGCTGGCTCTCGCCTCTCCCCGGCAGCCCTTCCACAGCCCCACACACACTGGGGCTCCGGCCTTGCCAGCCAGCTCAGGGGGCCGACGTCGGTGCCTCGCTCGCTCTCGGCACCTGCGCCGCAGCCCAGCTCCAAATTGCAAACGTCCAGCGACTGCTCCCACACCAAAGGTGCCAGGCCTCCCAGGTGTTGCCGGCCCTCGTCTTGCCCTGGCACTCCTTCCACAGCCCCACACACACTGGGGCTCCGGCCTTGCCAGCCAGCTCAGGGGGCCGACGTTCGTGCCTCGCTCGCTCTCGGCACCTGCGCCGCAGCCCAGCTCCAAATTGCAAACGTCCAGCGACTGCTCCCACACCAAAGGTGCCAGGCCTCCCAGGTGTTGCTGGCCCTCGCCTCTCCACGGCAGCCCTTCCACAGCCCCACACACACTGGGGCTCCGGCCTTGCCAGCCAGATCAGGGGGCCGACGTTCATGCCTTGCTCGCTCTCGGGACCTGCGCTGGAGCCCAGCTCGACATTGCGAACGTCCAGCGACTGCTCCCACACCAAAGGTGCCAGGCCTCCCAGGTGTTGCTGGCCCTCGCCTCTCCCCGGCAGCCCTTCCACAGCCCCACACACACTGGGGCTCCGGCCTTGCCAGCCAGCTCAGGGGGCCGACGTTCGTGCCTTGCTCGCTCTCGGCACCTGCGCCGCAGCCCAGCTCCAAATTGTGAACGTCCAGCGACTGCTCCCACCCCAAAGGTGCCAGGCCTCCCAGGTGTTGCTGGCCCTCGCCTCTCCCCGGCACTCCTTCCACAGCCCCACACACACTGGGGCTCCGGCCTTGCCAGCCGGCTCAGGGGGCCGACGTTCGTGCCTTGCTTGCTCTCGGGACCTGCGCCGGAGCGAAGCTCCAAATTGCAAACGTCCAGCGACTGCTCCCACACCAAAGGTGCCAGGCCTCCCAGGTGTTGCCGGCCCTCGCCTTGCCCTGGCAGCCCTTCCACAGCCCCACACACACTGGGGCTCCGGCCTTGCCAGCCATATCAGGGGGCCGACGTCGGTGCCTTGCTCGCTCTCGAGAGCTGCGCCTGAGCCCAGCTCCAAATTGCAAACGTCCAGCGACTGCTCCCACACCAAAGGTGCCAGGCCTCCCAGGTGTTGCTGGCTCTCGCCTCTCCCCGGCAGCCCTTCCACAGCCCCACACACACTGGGGCTCCGGCCTTGCCAGCCAGCTCAGGAGGCCGACGTTCGTGCCTTGCTCGCTCTCGGCACCTGTGCCGCAGCCCAGCTCCGAATTGCGAACGTCCAGCGACTGCTCCCACACCAAAGGTGCCAGGCCTCCCAGGTGTTGCTGGCCCTCGCCTCTCCCTGGCACTCTTTCCACAGCCCCACACACACTGGCGCTCCGGCCTTGCCAGCCAGCTCAGGGGGCCGACGTTCGTGTCTCGCTAGTTCTCGGGACATGCGCCGGAGCCCAGCTGCAAATTGCAAACGTCCAGCGACTGCTCCCACACCAAAGGTGCCAGGCCTCCCAGGTGTTGCTGGCCCTCGCCTTGCCCTGGCAGCCCTTCCACAGCCCCACACACACTGGGGCTCCGGCCTTGCCAGCCAGATCAGGGGGCCGACGTCGGTGCCTTGCTCGCTCTCGGGACCTGCGCCGGAGCCCAGCTCCAAATTGCAAACGTCCAGCGACTGCTCCCACACCAAAGGTGCCAGGCCTCCCAGGTGTTGCTGGCCCTCGCCTCTCCCCGGCAGCCCTTCCACAGCCCCACACACACTGGGGCTCCGGCCTTGCCAGCCAGCTCAGGGGGCCGACGTCGGTGCCTCGCTCGCTCTCGGCACCTGCGCCGCAGCCCAGCTCCGAATTGCGAACGTCCAGCGACTGCTCCCACACCAAAGGTGCCAGGCCTCCCAGGTGTTGCCGGCCCTCGTCTTGCCCTGGCACTCCTTCCACAGCCCCACACACACTGGGGCTCCGGCCTTGCCAGCCAGCTCAGGGGGCCGACGTTCGTGTCTCGCTCGCTCTCGGCAGCTGCGCCGGAGCCCAGCTCCAAATTGCAAACGTCCAGCGACTGCTCCCACACCAAAGGTGCCAGGCCTCCCAGGTGTTGCTGGCTCTCGCCTCTCCCCGGCAGCCCTTCCACAGCCCCACACACACTGGGGCTCCGGCCTTGCCAGCCAGATCAGGGGGCCGACGTCGGTGCCTTGCTCGCTCTCGGGAGCTGCGCCTGAGCCCAGCTCGACATTGCGAACGTCCAGCGACTGCTCCCACACCAAAGGTGCCAGGCCTCCCAGGTGTTGCTGGCTCTCGCCTCTCCCCGGCAGCCCTTCCACAGCCCCACACACACTGGGGCTCCGGCCTTGCCAGCCAGCTCAGGGGGCCGACGTCGGTGCCTCGCTCGCTCTCGGCACCTGCGCCGCAGCCCAGCTCCAAATTGCAAACGTCCAGCGACTGCTCCCACACCAAAGGTGCCAGGCCTCCCAGGTGTTGCCGGCCCTCGTCTTGCCCTGGCACTCCTTCCACAGCCCCACACACACTGGGGCTCCGGCCTTGCCAGCCAGCTCAGGGGGCCGACGTTCGTGCCTCGCTCGCTCTCGGCACCTGCGCCGCAGCCCAGCTCCAAATTGCAAACGTCCAGCGACTGCTCCCACACCAAAGGTGCCAGGCCTCCCAGGTGTTGCTGGCCCTCGCCTCTCCACGGCAGCCCTTCCACAGCCCCACACACACTGGGGCTCCGGCCTTGCCAGCCAGATCAGGGGGCCGACGTTCGTGCCTTGCTCGCTCTCGGGACCTGCGCTGGAGCCCAGCTCGACATTGCGAACGTCCAGCGACTGCTCCCACACCAAAGGTGCCAGGCCTCCCAGGTGTTGCTGGCCCTCGCCTCTCCCCGGCAGCCCTTCCACAGCCCCACACACACTGGGGCTCCGGCCTTGCCAGCCAGCTCAGGGGGCCGACGTTCGTGCCTTGCTCGCTCTCGGCACCTGCGCCGCAGCCCAGCTCCAAATTGTGAACGTCCAGCGACTGCTCCCACCCCAAAGGTGCCAGGCCTCCCAGGTGTTGCTGGCCCTCGCCTCTCCCCGGCACTCCTTCCACAGCCCCACACACCCTGGGGCTCCGGCCTTGCCAGCCGGCTCAGGGGGCCGACGTTCGTGCCTTGCTTGCTCTCGGGACCTGCGCCGGAGCGAAGCTCCAAATTGCAAACGTCCAGCGACTGCTCCCACACCAAAGGTGCCAGGCCTCCCAGGTGTTGCCGGCCCTCGCCTTGCCCTGGCAGCCCTTCCACAGCCCCACACACACTGGGGCTCCGGCCTTGCCAGCCAGCTCAGGGGGCCGACGTTCGTGCCTTGCTCGCTCTCGGCAGCTGCGCCGGAGCCACACTGCAAATTGCAAACGTCCAGCGACTGCTCCCACCCCAAAGGTGCCAGGCCTCCCAGGTGTTGCTGGCCCTCGCCTCTCCCCGGCAGCCCTTCCACAGCCCCACACACACTGGGGCTCCGGCCTTGCCAGCCAGCTCAGGGGGCCGACGTTCGTGTCTCGCTCGCTCTCGGGACCTGCGCCGGAGCCCAGCTCGACATTGCGAACGTCCAGCGACTGCTCCCACACCAAAGGTGCCAGGCCTCCCAGGTTTTGCTGGCCCTCGCCTTGCCCTGGCAGCCCTTCCACAGCTCCACACACACTGGGGCTCCGGCCTTGCCAGCCAGCTCAGGGGGCCGACGTTCGTGCCTTGCTCACTCACGGCAGCTGCGCTAGAGCCCCACTCCAAATTGCAAACGTCCAGCGACTGCTCCCACACCAAAGGTGCCAGGCCTCCCAGGTGTTGCCGGCCCTCGCCTTGGCCTGGCAGCCCTTCCACAGCCCCACACACACTGGGGCTCCGGCCTTGCCAGCCAGCTCAGGAGGCCGACGTTCGTGCCTTGCTCGCTCTCGGGACCTGCGGCGCAGCCCAGCTCCGAATTGCGAACGTCCAGCGACTGCTCCCACACCAAAGGTGCCAGGCCTCCCAGGTGTTGCTGGCCCTCGTCTTGCCCTGGCACTCCTTCCACAGCCCCACACACACTGGGGCTCCAGACTTGCCAGCCAGCTCAGGGGGCCGACGTTCGTGCCTTGCTCGCTCTCGGGACCTGCGCCGCAGCCCAGCTCCAAATTGCGAACGTCCAGCGACTGCTCCCACACCAAAGGTGCCAGGCCTCCCAGGTGTTGCTGGCCCTCGCCTCTCCCCGGCAGCCCTTCCACAGCCCCACACACACTGGGGCTCCGGCCTTGCCAGCCAGCTCAGGGGTGCCGACGTTCGTGCCTTGCTCGCTCTCTGGACCTGCGCTGGAGCCCAGCTCCAAATTGCAAACGTCCAGCGACTGCTCCCACACCAAAGGTGCCAGGCCTCCCAGGTGTTGCTGGCCCTCGCCTCTCCCTCGCACTCCTTCCACAGCCCCACACACACTGGGGCTCCGGCCTTGCCAGCCAGCTCAGGGGGCCGACGTTCGTGCCTTGCTCGCTCTCGGCACCTGCGCCGGAGCCCAGCTCCAAATTGTGAACGTCCAGCGACTGCTCCCACACCAAAGGTGCCAGGCCTCCCAGGTGTTGCTGGCCCTCGCCTCTCCCCGGCAGCCCTTCCACAGCCCCACACACACTGGGGCTCCGGCCTTGCCAGCCAGCTCAGGGGTGCCGACGTTCGTGTCTCACTCACTCTCGGGACCTGTGCCGGAGCCCAGCTCCAAATTGCAAACGTCCAGCGACTGCTCCCACACCAAAGGTGCCAGGCCTCCCAGGTGTTGCTGGCCCTCGCCTCTCCCCGGCAGCCCTTCCACAGCCCCACACACACTGGGGCTCCGGCCTTGCCAGCCAGCTCAGGGGGCCGACGTTCGTGCCTTGCTCGCTCTCGGCACCTGCGCCGCAGCCCAGCTCCAAATTGTGAACGTCCAGCGACTGCTCCCACACCAAAGGTGCCAGGCCTCCCAGGTGTTGCTGGCCCTCGCCTCTCCCCGGCAGCCCTTCCACAGCCCCACACACACTGGGGCTCCGGCCTTGCCAGCCAGCTCAGGGGTGCCGACGTTCGTGTCTCACTCGCTCTCGGGACCTGTGCCGGAGCCCACCTCCAAATTGCAAACGTCCAGCGACTGCTCCCACACCAAAGGTGCCAGGCCTCCCAGGTGTTGCCGGCCCTCGCCTTGGCCTGGCAGCCCTTCCACAGCCCCACACACACTGGGGCTCCGGCCTTGCCAGCCAGCTCAGGGGGCCGACGTTCGTGTCTCACTCACTCTCGGGACCTGTGCTGGAGCCCACCTCCAAATTGCAAACGTCCAGCGACTGCTCCCACACCAAAGGTGCCAGGCCTCCCAGGTGTTGCTGGCTCTCGCCTCTCCCCGGCAGCCCTTCCACAGCCCCACACACACTGGGGCTCAGGCCTTGCCAGGCAGCTCAGGGGGCCGACGTCGGTGCCTTGCTCGCTCTCGGGACCTGCGCCGGAGCCCAGCTCCAAATTGCAAACGTCCAGCGACTGCTCCCACCCCAAAGGTGCCAGGCCTCCCAGGAGTTGCTGGCCCTCGCCTCTCCCCGGCAGCCCTTCCACAGCCCCACACACACTGGGGCTCCGGCCTTGCCAGCCAGCTCAGGGGGCCGACGTTCGTGCCTTGCTCGCTCTCGGGGCGGCGCTGGAGCCCAGCTCGACATTGCGAACGTCCAGCGACTGCTCCCACACCAAAGGTGCCAGGCCTCCCAGGTGTTGCTGGCCCTCGCCTCTCCCTCGCACTCCTTCCACAGCCCCACACACACTGGGGCTCCGGCCTTGCCAGCCAGCTCAGGGGGCCGAATTTCGTGCCTTGCTCGCTCTCGGCACCTGCGCCGGAGCCCAGCTCCAAATTGTGAACGTCCAGCGACTGCTCCCACACCAAAGGTGCCAGGCCTCCCAGGTGTTGCTGGCCCTCGCCTCTCCCCGGCAGCCCTTCCACAGCCCCACACACACTGGGGCTCCGGCCTTGCCAGCCAGCTCAGGGGTGCCGACGTTCGTGTCTCACTCACTCTCGGGACCTGTGCCGGAGCCCAGCTCCAAATTGCAAACGTCCAGCGACAGCTCCCACACCAAAGGTGCCAGGCCTCCCAGGTGTTGCTGGCTCTCGCCTCTCCCCGGCAGCCCTTCCACAGCCCCACACACACTGGGGCTCAGGCCTTGCCAGCCAGCTCAGGGGGCCGACGTCGGTGCCTTGCTCGCTCTCGGGACCTGCGCCGGAGCCCAGCTGCAAATTGCAAACGTCCAGCGACTGCTCCCACCCCAAAGGTGCCAGGCCTCCCAGGTGTTGCTGGCCCTCGCCTCTCCCCGGCAGCCCTTCCACAGCCCCACACACACTGGGGCTCCGGCCTTGCCAGCCAGCTCAGGGGTGCCGACGTTCGTGCCTTGCTCGCTCTCTGGACCTGCGCTGGAGCCCAGCTCCGAATTGCGAACGTCCAGCGACTGCTCCCACACCAAAGGTGCCAGGCCTCCCAGGTGTTGCTGGCCCTCGCCTCTCCCCGGCAGCCCTTCCACAGCCCCACACACACTGGGGCTCCGGCCTTGCCAGCCAGCTCAGGGGGCCGACGTTCGTGCCTTGCTCGCTCTCGGCACCTGCGCCGCAGCCCAGCTCCAAATTGTGAACGTCCAGCGACTGCTCCCACACCAAAGGTGCCAGGCCTCCCAGGTGTTGCTGGCCCTCGCCTCTCCCCGGCAGCCCTTCCACAGCCCCACACACACTGGGGCTCCGGCCTTGCCAGCCAGCTCAGGGGTGCCGACGTTCGTGTCTCACTCGCTCTCGGGACCTGCGCCGGAGCCCAGCTCCAAATTGCAAACGTCCAGCGACTGCTCCCACACCAAAGGTGCCAGGCCTCCCAGGTGTTGCCGGCCCTCGCCTTGGCCTGGCAGCCCTTCCACAGCCCCACACACACTGGGGCTCCGGCCTTGCCAGCCAGCTCAGGGGGCCGACGTTCGTGCCTTGCTCGCTCTCGGGACCTGCGCCGGAGCCCACCTCCAAATTGTGAACGTCCAGCGACTGCTCCCACACCAAAGGTGCCAGGCCTCCCAGGTGTTGCTGGCCCTCGCCTCTCCCCGGCAGCCCTTCCACAGCCCCACACACACTGGGGCTCCGGCCTTGCCAGCCAGCTCAGGGGTGCCGACGTTCGTGTCTCACTCACTCTCGGGACCTGTGCCGGAGCCCAGCTCCAAATTGCAAACGTCCAGCGACTGCTCCCACACCAAAGATGCCAGGCCTCCCAGGTGTTGCTGGCTCTCGCCTCTCCCCGGCAGCCCTTCCACAGCCCCACACACACTGGGGCTCAGGCCTTGCCAGGCAGCTCAGGGGGCCGACGTCGGTGCCTTGCTCGCTCTCGGGACCTGCGCCGGAGCCCAGCTCCAAATTGCAAACGTCCAGCGACTGCTCCCACACCAAAGGTGCCAGGCCTCCCAGGTGTTGCTGGCCCTCGCCTCTCCCCGGCAGCCCTTCCTCAGCCCCACACACACTGGGGCTCCGGCCTTGCCAGCCAGCTCAGGGGTGCCGACCTTCGTGCCTTGCTCGCTCTCGGGACCTGCGCTGGAGCCCAGCTCGACATTGCGAACGTCCAGCGCCTGCTCCCACACGAAAGGTGCCAGGCCTCCCAGGTGTTGCTGGCCCTCGCCTCTCCCTCGCACTCCTTCCACAGCCCCACACACACTGGGGCTCCGGCCTTGCCAGCCAGCTCAGGGGGCCGAAGTTCGTGCCTTGCTCGCTCTCTGGACCTGCGCTGGAGCCCAGCTCGACATTGCGAACGTCCAGCGACTGCTCCCACACCAAAGGTGCCAGGCCTCCCAGGTGTTGCTGGCCCTCGCCTCTCCCTCGCACTCCTTCCACAGCCCCACACACACTGGGGCTCCGGCCTTGCCAGCCAGCTCAGGGGGCCGACGTTCGTGCCTTGCTCGCTCTCGGCACCTGCGCCGGAGCCCAGCTCCAAATTGTGAACGTCCAGCGACTGCTCCCACACCAAAGGTGCCAGGCCTCCCAGGTGTTGCTGGCCCTCGCCTCTCCACGGCAGCCCTTCCACAGCCCCACACACACTGGGGCTCCGGCCTTGCCAGCCAGCTCAGGGGTGCCGACGTTCGTGTCTCACTCACTCTCGGGACCTGTGCCGGAGCCCAGCTCCAAATTGCAAACGTCCAGCGACTGCTCCCACACCAAAGGTGCCAGGCCTCCCAGGTGTTGCTGGCTCTCGCCTCTCCCCGGCAGCCCTTCCACAGCCCCACACACACTGGGGCTCAGGCCTTGCCAGCCAGCTCAGGGGGCCGACGTCGGTGCCTTGCTCGCTCTCGGGACCTGCGCCGGAGCCCAGCTGAAATTGCAAACGTCCAGCGACTGCTCCCACCCCAAAGGTGCCAGGCCTCCCAGGTGTTGCTGGCCCTCGCCTCTCCCCGGCAGCCCTTCCACAGCCCCACACACACTGGGACTCCGGCCTTGCCAGCCAGCTCAGGGGTGCCGACGTTCGTGCCTTGCTCGCTCTCGGCACCTGCGCCGGAGCCCAGCTCGACATTGCGAACGTCCAGCGACTGCTCCCACCCCAAAGGTGCCAGGCCTCCCAGGTGTTGCTGGCCCTCGCCTCTCCCCGGCAGCCCTTCCACAGCCCCACACACACTGGGGCTCCGGCCTTGCCAGCCAGCTCAGGGGGCCGACGTTCGTGCCTTGCTCGCTCTCTGGACCTGCGCTGGAGCCCAGCTCGACATTGCGAACGTCCAGCGACTGCTCCCACACCAAAGGTGCCAGGCCTCCCAGGTGTTGCTGGCCCTCGCCTCTCCCTCGCACTCCTTCCACAGCCCCACACACACTGGGGCTCCGGCCTTGCCAGCCAGCTCAGGGGGCCGACGTTCGTGCCTTGCTCGCTCTCGGCACCTGCGCCGGAGCCCAGCTCCAAATTGTGAACGTCCAGCGACTGCTCCCACACCAAAGGTGCCAGGCCTCCCAGGTGTTGCTGGCCCTCGCCTCTCCCCGGCAGCCCTTCCACAGCCCCACACACACTGGGGCTCCGGCCTTGCCAGCCAGCTCAGGGGTGCCGACGTTCGTGTCTCACTCACTCTCGGGACCTGTGCCGGAGCCCAGCTCCAAATTGCAAACGTCCAGCGACTGCTCCCACACCAAAGGTGCCAGGCCTCCCAGGTGTTGCTGGCTCTCGCCTCTCCCCGGCAGCCCTTCCACAGCCCCACACACACTGGGGCTCAGGCCTTGCCAGCCAGCTCAGGGGGCCGACGTCGGTGCCTTGCTCGCTCTCGGGACCTGCGCCGGAGCCCAGCTGCAAATTGCAAACGTCCAGCGACTGCTCCCACCCCAAAGGTGCCAGGCCTCCCAGGTGTTGCTGGCCCTCGCCTCTCCCCGGCAGCCCTTCCACAGCCCCACACACACTGGGGCTCCGGCCTTGCCAGCCAGATCAGGGGGCCGACGTCGGTGCCTTGCTCGCTCTCGGGAGCTGCGCCTGAGCCCAGCTCGACATTGCGAACGTCCAGCGACTGCTCCCACACCAAAGGTGCCAGGCCTCCCAGGTGTTGCTGGCTCTCGCCTCTCCCCGGCAGCCCTTCCACAGCCCCACACACACTGGGGCTCCGGCCTTGCCAGCCAGCTCAGGGGGCCGACGTCGGTGCCTCGCTCGCTCTCGGCACCTGCGCCGGAGCCCAGCTCCAAATTGCAAACGTCCAGCGACTGCTCCCACACCAAAGGTGCCAGGCCTCCCAGGTGTTGCCGGCCCTCGTCTTGCCCTGGCACTCCTTCCACAGCCCCACACACACTGGGGCTCCGGCCTTGCCAGCCAGCTCAGGGGGCCGACGTTCGTGCCTCGCTCGCTCTCGGCACCTGCGCCGCAGCCCAGCTCCAAATTGCAAACGTCCAGCGACTGCTCCCACACCAAAGGTGCCAGGCCTCCCAGGTGTTGCTGGCTCTCGCCTCTCCCCGGCAGCCCTTCCACAGCCCCACACACACTGGGGCTCCGGCCTTGCCAGCCAGCTCAGGGGGCCGACGTTCGTGCCTTGCTCGCTCTCGGGACCTGCGCTGGAGCCCAGCTCGACATTGCGAACGTCCAGCGACTGCTCCCACACCAAAGGTGCCAGGCCTCCCAGGTGTTGCTGGCCCTCGCCTCTCCCCGGCAGCCCTTCCACAGCCCCACACACACTGGGGCTCCGGCCTTGCCAGCCAGCTCAGGGGGCCGACGTTCGTGCCTTGCTCGCTCTCGGCACCTGCGCCGCAGCCCAGCTCCAAATTGTGAACGTCCAGCGACTGCTCCCACCCCAAAGGTGCCAGGCCTCCCAGGTGTTGCTGGCCCTCGCCTCTCCCCGGCACTCCTTCCACAGCCCCACACACACTGGGGCTCCGGCCTTGCCAGCCGGCTCAGGGGGCCGACGTTCGTGCCTTGCTTGCTCTCGGGACCTGCGCCGGAGCGAAGCTCCAAATTGCAAACGTCCAGCGACTGCTCCCACACCAAAGGTGCCAGGCCTCCCAGGTGTTGCCGGCCCTCGCCTTGCCCTGGCAGCCCTTCCACAGCCCCACACACACTGGGGCTCCGGCCTTGCCAGCCAGCTCAGGGGGCCGACGTTCGTGCCTTGCTCGCTCTCGGCAGCTGCGCCGGAGCCACACTGCAAATTGCAAACGTCCAGCGACTGCTCCCACCCCAAAGGTGCCAGGCCTCCCAGGTGTTGCTGGCCCTCGCCTCTCCCCGGCAGCCCTTCCACAGCCCCACACACACTGGGGCTCCGGCCTTGCCAGCCAGCTCAGGGGGCCGACGTTCGTGTCTCGCTCGCTCTCGGGACCTGCGCCGGAGCCCAGCTCGACATTGCGAACGTCCAGCGACTGCTCCCACACCAAAGGTGCCAGGCCTCCCAGGTTTTGCTGGCCCTCGCCTTGCCCTGGCAGCCCTTCCACAGCTCCACACACACTGGGGCTCCGGCCTTGCCAGCCAGCTCAGGGGGCCGACGTTCGTGCCTTGCTCACTCACGGCAGCTGCGCTAGAGCCCCACTCCAAATTGCAAACGTCCAGCGACTGCTCCCACACCAAAGGTGCCAGGCCTCCCAGGTGTTGCCGGCCCTCGCCTTGGCCTGGCAGCCCTTCCACAGCCCCACACACACTGGGGCTCCGGCCTTGCCAGCCAGCTCAGGAGGCCGACGTTCGTGCCTTGCTCGCTCTCGGGACCTGCGGCGCAGCCCAGCTCCGAATTGCGAACGTCCAGCGACTGCTCCCACACCAAAGGTGCCAGGCCTCCCAGGTGTTGCTGGCCCTCGTCTTGCCCTGGCACTCCTTCCACAGCCCCACACACACTGGGGCTCCAGACTTGCCAGCCAGCTCAGGGGGCCGACGTTCGTGCCTTGCTCGCTCTCGGGACCTGCGCCGCAGCCCAGCTCCAAATTGCAAACGTCCAGCGACTGCTCCCACACCAAAGGTGCCAGGCCTCCCAGGTGTTGCTGGCCCTCGCCTCTCCCCGGCAGCCCTTCCACAGCCCCACACACACTGGGGCTCCGGCCTTGCCAGCCAGCTCAGGGGTGCCGACGTTCGTGCCTTGCTCGCTCTCTGGACCTGCGCTGGAGCCCAGCTCGACATTGCGAACGTCCAGCGACTGCTCCCACACCAAAGGTGCCAGGCCTCCCAGGTGTTGCTGGCCCTCGCCTCTCCCTCGCACTCCTTCCACAGCCCCACACACACTGGGGCTCCGGCCTTGCCAGCCAGCTCAGGGGGCCGACGTTCGTGCCTTGCTCGCTCTCGGCACCTGCGCCGGAGCCCAGCTCCAAATTGTGAACGTCCAGCGACTGCTCCCACACCAAAGGTGCCAGGCCTCCCAGGTGTTGCTGGCCCTCGCCTCTCCCCGGCAGCCCTTCCACAGCCCCACACACACTGGGGCTCCGGCCTTGCCAGCCAGCTCAGGGGTGCCGACGTTCGTGTCTCACTCACTCTCGGGACCTGTGCCGGAGCCCAGCTCCAAATTGCAAACGTCCAGCGACTGCTCCCACACCAAAGGTGCCAGGCCTCCCAGGTGTTGCTGGCCCTCGCCTCTCCCCGGCAGCCCTTCCACAGCCCCACACACACTGGGGCTCCGGCCTTGCCAGCCAGCTCAGGGGGCCGACGTTCGTGCCTTGCTCGCTCTCGGCACCTGCGCCGCAGCCCAGCTCCAAATTGTGAACGTCCAGCGACTGCTCCCACACCAAAGGTGCCAGGCCTCCCAGGTGTTGCTGGCCCTCGCCTCTCCCCGGCAGCCCTTCCACAGCCCCACACACACTGGGGCTCCGGCCTTGCCAGCCAGCTCAGGGGTGCCGACGTTCGTGTCTCACTCGCTCTCGGGACCTGTGCCGGAGCCCACCTCCAAATTGCAAACGTCCAGCGACTGCTCCCACACCAAAGGTGCCAGGCCTCCCAGGTGTTGCCGGCCCTCGCCTTGGCCTGGCAGCCCTTCCACAGCCCCACACACACTGGGGCTCCGGCCTTGCCAGCCAGCTCAGGGGGCCGACGTTCGTGTCTCACTCACTCTCGGGACCTGTGCTGGAGCCCACCTCCAAATTGCAAACGTCCAGCGACTGCTCCCACACCAAAGGTGCCAGGCCTCCCAGGTGTTGCTGGCTCTCGCCTCTCCCCGGCAGCCCTTCCACAGCCCCACACACACTGGGGCTCAGGCCTTGCCAGGCAGCTCAGGGGGCCGACGTCGGTGCCTTGCTCGCTCTCGGGACCTGCGCCGGAGCCCAGCTCCAAATTGCAAACGTCCAGCGACTGCTCCCACACCAAAGGTGCCAGGCCTCCCAGGAGTTGCTGGCCCTCGCCTCTCCCCGGCAGCCCTTCCACAGCCCCACACACACTGGGGCTCCGGCCTTGCCAGCCAGATCAGGGGGCCGACGTTCGTGCCTTGCTCGCTCTCGGGGCGGCGCTGGAGCCCAGCTCGACATTGCGAACGTCCAGCGACTGCTCCCACACCAAAGGTGCCAGGATTCCCAAGTGTTGCTGGCCCTCGCCTCTCCCCGGCAGCCCTTCCACAGCCCCACACACACTGCGGCTCCGGCCTTGCCAGCCAGCTCAGGGGGCCGACGTTCGTGCCTTGCTCGCTCTCGGCACCTGCGCCGCAGCCCAGCTCCAAATTGTGAACGTCCAGCGACTGCTCCCACACCAAAGGTGCCAGGCCTCCCAGGTGTTGCTGGCACTCGCCTCTCCCCGGCAGCCCTTCCACAGCCCCACACACACTGGGGCTCCGGCCTTGCCAGCCAGCTCAGGGGTGCCGACGTTCGTGCCTTGCTCGCTCTCTGGACCTGCGCTGGAGCCCAGCTCGACATTGCGAACGTCCAGCGACTGCTCCCACACCAAAGGTGCCAGGCCTCCCAGGTGTTGCTGGCCCTCGCCTCTCCCTCGCACTCCTTCCACAGCCCCACACACACTGGGGCTCCGGCCTTGCCAGCCAGCTCAGGGGGCCGACGTTCGTGCCTTGCTCGCTCTCGGCACCTGCGCCGGAGCCCAGCTCCAAATTGTGAACGTCCAGCGACTGCTCCCACACCAAAGGTGCCAGGCCTCCCAGGTGTTGCTGGCCCTCGCCTCTCCCCGGCAGCCCTTCCACAGCCCCACACACACTGGGGCTCCGGCCTTGCCAGCCAGCTCAGGGGTGCCGACGTTCGTGTCTCACTCACTCTCGGGACCTGTGCCGGAGCCCAGCTCCAAATTGCAAACGTCCAGCGACTGCTCCCACACCAAAGGTGCCAGGCCTCCCAGGTGTTGCTGGCTCTCGCCTCTCCCCGGCAGCCCTTCCACAGCCCCACACACACTGGGGCTCAGGCCTTGCCAGCCAGATCAGGGGGCCGACGTCGGTGCCTTGCTCGCTCTCGGGACCTGCGCCGGAGCCCAGCTGCAAATTGCAAACGTCCAGCGACTGCTCCCACCCCAAAGGTGCCAGGCCTCCCAGGTGTTGCTGGCCCTCGCCTCTCCCCGGCAGCCCTTCCACAGCCCCACACACACTGGGGCTCCGGCCTTGCCAGCCAGCTCAGGGGTGCCGACGTTCGTGCCTTGCTCGCTCTCTGGACCTGCGCTGGAGCCCAGCTCCGAATTGCGAACGTCCAGCGACTGCTCCCACACCAAAGGTGCCAGGCCTCCCAGGTGTTGCTGGCCCTCGCCTCTCCCCGGCAGCCCTTCCACAGCCCCACACACACTGGGGCTCCGGCCTTGCCAGCCAGCTCAGGGGGCCGACGTTCATGCCTTGCTCGCTCTCGGCACCTGCGCCGCAGCCGAGCTCCAAATTGTGAACGTCCAGCGACTGCTCCCACACCAAAGGTGCCAGGCCTCCCAGGTGTTGCTGGCCCTCGCCTCTCCCCGGCAGCCCTTCCACAGCCCCACACACACTGGGGCTCCGGCCTTGCCAGCCAGCTCAGGGGTGCCGACGTTCGTGTCTCACTCGCTCTCGGGACCTGTGCCGGAGCCCAGCTCCAAATTGCAAACGTCCAGCGACTGCTCCCACACCAAAGGTGCCAGGCCTCCCAGGTGTTGCCGGCCCTCGCCTTGGCCTGGCAGCCCTTCCACAGCCCCACACACACTGGGGCTCCGGCCTTGCCAGCCAGCTCAGGGGGCCGACGTTCGTGCCTTGCTCGCTCTCGGGACCTGCGCCGGAGCCCACCTCCAAATTGTGAACGTCCAGCGACTGCTCCCACACCAAAGGTGCCAGGCCTCCCAGGTGTTGCTGGCCCTCGCCTCTCCCCGGCAGCCCTTCCACAGCCCCACACACACTGGGGCTCCGGCCTTGCCAGCCAGCTCAGGGGTGCCGACGTTCGTGTCTCACTCACTCTCGGGACCTGTGCCGGAGCCCAGCTCCAAATTGCAAACGTCCAGCGACTGCTCCCACACCAAAGATGCCAGGCCTCCCAGGTGTTGCTGGCTCTCGCCTCTCCCCGGCAGCCCTTCCACAGCCCCACACACACTGGGGCTCAGGCCTTGCCAGGCAGCTCAGGGGGCCGACGTCGGTGCCTTGCTCGCTCTCGGGACCTGCGCCGGAGCCCAGCTCCAAATTGCAAACGTCCAGCGACTGCTCCCACACCAAAGGTGCCAGGCCTCCCAGGTGTTGCTGGCCCTCGCCTCTCCCCGGCAGCCCTTCCTCAGCCCCAGACACACTGGGGCTCCGGCCTTGCCAGCCAGCTCAGGGGTGCCGACGTTCGTGCCTTGCTCGCTCTCGGGACCTGCGCTGGAGCCCAGCTCGACATTGCGAACGTCCAGCGCCTGCTCCCACACGAAAGGTGCCAGGCCTCCCAGGTGTTGCTGGCCCTCGCCTCTCCCTCGCACTCCTTCCACAGCCCCACACACACTGGGGCTCCG
Organism: Spheniscus humboldti; assembly: GCA_027474245.1. Taxonomy (NCBI): domain Eukaryota; kingdom Metazoa; phylum Chordata; class Aves; order Sphenisciformes; family Spheniscidae; genus Spheniscus; species Spheniscus humboldti. The sequence goes on from CM049889.1 coordinate 132,754,705, forward strand.
GCCTTGCCAGCCAGCTCAGGGGGCCGAAGTTCGTGCCTTGCTCGCTCTCTGGACCTGCGCTGGAGCCCAGCTCGACATTGCGAACGTCCAGCGACTGCTCCCACACCAAAGGTGCCAGGCCTCCCAGGTGTTGCTGGCCCTCGCCTCTCCCTCGCACTGCTTCCACAGCCCCACACACACTGGGGCTCCGGCCTTGCCAGCCAGCTCAGGGGGCCGACGTTCGTGCCTTGCTCGCTCTCGGCACCTGCGCCGGAGCCCAGCTCCAAATTGTGAACGTCCAGCGACTGCTCCCACACCAAAGGTGCCAGGCCTCCCAGGTGTTGCTGGCCCTCGCCTCTCCCCGGCAGCCCTTCCACAGCCCCACACACACTGGGGCTCCGGCCTTGCCAGCCAGCTCAGGGGTGCCGACGTTCGTGTCTCACTCACTCTCGGGACCTGTGCCGGAGCCCAGCTCCAAATTGCAAACGTCCAGCGACTGCTCCCACACCAAAGGTGCCAGGCCTCCCAGGTGTTGCTGGCTCTCGCCTCTCCCCGGCAGCCCTTCCACAGCCCCACACACACTGGGGCTCAGGCCTTGCCAGCCAGCTCAGGGGGCCGACGTCGGTGCCTTGCTCGCTCTCGGGACCTGCGCCGGAGCCCAGCTGAAATTGCAAACGTCCAGCGACTGCTCCCACCCCAAAGGTGCCAGGCCTCCCAGGTGTTGCTGGCCCTCGCCTCTCCCCGGCAGCCCTTCCACAGCCCCACACACACTGGGGCTCCGGCCTTGCCAGCCAGCTCAGGGGTGCCGACGTTCGTGCCTTGCTCGCTCTCTGGACCTGCGCTGGAGCCCAGCTCGACATTGCGAACTTCCAGCGACTGCTCCCACACCAAAGGTGCCAGGCCTCCCAGGTGTTGCTGGCCCTCGCCTCTCCCCGGCAGCCCTTCCACAGCCCCACACACACTGGGGCTCCGGCCTTGCCAGCCAGCTCAGGGGGCCGACGTTCGTGCCTTGCTCGCTCTCGGCACCTGCGCCGCAGCCCAGCTCCAAATTGCAAACGTCCAGCGACTGCTCCCACACCAAAGGTGCCAGGCCTCCCAGGTGTTGCTGGCTCTCGCCTCTCCCCGGCAGCCCTTCCACAGCCCCACACACACTGGGGCTCCGGCCTTGCCAGCCAGCTCAGGGGTGCCGACGTTCGTGTCTCACTCGCTCTCGGGACCTGTGCCGGAGCCCACCTCCAAATTGCAAACGTCCAGCGACTGCTCCCACACCAAAGGAGCCAGGCCTCCCAGGTGTTGCCGGCCCTCTCCTTGGCCTGGCAGCCCTTCCACAGCCCCACACACACTGGGGCTCCGGCCTTGCCAGCCAGCTCAGGGGACCGACGTTCGTGCCTCGCTCGCTCTCGGGACCTGCGCCGGAGCCCACCTCCAAATTGTGAACGTCCAGCGACAGCTCCCACACCAAAGGTGCCAGGCCTCCCAGGTGTTGCTGGCCCTCGCCTCTCCCCGGCAGCCCTTCCACAGCCCCACACACACTGGGGCTCCGGCCTTGCCAGCCAGATCAGGGGTGCCGACGTTCGTGTCTCACTCACTCTCGGGACCTGTGCCGGAGCCCAGCTCCAAATTGCAAACGTCCAGCGACTGCTCCCACACCAAAGGTGCCAGGCCTCCCAGGTGTTGCTGGCCCTCGCCTCTCCCCGGCAGCCCTTCCACAGCCCCACACACACTGGGGCTCCGGCCTTGCCAGCAAGCTCAGGGGTACCGACGTTCGTGCCTTGCTCGCTCTCGGGACCTGCGCTGGAGCGCAGCTCGACATTGCGAACGTCCAGCGACTGCTCCCACACCAAAGGTGCCAGGCCTCCCAGGTGTTGCTGGCCCTCGCCTCTCCCCGGCAGCCCTTCCACAGCCCCACACACACTGGGGCTCCGGCCTTGCCAGCCAGCTCAGGGGGCCGACGTTCGTGCCTTGCTCGCTCTCGGCACCTGCGCCGCAGCCCAGCTCCAAATTGTGAACGTCCAGCGACTGCTCCCACACCAAAGGTGCCAGGCCTCCCAGGTGTTGCTGGCCCTCGCCTTGCCCTGGCAGCCCTTCCACAGCCCCACACACACTGGGGCTCCGGCCTTGCCAGCCAGCTCAGGGGTGCCGACGTTCGTGTCTCACTCGCTCTCGGGACCTGTGCCGGAGCCCAGCTCCAAATTGCAAACGTCCAGCGACTGCTCCCACACCAAAGGTGCCAGGCCTCCCAGGTGTTGCCGGCCCTCGCCTTGTCCTGGCAGCCCTTCCACAGCTCCACACACACTGGGGCTCCGGCCTTGCCAGCCAGCTCAGGGGGCCGACGTTCGTGCCTTGCTCACTCACGGCAGCTGCGCTAGAGCCCCACTCCAAATTGCAAACGTCCAGCGACTGCTCCCACACCAAAGGTGCCAGGCCTCCCAGGTGTTGCTGGCCCTCGCCTCTCCCCGGCAGCCCTTCCACAGCCCCACACACACTGGGGCTCCGGCCTTGCCAGCCAGCTCAGGAGGCCGACGTTCGTGCCTTGCTCGCTCTCGGGATCTGCGCCGCAGCCCAGCTCCGAATTGCGAACGTCCAGCGACTGCTTCCACACCAAAGGTGCCAGGCCTCCCAGGTGTTGCTGGCACTCGTCTTGCCCTGGCACTCCTTCCACAGCCCCACACACTGGGGCTCAGGCCTTGCCAGCCAGCTCAGGGGGCCGACGTTCGTGCCTTGCTCGCTCTCGGGACCTGCGCCGGAGCCCAGCTCCAAATTGTGAACGTCCAGCGACTGCTCCCACCCCAAAGGTGCCAGGCCTCCCAGGTGTTGCTGGCCCTCGCCTCTCCCCGGCAGCCCTTCCACAGCCCCACACACACTGGGGCTCCGGCCTTGCCAGCCAGCTCAGGGGTGCCGACGTTCGTGCCTTGCTCGCTCTCTGGACCTGCGCTGGAGCCCAGCTCGACATTGCGAACGTCCAGCGACTGCTCCCACACCAAAGGTGCCAGGCCTCCCAGGTGTTGCTGGCCCTCGCCTCTCCCCGGCAGCCCTTCCACAGCCCCACACACACTGGGGCTCCGGCCTTGCCAGCCAGCTCAGGGGGCCGACGTTCGTGCCTTGCTCGCTCTCGGGACCTGCGCCGCAGCCCAGCTCCAAATTGTGAACGTCCAGCGACTGCTCCCACACCAAAGGTGCCAGGCCTCCCAGGTGTTGCTGGCCCTCGCCTCTCCCCGGCAGCCCTTCCACAGCCCCACACACACTGGGGCTCCGGCCTTGCCATCCAGCTCAGGGGGCCGACGTTCATGCCTTGCTCGCTCTCGGCAGCTGTGCCGGAGCCACACTGCAAATTGCAAACGTCCAGCGACTGCTCCCACACCAAAGGTGCCAGGCCTCCCAGGTGTTGCTGGCCCTCGCCTCTCCCCGGCAGCCCTTCTACAGCCCCACACACACTGGGGCTCCGGCCTTGCCAGCCAGCTCAGGGGCCGATTTTCGTGCCTCGCTCGCTCTCGGGACCTGCGCTGGAGCCCAGCTCGACATTGCGAACGTCCAGCGACTGCTCCCACACCAAAGGTGCCAGGCCTCCCAGGTGTTGCTGGCCCTCGCCTCTCCCCGGCAGCCCTTCCACAGCCCCACACACACTGGGGCTCCGGCCTTGCCAGCCAGCTCAGGGGACCGACGTTCGTGCCTTGCTCGCTCTCGGCACCTGCGCCGGAGCCCAGCTCCAAATTGCAAACGTCCAGCGACTGCTCCCACCCCAAAGGTGCCAGGCCTCCCAGGTGTTGCTGGCCCTCGCCTCTCCCCGGCAGCCCTTCCACAGCCCCACACACACTGGGGCTCCGGCCTTGCCATCCAGCTCAGGGGGCCGACGTTCATGCCTTGCTCGCTCTCGGCAGCTGCGCCGGAGCCACACTGCAAATTGCAAACGTCCAGCGACTGCTCCCACACCAAAGGTGCCAGGCCTCCCAGGTGTTGCTGGCCCTCGCCTCTCCCCGGCAGCCCTTCTACAGCCCCACACACACTGGGGCTCCGGCCTTGCCAGCCAGCTCAGGGGCCGATTTTCGTGCCTCGCTCGCTCTCGGGACCTGCGCTGGAGCCCAGCTCGACATTGCGAACGTCCAGCGACTGCTCCCACACCAAAGGTGCCAGGCCTCCCAGGTGTTGCTGGCCCTCGCCTCTCCCCGGCAGCCCTTCCACAGCCCCACACACACTGGGGCTCCGGCCTTGCCAGCCAGCTCAGGGGGCCGACGTTCGTGCCTTGCTTGCTCTCGGGACCTGCGCCGGAGCCCAGCTCCAAATTGCAAACGTCCAGCGACTGCTCCCACACCAAAGGTGCCAGGCCTCCCAGGTGTTGCCGGCCCTCGCCTTGCCCTGGCAGCCCTTCCACAGCCCCACACACACTGGGGCTCCGGCCTTGCCAGCCAGCTCAGGGGGCCGACGTCGGTGCCTTGCTTGCTCTCGGCAGCTGCGCCCGAGCCACACTGCAAATTGCAAACGTCCAGCGACTGCTCCCACACCAAAGGTGCCAGGCCTCCCAGGTGTTGCTGGCCCTCGCCTCTCCCCGGCAGCCCTTCCACAGCCCCACACACACTGGGGCTCCGGCCTTGCCAGCCAGCTCAGGGGGCCGACGTTCGTGTCTCGCTCGCTCTCGGGACCTGCGCCGGAGCCCAGCTCGACATTGCGAACGTCCAGCGACTGCTCCCACACCAAAGGTGCCAGGCCTCCCAGGTGTTGCTGGCCCTCGCCTCTCCCCGGCAGCCCTTCCACAGCCCCACACACACTGGGGCTCCGGCCTTGCCAGCCAGCTCAGGGGACCGACGTTCGTGCCTTGCTCGCTCTCGGCACCTGCGCCGGAGCCCAGCTCCAAATTGCAAACGTCCAGCGACTGCTCCCACACCAAAGGTGCCAGGCCTCCCAGGTGTTGCTGGCCCTCGTCTTGCCCTGGCACTCCTTCCACAGCCCCACACACTGGGGCTCGGCCTTGCCAGCCAGCTCAGGGGGCCGACGTTCGTGCCTTGCTCGCTCTCGGGACCTGCGCCGCAGCCCAGCTCCAAATTGTGAACGTCCAGCGACTGCTCCCACACCAAAGGTGCCAGGCCTCCCAGGTGTTGCTGGCCCTCGCCTCTCCCCGGCAGCCCTTCCACAGCCCCACACACACTGGGGCTCCGGCCTTGCCAGCCAGCTCAGGGGTGCCGACGTTCGTGCCTTGCTCGCTCTCGGGACCTGTGCTGGAGCCCAGGTCGACATTGCGAACGTCCAGCGACTGCTCCCACACCAAAGGTGCCAGGCCTCCCAGGTGTTGCCGGCCCTCGCCTTGCCCTGGCAGCCCTTCCACAGCCCCACACACACTGGGGCTCCGGCCTTGCCAGCCAGCTCAGGGGGCCGACGTTCGTGCCTTGCTCGCTCTCGGCAGCTGCGCCGGAGCCCACCTCCAAATTGTGAACGTCCAGCGACTGCTCCCACACCAAAGGTGCCAGGCCTCCCAGGTGTTGCTGGCCCTCGCCTCTCCCCGGCAGCCCTTCCACAGCCCCACACACACTGGGGCTCCGGCCTTGCCAGCCAGATCAGGGGGCCGACGTTCGTGCCTCGCTCGCTCTCGGGACCTTTGCCGGAGCCCACCTCCAAATTGCGAACGTCCAGCGACTGCTGCCACACCAAAGGTGCCAGGCCTCCCAGGTGTTGCTGGCCCTCGCCTCTCCCCGGCAGCCCTTCCACAGCCCCACACACACTGGGGCTCCGGCCTTGCCAGCCAGCTCAGGGGGCCGACGTTCGTGTCTCGCTAGCTTCGGTACATGCGCCGGAGCCCACCTCCAAATTGCAAACGTCCAGCGACTGCTCCCACACCAAAGGTGCCAGGCCTCCCAGGTGTTGCCGGCCCTCGCCTTGCCCTGGCAGCCCTTCCACAGCCCCACACACACTGGGGCTCCGGCCTTGCCAGCCAGCTCAGGGAGCCGACGTTCGTGCCTTGCTCGCTGTCGGCAGCTGCGCCGGAGCCACACTGCAAATAGCAAACGTCCAGCGACTGCTCCCACCCCAAAGGTGCCAGGCCTCCCAGGTGTTGCTGGCCCTCGCCTCTCCCCGGCAGCCCTTCCACAGCCCCACACACACTGGGGCTCCGGCCTTGCCAGCCAGCTCAGGGGGCCGACGTTCGTGTCTCGCTCGCTCTCGGGACCTGCGCTGGAGCCCAGCTCGACATTGCAAACGTCCAGCGACTGCTCCCACACCAAAGGTGCCAGGCCTCCCAGGTGTTTCTGGCCCTCGTCTTGCCCTGGCACTCCTTCCACAGCCCCACACACTGGTGCTCAGGCCTTGCCATCCAGCTCAGGGGGCCGACGTTCGTGCCTTGCTCGCTCTCGGGACCTGCGCCGGAGCCCAGCTCCAAATTGCAAACGTCCAGCGACTGCTCCCACACCAAAGGTGCCAGGCCTCCCAGGTTTTGCTGGCCCTCGCCTTGCCCTGGCAGCGTTCCACAGCTCCACACACACTGGGGCTCCGGCCTTGCCAGCCAGCTCAGGGGTGCCGAAGTTTGTGCCTTGCTCGCTCTCTGGACCTGCGCTGGAGCCCAGCTCGACATTGCGAACGTCCAGCGACTGCTCCCACACCAAAGGTGCCAGGCCTCCCAGGTGTTGCTGGCCCTCGCCTCTCCCCGGCAGCCCTTCCACAGCCCCCCACACACTGGGGCTCTGGCCTTGCCAGCCAGATCAGGGGTGCCGACGTTCGTGTCTCACTCGCTCTCGGGACCTGTGCCAGAGCGCACCTCCAAATTGCAAACGTCCAGCGACTGCTCCCACACCAAAGGTGCCAGGCCTCCCAGGTGTTGCTGGCTCTCGCCTCTCCCCGGCAGCCCTTCCACAGCCCCACACACACTGGGGCTCCGGCCTTGCCAGCCAGCTCAGGGGGCCGACGTTCGTGCCTTGCTCGCTCTCGGCACCTGCGCCGGAGCCCAGCTCCAAATTGCAAACGTCCAGCGACTGCTCCCACCCCAAAGGTGCCAGGCCTCCCAGGTGTTGCTGGCCCTCGCCTCTCCCCGGCAGCCCTTCCACAGCCCCACACACACTGGGACTCCGGCCTTGCCAGCCAGATCAGGGGGCCGACGTTCGTGCCTCGCTCGCTCTCGGGACCTGCGTCGGAGCCCAGCTCCAAATTGCAAACGTCCAGCGACTGCTCCCACACCAAAGGTGCCAGGCCTCCCAGGTGTTGCCGGCCCTCGCCTTGCCCTGGCAGCCCTTCCACAGCCCCACACACACTGGGGCTCCGGCCTTGCCATCCAGCTCAGGGGGCCGACGTCGGTGCCTTGCTCGCTGTCGGCAGCTGCGCCGGAGCCACACTGCAAATAGCAAACGTCCAGCGACTGCTGCCACACCAAAGGTGCCAGGCCTCCCAGGTGTTGCTGGCCCTCGCCTCTCCCCGGCAGCCCTTCCACAGCCCCACACACACTGGGGCTCCGGCCTTGCCAGCCAGCTCAGGGGGCCGACGTTCGTGTCTCGCTAGCTTCGGTACATGCGCCGGAGCCCACCTCCAAATTGCAAACGTCCAGCGACTGCTCCCACACCAAAGGTGCCAGGCCTCCCAGGTGTTGCCGGCCCTCGCCTTGCCCTGGCAGCCCTTCCACAGCCCCACACACACTGGGGCTCCGGCCTTGCCAGCCAGCTCAGGGAGCCGACGTTCGTGCCTTGCTCGCTGTCGGCAGCTGCGCCGGAGCCACACTGCAAATAGCAAACGTCCAGCGACTGCTCCCACCCCAAAGGTGCCAGGCCTCCCAGGTGTTGCTGGCCCTCGCCTCTCCCCGGCAGCCCTTCCACAGCCCCACACACACTGGGGCTCCGGCCTTGCCAGCCAGCTCAGGGGGCCGACGTTCGTGTCTCGCTCGCTCTCGGGACCTGCGCTGGAGCCCAGCTCGACATTGCAAACGTCCAGCGACTGCTCCCACACCAAAGGTGCCAGGCCTCCCAGGTGTTTCTGGCCCTCGTCTTGCCCTGGCACTCCTTCCACAGCCCCACACACTGGTGCTCAGGCCTTGCCATCCAGCTCAGGGGGCCGACGTTCGTGCCTTGCTCGCTCTCGGGACCTGCGCCGGAGCCCAGCTCCAAATTGCAAACGTCCAGCGACTGCTCCCACACCAAAGGTGCCAGGCCTCCCAGGTTTTGCTGGCCCTCGCCTTGCCCTGGCAGCGTTCCACAGCTCCACACACACTGGGGCTCCGGCCTTGCCAGCCAGCTCAGGGGTGCCGAAGTTTGTGCCTTGCTCGCTCTCTGGACCTGCGCTGGAGCCCAGCTCGACATTGCGAACGTCCAGCGACTGCTCCCACACCAAAGGTGCCAGGCCTCCCAGGTGTTGCTGGCCCTCGCCTCTCCCCGGCAGCCCTTCCACAGCCCCCCACACACTGGGGCTCTGGCCTTGCCAGCCAGATCAGGGGTGCCGACGTTCGTGTCTCACTCGCTCTCGGGACCTGTGCCGGAGCGCACCTCCAAATTGCAAACGTCCAGCGACTGCTCCCACACCAAAGGTGCCAGGCCTCCCAGGTGTTGCTGGCTCTCGCCTCTCCCCGGCAGCCCTTCCACAGCCCCACACACACTGGGGCTCCGGCCTTGCCAGCCAGCTCAGGGGGCCGACGTTCGTGCCTTGCTCGCTCTCGGCACCTGCGCCGGAGCCCAGCTCCAAATTGCAAACGTCCAGCGACTGCTCCCACCCCAAAGGTGCCAGGCCTCCCAGGTGTTGCTGGCCCTCGCCTCTCCCCGGCAGCCCTTCCACAGCCCCACACACACTGGGACTCCGGCCTTGCCAGCCAGATCAGGGGGCCGACGTTCGTGCCTCGCTCGCTCTCGGGACCTGCGTCGGAGCCCAGCTCCAAATTGCAAACGTCCAGCGACTGCTCCCACACCAAAGGTGCCAGGCCTCCCAGGTGTTGCCGGCCCTCGCCTTGCCCTGGCAGCCCTTCCACAGCCCCACACACACTGGGGCTCCGGCCTTGCCATCCAGCTCAGGGGGCCGACGTCGGTGCCTTGCTCGCTGTCGGCAGCTGCGCCGGAGCCACACTGCAAATAGCAAACGTCCAGCGACTGCTCCCACCCCAAAGGTGCCAGGCCTCCCAGGTGTTGCTGGCCCTCGCCTCTCCCCGGCAGCCCTTCCACAGCCCCACACACACTGGGGCTCCGGCCTTGCCAGCCAGCTCAGGGGGCCGACGTTCGTGTCTCGCTCGCTCTCGGGACCTGCGCTGGAGCCCAGCTCGACATTGCAAACGTCCAGCGACTGCTCCCACACCAAAGGTGCCAGGCCTCCCAGGTGTTTCTGGCCCTCGTCTTGCCCTGGCACTCCTTCCACAGCCCCACACACTGGTGCTCAGGCCTTGCCATCCAGCTCAGGGGGCCGACGTTCGTGCCTTGCTCGCTCTCGGGACCTGCGCCGGAGCCCAGCTCCAAATTGCAAACGTCCAGCGACTGCTCCCACACCAAAGGTGCCAGGCCTCCCAGGTTTTGCTGGCCCTCGCCTTGCCCTGGCAGCGTTCCACAGCTCCACACACACTGGGGCTCCGGCCTTGCCAGCCAGCTCAGGGGTGCCGAAGTTTGTGCCTTGCTCGCTCTCTGGACCTGCGCTGGAGCCCAGCTCGACATTGCGAACGTCCAGCGACTGCTCCCACACCAAAGGTGCCAGGCCTCCCAGGTGTTGCTGGCCCTCGCCTCTCCCCGGCAGCCCTTCCACAGCCCCCCACACACTGGGGCTCTGGCCTTGCCAGCCAGATCAGGGGTGCCGACGTTCGTGTCTCACTCGCTCTCGGGACCTGTGCCAGAGCGCACCTCCAAATTGCAAACGTCCAGCGACTGCTCCCACACCAAAGGTGCCAGGCCTCCCAGGTGTTGCTGGCTCTCGCCTCTCCCCGGCAGCCCTTCCACAGCCCCACACACACTGGGGCTCCGGCCTTGCCAGCCAGCTCAGGGGGCCGACGTTCGTGCCTTGCTCGCTCTCGGCACCTGCGCCGGAGCCCAGCTCCAAATTGCAAACGTCCAGCGACTGCTCCCACCCCAAAGGTGCCAGGCCTCCCAGGTGTTGCTGGCCCTCGCCTCTCCCCGGCAGCCCTTCCACAGCCCCACACACACTGGGACTCCGGCCTTGCCAGCCAGATCAGGGGGCCGACGTTCGTGCCTCGCTCGCTCTCGGGACCTGCGTCGGAGCCCAGCTCCAAATTGCGAACGTCCAGCGACTGCTCCCACACCAAAGGTGCCAGCCTCCCAGGTGTTGCTGGCCCTCGCCTCTCCCCGGCAGCCCTTCCACAGCCCCACACACACAGGGGCTCAGGCCTTGCTAGCCAGCTCAGGGGGCCGACGTTCGTGTCTCGCTCGCTCTCGGGACCTGCGCTGGAGCCCAGCTCGACATTGCGAACGTCCAGCGACTGCTCCCACACCAAAGGTGCCAGGCCTCCCAGGTGTTGCCGGCCCTCGCCTTGCCCTGGCAGCCCTTCCACAGCCCCACACACACTGGGGCTCCGGCCTTGCCATCCAGCTCAGGGGGCCGACGTCGGTGCCTTGCTCGCTGTCGGCAGCTGCGCCGGAGCCACACTGCAAATAGCAAACGTCCAGCGACTGCTGCCACACCAAAGGTGCCAGGCCTCCCAGGTGTTGCTGGCCCTCGCCTCTCCCCGGCAGCCCTTCCACAGCCCCACACACACTGGGGCTCCGGCCTTGCCAGCCAGCTCAGGGGGCCGACGTTCGTGTCTCGCTAGCTTCGGTACATGCGCCGGAGCCCACCTCCAAATTGCAAACGTCCAGCGACTGCTCCCACACCAAAGGTGCCAGGCCTCCCAGGTGTTGCCGGCCCTCGCCTTGCCCTGGCAGCCCTTCCACAGCCCCACACACACTGGGGCTCCGGCCTTGCCAGCCAGCTCAGGGAGCCGACGTTCGTGCCTTGCTCGCTGTCGGCAGCTGCGCCGGAGCCACACTGCAAATAGCAAACGTCCAGCGACTGCTCCCACCCCAAAGGTGCCAGGCCTCCCAGGTGTTGCTGGCCCTCGCCTCTCCCCGGCAGCCCTTCCACAGCCCCACACACACTGGGGCTCCGGCCTTGCCAGCCAGCTCAGGGGGCCGACGTTCGTGTCTCGCTCGCTCTCGGGACCTGCGCTGGAGCCCAGCTCGACATTGCAAACGTCCAGCGACTGCTCCCACACCAAAGGTGCCAGGCCTCCCAGGTGTTTCTGGCCCTCGTCTTGCCCTGGCACTCCTTCCACAGCCCCACACACTGGTGCTCAGGCCTTGCCATCCAGCTCAGGGGGCCGACGTTCGTGCCTTGCTCGCTCTCGGGACCTGCGCCGGAGCCCAGCTCCAAATTGCAAACGTCCAGCGACTGCTCCCACACCAAAGGTGCCAGGCCTCCCAGGTTTTGCTGGCCCTCGCCTTGCCCTGGCAGCGTTCCACAGCTCCACACACACTGGGGCTCCGGCCTTGCCAGCCAGCTCAGGGGTGCCGAAGTTTGTGCCTTGCTCGCTCTCTGGACCTGCGCTGGAGCCCAGCTCGACATTGCGAACGTCCAGCGACTGCTCCCACACCAAAGGTGCCAGGCCTCCCAGGTGTTGCTGGCCCTCGCCTCTCCCCGGCAGCCCTTCCACAGCCCCCCACACACTGGGGCTCTGGCCTTGCCAGCCAGATCAGGGGTGCCGACGTTCGTGTCTCACTCGCTCTCGGGACCTGTGCCGGAGCGCACCTCCAAATTGCAAACGTCCAGCGACTGCTCCCACACCAAAGGTGCCAGGCCTCCCAGGTGTTGCTGGCTCTCGCCTCTCCCCGGCAGCCCTTCCACAGCCCCACACACACTGGGGCTCCGGCCTTGCCAGCCAGCTCAGGGGGCCGACGTTCGTGCCTTGCTCGCTCTCGGCACCTGCGCCGGAGCCCAGCTCCAAATTGCAAACGTCCAGCGACTGCTCCCACCCCAAAGGTGCCAGGCCTCCCAGGTGTTGCTGGCCCTCGCCTCTCCCCGGCAGCCCTTCCACAGCCCCACACACACTGGGACTCCGGCCTTGCCAGCCAGATCAGGGGGCCGACGTTCGTGCCTCGCTCGCTCTCGGGACCTGCGTCGGAGCCCAGCTCCAAATTGCAAACGTCCAGCGACTGCTCCCACACCAAAGGTGCCAGGCCTCCCAGGTGTTGCCGGCCCTCGCCTTGCCCTGGCAGCCCTTCCACAGCCCCACACACACTGGGGCTCCGGCCTTGCCATCCAGCTCAGGGGGCCGACGTCGGTGCCTTGATCGCTGTCGGCAGCTGCGCCGGAGCCACACTGCAAATAGCAAACGTCCAGCGACTGCTCCCACCCCAAAGGTGCCAGGCCTCCCAGGTGTTGCTGGCCCTCGCCTCTCCCCGGCAGCCCTTCCACAGCCCCACACACACTGGGGCTCCGGCCTTGCCAGCCAGCTCAGGGGGCCGACGTTCGTGTCTCGCTCGCTCTCGGGACCTGCGCTGGAGCCCAGCTCGACATTGCAAACGTCCAGCGACTGCTCCCACACCAAAGGTGCCAGGCCTCCCAGGTGTTTCTGGCCCTCGTCTTGCCCTGGCACTCCTTCCACAGCCCCACACACTGGTGCTCAGGCCTTGCCATCCAGCTCAGGGGGCCGACGTTCGTGCCTTGCTCGCTCTCGGGACCTGCGCCGGAGCCCAGCTCCAAATTGCAAACGTCCAGCGACTGCTCCCACACCAAAGGTGCCAGGCCTCCCAGGTTTTGCTGGCCCTCGCCTTGCCCTGGCAGCGTTCCACAGCTCCACACACACTGGGGCTCCGGCCTTGCCAGCCAGCTCAGGGGTGCCGAAGTTTGTGCCTTGCTCGCTCTCTGGACCTGCGCTGGAGCCCAGCTCGACATTGCGAACGTCCAGCGACTGCTCCCACACCAAAGGTGCCAGGCCTCCCAGGTGTTGCTGGCCCTCGCCTCTCCCCGGCAGCCCTTCCACAGCCCCCCACACACTGGGGCTCTGGCCTTGCCAGCCAGATCAGGGGTGCCGACGTTCGTGTCTCACTCGCTCTCGGGACCTGTGCCAGAGCGCACCTCCAAATTGCAAACGTCCAGCGACTGCTCCCACACCAAAGGTGCCAGGCCTCCCAGGTGTTGCTGGCTCTCGCCTCTCCCCGGCAGCCCTTCCACAGCCCCACACACACTGGGGCTCCGGCCTTGCCAGCCAGCTCAGGGGGCCGACGTTCGTGCCTTGCTCGCTCTCGGCACCTGCGCCGGAGCCCAGCTCCAAATTGCAAACGTCCAGCGACTGCTCCCACCCCAAAGGTGCCAGGCCTCCCAGGTGTTGCTGGCCCTCGCCTCTCCCCGGCAGCCCTTCCACAGCCCCACACACACTGGGACTCCGGCCTTGCCAGCCAGATCAGGGGGCCGACGTTCGTGCCTCGCTCGCTCTCGGGACCTGCGTCGGAGCCCAGCTCCAAATTGCGAACGTCCAGCGACTGCTCCCACACCAAAGGTGCCAGCCTCCCAGGTGTTGCTGGCCCTCGCCTCTCCCCGGCAGCCCTTCCACAGCCCCACACACACAGGGGCTCAGGCCTTGCTAGCCAGCTCAGGGGGCCGACGTTCGTGTCTCGCTCGCTCTCGGGACCTGCGCTGGAGCCCAGCTCGACATTGCGAACGTCCAGCGACTGCTCCCACACCAAAGGTGCCAGGCCTCCCAGGTTTTGCTGGCCCTCGCCTCTCCCTGGCAGCCCTTCCACAGCCCCACACACACTGGGGCTCCGGCCTTGCCAGCCAGCTCAGGGGGCCGACGTTCGTGTCTCGCTCACTCTCGGGACCTGCGCCGGAGCCCCACTCCAAATTGCAAACGTCCAGCGACTGCTCCCACACGAAAGGTGCCAGGCCTCCCAGGTGTTGCTGGCTCTCGCCTCTCCCCGGCAGCCCTTCCACAGCCCCACACACACTGGGGCTCCGGCCTTGCCAGCCAGCTCAGGGGGCCGACGTTCGTGCCTTGCTCGCTCTCGGCACCTGCGCCGCAGCCCAGCTCCAAATTGCAAACGTCCAGCGACTGCTCCCACCCCAAAGGTGCCAGGCCTCCCAGGTGTTGCTGGCCCTCGCCTTGCCCTGGCACTCCTTCCACAGCCCCACACACACTGGGGCTCCAGCCTTGCCAGCCAGCTCAGGGGGCCGACGTTCGTGCCTTGCTTGCTCTCGGGACCTGCGCCGCAGCCCAGCTCCAAATTGCAAACTTCCAGCGACTGCTCCCACCCCAAAGGTGCCAGGCCTCCCAGGTGTTGCTGGCCCTCGCCTCTCCCCGGCAGCCCTTCCACAGCCCCACACACACTGGGACTCCGGCCTTGCCAGCCAGCTCAGGGGGCCGACGTTCGTGCCTTGCTTGCTCTCGGGACCTGCGCCGGAGCCCAGCTCCAAATTGCAAACGTCCAGCGACTGCTCCCACACCAAAGGTGCCAGGCCTCCCAGGTGTTGCCGGCCCTCGCCTCTCCCTGGCAGCCCTTCCACAGCCCCACACACACTGGGTCTCCGGCCTTGCCAGCCAGCTCAGGGGGCCGACGTCGGTGCCTTGCTTGCTCTCGGCAGCTGCGCCCGAGCCACACTGCAAATTGCAAACGTCCAGCGACTGCTCCCACACCAAAGGTGCCAGGCCTCCCAGGTGTTGCTGGCCCTCGCCTCTCCCCGGCAGCCCTTCCACAGCCCCACACACACTGGGGCTCCGGCCTTGCCAGCCAGCTCAGGGGGCCGACGTTCGTGTCTCGCTCGCTCTCGGGACCTGCGCCGGAGCCCAGCTCGACATTGCGAACGTCCAGCGACTGCTCCCACACCAAAGGTGCCAGGCCTCCCAGGTGTTGCTGGCCCTCGCCTCTCCCCGGCAGCCCTTCCACAGCCCCACACACACTGGGGCTCCGGCCTTGCCAGCCAGCTCAGGGGACCGACGTTCGTGCCTTGCTCGCTCTCGGCACCTGCGCCGGAGCCCAGCTCCAAATTGCAAACGTCCAGCGACTGCTCCCACACCAAAGGTGCCAGGCCTCCCAGGTGTTGCTGGCCCTCACCTTGCCCTGGCACTTCTTCCACAGCCCCACACACTGGGGCTCGGCCTTGCCAGCCAGCTCAGGGGGCCGACGTTCGTGCCTTGCTCGCTCTCGGGACCTGCGCCGCAGCCCAGCTCCAAATTGCAAACGTCCAGCGACTGCTCCCACACCAAAGGTGCCAGGCCTCCCAGGTGTTGCTGGCCCTCGCCTCTCCCCGGCAGCCCTTCCACAGCCCCACACACACTGGGGCTCCGGCCTTGCCAGCCAGCTCAGGGGTGCCGACGTTCGTGCCTTGCTCGCTCTCGGGACCTGTGCTGGAGCCCAGGTCGACATTGCGAACGTCCAGTGACTGCTCCCACACCAAAGGTGCCAGGCCTCCCAGGTGTTGCCGGCCCTCGCCTTGCCCTGGCAGCCCTTCCACAGCCCCACACACACTGAGGCTCCGGCCTTGCCAGCCAGCTCAGGGGGCCGACGTTCGTGCCTTGCTCGCTCTCGGCAGCTGCGCCGGAGCCCACCTCCAAATTGTGAACGTCCAGCGACTGCTCCCACACCAAAGGTGCCAGGCCTCCCAGGTGTTGCTGGCCCTCGCCTCTCCCCGGCAGCCCTTCCACAGCCCCACACACATTGGGGCTCAGGCCTTGCCAGCCAGATCAGGGGGCCGACGTTCGTGCCTCGCTCGCTCTCGGGACCTTTGCCGGAGCCCACCTCCAAATTGCGAACGTCCAGCGACTGCTCCCACACCAAAGGTGCCAGGCCTCCCAGGTTTTGCTGGCCCTCGCCTCTCCCCGGCAGCCCTTCCACAGCCCCACACACACTGGGGCTCCGGACTTGCCAGCCAGCTCAGGGGGCCGACGTTCGTGTCTCGCTAGCTTCGGTACATGCGCCGGAGCCCACCTCCAAATTGCGAACGTCCAGCGACTGCTCCCACACCAAAGGTGCCAGCCTCCCAGGTGTTGCTGGCCCTCGCCTCTCCCCGGCAGCCCTTCCACAGCCCCACACACACTGGGGCTCAGGCCTTGCTAGCCAGCTCAGGGGGCCGACGTTCGTGTCTCGCTCGCTCTCGGGACCTGCGCTGGAGCCCAGCTCGACATTGCGAACGTCCAGCGACTGCTCCCACACCAAAGGTGCCAGGCCTCCCAGGTGTTGCTGGCCCTCGCCTCTCCCCGGCAGCCCTTCCACAGCCCCACACACACTGGGGCTCCGGCCTTGCCAGCCAGCTCAGGGGGCCGACGTTCGTGTCTCGCTAGCTTCGGTATATGCGCCGCAGCCCACCTCCAAATTGCAAACGTCCAGCGACTGCTCCCACACCAAAGGTGCCAGGCCTCCCAGGTGTTGCTGGCCCTCACCTCTCCCCGGCAGCCCTTCCACAGCCCCACACACACTGGGGCTCCGGCCTTGCCAGCCAGCTCAGGGGTGCCGACGTTCGTGCCTTGCTCGCTCTCGGGACCTGCGCTGGAGCCCAGCTCGACATTGCGAACGTCCAGCGACTGCTCCCACACCAAAGGTGCCAGGCCTCCCAGGTGTTGCTGGCCCTCGCCTCTCCCCGGCAGCCCTTCCACAGCCCCACACACACTGGGGCTCCGGCCTTGCCAGCCAGCTCAGGGGGCCGACGTTCGTGCCTTGCTCGCTCTCGGCACCTGCGCCGCAGCCCACCTCCAAATTGTGAACGTCCAGCGACTGCTCCCACACCAAAGGTGCCAGGCCTCCCAGGTGTTGCTGGCCCTCGCCTCTCCCCGGCAGCCCTTCTACAGCCCCCCACACACTGGGGCTCAGGCCTTGCCAGCCAGATCAGGGGTGCCGACGTTCGTGTCTCACTCGCTCTCGGGACCTGTGCCGGAGCCCACCTCCAAATTGCAAACGTCCAGCGACTGCTCCCACACCAAAGGTGCCAGGCCTCCCAGGTGTTGCTGGCCCTCGCCTCTCCCCGGCAGCCCTTCCACAGCCCCACACACACTGGCGCTCCGGCCTTGCCAGCCAGCTCAGGGGGCCGACGTTCGTGCCTCGCTCGCTCTCGGCACCTGCGCCGCAGCCCAGCTCCAAATTGTGAACGTCCAGCGACTGCTCCCACCCCAAAGGTGCCAGGCCTCCCAGGTGTTGCTGGCCCTCACCTCTCCCCGGCAGCCCTTCCACAGCCCCACACACACTGGGGCTCCGGCCTTGCCAGCCAGCTCAGGGGTGCCGAAGTTCGTGCCTTGCTCGCTCTCGGGACCTGCGCTGGAGCCCAGCTCGACATTGCGAACGTCCAGCGACTGCTCCCACACCAAAGGTGCCAGGCCTCCCAGGTGTTGCTGGCCCTCGCCTCTCCCCGGCAGCCCTTCCACAGCCCCACACACACTGGGGCTCCGGCCTTGCCAGCCAGCTCAGGGGGCCGACGTTCGTGCCTTGCTCGCTCTCGGCACCTGCGCCGCAGCCCACCTCCAAATTGTGAACGTCCAGCGACTGCTCCCACACCAAAGGTGCCAGGCCTCCCAGGTGTTGCTGGCCCTCGCCTCTCCCCGGCAGCCCTTCCACAGCCCCCCACACACTGGGGCTCAGGCCTTGCCAGCCAGATCAGGGGTGCCGACGTTCGTGCCTCACTCGCTCTCGGGACCTGTGCCGGAGCCCACCTCCAAATTGCAAACGTCCAGCGACTGCTCCCACACCAAAGGTGCCAGGCCTCCCAGGTGTTGCTGGCCCTCGCCTCTCCCCGGCAGCCCTTCCACAGCCCCACACACACTGGCGCTCCGGCCTTGCCAGCCAGCTCAGGGGGCCGACGTTCGTGCCTCGCTCGCTCTCGGGACCTGCGTCGGAGCCCAGCTCCAAATTGCGAACGTCCAGCGACTGCTCCCACACCAAAGGTGCCAGCCTCCCAGGTGTTGCTGGCCCTCGCCTCTCCCCGGCAGCCCTTCCACAGCCCCACACACACTGGGGCTCAGGCCTTGCTAGCCAGCTCAGGGGGCCGACGTTCGTGTCTCGCTCGCTCTCGGGACCTGCGCTGGAGCCCAGCTCGACATTGCGAACGTCCAGCGACTGCTCCCACACCAAAGGTGCCAGGCCTCCCAGGTGTTGCTGGCCCTCGCCTCTCCCCGGCAGCCCTTCCACAGCCCCACACACACTGGGGCTCCGGCCTTGCCAGCCAGCTCAGGGGGCCGACGTTCGTGTCTCGCTAGCTTCGGTACATGCGCCGGAGCCCACCTCCAAATTGCAAACGTCCAGCGACTGCTCCCACACCAAAGGTGCCAGGCCTCCCAGGTGTTGCCGGCCCTCGCCTTGGCCTGGCAGCCCTTCCACAGCCCCACACACACTGGGGCTCCGGCCTTGCCAGCCAGCTCAGGGGGCCGACGTCGGTGCCTTGCTCGCTGTCGGCAGCTGCGCCGGAGCCACACTGCAAATAGCAAACGTCCAGCGACTGCTCCCACCCCAAAGGTGCCAGGCCTCCCAGGTGTTGCTGGCCCTCGCCTCTCCCCGGCAGCCCTTTCACAGCCCCACACACACTGGGGCTCCGGCCTTGCCAGCCAGCTCAGGGGGCCGACGTTCGTGTCTCGCTCGCTCTCGGGACCTGCGCTGGAGCCCAGCTCGACATTGCAAACGTCCAGCGACTGCTCCCACACCAAAGGTGCCAGGCCTCCCAGGTGTTTCTGGCCCTCGTCTTGCCCTGGCACTCCTTCCACAGCCCCACACACTGGGGCTCAGGCCTTGCCATCCAGCTCAGGGGGCCGACGTTCGTGCCTTGCTCGCTCTCGGGACCTGCGCCGGAGCCCAGCTCGACATTGCGAACGTCCAGCGACTGCTCCCACACCAAAGGTGCCAGGCCTCCCAGGTGTTGCTGGCCCTCGCCTCTCCCCGCCAGCCCTTCCACAGCCCCCCACACACTGGGGCTCAGGCCTTGCCAGCCAGATCAGGGGTGCCGACGTTCGTGTCTCACTCGCTCTCGGGACCTGTGCCGGAGCCCACCTCCAAATTGCAAACGTCCAGCGACTGCTCCCACACCAAAGGTGCCAGGCCTCCCAGGTGTTGCTGGCCCTCGCCTCTCCCCGGCAGCCCTTCCACAGCCCCACACACACTGGCGCTCCGGCCTTGCCAGCCAGCTCAGGGGGCCGACGTTCGTGCCTCGCTCGCTCTCGGGACCTGCGTCGGAGCCCAGCTCCAAATTGCGAACGTCCAGCGACTGCTCCCACACCAAAGGTGCCAGCCTCCCAGGTGTTGCTGGCCCTCGCCTCTCCCCGGCAGCCCTTCCACAGCCCCACACACACTGGGGCTCAGGCCTTGCTAGCCAGCTCAGGGGGCCGACGTTCGTGTCTCGCTCGCTCTCGGGACCTGCGCTGGAGCCCAGCTCGACATTGCGAACGTCCAGCGACTGCTCCCACACCAAAGGTGCCAGGCCTCCCAGGTGTTGCTGGCCCTCGCCTCTCCCCGGCAGCCCTTCCACAGCCCCACACACACTGGGGCTCCGGCCTTGCCAGCCAGCTCAGGGGGCCGACGTTCGTGTCTCGCTAGCTTCGGTACATGCGCCGGAGCCCACCTCCAAATTGCAAACGTCCAGCGACTGCTCCCACACCAAAGGTGCCAGGCCTCCCAGGTGTTGCTGGCCCTCACCTCTCCCCGGCAGCCCTTCCACAGCCCCACACACACTGGGGCTCCGGCCTTGCCAGCCAGCTCAGGGGTGCCGACGTTCGTGCCTTGCTCGCTCTCGGGACCTGCGCTGGAGCCCAGCTCGACATTGCGAACGTCCAGCGACTGCTCCCACACCAAAGGTGCCAGGCCTCCCAGGTGTTGCTGGCCCTCGCCTCTCCCCGGCAGCCCTTCCACAGCCCCACACACACTGGGGCTCCGGCCTTGCCAGCCAGCTCAGGGGGCCGACGTTCGTGCCTTGCTCGCTCTCGGCACCTGCGCCGCAGCCCACCTCCAAATTGTGAACGTC
Source organism: Spheniscus humboldti (assembly GCA_027474245.1). NCBI lineage: Eukaryota > Metazoa > Chordata > Aves > Sphenisciformes > Spheniscidae > Spheniscus > Spheniscus humboldti. Next base: position 132,774,538 of record CM049889.1, read on the forward strand.
CAGCGACTGCTCCCACACCAAAGGTGCCAGGCCTCCCAGGTGTTGCTGGCCCTCGCCTCTCCCCGGCAGCCCTTCTACAGCCCCCCACACACTGGGGCTCAGGCCTTGCCAGCCAGATCAGGGGTGCCGACGTTCGTGTCTCACTCGCTCTCGGGACCTGTGCCGGAGCCCACCTCCAAATTGCAAACGTCCAGCGACTGCTCCCACACCAAAGGTGCCAGGCCTCCCAGGTGTTGCTGGCCCTCGCCTCTCCCCGGCAGCCCTTCCACAGCCCCACACACACTGGCGCTCCGGCCTTGCCAGCCAGCTCAGGGGGCCGACGTTCGTGCCTCGCTCGCTCTCGGCACCTGCGCCGCAGCCCAGCTCCAAATTGTGAACGTCCAGCGACTGCTCCCACCCCAAAGGTGCCAGGCCTCCCAGGTGTTGCTGGCCCTCACCTCTCCCCGGCAGCCCTTCCACAGCCCCACACACACTGGGGCTCCGGCCTTGCCAGCCAGCTCAGGGGTGCCGAAGTTCGTGCCTTGCTCGCTCTCGGGACCTGCGCTGGAGCCCAGCTCGACATTGCGAACGTCCAGCGACTGCTCCCACACCAAAGGTGCCAGGCCTCCCAGGTGTTGCTGGCCCTCGCCTCTCCCCGGCAGCCCTTCCACAGCCCCACACACACTGGGGCTCCGGCCTTGCCAGCCAGCTCAGGGGACCGACGTTCGTGCCTTGCTCGCTCTCGGCACCTGCGCCGCAGCCCACCTCCAAATTGTGAACGTCCAGCGACTGCTCCCACACCAAAGGTGCCAGGCCTCCCAGGTGTTGCTGGCCCTCGCCTCTCCCCGGCAGCCCTTCCACAGCCCCCCACACACTGGGGCTCAGGCCTTGCCAGCCAGATCAGGGGTGCCGACGTTCGTGCCTCACTCGCTCTCGGGACCTGTGCCGGAGCCCACCTCCAAATTGCAAACGTCCAGCGACTGCTCCCACACCAAAGGTGCCAGGCCTCCCAGGTGTTGCTGGCCCTCGCCTCTCCCCGGCAGCCCTTCCACAGCCCCACACACACTGGCGCTCCGGCCTTGCCAGCCAGCTCAGGGGGCCGACGTTCGTGCCTCGCTCGCTCTCGGGACCTGCGTCGGAGCCCAGCTCCAAATTGCGAACGTCCAGCGACTGCTCCCACACCAAAGGTGCCAGCCTCCCAGGTGTTGCTGGCCCTCGCCTCTCCCCGGCAGCCCTTCCACAGCCCCACACACACTGGGGCTCAGGCCTTGCTAGCCAGCTCAGGGGGCCGACGTTCGTGTCTCGCTCGCTCTCGGGACCTGCGCTGGAGCCCAGCTCGACATTGCGAACGTCCAGCGACTGCTCCCACACCAAAGGTGCCAGGCCTCCCAGGTGTTGCTGGCCCTCGCCTCTCCCCGGCAGCCCTTCCACAGCCCCACACACACTGGGGCTCCGGCCTTGCCAGCCAGCTCAGGGGGCCGACGTTCGTGTCTCGCTAGCTTCGGTACATGCGCCGGAGCCCACCTCCAAATTGCAAACGTCCAGCGACTGCTCCCACACCAAAGGTGCCAGGCCTCCCAGGTGTTGCCGGCCCTCGCCTTGCCCTGGCAGCCCTTCCACAGCCCCACACACACTGGGGCTCCGGCCTTGCCAGCCAGCTCAGGGGGCCGACGTCGGTGCCTTGCTCGCTGTCGGCAGCTGCGCCGGAGCCACACTGCAAATAGCAAACGTCCAGCGACTGCTCCCACCCCAAAGGTGCCAGGCCTCCCAGGTGTTGCTGGCCCTCGCCTCTCCCCGGCAGCCCTTTCACAGCCCCACACACACTGGGGCTCCGGCCTTGCCAGCCAGCTCAGGGGGCCGACGTTCGTGTCTCGCTCGCTCTCGGGACCTGCGCTGGAGCCCAGCTCGACATTGCAAACGTCCAGCGACTGCTCCCACACCAAAGGTGCCAGACCTCCCAGGTGTTTCTGGCCCTCGTCTTGCCCTGGCACTCCTTCCACAGCCCCACACACTGGGGCTCAGGCCTTGCCATCCAGCTCAGGGGGCCGACGTTCGTGCCTTGCTCGCTCTCGGGACCTGCGCCGGAGCCCAGCTCGACATTGCGAACGTCCAGCGACTGCTCCCACACCAAAGGTGCCAGGCCTCCCAGGTGTTGCTGGCCCTCGCCTCTCCCCGGCAGCCCTTCCACAGCCCCACACACACTGGGGCTCCGGCCTTGCCAGCCAGCTCAGGGGTGCCGACGTTCGTGCCTTGCTCGCTCTCGGGACCTGCGCTGGAGCCCAGCTCGACATTGCGAACGTCCAGCGACTGCTCCCACACCAAAGGTGCCAGGCCTCCCAGGTGTTGCTGGCCCTCGCCTCTCCCCGGCAGCCCTTCCACAGCCCCACACACACTGGGGCTCCGGCCTTGCCAGCCAGCTCAGGGGGCCGACGTTCGTGTCTCACTCACTCTCGGGATCTGTGCCGGAGGCCAGCTCCAAATTGCAAACGTCCAGCGACTGCTCCCACACCAAAGGTGCCAGGCCTCCCAGGTGTTGCTGGCTCTCGCCTCTCCCCGGCAGCCCTTCCACAGCCCCACACACACTGGGGCTCAGGCCTTGCCAGCCAGCTCAGGGGGCCGACGTTCGTGCCTTGCTCGCTCTCGGGACCTGCGCCGGAGCCCAGCTCCAAATTGCAAACGTCCAGCGACTGCTCCCACCCCAAAGGTGCCAGGTCTCCCAGGTGTTGCTGGCCCTCGCCTCTCCCCGGCAGCCCTTCCACAGCCCCACACACACTGGGGCTCCGGCCTTGCCAGCCAGCTCAGGGGGCCGACGTTCGTGCCTCGCTCGCTCTCGGGACCTGCGCTGGAGCCCAGCTCGACATTGCGAACGTCCAGCGACTGCTCCCACACCAAAGGTGCCAGGCCTCCCAGGTTTTGCTGGCCCTCGCCTTGCCCTGGCAGCCCTTCCACAGCTCCACACACACTGGGGCTCCGGCCTTGCCAGCCAGCTCAGGGGGCCGACGTTCGTGCCTTGCTCACTCACGGCAGCTGCGCTAGAGCCCCACTCCAAATTGCAAACGTCCAGCGACTGCTCCCACACGAAAGGTGCCAGGCCTCCCAGGTGTTGCTGGCTCTCGCCTCTCCCCGGCAGCCCTTCCACAGCCCCACACACACTGGGGCTCCGGCCTTGCCAGCCAGCTCAGGGGGCCGACGTTCGTGCCTTGCTTGCTCTCGGGACCTGCGCCGGAGCCCACCTCCAAATTGCAAACGTCCAGCGACTGCTCCCACCCCAAAGGTGCCAGGCCTCCCAGGTGTTGCTGGCCCTCGCCTCTCCCCGGCAGCCCTTCCACAGCCCCACACACACTGGGACTCCGGCCTTGCCAGCCAGCTCAGGGGGCCGACGTTCGTGCCTTGCTCGCTCTCGGGACCTGCGCCGCAGCCCAGCTCCGAATTGCAAACGTCCAGCGACTGCTCCCACACCAAAGGTGCCAGGCCTCCCAGGTGTTGCTGGCCCTCGCCTCTCCCCAGCAGCCCTTCCACAGCCCCACACACACTGGGGCTCCGGCCTTGCCAGCCAGCTCAGGGGGCCGACGTTCGTGCCTCGCTCGCTCTCGGCACCTGTGCCGGAGCCCACATCCAAATTGCGAACGTCCAGCGACTGCTCCCACACCAAATGTGCCAGGCCTCCCAGGTGTTGCTGGCCCTCGCCTCTCCCCGGCAGCCCTTCCACAGCCCCACACACACTGGGGCTCCGGCCTTGCCAGCCAGCTCAGGGGGCCGACGTTCGTGCCTTGCTCGCTCTCGGCACCTGCGCCGGAGCCCACCTCCAAATTGTGAATGTCCAGCGACTGCTCCCACACCAAAGGTGCCAGGCCTCCCAGGTGTTGCTGGCCCTCGCCTCTCCCCAGCAGCCCTTCCACAGCCCCACACACACTGGGGCTCCGGCCTTGCCAGCCAGCTCAGGGGGCCGACGTTCGTGCCTTGCTCGCTCTCGGCACCTGCGCCGCAGCCCAGCTCCAAATTGCAAACGTCCAGCGACTGCTCCCACACCAAAGGTGCCAGGCCTCCCAGGTGTTGCTGGCCCTCGTCTTGCCCTGGCACTCCTTCCACAGCCCCACACACACTGGGGCTCCGGCCTTGCCAGCCAGCTCAGGGGTGCCGACGTTCGTGTCTCGCTCGCTCTCGGGACCTGCGCCGGAGCCCAGCTCGACATTGCGAACGTCCAGCGACTGCTCCCACACCAAAGGTGCCAGGCCTCCCAGGTGTTGCTGGCCCTCGCCTTGCCCTGGCAGCCCTTCCACAGCCCCACACACACTGGGGCTCCGGCCTTGCCAGCCAGCTCAGGGGGCCGACGTTCGTGCCTTGCTCGCTCTCGGCACCTGCGCCGCAGCCCAGCTCCGAATTGCAAACGTCCAGCGACTGCTCCCACACCAAAGGTGCCAGGCCTCCCAGGTGTTGCTGGCCCTCGCCTCTCCCCGGCAGCCCTTCCACAGCCCCACACACACTGGGGCTCCGGCCTTGCCAGCCAGCTCAGGGGTGCCGACGTTCGTGCCTTGCTCGCTCTCGGGACCTGCGCTGGAGCCCAGCTCCAAATTGCAAACGTCCAGCGACTGCTCCCACACCAAAGGTGCCAGGCCTCCCAGGTGTTGCTGGCCCTCACCTTGCCCTGGCTGCTCTTCCACAGCCCCACACACACTGGGGCTCCGGCCTTGCCAGCCAGCTCAGGGGACCGACGTTCGTGCCTTGCTCGCTCTCGGGACCTGCGCCGGAGCCCACCTCCAAATTGTGAACGTCCAGCGACTGCTCCCACACCAAAGGTGCCAGGCCTCCCAGGTGTTGCTGGCCCTCGCCTCTCCCCGGCAGCCCTTCCACAGCCCCAAACACACTGGGGCTCCGGCCTTGCCAGCCAGCTCAGGGGGCCGACGTTCGTGCCTCGCTCGCTCTCGGCACCTGTGCCGGAGCCCAGCTCCAAATTGTGAACGTCCAGCGACTGCTCCCACACCAAATGTGCCAGGCCTCCCAGGTGTTGCTGGCCCTCGCCTCTCCCCGGCAGCCCTTCCACAGCCCCACACACACTGGGGCTCCGGCCTTGCCAGCCAGCTCAGGGGGCCGACGTTCGTGCCTTGCTCGCTCTCGGCACCTGCGCCGGAGCCCACCTCCAAATTGTGAATGTCCAGCGACTGCTCCCACACCAAAGGTGCCAGGCCTCCCAGGTGTTGCTGGCCCTCGCCTCTCCCCAGCAGCCCTTCCACAGCCCCACACACACTGGGGCTCCGGCCTTGCCAGCCAGCTCAGGGGGCCGACGTTCGTGCCTTGCTCGCTCTCGGCACCTGCGCCGCAGCCCAGCTCCAAATTGTGAACGTCCAGCGACTGCTCCCACACCAAAGGTGCCAGGCCTCCCAGGTGTTGCTGGCCCTCGTCTTGCCCTGGCACTCCTTCCACAGCCCCACACACACTGGGGCTCCGGCCTTGCCAGCCAGCTCAGGGGGCCGACGTTCGTGCCTTGCTCGTTCTCGGGACCTGCGCCGGAGCCCAGCTCCAAATTGCAAACGTCCAGCGACTGCTCCCACACCAAAGGTGCCAGGCCTCCCAGGTGTTGCTGGCCCTCGCCTTCCCCCGGCAGCCCTTCCACAGCCCCACACACCCTGGGGCTCCGGCCTTGCCAGCCAGCTCAGGGGGCCGACGTTCGTGCCTTGCTTGCTCTCGGGACCTGCGCCTGAGCCACACTGCAAATTGCAAACGTCCAGCGACTGCTCCCACCCCAAAGGTGCCAGGCCTCCCAGGTGTTGCTGGCCCTCGCCTCTCCCCGGCAGCCCTTCCACAGCCCCACACACACTGGGGCTCCGGCCTTGCCAGCCAGCTCAGGGGTGCCGACGTTCGTGTCTCGCTCGCTCTCGGGACCTGCGCTGGAGCCCAGCTCGACATTGCGAACGTCCAGCGACTGCTCCCACACCAAAGGTGCCAGGCCTCCCAGGTGTTGCTGGCCCTCACCTTGCCCTGGCAGCCCTTCCACAGGTCCACACACACTGGGGCTCCGGCCTTGCCAGCCAGCTCAGGGGGCCGACGTTCGTGCCTTGCTCACTCTCGGCAGCTGCGCTGGAGCCCAGCTCCAAATTGCAAACGTCCAGCGACTGCTCCCACACCAAAGGTGCCAGGCCTCCCAGGTGTTGCTGGCCCTCGCCTCTCCCCGGCAGCCCTTCCACAGCCCCACACACACTGGGGCTCCGGCCTTGCCAGCCAGCTCAGGGGGCCGACGTTCGTGCCTTGCTCGCTCTCGGGAACTGCGCCGCAGCCCAGCTCCAAATTGCGAACGTCCAGCGACTGCTCCCACACCAAAGGTGCCAGGCCTCCCAGGTGTTGCTGGCCCTCGCCTCTCCCCGGCAGCCCTTCCACAGCCCCACACACACTGGGGCTCCGGCCTTGCCAGCCAGCTCAGGGGGCCGACGTTCGTGCCTTGCTCGCTCTCGGGACCTGCGCCGGAGCCCAGCTCCAAATTGCAAAAGTCCAGCGACTGCTCCCACCCCAAAGGTGCCAGGCCTCCCAGGTGTTGCCGGCCCTCGTCTTGCCCTGGCACTCCTTCCACAGCCCCACACACACTGGGGCTCCGGCCTTGCCAGCCAGCTCAGGGGGCCGACGTTCGTGCCTTGCTTGCTCTCGGGACCTGTGCCGGAGCCCAGCTCCAAATTGCAAACGTCCAGCGACTGCTCCCACACCAAAGGTGCCAGGCCTCCCAGGTGTTGCTGGCCCTCCCTTCTCCCTGGCACTCCTTCCACAGCCCCACACACACTGGGGCTCCGGCCTTGCCATCCAGCTCAGGGGGCCGACGTTCGTGCCTTGCTTGCTCTCGGGACCTGCGCCTGAGCCACACTGCAAATTGCAAACGTCCAGCGACTGCTCCCACCCCAAAGGTGCCAGGCCTCCCAGGTGTTGCTGGCCCTCGCCTCTCCCCGGCAGCCCTTCCACAGCCCCACACACACTGGGGCTCTGAGCTTGCCAGCCAGCTCAGGGGTGCCGACGTTCGTGTCTCGCTCGCTCTCAGGACCTGCGCCGGAGCCCAGCTCGACATTGCAAACGTCCAGCGACTGCTCCCACACCAAAGGTGCCAGGCCTCCCAGGTGTTGCTGGCCCTCACCTTGCCCTGGCAGCTCTTCCACAGCCCCACACACACTGGGGCTCCGGCCTTGCAAGGCAGCTCAGGGGGCCGACGTTCATGCCTCGCTCGCTCTCGGGACCTGCGCCGGAGCCCACCTCCAAATTGCAAACGTCCAGCGACTGCTCCCACACCAAAGGTGCCAGGCCTCCCAGGTGTTGCTGGCCCTCGCCTCTCCCCGGCAGCCCTTCCACAGCCCCACACACACTGGGGCTCCGGCCTTGCCAGCCAGATCAGGGGGCCGACGTTCGTGCCTTGCTCGCTCTCGGGACCTGTGCCGGAGCCCACCTCCAAATTGCGAACGTCCAGCGACTGCTCCCACACCAAAGGTGCCAGGCCTCCCAGGTGTTGCTGGCCCTCGCCTCTCTCCAGCACTACTTCCACAGCCCCACACACACTGGGGCTCCGGCCTTGCCAGCCAGCTCAGGGGTGCCGACGTTCGTGCCTTGCTCGCTCTCAGGACCTGCGCCGGAGCCCACCTCCAAATTGCAAAGTTCCAGCGACTGCTCCCACACCAAAGGTGCCAGGCCTCCCATGTGTTGCTGGGCCTCGCCTCTCCCCGGCAGCCTGTCCACAGCCCCACACACACTGGGGCTCCGGCCTTGCCAGCCAGCTCAGGGGTGCCGACGTTCGTGTCTCGCTCGCTCTCGGGACCTGCGCTGGAGCCCAGCTCGACATTGCGAACGTCCAGCGACTGCTCCCACACCAAAGGTGCCAGGCCTCCCAGGTGTTGCTGGCCCTCACCTTGCCCTGGCAGCCCTTCCACAGCTCCACACACACTGGGGCTCCGGCCTTGCCAGCCAGCTCAGGGGGCCGACGTTCGTGCCTCGCTCGCTCTCGGGACCTGCGCCGCAGCCCAGCTCCAAATTGCAAACGTCCAGCGACTGCTCCCACACCAAAGGTGCCAGGCCTCCCAGGTGTTGCTGGCCCTCGCCTCTCCCCGGCAGCCCTTCCACAGCCCCACACACACTGGGGCTCCGGCCTTGCCAGCCAGCTCAGGGGGCCGACGTTCGTGCCTTGCTCGCTCTCAGGACCTGCGCCGCAGCCCAGCTCCAAATTGCGAACGTCCAGCGACTGCTCCCACACCAAAGGTGCCAGGCCTCCCAGGTGTTGCTGGCCCTCGCCTCTCCCCGGCAGCCCTTCCACAGCCCCACACACACTGGGGCTCCGGCCTTGCCAGCCAGCTCAGGGGGCCGACGTTCGTGTCTCGCTCGCTCTCGGGACCTGCGCCGGAGCCCCACTCCAAATTGCAAACGTCCAGCGACTGCTGCCACACCAAAGGTGCCAGGCCTCCCAGGTGTTGCTGGCTCTCGCCTCTCCCCGGCAGCCCTTCCACAGCCCCACACACACTGGGGCTCCGGCCTTGCCAGCCAGCTCAGGGGGCCAACGTTCGTGCCTTGCTCGCTCTCGGGACCTGCGCCGGAGCCCAGCTCCAAATTGCAAAACTCCAGCGACTGCTCCCACCCCAAAGGTGCCAGGCCTCCCAGGTGTTGCTGGCCCTCGCCTCTCCCCGGCACTCCTTCCACAGCCCCACACACACTGGTGCTCCGGCCTTGCCAGCCAGCTCAGGGGGCCGACGTTCGTGCCTTGCTTGCTCTCGGCACCTGCGCCGGAGCCCAGCTCCAAATTGCAAACGTCCAGCGACTGCTCCCACACCAAAGGTGCCAGGCCTCCCAGGTGTTGCTGGCCCTCCCTTCTCCCTGGCACTCCTTCCACAGCCCCACACACACTGGGGCTCCGGCCTTGCCATCCAGCTCAGGGGGCCGACGTTCGTGCCTTGCTCGCTCTCGGGACCTGCGCCGCAGCCCAGCTGCAAATTGTGAACGTCCGGCGACTGCTCCCACACCAAAGGTGCCAGGCCTCCCAGGTGTTGCTGGCCCTCGCCTCTCCCCGGCAGCCCTTCCACAGCCCCACACACACTGGGGCTCTGAGCTTGCCAGCCAGCTCAGGGGTGCCGACGTTCGTGTCTCGCTCGCTCTCGGGACCTGCGCCGGAGCCCAGCTCGACATTGCAAACGTCCAGCGACTGCTCCCACACCAAAGGTGCCAGGCCTCCCAGGTGTTGCTGGCCCTCACCTTGCCCTGGCTGCTCTTCCACAGCCCCACACACACTGGGGCTCCGGCTTTGCAAGGCAGCTCAGGGGGCCGACGTTCGTGCCTCGCTCGCTCTCGGGACCTGCGCCGGAGCCCAGCTCTGAAATTGCAAACGTCCAGCGACTGCTCCCACACCAAAGGTGCCAGGCCTCCCAGGTGTTGCTGGCCCTCGCCTCTCCCCGGCAGCCCTTCCACAGCCCCACACACACTGGGGCTCAGGCCTTGCCAGCCAGATCAGGGGGCCGACGTTCGTGCCTCGCTCGCTCTCGGGACCTGTGCCGGAGCCCACCTCCAAATTGCGAACGTCCAGCGACTGCTCCCACACCAAAGGTGCCAGGCCTCCCAGGTGTTGCTGGCCCTCGCCTCTCCCCGGCAGCCCTTCCACAGCCCCACACACACTGGGGCTCCGGCCTTGCCAGCCAGCTCAGGGGGCCGACGTTCGTGCCTCGCTCGCTCTCGGGACCTGCGCCGGAGCCCAGCTCCAAATTGCGAACGTCCAGCGACTGCTCCCACACCAAAGGTGCCAGGCCTCCCAGGTCTTGCTGGCCCTCGCCTCTCCCCGGCAGCCCTTCCACAGCCCCACACACACTGGGACTCCGGCCTTGCCAGCCAGATCAGGGGGCCGACGTTCGTGCCTTGCTCGCTCTCGGGACCTGCGCTGGAGCCCAGCTCCAAATTCCAAACGTCCAGCGACTGCTCCCACACCAAAGGTGCCAGGCCTCCCAGGTGTTGCCGGCCCTCGTCTTGCCCTGGCACTCCTTCCACTGCCCCACACACACTGGGGCTCTGGCCTTGCCAGCCAGATCAGGGGGTCGACGTTCGTGCCTTGCTCGCTCTCGGCACCTGCGCCGGAGCCCAGCTCCAAATTGCAAACATCCAGCGACTGCTCCCACACCAAAGGTGCCAGGCCTCCCAGGTGTTGCTGGCCCTCGCCTCTCCCCGGCAGCCCTTCCACAGCCCCACACACACTGGGGCTCTGGCCTTGCCAGCCAGCTCAGGGGGCCGACGTTCGTGCCTTGCTTGCTCTCGGCACCTGCGCCGGAGCCCAGCTCCGAATTGCAAACATCCAGCAACTGCTCCCACACCAAAGGTGCCAGGCCTCCCAGGTGTTGCTGGCCCTCGCTTCTCCCTGGCACTCCTTCCACAGCCCCACACACACTGGGGCTCCGGCCTTGCCAGCCAGCTCAGGGGGCCGACGTTCGTGCCTTGCTTGCTCTCGGGACCTGCGCCGCAGCCCAGCTCCAAATTGTGAACGTCCAGCGACTGCTCCCACACCAAAGGTGCCAGGCCTCCCAGGTGTTGCCGGCCCTCGCCATCCTCCAGCACTCCTTCCACAGCCCCACACACACTGGGGCTCCGGCCTTGCCAGCCAGCTCAGGGGTGCCGATGTTCGTGCCTTGCTCGCTCTCGGGACCTGCGCCGGAGCCCACCTCCAAATTGCAAAGTTCCAGCGACTGCTCCCACACCAAAGGTGCCAGGCCTCCCAGGTGTTGCCGGTCCTCATCTTGCCCTGGCACTCCTTCCACAGCCCCACACACACTGGGGCTCTGGCCTTGCCAGCCAGCTCAGGGGGCCGACGTTCGTGCCTTGCTCGCTCTCGGCACCTGCGCCGGAGCCCACCTCCAAATTGTGAACGTCCAGCGACTGCTCCCACACCAAAGGTGCCAGGCCTCCCAGGTGTTGCTGGCCCTCGCCTCTCCCCGGCAGCCCTTCCACAGCCCCACACACACTGGGGCTCCGGCCTTGCCAGCCAGATCAGGGGGCCGACGTTCGTGCCTCGCTCGCTCTCGGGACCTGCGCCGGAGCCCAGCTCCAAATTGCAAACGTCCAGCGACTGCTCCCACACCAAAGGTGCCAGGCCTCCCAGGTGTTGCCGGCCCTCGTCTTGCCCTGGCACTCCTTCCACAGCCCCACACACACTGGGGCTCCGGCCTTGCCAGCCAGCTCAGGGGGCCGACGTTCGTGTCTTGCTCACTCTCGGCAGCTGCGCCGGAGCCCCACTCCAAATTGCAAACGTCCAGCGACTGCTCCCACACCAAAGGTGCCAGGCCTCCCAGGTGTTGCCGGCCCTCGTCTTGCCCTGGCACTCCTTCCACAGCCCCACACACACTGGGGCTCCGGCCTTGCCAGCCAGCTCAGGGGGCCGACGTTCGTGCCTTGCTCGCTCTCGGCACCTGCGCCGGAGCCCAGCTCCAAATTGTGAACGTCCAGCGACTGCTCCCACACCAAAGGTGCCAGGCCTCCCAGGTGTTGCCGGCCCTCGCCTCTCTCCAGCACTCCTTCCACAGCCCCACACACACTGCGGCTCCGGCCTTGCCAGCCAGCTCAGGGGTGCCGATGTTCGTGCCTTGCTCGCTCTCGGGACCTGCGCCGGAGCCCACCTCCAAATTGCAAAGTTCCAGCGACTGCTCCCACACCAAAGGTGCCAGGCCTCCCAGGTGTTGCCGGTCCTCATCTTGCCCTGGCACTCCTTCCACAGCCCCACACACACTGGGGCTCTGGCCTTGCCAGCCAGCTCAGGGGGCCGACGTTCGTGCCTTGCTCGCTCTCGGCACCTGCGCCGCAGCCCAGCTCCAAATTGTGAACGTCCAGCGACTGCTCCCACACCAAAGGTGCCAGGCCTCCCAGGTGTTGCCGGCCCTCGTCTTGCCCTGGCACTCCTTCCACAGCCCCACACACACTGGGGCTCCGGCCTTGCCAGCCAGCTCAGGGGACCGACGTTCGTGCCTCGCTCGCTCTCGGGACCTGCGCCGCAGCCCAGCTCCAAATTGCGAACGTCCAGCGACTGCTCCCACACCAAAGGTGCCAGGCCTCCCAGGTCTTGCTGGCCCTCGCCTCTCCCCGGCAGCCCTTCCACAGCCCCACACACACTGGGACTCCGGCCTTGCCAGCCAGATCAGGGGGCCGACGTTCGTGCCTTGCTCGCTCTCGGGACCTGCGCTGGAGCCGAGCTCCAAATTCCAAACGTCCAGCGACTGCTCCCACACCAAAGGTGCCAGGCCTCCCAGGTGTTGCCGGCCCTCGTCTTGCCCTGGCACTCCTTCCACTGCCCCACACACACTGGGGCTCTGGCCTTGCCAGCCAGATCAGGGGGTCGACGTTCGTGCCTTGCTCGCTCTCGGCACCTGCGCCGGAGCCCAGCTCCAAATTGCAAACATCCAGCGACTGCTCCCACACCAAAGGTGCCAGGCCTCCCAGGTGTTGCTGGCCCTCGCCTCTCCCCGGCAGCCCTTCCACAGCCCCACACACACTGGGGCTCTGGCCTTGCCAGCCAGCTCAGGGGGCCGACGTTCGTGCCTTGCTTGCTCTCGGCACCTGCGCCGGAGCCCAGCTCCGAATTGCAAACATCCAGCAACTGCTCCCACACCAAAGGTGCCAGGCCTCCCAGGTGTTGCTGGCCCTCGCTTCTCCCTGGCACTCCTTCCACAGCCCCACACACACTGGGGCTCCGGCCTTGCCAGCCAGCTCAGGGGGCCGACGTTCGTGCCTTGCTTGCTCTCGGGACCTGCGCCGCAGCCCAGCTCCAAATTGTGAACGTCCAGCGACTGCTCCCACACCAAAGGTGCCAGGCCTCCCAGGTGTTGCCGGCCCTCGCCTCTCTCCAGCACTCCTTCCACAGCCCCACACACACTGGGGCTCCGGCCTTGCCAGCCAGCTCAGGGGTGCCGATGTTCGTGCCTTGCTCGCTCTCGGGACCTGCGCCGGAGCCCACCTCCAAATTGCAAAGTTCCAGCGACTGCTCCCACACCAAAGGTGCCAGGCCTCCCAGGTGTTGCCGGTCCTCATCTTGCCCTGGCACTCCTTCCACAGCCCCACACACACTGGGGCTCTGGCCTTGCCAGCCAGCTCAGGGGGCCGACGTTCGTGCCTTGCTCGCTCTCGGCACCTGCGCCGGAGCCCACCTCCAAATTGTGAACGTCCAGCGACTGCTCCCACACCAAAGGTGCCAGGCCTCCCAGGTGTTGCTGGCCCTCGCCTCTCCCCGGCAGCCCTTCCACAGCCCCACACACACTGGGGCTCCGGCCTTGCCAGCCAGATCAGGGGGCCGACGTTCGTGCCTCGCTCGCTCTCGGGACCTGCGCCGGAGCCCAGCTCCAAATTGCAAACGTCCAGCGACTGCTCCCACACCAAAGGTGCCAGGCCTCCCAGGTGTTGCCGGCCCTCGTCTTGCCCTGGCACTCCTTCCACAGCCCCACACACACTGGGGCTCCGGCCTTGCCAGCCAGCTCAGGGGGCCGACGTTCGTGTCTCGCTCACTCTCGGCAGCTGCGCCGGAGCCCCACTCCAAATTGCAAACGTCCAGCGACTGCTCCCACACCAAAGGTGCCAGGCCTCCCAGGTGTTGCCGGCCCTCGTCTTGCCCTGGCACTCCTTCCACAGCCCCACACACACTGGGGCTCCGGCCTTGCCAGCCAGCTCAGGGGGCCGACGTTCGTGCCTTGCTCGCTCTCGGGACCTGCGCCGGAGCCCAGCTCCAAATTGTGAACGTCCAGCGACTGCTCCCACACCAAAGGTGCCAGGCCTCCCAGGTGTTGCCGGCCCTCGTCTTGCCCTGGCACTCCTTCCACAGCCCCACACACACTGGGGCTCCGGCCTTGCCAGCCAGCTCAGGGGTGCCGACGTTCGTGTCTCGCTCGCTCTCGGGACCTGCGCTGGAGCCCAGCTCGACATTGCGAACGTCCAGCGACTGCTCCCACACCAAAGGTGCCAGGCCTCCCAGGTGTTGCTGGCCCTCACCTTGCCCTGGCAGCCCTTCCACAGGTCCACACACACTGGGGCTCCGGCCTTGCCAGCCAGATCAGGGGGCCGACGTTCGTGCCTTGCTCACTCTCGGCAGCTGCGCTGGAGCCCAGCTCCAAATTGCAAACGTCCAGCGACTGCTCCCACACCAAAGGTGCCAGGCCTCCCAGGTGTTGCTGGCCCTCGCCTCTCCCCGGCAGCCCTTCCACAGCCCCACACACACTGGGGCTCCGGCCTTGCCAGCCAGCTCAGGGGGCCGACGTTCGTGCCTTGCTCGCTCTCGGGAACTGCGCCGCAGCCCAGCTCCAAATTGCGAACGTCCAGCGACTGCTCCCACACCAAAGGTGCCAGGCCTCCCAGGTGTTGCTGGCCCTCGCCTCTCCCCGGCAGCCCTTCCACAGCCCCACACACACTGGGGCTCCGGCCTTGCCAGCCAGCTCAGGGGGCCGACGTTCGTGTCTCGCTCGCTCTCGGGACCTGCGCCGGAGCCCCACTCCAAATTGCAAACGTCCAGCGACTGCTGCCACACCAAAGGTGCCAGGCCTCCCAGGTGTTGCTGGCTCTCGCCTCTCCCCGGCAGCCCTTCCACAGCCCCACACACACTGGGGCTCCGGCCTTGCCAGCCAGCTCAGGGGACCGACGTTCGTGCCTTGCTCGCTCTCGGGACCTGCGCCGGAGCCCAGCTCCAAATTGCAAAAGTCCAGCGACTGCTCCCACCCCAAAGGTGCCAGGCCTCCCAGGTGTTGCCGGCCCTCGTCTTGCCCTGGCACTCCTTCCACAGCCCCACACACACTGGGGCTCCGGCCTTGCCAGCCAGCTCAGGGGGCCGACGTTCGTGCCTTGCTTGCTCTCGGGACCTGTGCCGGAGCCCAGCTCCAAATTGCAAACGTCCAGCGACTGCTCCCACACCAAAGGTGCCAGGCCTCCCAGGTGTTGCTGGCCCTCCCTTCTCCCTGGCACTCCTTCCACAGCCCCACACACACTGGGGCTCCGGCCTTGCCAGCCAGATCAGGGGGCCGACGTTCGTGCCTCGCTCGCTCTCGGGACCTGCGCCGGAGCCCAGCTCCAAATTGCAAACGTCCAGCGACTGCTCCC
Source organism: Spheniscus humboldti (assembly GCA_027474245.1). Taxonomy (NCBI): domain Eukaryota; kingdom Metazoa; phylum Chordata; class Aves; order Sphenisciformes; family Spheniscidae; genus Spheniscus; species Spheniscus humboldti. The sequence goes on from CM049889.1 coordinate 132,789,574, forward strand.
ACACCAAAGGTGCCAGGCCTCCCAGGTGTTGCCGGCCCTCGTCTTGCCCTGGCACTCCTTCCACAGCCCCACACACACTGGGGCTCCGGCCTTGCCAGCCAGCTCAGGGGGCCGACGTTCGTGTCTCGTTCACTCTCGGCAGCTGCGCCGGAGCCCCACTCCAAATTGCAAACGTCCAGCGACTGCTCCCACACCAAAGGTGCCAGGCCTCCCAGGTGTTGCCGGCCCTCGTCTTGCCCTGGCACTCCTTCCACAGCCCCACACACACTGGGGCTCCGGCCTTGCCAGCCAGCTCAGGGGGCCGACGTTCGTGCCTTGCTCGCTCTCGGGACCTGCGCCGGAGCCCAGCTCCAAATTGTGAACGTCCAGCGACTGCTCCCACACCAAAGGTGCCAGGCCTCCCAGGTGTTGCCGGCCCTCGTCTTGCCCTGGCACTCCTTCCACAGCCCCACACACACTGGGGCTCCGGCCTTGCCAGCCAGCTCAGGGGTGCCGACGTTCGTGTCTCGCTCGCTCTCGGGACCTGCGCTGGAGCCCAGCTCGACATTGCGAACGTCCAGCGACTGCTCCCACACCAAAGGTGCCAGGCCTCCCAGGTGTTGCTGGCCCTCACCTTGCCCTGGCAGCCCTTCCACAGGTCCACACACACTGGGGCTCCGGCCTTGCCAGCCAGCTCAGGGGGCCGACGTTCGTGCCTTGCTCACTCTCGGCAGCTGCGCTGGAGCCCAGCTCCAAATTGCAAACGTCCAGCGACTGCTCCCACACCAAAGGTGCCAGGCCTCCCAGGTGTTGCTGGCCCTCGCCTCTCCCCGGCAGCCCTTCCACAGCCCCACACACACTGGGGCTCCGGCCTTGCCAGCCAGCTCAGGGGGCCGACGTTCGTGCCTTGCTCGCTCTCGGGAACTGCGCCGCAGCCCAGCTCCAAATTGCGAACGTCCAGCGACTGCTCCCACACCAAAGGTGCCAGGCCTCCCAGGTGTTGCTGGCCCTCGCCTCTCCCCGGCAGCCCTTCCACAGCCCCACACACACTGGGGCTCCGGCCTTGCCAGCCAGCTCAGGGGGCCGACGTTCGTGTCTCGCTCGCTCTCGGGACCTGCGCCGGAGCCCCACTCCAAATTGCAAACGTCCAGCGACTGCTGCCACACCAAAGGTGCCAGGCCTCCCAGGTGTTGCTGGCTCTCGCCTCTCCCCGGCAGCCCTTCCACAGCCCCACACACACTGGGGCTCCGGCCTTGCCAGCCAGCTCAGGGGACCGACGTTCGTGCCTTGCTCGCTCTCGGGACCTGCGCCGGAGCCCAGCTCCAAATTGCAAAAGTCCAGCGACTGCTCCCACACCAAAGGTGCCAGGCCTCCCAGGTGTTGCCGGCCCTCGTCTTGCCCTGGCACTCCTTCCACAGCCCCACACACACTGGGGCTCCGGCCTTGCCAGCCAGCTCAGGGGGCCGACGTTCGTGCCTTGCTCGCTCTCGGGACCTGCGCCGGAGCCCAGCTCCAAATTGTGAACGTCCAGCGACTGCTCCCACACCAAAGGTGCCAGGCCTCCCAGGTGTTGCCGGCCCTCGTCTTGCCCTGGCACTCCTTCCACAGCCCCACACACACTGGGGCTCCGGCCTTGCCAGCCAGCTCAGGGGTGCCGACGTTCGTGTCTCGCTCGCTCTCGGGACCTGCGCTGGAGCCCAGCTCGACATTGCGAACGTCCAGCGACTGCTCCCACACCAAAGGTGCCAGGCCTCCCAGGTGTTGCTGGCCCTCACCTTGCCCTGGCAGCCCTTCCACAGGTCCACACACACTGGGGCTCCGGCCTTGCCAGCCAGCTCAGGGGGCCGACGTTCGTGCCTTGCTCACTCTCGGCAGCTGCGCTGGAGCCCAGCTCCAAATTGCAAACGTCCAGCGACTGCTCCCACACCAAAGGTGCCAGGCCTCCCAGGTGTTGCTGGCCCTCGCCTCTCCCCGGCAGCCCTTCCACAGCCCCACACACACTGGGGCTCCGGCCTTGCCAGCCAGCTCAGGGGGCCGACGTTCGTGCCTTGCTCGCTCTCGGGAACTGCGCCGCAGCCCAGCTCCAAATTGCGAACGTCCAGCGACTGCTCCCACACCAAAGGTGCCAGGCCTCCCAGGTGTTGCTGGCCCTCGCCTCTCCCCGGCAGCCCTTCCACAGCCCCACACACACTGGGGCTCCGGCCTTGCCAGCCAGCTCAGGGGGCCGACGTTCGTGTCTCGCTCGCTCTCGGGACCTGCGCCGGAGCCCCACTCCAAATTGCAAACGTCCAGCGACTGCTGCCACACCAAAGGTGCCAGGCCTCCCAGGTGTTGCTGGCTCTCGCCTCTCCCCGGCAGCCCTTCCACAGCCCCACACACACTGGGGCTCCGGCCTTGCCAGCCAGCTCAGGGGGCCGACGTTCGTGCCTTGCTCGCTCTCGGGACCTGCGCCGGAGCCCAGCTCCAAATTGCAAAAGTCCAGCGACTGCTCCCACCCCAAAGGTGCCAGGCCTCCCAGGTGTTGCCGGCCCTCGTCTTGCCCTGGCACTCCTTCCACAGCCCCACACACACTGGGGCTCCGGCCTTGCCAGCCAGCTCAGGGGGCCGACGTTCGTGCCTTGCTTGCTCTCGGGACCTGTGCCGGAGCCCAGCTCCAAATTGCAAACGTCCAGCGACTGCTCCCACACCAAAGGTGCCAGGCCTCCCAGGTGTTGCTGGCCCTCCCTTCTCCCTGGCACTCCTTCCACAGCCCCACACACACTGGGGCTCCGGCCTTGCCAGCCAGCTCAGGGGGCCGACGTTCGTGCCTTGCTTGCTCTCGGGACCTGCGCCGCAGCCCAGCTGCAAATTGCAAACGTCCAGCGACTGCTCCCACCCCAAAGGTGCCAGGCCTCCCAGGTGTTGCTGGCCCTCGCCTCTCCCCGGCAGCCCTTCCACAGCCCCACACACACTGGGACTCCGGCCTTGCCAGCCAGCTCAGGGGTGCCGAAGTTCGTGTCTCGCTCGCTCTCAGGACCTGCGCCGGAGCCCAGCTCGACATTGCAAACGTCCAGCGACTGCTCCCACACCAAAGGTGCCAGGCCTCCCAGGTGTTGCTGGCCCTCACCTTGCCCTGGCTGCTCTTCCACAGCCCCACACACACTGGGGCTCCGGCCTTGCAAGGCAGCTCAGGGGGCCGACGTTCGTGCCTCGCTCGCTCTCGGGACCTGCGCCGGAGCCCAGCTCCAAATTGCAAACGTCCAGCGACTGCTCCCACACCAAAGGTGCCAGGCCTCCCAGGTGTTGCTGGCCCTCGCCTCTCCCCGGCAGCCCTTCCACAGCCCCACACACACTGGGGCTCCGGCCTTGCCAGCCAGCTCAGGGGGCCGACGTTCGTGCCTTGCTCGCTCTCGGGACCTGCGCCGCAGCCCAGCTGCAAATTGTGAACGTCCGGCGACTGCTCCCACACCAAAGGTGCCAGGCCTCCCAGGTGTTGCTGGCCCTCGCCTCTCCCCGGCAGCCCTTCCACAGCCCCACACACACTGGGGCTCTGAGCTTGCCAGCCAGCTCAGGGGTGCCGACGTTCGTGTCTCGCTCGCTCTCGGGACCTGCGCCGGAGCCCAGCTCGACATTGCAAACGTCCAGCGACTGCTCCCACACCAAAGGTGCCAGGCCTCCCAGGTGTTGCTGGCCCTCACCTTGCCCTGTCTGCTCTTCCACAGCCCCACACACACTGGGGCTCCGGCCTTGCAAGGCAGCTCAGGGGGCCGACGTTCGTGCCTCGCTCGCTCTCGGGACCTGCGCCGGAGCCCAGCTCCGAAATTGCAAACGTCCAGCGACTGCTCCCACACCAAAGGTGCCAGGCCTCCCAGGTGTTGCTGGCCCTCGCCTCTCCCCGGCAGCCCTTCCACAGCCCCACACACACTGGGGCTCCGGCCTTGCCAGCCAGATCAGGGGGCCAACGTTCGTGCCTTGCTCGCTCTCGGGACCTGCGCCGGAGCCCAGCTCCAAATTGCAAAACTCCAGCGACTGCTCCCACACCAAAGGTGCCAGGCCTCCCAGGTGTTGCTGGCCCTCGCCTCTCCCCGGCACTCCTTCCACAGCCCCACACACACTGGTGCTCCGGCCTTGCCAGCCAGCTCAGGGGGCCGACGTTCGTGCCTTGCTTGCTCTCGGCACCTGCGCCGGAGCCCAGCTCCAAATTGCAAACGTCCAGCGACTGCTCCCACACCAAAGGTGCCAGGCCTCCCAGGTGTTGCTGGCCCTCCCTTCTCCCTGGCACTCCTTCCACAGCCCCACACACACTGGGGCTCCGGCCTTGCCAGCCAGCTCAGGGGGCCGACGTTCGTGCCTTGCTCGCTCTCGGGACCTGCGCCGCAGCCCAGCTGCAAATTGCAAACGTCCAGCGACTGCTCCCACACCAAAGGTGCCAGGCCTCCCAGGTGTTGCTGGCCCTCGCCTCTCCCCGGCAGCCCTTCCACAGCCCCACACACACTGGGGCTCCGGCCTTGCCAGCCAGCTCAGGGGGCCGACGTTCGTGCCTTGCTCGCTCTCAGGACCTGCGCCGCAGCCCAGCTCCAAATTGCGAACGTCCAGCGACTGCTCCCACACCAAAGGTGCCAGGCCTCCCAGGTGTTGCTGGCCCTCGCCTCTCCCCGGCAGCCCTTCCACAGCCCCACACACACTGGGGCTCCGGCCTTGCCAGCCAGCTCAGGGGGCCGACGTTCGTGCCTCGCTCGCTCTCGGGACCTGCGCCGGAGTCCCACTCCAAATTGCAAACGTCCAGCGACTGCTGCCACACCAAAGGTGCCAGGCCTCCCAGGTGTTGCTGGCTCTCGCCTCTCCCCGGCAGCCCTTCCACAGCCCCACACACACTGGGGCTCCGGCCTTGCCAGCCAGCTCAGGGGGCCAACGTTCGTGCCTTGCTCGCTCTCGGGACCTGCGCCGGAGCCCAGCTCCAAATTGCAAAACTCCAGCGACTGCTCCCACCCCAAAGGTGCCAGGCCTCCCAGGTGTTGCTGGCCCTCGCCTCTCCCCGGCACTCCTTCCACAGCCCCACACACACTGGTGCTCCGGCCTTGCCAGCCAGCTCAGGGGGCCGACGTTCGTGCCTTGCTTGCTCTCGGCACCTGCGCCGGAGCCCAGCTCCAAATTGCAAACGTCCAGCGACTGCTCCCACACCAAAGGTGCCAGGCCTCCCAGGTGTTGCTGGCCCTCCCTTCTCCCTGGCACTCCTTCCACAGCCCCACACACACTGGGGCTCCGGCCTTGCCATCCAGCTCAGGGGGCCGACGTTCGTGCCTTGCTCGCTCTCGGGACCTGCGCCGCAGCCCAGCTGCAAATTGTGAACGTCCGGCGACTGCTCCCACACCAAAGGTGCCAGGCCTCCCAGGTGTTGCTGGCCCTCGCCTCTCCCCGGCAGCCCTTCCACAGCCCCACACACACTGGGGCTCTGAGCTTGCCAGCCAGCTCAGGGGTGCCGACGTTCGTGTCTCGCTCGCTCTCGGGACCTGCGCCGGAGCCCAGCTCGACATTGCAAACGTCCAGCGACTGCTCCCACACCAAAGGTGCCAGGCCTCCCAGGTGTTGCTGGCCCTCACCTTGCCCTGGCTGCTCTTCCACAGCCCCACACACACTGGGGCTCCGGCCTTGCAAGGCAGCTCAGGGGGCCGACGTTCGTGCCTCGCTCGCTCTCGGGACCTGCGCCGGAGCCCAGCTCCGAAATTGCAAACGTCCAGCGACTGCTCCCACACCAAAGGTGCCAGGCCTCCCAGGTGTTGCTGGCCCTCGCCTCTCCCCGGCAGCCCTTCCACAGCCCCACACACACTGGGGCTCCGGCCTTGCCAGCCAGATCAGGGGGCCGACGTTCGTGCCTCGCTCGCTCTCGGGACCTGTGCCGGAGCCCACCTCCAAATTGCGAACGTCCAGCGACTGCTCCCACACCAAAGGTGCCAGGCCTCCCAGGTGTTGCTGGCCCTCGCCTCTCCCCGGCAGCCCTTCCACAGCCCCACACACACTGGGGCTCCGGCCTTGCCAGCCAGCTCAGGGGGCCGACGTTCGTGCCTTGCTCGCTCTCGGGACCTGCGCCGGAGCCCAGCTCCAAATTGCGAACGTCCAGCGACTGCTCCCACACCAAAGGTGCCAGGCCTCCCAGGTGTTGCTGGCCCTCGCCTCTCCCCGGCAGCCCTTCCACAGCCCCACACACACTGGGACTCCGGCCTTGCCAGCCAGATCAGGGGGCCGACGTTCGTGCCTTGCTCGCTCTCGGGACCTGCGCTGGAGCCCAGCTCCAAATTCCAAACGTCCAGCGACTGCTCCCACACCAAAGGTGCCAGGCCTCCCAGGTGTTGCCGGCCCTCGTCTTGCCCTGGCACTCCTTCCACTGCCCCACACACACTGGGGCTCTGGCCTTGCCAGCCAGATCAGGGGGTCGACGTTCGTGCCTTGCTCGCTCTCGGCACCTGCGCCGGAGCCCAGCTCCAAATTGCAAACATCCAGCGACTGCTCCCACACCAAAGGTGCCAGGCCTCCCAGGTGTTGCTGGCCCTCGCTTCTCCCTGGCACTCCTTCCACAGCCCCACACACACTGGGGCTCCGGCCTTGCCAGCCAGCTCAGGGGGCCGACGTTCGTGCCTTGCTCGCTCTCGGGACCTGCGCCGCAGCCCAGCTGCAAATTGCAAACGTCCAGCGACTGCTCCCACACCAAAGGTGCCAGGCCTCCCAGGTGTTGCTGGCCCTCGCCTCTCCCCGGCAGCCCTTCCACAGCCCCACACACACTGGGGCTCCGGCCTTGCCAGCCAGCTCAGGGGGCCGACGTTCGTGCCTTGCTCGCTCTCAGGACCTGCGCCGCAGCCCAGCTCCAAATTGCGAACGTCCAGCGACTGCTCCCACACCAAAGGTGCCAGGCCTCCCAGGTGTTGCTGGCCCTCGCCTCTCCCCGGCAGCCCTTCCACAGCCCCACACACACTGGGGCTCCGGCCTTGCCAGCCAGCTCAGGGGGCCGACGTTCGTGCCTCGCTCGCTCTCGGGACCTGCGCCGGAGCCCCACTCCAAATTGCAAACGTCCAGCGACTGCTGCCACACCAAAGGTGCCAGGCCTCCCAGGTGTTGCTGGCTCTCGCCTCTCCCCGGCAGCCCTTCCACAGCCCCACACACACTGGGGCTCCGGCCTTGCCAGCCAGCTCAGGGGGCCAACGTTCGTGCCTTGCTCGCTCTCGGGACCTGCGCCGGAGCCCAGCTCCAAATTGCAAAACTCCAGCGACTGCTCCCACCCCAAAGGTGCCAGGCCTCCCAGGTGTTGCTGGCCCTCGCCTCTCCCCGGCACTCCTTCCACAGCCCCACACACACTGGTGCTCCGGCCTTGCCAGCCAGCTCAGGGGGCCGACGTTCGTGCCTTGCTTGCTCTCGGCACCTGCGCCGGAGCCCAGCTCCAAATTGCAAACGTCCAGCGACTGCTCCCACACCAAAGGTGCCAGGCCTCCCAGGTGTTGCTGGCCCTCCCTTCTCCCTGGCACTCCTTCCACAGCCCCACACACACTGGGGCTCCGGCCTTGCCATCCAGCTCAGGGGGCCGACGTTCGTGCCTTGCTCGCTCTCGGGACCTGCGCCGCAGCCCAGCTGCAAATTGTGAACGTCCGGCGACTGCTCCCACACCAAAGGTGCCAGGCCTCCCAGGTGTTGCTGGCCCTCGCCTCTCCCCGGCAGCCCTTCCACAGCCCCACACACACTGGGGCTCTGAGCTTGCCAGCCAGCTCAGGGGTGCCGACGTTCGTGTCTCGCTCGCTCTCGGGACCTGCGCCGGAGCCCAGCTCGACATTGCAAACGTCCAGCGACTGCTCCCACACCAAAGGTGCCAGGCCTCCCAGGTGTTGCTGGCCCTCACCTTGCCCTGGCTGCTCTTCCACAGCCCCACACACACTGGGGCTCCGGCCTTGCAAGGCAGCTCAGGGGGCCGACGTTCGTGCCTCGCTCGCTCTCGGGACCTGCGCCGGAGCCCAGCTCCGAAATTGCAAACGTCCAGCGACTGCTCCCACACCAAAGGTGCCAGGCCTCCCAGGTGTTGCTGGCCCTCGCCTCTCCCCGGCAGCCCTTCCACAGCCCCACACACACTGGGGCTCCGGCCTTGCCAGCCAGATCAGGGGGCCGACGTTCGTGCCTCGCTCGCTCTCGGGACCTGTGCCGGAGCCCACCTCCAAATTGCGAACGTCCAGCGACTGCTCCCACACCAAAGGTGCCAGGCCTCCCAGGTGTTGCTGGCCCTCGCCTCTCCCCGGCAGCCCTTCCACAGCCCCACACACACTGGGGCTCCGGCCTTGCCAGCCAGCTCAGGGGGCCGACGTTCGTGCCTCGCTCGCTCTCGGGACCTGCGCCGGAGCCCAGCTCCAAATTGCGAACGTCCAGCGACTGCTCCCACACCAAAGGTGCCAGGCCTCCCAGGTGTTGCTGGCCCTCGCCTCTCCCCGGCAGCCCTTCCACAGCCCCACACACACTGGGACTCCGGCCTTGCCAGCCAGATCAGGGGGCCGACGTTCGTGCCTTGCTCGCTCTCGGGACCTGCGCTGGAGCCCAGCTCCAAATTCCAAACGTCCAGCGACTGCTCCCACACCAAAGGTGCCAGGCCTCCCAGGTGTTGCCGGCCCTCGTCTTGCCCTGGCACTCCTTCCACTGCCCCACACACACTGGGGCTCTGGCCTTGCCAGCCAGATCAGGGGGTCGACGTTCGTGCCTTGCTCGCTCTCGGCACCTGCGCCGGAGCCCAGCTCCAAATTGCAAACATCCAGCGACTGCTCCCACACCAAAGGTGCCAGGCCTCCCAGGTGTTGCTGGCCCTCGCTTCTCCCTGGCACTCCTTCCACAGCCCCACACACACTGGGGCTCCGGCCTTGCCAGCCAGCTCAGGGGGCCGACGTTCGTGCCTTGCTCGCTCTCGGGACCTGCGCCGCAGCCCAGCTGCAAATTGCAAACGTCCAGCGACTGCTCCCACACCAAAGGTGCCAGGCCTCCCAGGTGTTGCTGGCCCTCGCCTCTCCCCGGCAGCCCTTCCACAGCCCCACACACACTGGGGCTCCGGCCTTGCCAGCCAGCTCAGGGGGCCGACGTTCGTGCCTTGCTCGCTCTCAGGACCTGCGCCGCAGCCCAGCTCCAAATTGCGAACGTCCAGCGACTGCTCCCACACCAAAGGTGCCAGGCCTCCCAGGTGTTGCTGGCCCTCGCCTCTCCCCGGCAGCCCTTCCACAGCCCCACACACACTGGGGCTCCGGCCTTGCCAGCCAGCTCAGGGGGCCGACGTTCGTGCCTCGCTCGCTCTCGGGACCTGCGCCGGAGCCCCACTCCAAATTGCAAACGTCCAGCGACTGCTGCCACACCAAAGGTGCCAGGCCTCCCAGGTGTTGCTGGCTCTCGCCTCTCCCCGGCAGCCCTTCCACAGCCCCACACACACTGGGACTCCGGCCTTGCCAGCCAGCTCAGGGGGCCAACGTTCGTGCCTTGCTCGCTCTCGGGACCTGCGCCGGAGCCCAGCTCCAAATTGCAAAACTCCAGCGACTGCTCCCACACCAAAGGTGCCAGGCCTCCCAGGTGTTGCTGGCCCTCGCCTCTCCCCGGCACTCCTTCCACTGCCCCACACACACTGGTGCTCCGGCCTTGCCAGCCAGCTCAGGGGGCCGACGTTCGTGCCTTGCTTGCTCTCGGCACCTGCGCCGGAGCCCAGCTCCAAATTGCAAACGTCCAGCGACTGCTCCCACACCAAAGGTGCCAGGCCTCCCAGGTGTTGCTGGCCCTCCCTTCTCCCTGGCACTCCTTCCACAGCCCCACACACACTGGGGCTCCGGCCTTGCCATCCAGCTCAGGGGGCCGACGTTCGTGCCTTGCTCGCTCTCGGGACCTGCGCCGCAGCCCAGCTGCAAATTGTGAACGTCCGGCGACTGCTCCCACACCAAAGGTGCCAGGCCTCCCAGGTGTTGCTGGCCCTCGCCTCTCCCCGGCAGCCCTTCCACAGCCCCACACACACTGGGGCTCTGAGCTTGCCAGCCAGCTCAGGGGTGCCGACGTTCGTGTCTCGCTCGCTCTCAGGACCTGCGCCGGAGCCCAGCTCGACATTGCAAACGTCCAGCGACTGCTCCCACACCAAAGGTGCCAGGCCTCCCAGGTGTTGCTGGCCCTCACCTTGCCCTGGCTGCTCTTCCACAGCCCCACACACACTGGGGCTCCGGCCTTGCAAGGCAGCTCAGGGGGCCGACGTTCGTGCCTCGCTCGCTCTCGGGACCTGTGCCGGAGCCCAGCTCCGAAATTGCAAACGTCCAGCGACTGCTCCCACACCAAAGGTGCCAGGCCTCCCAGGTGTTGCTGGCCCTCGCCTCTCCCCGGCAGCCCTTCCACAGCCCCACACACACTGGGGCTCCGGCCTTGCCAGCCAGATCAGGGGGCCGACGTTCGTGCCTCGCTCGCTCTCGGGACCTGTGCCGGAGCCCACCTCCAAATTGCGAACGTCCAGCGACTGCTCCCACACCAAAGGTGCCAGGCCTCCCAGGTGTTGCTGGCCCTCGCCTCTCCCCGGCAGCCCTTCCACAGCCCCACACACACTGGGGCTCCGGCCTTGCCAGCCAGCTCAGGGGGCCGACGTTCGTGCCTCGCTCGCTCTCGGGACCTGCGCCGGAGCCCAGCTCCAAATTGCGAACGTCCAGCGACTGCTCCCACACCAAAGGTGCCAGGCCTCCCAGGTGTTGCTGGCCCTCGCCTCTCCCCGGCAGCCCTTCCACAGCCCCACACACACTGGGACTCCGGCCTTGCCAGCCAGATCAGGGGGCCGACGTTCGTGCCTTGCTCGCTCTCGGGACCTGCGCTGGAGCCCAGCTCCAAATTCCAAACGTCCAGCGACTGCTCCCACACCAAAGGTGCCAGGCCTCCCAGGTGTTGCCGGCCCTCATCTTGCCCTGGCACTCCTTCCACTGCCCCACACACACTGGGGCTCTGGCCTTGCCAGCCAGATCAGGGGGTCGACGTTCGTGCCTTGCTCGCTCTCGGCACCTGCGCCGGAGCCCAGCTCCAAATTGCAAACATCCAGCGACTGCTCCCGCACCAAAGGTGCCAGGCCTCCCAGGTGTTGCTGGCCCTCGCTTCTCCCTGGCACTCCTTCCACAGCCCCACACACACTGGGGCTCCGGCCTTGCCAGCCAGCTCAGGGGGCCGACGTTCGTGCCTCGCTCGCTCTCGGGACCTGCGCCGGAGCCCACCTCCAAATTGCAAACGTCCAGCGACTGCTCCCACACCAAAGGTGCCAGGCCTCCCAGGTGTTGCTGGCCCTCGCCTCTCCCCGGCAGCCCTTCCAGAGCCCCACACACACTGGGGCTCCGGCCTTGCCAGCCAGATCAGGGGGCCGACGTTCGTGCCTTGCTCGCTCTCGGGACCTGTGCCGGAGCCCACCTTCAAATTGCGAACGTCCAGCGACTGCTCCCACACCAAAGGTGCCAGGCCTCCCAGGTGTTGCTGGCCCTCGCCTCTCTCCAGCACTACTTCCACAGCCCCACACACACTGGGGCTCCGGCCTTGCCAGCCAGCTCAGGGGTGCCGACGTTCGTGCCTTGCTCGCTCTCAGGACCTGCGCCGGAGCCCACCTCCAAATTGCAAAGTTCCAGCGACTGCTCCCACACCAAAGGTGCCAGGCCTCCCATGTGTTGCTGGCCCTCGCCTCTCCCCGGCAGCCCTTCCACAGCCCCACACACACTGGGGCTCCGGCCTTGCCAGCCAGCTCAGGGGTGCCGACGTTCGTGTCTCGCTCGCTCTCGGGACCTGCGCTGGAGCCCAGCTCGACATTGCGAACGTCCAGCGACTGCTCCCACACCAAAGGTGCCAGGCCTCCCAGGTGTTGCTGGCCCTCACCTTGCCCTGGCAGCCCTTCCACAGCTCCACACACACTGGGGCTCCGGCCTTGCCAGCCAGCTCAGGGGGCCGACGTTCGTGCCTTGCTCACTCTCGGCAGCTGCGCCGGAGCCCAGCTCCAAATTGCAAACGTCCAGCGACTGCTCCCACACCAAAGGTGCCAGGCCTCCCAGGTGTTGCTGGCCCTCGCCTCTCCCCGGCAGCCCTTCCACAGCCCCACACACACTGGGGCTCCGGCCTTGCCAGCCAGCTCAGGGGGCCGACGTTCGTGCCTTGCTCGCTCTCAGGACCTGCGCCGCAGCCCAGCTCCAAATTGCGAACGTCCAGCGACTGCTCCCACACCAAAGGTGCCAGGCCTCCCAGGTGTTGCTGGCCCTCGCCTCTCCCCGGCAGCCCTTCCACAGCCCCACACACACTGGGGCTCCGGCCTTGCCAGCCAGCTCAGGGGGCCGACGTTCGTGTCTCGCTCGCTCTCGGGACCTGCGCCGGAGCCCCACTCCAAATTGCAAACGTCCAGCGACTGCTGCCACACCAAAGGTGCCAGGCCTCCCAGGTGTTGCTGGCTCTCGCCTCTCCCCGGCAGCCCTTCCACAGCCCCACACACACTGGGGCTCCGGCCTTGCCAGCCAGCTCAGGGGGCCAACGTTCGTGCCTTGCTCGCTCTCGGGACCTGCGCCGGAGCCCAGCTCCAAATTGCAAAACTCCAGCGACTGCTGCCACACCAAAGGTGCCAGGCCTCCCAGGTGTTGCTGGCCCTCGCCTCTCCCCGGCACTCCTTCCACAGCCCCACACACACTGGTGCTCCGGCCTTGCCAGCCAGCTCAGGGGGCCGACGTTCGTGCCTTGCTTGCTCTCGGCACCTGCGCCGGAGCCCAGCTCCAAATTGCAAACGTCCAGCGACTGCTCCCACACCAAAGGTGCCAGGCCTCCCAGGTGTTGCTGGCCCTCCCTTCTCCCTGGCACTCCTTCCACAGCCCCACACACACTGGGGCTCCGGCCTTGCCAGCCAGCTCAGGGGGCCGACGTTCGTGCCTTGCTCGCTCTCGGGACCTGCGCCGCAGCCCAGCTGCAAATTGTGAACGTCCGGCGACTGCTCCCACACCAAAGGTGCCAGGCCTCCCAGGTGTTGCTGGCCCTCGCCTCTCCCCGGCAGCCCTTCCACAGCCCCACACACACTGGGGCTCTGAGCTTGCCAGCCAGCTCAGGGGTGCCGACGTTCGTGTCTCGCTCGCTCTCGGGACCTGCGCCGGAGCCCAGCTCCGAAATTGCAAACGTCCAGCGACTGCTCCCACACCAAAGGTGCCAGGCCTCCCAGGTGTTGCTGGCCCTCACCTTGCCCTGGCTGCTCTTCCACAGCCCCACACACACTGGGGCTCCGGCCTTGCAAGGCAGCTCAGGGGGCCGACGTTCGTGCCTCGCTCGCTCTCGGGACCTGCGCCGGAGCCCAGCTCCGAAATTGCAAACGTCCAGCGACTGCTCCCACACCAAAGGTGCCAGGCCTCCCAGGTGTTGCTGGCCCTCGCCTCTCCCCGGCAGCCCTTCCACAGCCCCACACACACTGGGGCTCCGGCCTTGCCAGCCAGATCAGGGGGCCGACGTTCGTGCCTCGCTCACTCTCGGGACCTGTGCCGGAGCCCACCTCCAAATTGCGAACGTCCAGCGACTGCTCCCACACCAAAGGTGCCAGGCCTCCCAGGTGTTGCTGGCCCTCGCCTCTCCCCGGCAGCCCTTCCACAGCCCCACACACACTGGGGCTCCGGCCTTGCCAGCCAGATCAGGGGGCCGACGTTCGTGCCTTGCTCGCTCTCGGGACCTGCGCTGGAGCCCAGCTCCAAATTCCAAACGTCCAGCGACTGCTCCCACACCAAAGGTGCCAGGCCTCCCAGGTGTTGCCGGCCCTCGTCTTGCCCTGGCACTCCTTCCACTGCCCCACACACACTGGGGCTCTGGCCTTGCCAGCCAGATCAGGGGGTCGACGTTCGTGCCTTGCTCGCTCTCGGCACCTGCGCCGGAGCCCAGCTCCAAATTGCAAACATCCAGCGACTGCTCCCACACCAAAGGTGCCAGGCCTCCCAGGTGTTGCTGGCCCTCGCCTCTCCCCGGCAGCCCTTCCACAGCCCCACACACACTGGGGCTCTGGCCTTGCCAGCCAGCTCAGGGGGCCGACGTTCGTGCCTTGCTTGCTCTCGGCACCTGCGCCGGAGCCCAGCTCCGAATTGCAAACATCCAGCAACTGCTCCCACACCAAAGGTGCCAGGCCTCCCAGGTGTTGCTGGCCCTCGCTTCTCCCTGGCACTCCTTCCACAGCCCCACACACACTGGGGCTCCGGCCTTGCCAGCCAGCTCAGGGGGCCGACGTTCGTGCCTTGCTTGCTCTCGGGACCTGCGCCGCAGCCCAGCTCCAAATTGTGAACGTCCAGCGACTGCTCCCACACCAAAGGTACCAGGCCTCCCAGGTGTTGCCGGCCCTCGCCTCTCTCCAGCACTCCTTCCACAGCCCCACACACACTGGGGCTCCGGCCTTGCCAGCCAGCTCAGGGGTGCCGATGTTCGTGCCTTGCTCGCTCTCGGGACCTGCGCCGGAGCCCACCTCCAAATTGCAAAGTTCCAGCGACTGCTCCCACACCAAAGGTGCCAGGCCTCCCAGGTGTTGCCGGTCCTCATCTTGCCCTGGCACTCCTTCCACAGCCCCACACACACTGGGGCTCTGGCCTTGCCAGCCAGCTCAGGGGGCCGACGTTCGTGCCTTGCTCGCTCTCGGCACCTGCGCCGGAGCCCACCTCCAAATTGTGAACGTCCAGCGACTGCTCCCACACCAAAGGTGCCAGGCCTCCCAGGTGTTGCTGGCCCTCGCCTCTCCCCGGCAGCCCTTCCACAGCCCCACACACACTGGGGCTCCGGCCTTGCCAGCCAGATCAGGGGGCCGACGTTCGTGCCTCGCTCGCTCTCGGGACCTGCGCCGGAGCCCAGCTCCAAATTGCAAACGTCCAGCGACTGCTCCCACACCAAAGGTGCCAGGCCTCCCAGGTGTTGCCGGCCCTCGTCTTGCCCTGGCACTCCTTCCACAGCCCCACACACACTGGGGCTCCGGCCTTGCCAGCCAGCTCAGGGGGCCGACGTTCGTGTCTCGCTCACTCTCGGCAGCTGCGCCGGAGCCCCACTCCAAATTGCAAACGTCCAGCGACTGCTCCCACACCAAAGGTGCCAGGCCTCCCAGGTGTTGCCGGCCCTCGTCTTGCCCTGGCACTCCTTCCACAGCCCCACACACACTGGGGCTCCGGCCTTGCCAGCCAGCTCAGGGGGCCAACGTTCGTGTCTCGCTCGCTCTCGGGACCTGCGCCGGAGACCCACTCCAAATTGCAAACGTCCAGCGACTGCTGCCACACCAAAGGTGCCAGGTCTCCCAGGTGTTGCTGGCTCTCGCCTCTCCCCGGCAGCCCTTCCACAGCCCCACACACCCTGGGGCTCCGGCCTTGCCAGCCAGCTCAGGGGGCCGACGTTCGTGCCTTGCTCGCTCTCGGGACCTGCGCCGCAGCCCAGCTCCAAATTGCGAACGTCCAGCGACTGCTCCCACACCAAAGGTGCCAGGCCTCCCAGGTGTTGCTGGCCCTCGCCTCTCCCCGGCAGCCCTTCCACAGCCCCACACACACTGGGGCTCCGGCCTTGCCAGCCAGCTCAGGGGGCCAACGTTCGTGTCTCGCTCGCTCTCGGGACCTGCGCCGGAGACCCACTCCAAATTGCAAACGTCCAGCGACTGCTGCCACACCAAAGGTGCCAGGCCTCCCAGGTGTTGCTGGCCCTCGCCTCTCCCCGGCAGCCCTTCCACAGCCCCACACACCCTGGGGCTCCGGCCTTGCCAGCCAGCTCAGGGGGCCGACGTTCGTGCCTTGCTCGCTCTCGGCACCTGCGCCGGAGCCCAGCTCCAAATTGCAAACGTCCAGCGACTGCTCCCACACCAAAGGTGCCAGGCCTCCCAGGTGTTGCCGGCCCTCGTCTTCCCTGGCACTCCTTCCACAGCCCCACACACACTGGGGCTCCGGCCTTGCCAGCCAGCTCAGGGGGCCGACGTTCGTGCCTCGCTCGCTCTCGGGACCTGCGCCTGAGCCCAGCTCCAAATTGCGAATGTCCAGCGACTGCTCCCACACCAAAGGTGCCAGGCCTCCCAGGTGTTGCTGGCCCTCGCCTCTCCCCGGCAGCCCTTCCACAGCCCCACACACACTGGGGCTCCGGCCTTGCCAGCCAGCTCAGGGGGCCGACGTTCGTGCCTTGCTTGCTCTCGGGACCTGCGCCTGAGCCCAGCTCCAAATTGCAAACGTCCAGCGACTGCTCCCACACCAAAAGTGCCAGGCCTCCCAGGTGTTGCCGGCCCTCGTCTTGCCCTGGCACTCCTTCCACAGCCCCACACACACTGGGGCTCCGGCCTTGCCAGCCAGATCAGGGGGCCGACGTTCGTGCCTTGCTCGCTCTCGGCAGCTGCGCCGGAGCCCAGCTCCAAATTGCAAACGTCCAGCGACTGCTCCCACACCAAAGGTGCCAGGCCTCCCAGGTGTTGCCGGCCCTCGTCTTGCCCTGGCACTCCTTCCACAGCCCCACACACACTGGGGCTCCGGCCTTGCCAGCCAGCTCAGGGGGCCAACGTTCGTGTCTCGCTCGCTCTCGGGACCTGCGCCGGAGACCCACTCCAAATTGCAAACGTCCAGCGACTGCTGCCACACCAAAGGTGCCAGGTCTCCCAGGTGTTGCTGGCTCTCGCCTCTCCCCGGCAGCCCTTCCACAGCCCCACACACCCTGGGGCTCCGGCCTTGCCAGCCAGCTCAGGGGGCCGACGTTCGTGCCTTGCTCGCTCTCGGGACCTGCGCCGCAGCCCAGCTCCAAATTGCGAACGTCCAGCGACTGCTCCCACACCAAAGGTGCCAGGCCTCCCAGGTGTTGCTGGCCCTCGCCTCTCCCCGGCAGCCCTTCCACAGCCCCACACACACTGGGGCTCCGGCCTTGCCAGCCAGCTCAGGGGGCCAACGTTCGTGTCTCGCTCGCTCTCGGGACCTGCGCCGGAGACCCACTCCAAATTGCAAACGTCCAGCGACTGCTGCCACACCAAAGGTGCCAGGCCTCCCAGGTGTTGCTGGCCCTCGCCTCTCCCCGGCAGCCCTTCCACAGCCCCACACACCCTGGGGCTCCGGCCTTGCCAGCCAGCTCAGGGGGCCGACGTTCGTGCCTTGCTCGCTCTCGGCACCTGCGCCGGAGCCCAGCTCCAAATTGCAAACGTCCAGCGACTGCTCCCACACCAAAGGTGCCAGGCCTCCCAGGTGTTGCCGGCCCTCGTCTTCCCTGGCACTCCTTCCACAGCCCCACACACACTGGGGCTCCGGCCTTGCCAGCCAGCTCAGGGGGCCGACGTTCGTGCCTCGCTCGCTCTCGGGACCTGCGCCTGAGCCCAGCTCCAAATTGCGAATGTCCAGCGACTGCTCCCACACCAAAGGTGCCAGGCCTCCCAGGTGTTGCTGGCCCTCGCCTCTCCCCGGCAGCCCTTCCACAGCCCCACACACACTGGGGCTCCGGCCTTGCCAGCCAGCTCAGGGGGCCGACGTTCGTGCCTTGCTTGCTCTCGGGACCTGCGCCTGAGCCCAGCTCCAAATTGCAAACGTCCAGCGACTGCTCCCACACCAAAAGTGCCAGGCCTCCCAGGTGTTGCCGGCCCTCGTCTTGCCCTGGCACTCCTTCCACAGCCCCACACACACTGGGGCTCCGGCCTTGCCAGCCAGCTCAGGGGGCCGACGTTCGTGCCTTGCTCGCTCTCGGCAGCTGCGCCGGAGCCCACCTCCAAATTGTGAACGTCCAGCGACTGCTCCCACACCAAAGGTGCCAGGCCTCCCAGGTGTTGCCGGCCCTCGTCTTGCCCTGGCACTCCTTCCACAGCCCCACACACACTGGGGCTCCGGCCTTGCCAGCCAGCTCAGGGGGCCGACGTTCGTGCCTTGCTCGCTCTCGGCACCTGCGCCGCAGCCCAGCTCCGAATTGCGAACGTCCAGCGACTGCTCCCACACCAAAGGTGCCAGGCCTCCCAGGTGTTGCTGGCCCTCGCCTCTCTCCAGCACTCCTTCCACAGCCCCACACACACTGGGGCTCCGGCCTTGCCAGCCAGCTCAGGGGTGCCGATGTTCGTGCCTTGCTCGCTCTCGGGACCTGCGCCGGAGCCCACCTCCAAATTGCGAACGTCCAGCGACTGCTCCCACACCAAAGGTGCCAGGCCTCCCAGGTGTTGCTGGCCCTCGCCTCTCCCCGGCAGCCCTTCCACAGCCCCACACACACTGGGACTCCGGCCTTGCCAGCCAGCTCAGGGGGCCGACGTTCGTGCCTCGCTCGCTCTCGGGACCTGCGCCGGAGCCCAGCTCCAAATTGCGAACGTCCAGCGACTGCTCCCACACCAAAGGTGCCAGGCCTCCCAGGTCTTGCTGGCCCTCGCCTCTCCCCGGCAGCCCTTCCACAGCCCCACACACACTGGGACTCCGGCCTTGCCAGCCAGATCAGGGGGCCGACGTTCGTGCCTTGCTCGCTCTCGGGACCTGCGCTGGAGCCCAGCTCCAAATTCCAAACGTCCAGCGACTGCTCCCACACCAAAGGTGCCAGGCCTCCCAGGTGTTGCCGGCCCTCGTCTTGCCCTGGCACTCCTTCCACAGCCCCACACACACTGGGGCTCCGGCCTTGCCAGCCAGCTCAGGGGGCCGACGTTCGTGTCTCGCTCACTCTCGGCAGCTGCGCCGGAGCCCCACTCCAAATTGCAAACGTCCAGCGACTGCTCCCACACCAAAGGTGCCAGGCCTCCCAGGTGTTGCCGGCCCTCGTCTTGCCCTGGCACTCCTTCCACAGCCCCACACACACTGGGGCTCCGGCCTTGCCAGCCAGCTCAGGGGGCCAACGTTCGTGTCTCGCTCGCTCTCGGGACCTGCGCCGGAGACCCACTCCAAATTGCAAACGTCCAGCGACTGCTGCCACACCAAAGGTGCCAGGTCTCCCAGGTGTTGCTGGCTCTCGCCTCTCCCCGGCAGCCCTTCCACAGCCCCACACACCCTGGGGCTCCGGCCTTGCCAGCCAGCTCAGGGGGCCGACGTTCGTGCCTTGCTCGCTCTCGGGACCTGCGCCGCAGCCCAGCTCCAAATTGCGAACGTCCAGCGACTGCTCCCACACCAAAGGTGCCAGGCCTCCCAGGTGTTGCTGGCCCTCGCCTCTCCCCGGCAGCCCTTCCACAGCCCCACACACACTGGGGCTCCGGCCTTGCCAGCCAGCTCAGGGGGCCAACGTTCGTGTCTCGCTCGCTCTCGGGACCTGCGCCGGAGACCCACTCCAAATTGCAAACGTCCAGCGACTGCTGCCACACCAAAGGTGCCAGGCCTCCCAGGTGTTGCTGGCCCTCGCCTCTCCCCGGCAGCCCTTCCACAGCCCCACACACCCTGGGGCTCCGGCCTTGCCAGCCAGCTCAGGGGGCCGACGTTCGTGCCTTGCTCGCTCTCGGGACCTGCGCCGGAGCCCAGCTCCAAATTGCAAACGTCCAGCGACTGCTCCCACACCAAAGGTGCCAGGCCTCCCAGGTGTTGCCGGCCCTCGTCTTCCCTGGCACTCCTTCCACAGCCCCACACACACTGGGGCTCCGGCCTTGCCAGCCAGCTCAGGGGGCCGACGTTCGTGCCTCGCTCGCTCTCGGGACCTGCGCCTGAGCCCAGCTCCAAATTGCGAATGTCCAGCGACTGCTCCCACACCAAAGGTGCCAGGCCTCCCAGGTGTTGCTGGCCCTCGCCTCTCCCCGGCAGCCCTTCCACAGCCCCACACACACTGGGGCTCCGGCCTTGCCAGCCAGCTCAGGGGGCCGACGTTCGTGCCTTGCTTGCTCTCGGGACCTGCGCCTGAGCCCAGCTCCAAATTGCAAACGTCCAGCGACTGCTCCCACACCAAAAGTGCCAGGCCTCCCAGGTGTTGCCGGCCCTCGTCTTGCCCTGGCACTCCTTCCACAGCCCCACACACACTGGGGCTCCGGCCTTGCCAGCCAGCTCAGGGGGCCGACGTTCGTGCCTTGCTCGCTCTCGGCAGCTGCGCCGGAGCCCACCTCCAAATTGTGAACGTCCAGCGACTGCTCCCACACCAAAGGTGCCAGGCCTCCCAGGTGTTGCCGGCCCTCGTCTTGCCCTGGCACTCCTTCCACAGCCCCACACACACTGGGGCTCCGGCCTTGCCAGCCAGCTCAGGGGGCCGACGTTCGTGCCTTGCTCGCTCTCGGCACCTGCGCCGCAGCCCAGCTCCAAATTGTGAACGTCCAGCGACTGCTCCCACACCAAAGGTGCCAGGCCTCCCAGGTGTTGCTGGCCCTCGCCTCTCTCCAGCACTCCTTCCACAGCCCCACACACACTGGGGCTCCGGCCTTGCCAGCCAGCTCAGGGGTGCCGATGTTCGTGCCTTGCTCGCTCTCGGGACCTGCGCCGGAGCCCACCTCCAAATTGCGAACGTCCAGCGACTGCTCCCACACCAAAGGTGCCAGGCCTCCCAGGTGTTGCTGGCCCTCACCTCTCCCCGGCAGCCCTTCCACAGCCCCACACACACTGGGACTCCGGCCTTGCCAGCCAGCTCAGGGGGCCGACGTTCGTGCCTCGCTCGCTCTCGGGACCTGCGCCGGAGCCCAGCTCCAAATTGCGAACGTCCAGCGACTGCTCCCACACCAAAGGTGCCAGGCCTCCCAGGTCTTGCTGGCCCTCGCCTCTCCCCGGCAGCCCTTCCACAGCCCCACACACACTGGGACTCCGGCCTTGCCAGCCAGATCAGGGGGCCGACGTTCGTGCCTTGCTCGCTCTCGGGACCTGCGCTGGAGCCCAGCTCCAAATTCCAAACGTCCAGCGACTGCTCCCACACCAAAGGTGCCAGGCCTCCCAGGTGTTGCCGGCCCTCGTCTTGCCCTGGCACTCCTTCCACTGCCCCACACACACTGGGGCTCTGGCCTTGCCAGCCAGATCAGGGGGTGGACGTTCGTGCCTTGCTCGCTCTCGGCACCTGCGCCGGAGCCCAGCTCCAAATTGCAAACATCCAGCGACTGCTCCCACACCAAAGGTGCCAGGCCTCCCAGGTGTTGCTGGCCCTCGCCTCTCCCCGGCAGCCCTTCCACAGCCCCACACACACTGGGGCTCTGGCCTTGCCAGCCAGCTCAGGGGGCCGACGTTCGTGCCTTGCTTGCTCTCGGCACCTGCGCCGGAGCCCAGCTCCGAATTGCAAACATCCAGCAACTGCTCCCACACCAAAGGTGCCAGGCCTCCCAGGTGTTGCTGGCCCTCGCTTCTCCCTGGCACTCCTTCCACAGCCCCACACACACTGGGGCTCCGGCCTTGCCAGCCAGCTCAGGGGGCCGACGTTCGTGCCTTGCTTGCTCTCGGGACCTGCGCCGGAGCCCACCTCCAAATTGTGAACGTCCAGCGACTGCTCCCACACCAAAGGTGCCAGGCCTCCCAGGTGTTGCTGGCCCTCGCCTCTCCCCGGCAGCCCTTCCACAGCCCCACACACACTGGGGCTCCGGCCTTGCCAGCCAGATCAGGGGGCCGACGTTCGTGCCTCGCTCGCTCTCGGGACCTGCGCCGGAGCCCAGCTCCAAATTGCAAACGTCCAGCGACTGCTCCCACACCAAAGGTGCCAGGCCTCCCAGGTGTTGCCGGCCCTCGTCTTGCCCTGGCACTCCTTCCACAGCCCCACACACACTGGGGCTCCGGCCTTGCCAGCCAGCTCAGGGGGCCGACGTTCGTGTCTCGCTCACTCTCGGGACCTGCGCCGGAGACCCACTCCAAATTGCAAACGTCCAGCGACTGCTGCCACACCAAAGGTGCCAGGTCTCCCAGGTGTTGCTGGCTCTCGCCTCTCCCCGGCAGCCCTTCCACAGCCCCACACACCCTGGGGCTCCGGCCTTGCCAGCCAGCTCAGGGGGCCGACGTTTGTGCCTTGCTCGCTCTCGGGACCTGCGCCTGAGCCCAGCTCCAAATTGCGAATGTCCAGCGACTGCTCCCACACCAAAGGTGCCAGGCCTCCCAGGTGTTGCTGGCCCTCGCCTCTCCCCGGCAGCCCTTCCACAGCCCCACACACACTGGGGCTCCGGCCTTGCCAGCCAGCTCAGGGGGCCGACGTTCATGCCTTGCTTGCTCTCGGGACCTGCGCCTGAGCCCAGCTCCAAATTGCAAACGTCCAGCGACTGCTCCCACACCAAAAGTGCCAGGCCTCCCAGGTGTTGCCGGCCCTCGTCTTGCCCTGGCACTCCTTCCACAGCCCCACACACACTGGGGCTCCGGCCTTGCCAGCCAGCTCAGGGGGCCGACGTTCGTGCCTTGCTCGCTCTCGGCAGCTGCGCCGGAGCCCACCTCCAAATTGTGAACGTCCAGCGACTGCTCCCACACCAAAGGTGCCAGGCCTCCCAGGTGTTGCCGGCCCTCGTCTTGCCCTGGCACTCCTTCCACAGCCCCACACACACTGGGGCTCCGGCCTTGCCAGCCAGCTCAGGGGGCCGACGTTCGTGCCTTGCTCGCTCTCGGCACCTGCGCCGCAGCCCAGCTCCAAATTGTGAACGTCCAGCGACTGCTCCCACACCAAAGGTGCCAGGCCTCCCAGGTGTTGCCGGCCCTCGCCTCTCTCCAGCACTCCTTCCACAGCCCCACACACACTGGGGCTCCGGCCTTGCCAGCCAGCTCAGGGGTGCCGATGTTCGTGCCTTGCTCGCTCTCGGGACCTGCGCCGGAGCCCACCTCCAAATTGCAAAGTTCCAGCGACTGCTCCCACACCAAAGGTGCCAGGCCTCCCAGGTGTTGCCGGTCCTCATCTTGCCCTGGCACTCCTTCCACAGCCCCACACACACTGGGGCTCTGGCCTTGCCAGCCAGCTCAGGGGGCCGACGTTCGTGCCTTGCTCGCTCTCGGGACCTGCGCCGGAGCCCACCTCCAAATTGTGAACGTCCAGCGACTGCTCCCACACCAAAGGTGCCAGGCCTCCCAGGTGTTGCTGGCCCTCGCCTCTCCCCGGCAGCCCTTCCACAGCCCCACACACACTGGGGCTCCGGCCTTGCCAGCCAGATCAGGGGGCCGACGTTCGTGCCTCGCTCGCTCTCGGGACCTGCGCCGGAGCCCAGCTCCAAATTGCAAACGTCCAGCGACTGCTCCCACACCAAAGGTGCCAGGCCTCCCAGGTGTTGCCGGCCCTCGTCTTGCCCTGGCACTCCTTCCACAGCCCCACACACACTGGGGCTCCGGCCTTGCCAGCCAGCTCAGGGGGCCGACGTTCGTGTCTCGCTCACTCTCGGCAGCTGCGCCGGAGCCCCACTCCAAATTGCAAACGTCCAGCGACTGCTCCCACACCAAAGGTGCCAGGCCTCCCAGGTGTTGCCGGCCCTCGTCTTGCCCTGGCACTCCTTCCACAGCCCCACACACACTGGGGCTCCGGCCTTGCCAGCCAGCTCAGGGGGCCGACGTTCGTGCCTTGCTCGCTCTCGGCACCTGCGCCGGAGCCCAGCTCCAAATTGTGAACGTCCAGCGACTGCTCCCACACCAAAGGTGCCAGGCCTCCCAGGTGTTGCCGGCCCTCGTCTTGCCCTGGCACTCCTTCCACAGCCCCACACACACTGGGGCTCCGGCCTTGCCAGCCAGCTCAGGGGACCGACGTTCGTGCCTCGCTCGCTCTCGGGACCTGCGCCGCAGCCCAGCTCCAAATTGCAAACGTCCAGCGACTGCTCCCACACCAAAAGTGCCAGGCCTCCCAGGTGTTGCCGGCCCTCGTCTTGCCCTGGCACTCCTTCCACAGCCCCACACACACTGGGGCTCCGGCCTTGCCAGCCAGCTCAGGGGGCCGACGTTCGTGCCTTGCTCGCTCTCGGGACCTGCGCCGGAGCCCCACTCCAAATTGCAAACGTCCAGCGACTGCTCCCACACCAAAGGTGCTAGGTCTCCCAGGTGTTGCTGGCTCTCGCCTCTCCCCGGCAGCCCTTCCACAGCCCCACACACCCTGGGGCTCCGGCCTTGCCAGCCAGCTCAGGGGGCCGACGTTCGTGCCTTGCTCGCTCTCGGGACCTGCGCCGGAGCCCAGCTCCAAATTGCAAACGTCCAGCGACTGCTCCCACACCAAAGGTGCCAGGCCTCCCAGGTGTTGCCGGCCCTCGCCTCTCTCCAGCACTCCTTCCACAGCCCCACACACACTGGGGCTCCGGCCTTGCCAGCCAGCTCAGGGGTGCCGATGTTCGTGCCTTGCTCGCTCTCGGGACCTGCGCCGGAGCCCACCTCCAAATTGCAAAGTTCCAGCGACTGCTCCCACACCAAAGGTGCCAGGCCTCCCAGGTGTTGCCGGTCCTCATCTTGCCCTGGCACTCCTTCCACAGCCCCACACACACTGGGGCTCTGGCCTTGCCAGCCAGCTCAGGGGGTCGACGTTCGTGCCTTGCTCGCTCTCGGGACCTGCGCCGGAGCCCACCTCCAAATTGTGAACGTCCAGCGACTGCTCCCACACCAAAGGTGCCAGGCCTCCCAGGTGTTGCTGGCCCTCGCCTCTCCCCGGCAGCCCTTCCACAGCCCCACACACACTGGGGCTCCGGCCTTGCCAGCCAGATCAGGGGGCCGACGTTCGTGCCTCGCTCGCTCTCGGCAGCTGCGCCGGAGCCCAGCTCCAAATTGCGAACGTCCAGCGACTGCTCCCACACCAAAGGTGCCAGGCCTCCCAGGTGTTGCCGGCCCTCGTCTTGCCCTGGCACTCCTTCCACAGCCCCACACACACTGGGGCTCCGGCCTTGCCAGCCAGCTCAGGGGGCCGACGTTCGTGTCTCGCTCACTCTCGGCAGCTGCGCCGGAGCCCCACTCCAAATTGCAAACGTCCAGCGACTGCTCCCACACCAAAGGTGCCAGGCCTCCCAGGTGTTGCCGGCCCTCGTCTTGCCCTGGCACTCCTTCCACAGCCCCACACACACTGGGGCTCCGGCCTTGCCAGCCAGCTCAGGGGGCCGACGTTCGTGCCTTGCTCGCTCTCGGCACCTGCGCCGGAGCCCAGCTCCAAATTGTGAACGTCCAGCGACTGCTCCCACACCAAAGGTGCCAGGCCTCCCAGGTGTTGCCGGCCCTCGTCTTGCCCTGGCACTCCTTCCACAGCCCCACACACACTGGGGCTCCGGCCTTGCCAGCCAGCTCAGGGGACCGACGTTCGTGCCTCGCTCGCTCTCGGGACCTGCGCCGCAGCCCAGCTCCAAATTGCGAACGTCCAGCGACTGCTCCCACACCAAAGGTGCCAGGCCTCCCAGGTGTTGCCGGCCCTCGCCTTGCCCTGGCAGCCCTTCCACAGCCCCACACACACTGGGGCTCCGGCCTTGCCAGCCAGCTCAGGGGGCCAACGTTCGTGTCTCGCTCGCTCTCGGGACCTGCGCCGGAGACCCACTCCAAATTGCAAACGTCCAGCGACTGCTCCCACACCAAAGGTGCTAGGTCTCCCAGGTGTTGCTGGCTCTCGCCTCTCCCCGGCAGCCCTTCCACAGCCCCACACACCCTGGGGCTCCGGCCTTGCCAGCCAGCTCAGGGGGCCGACGTTCGTGCCTTGCTCGCTCTCGGGACCTGCGCCGGAGCCCAGCTCCAAATTGCAAACGTCCAGCGACTGCTCCCACACCAAAGGTGCCAGGCCTCCCAGGTGTTGCCGGCCCTCGTCTTCCCTGGCACTCCTTCCACAGCCCCACACACACTGGGGCTCAGGCCTTGCCAGCCAGCTCAGGGGGCCGACGTTCGTGCCTCGCTCGCTCTCGGGACCTGCGCCTGAGCCCAGCTCCAAATTGCGAATGTCCAGCGACTGCTCCCACACCAAAGGTGCCAGGCCTCCCAGGTGTTGCTGGCCCTCGCCTCTCCCCGGCAGCCCTTCCACAGCCCCACACACACTGGGGCTCCGGCCTTGCCAGCCAGCTCAGGGGGCCGACGTTCGTGCCTTGCTCGCTCTCGGCACCTGCGCCTGAGCCCAGCTCCAAATTGCAAACGTCCAGCGACTGCTCCCACACCAAAAGTGCCAGGCCTCCCAGGTGTTGCCGGCCCTCGTCTTGCCCTGGCACTCCTTCCACAGCCCCACACACACTGGGGCTCCGGCCTTGCCAGCCAGCTCAGGGGGCCGACGTTCGTGTCTCGCTCGCTCTCGGCAGCTGCGCCGGAGCCCAGCTCCAAATTGCAAACGTCCAGCGACTGCTCCCACACCAAAGGTGCCAGGCCTCCCAGGTGTTGCCGGCCCTCGTCTTGCCCTGGCACTCCTTCCACAGCCCCACACACACTGGGGCTCAGGCCTTGCCAGCCAGCTCAGGGGACCGACGTTCGTGCCTCGCTCGCTCTCGGGACCTGCGCCGGAGCCCAGCTCCAAATTGAGAACGTCCAGCGACTGCTCCCACACCAAAGGTGCCAGGCCTCCCAGGTGTTGCTGGCCCTCGCCTCTCCCCGGCAGCCCTTCCACAGCCCCACACACACTGGGGCTCCGGCCTTGCCAGCCAGCTCAGGGGGCCGACGTTCGTGCCTTGCTCGCTCTCGGGACCTGCGCCTGAGCCCAGCTCCAAATTGTGAACGTCCAGCGACTGCTCCCACACCAAAGGTGCCAGGCCTCCCAGGTGTTTCCGGCCCTCGTCTTGCCCTGGCACTCCTTCCACAGCCCCACACACACTGGGGCTCCGGCCTTGCCAGCCAGCTCAGGGGGCCGACGTTCGTGTCTCGCTCACTCTCGGCACCTGCGCCGGAGCCCAGCTCCAAATTGCAAACGTCCAGCGACTGCTCCCACACCAAAGGTGCCAGGCCTCCCAGGTGTTGCCGGCCCTCGTCTTGCCCTGGCACTCCTTCCACAGCCCCACACACACTGGGGCTCCGGCCTTGCCAGCCAGCTCAGGGGTGCCGACGTTCATGTCTCGCTCGCTCTCGGGACCTGCGCCGGAGCCCAGCTCGACATTGCAAACGTCCAGCGACTGCTCCCACACCAAAGGTGCCAGGCCTCCCAGGTGTTGCTGGCCCTCACCTTGCCCTGGCTGCTCTTCCACAGCCCCACACACACTGGGGCTCCGGCCTTGCCAGCCAGATCAGGGGGCCGACGTTCGTGCCTTGCTCGCTCTCGGGACCTGCGCCGGAGCCCAGCTCCAAATTGCAAATGTCCAGCGACTGCTCCCACACCAAAGGTGCCAGGCCTCCCAGGTGTTGCTGGCCCTCGCCTCTCCCCGGCAGCCCTTCCACAGCCCCACACACACTGGGGCTCCGGCCTTGCCAGCCAGCTCAGGGGGCCGACGTTCGTGCCTCGCTCGCTCTCGGGACCTGTGCCGGAGCCCAGCTCCAAATTGCGAACGTCCAGCGACTGCTCCCACACCAAAGGTGCCAGGCCTCCCAGGTATTGCTGGCCCTCGCCTCTCCCCGGCAGCCCTTCCACAGCCCCACACACACTGGGGCTCCGGCCTTGCCAGCCAGCTCAGGGGGCCGACGTTCGTGTCTCGCTAGCTCTCGGGACATGCGCCGGAGCCCAGCTCCAAATTGCAAACGTCCAGCGACTGCTCCCACACCAAAGATGCCAGGCCTCCCAGGTGTTGCTGGCCCTCGCCTCTCCCCGGCAGCCCTTCCACAGCCCCACACACACTGGGACTCCGGCCTTGCCAGCCAGCTCAGGGGGCCGACGTTCGTTCCTTGCTCGCTCTCGGCAGCTGCGCCGGAGCCCCACTCCAAATTGCAAACGTCCAGCGACTGCTCCCACACCAAAGGTGCCAGGCCTCCCAGGTGTTGCCGGCCCTCGTCTTGCCCTGGCACTCCTTCCACAGCCCCACACACACTGGGGCTCCGGCCTTGCCAGCCAGCTCAGGGGGCCGACGTTCGTGCCTTGCTCGCTCTCGGCACCTGCGCCGCAGCCCAGCTCCAAATTGTGAACGTCCAGCGACTGCTCCCACACCAAAGGTGCCAGGCCTCCCAGGTGTTGCCGGCCCTCGTCTTGCCCTGGCACTCCTTCCACAGCCCCACACACACTGGGGCTCCGGCCTTGCCAGCCAGCTCAGGGGGCCGACGTTCGTGCCTTGCTCGCTCTCGGCACCTGCGCCTGAGCCCAGCTCCAAATTGTGAACGTCCAGCGACTGCTCCCACACCAAAGGTGCCAGGCCTCCCAGGTGTTGCCGGCCCTCGCCTCTCTCCAGCACTCCTTCCACAGCCCCACACACACTGGGGCTCCAGCCTTGCCAGCCAGCTCAGGGGTGCCGACGTTCGTGCCTTGCTCGCTCTCGGGACCTGCGCCGGAGCCCACCTCCAAATTGCAAAGTTCCACCGACTGCTCCCACACCAAAGGTGCCAGGCCTCCCATGTGTTGCCGGTCCTCATCTTGCCCTGGCACTCCTTCCACAGCCCCACACACACTGGGGCTCCGGCCTTGCCAGCCAGATCAGGGGGCCGACGTTCGTGCCTTGCTTGCTCTCGGGACCTGCGCCGGAGCCCACCTCCAAATTGCAAACGTCCAGCGACTGCTCCCACACCAAAGGTGCCAGGCCTCCCAGGTGTTGCCGGCCCTCGTCTTGCCCTGGCACTCCTTCCACAGCCCCACACACACTGGGGCTCAGGCCTTGCCAGCCAGCTCAGGGGGCCGACGTTCGTGCCTCGCTCGCTCTCGGGACCTGCGCTGGAGCCCAGCTCCAAATTGCAAACGTCCAGCGACTGCTCCCACACCAAAGGTGCCAGGCCTCCCAGGTGTTGCTGGCCCTCGCCTCTCCCCGCAGCCCTTCCACAGCCCCACACACACTGGGGCTCCGGCCTTGCCAGCCAGCTCAGGGGGCCGACGTTCGTGCCTTGCTCGCTCTCGGCACCTGCGCCGCAGCCCAGCTCCAAATTGCGAACGTCCAGCGACTGCTCCCACACCAAAGGTGCCAGGCCTCCCAGGTGTTGCCGGCCCTCGTCTTGCCCTGGCACTCCTTCCACAGCCCCACACACACTGGGGCTCCGGCCTTGCCAGCCAGCTCAGGGGGCCGACGTTCGTGTCTCGCTCGCTCTCGGCAGCTGCGCCGGAGCCCAGCTCCAAATTGCAAACGTCCAGCGACTGCTCCCACACCAAAGGTGCCAGGCCTCCCAGGTGTTGCCGGCCCTCGTCTTGCCCTGGCACTCCTTCCACAGCCCCACACACACTGGGGCTCAGGCCTTGCCAGCCAGCTCAGGGGACCGACGTTCGTGCCTCGCTCGCTCTCGGGACCTGCGTCGGAGCCCAGCTCCAAATTGAGAACGTCCAGCGACTGCTCCCACACCAAAGGTGCCAGGCCTCCCAGGTGTTGCTGGCCCTCGCCTCTCCCCGGCAGCCCTTCCACAGCCCCACACACACTGGGGCTCCGGCCTTGCCAGCCAGCTCAGGGGGCCGACGTTCGTGCCTTGCTCGCTCTCGGCACCTGCGCCGCAGCCCAGCTCCAAATTGCGAACGTCCAGCGACTGCTCCCACACCAAAGGTGCCAGGCCTCCCAGGTGTTTCCGGCCCTCGTCTTGCCCTGGCACTCCTTCCACAGCCCCACACACACTGGGGCTCTGGCCTTGCCAGCCAGCTCAGGGGGCCGACGTTCGTTCCTTGCTCGCTCTCGGCAGCTGCGCCGGAGCCCCACTCCAAATTGCAAACGTCCAGCGACTGCTCCCACACCAAAGGTGCCAGGCCTCCCAGGTGTTGCCGGCCCTCGTCTTGCCCTGGCACTCCTTCCACAGCCCCACACACACTGGGGCTCCGGCCTTGCCAGCCAGCTCAGGGGGCCGACGTTCGTGCCTTGCTCGCTCTCGGCAGCTGCGCCGGAGCCCAGCTCCAAATTGTGAACGTCCAGCGACTGCTCCCACACCAAAGGTGCCAGGCCTCCCAGGTGTTGCCGGCCCTCG
Organism: Spheniscus humboldti; assembly: GCA_027474245.1. NCBI lineage: Eukaryota > Metazoa > Chordata > Aves > Sphenisciformes > Spheniscidae > Spheniscus > Spheniscus humboldti. The sequence goes on from CM049889.1 coordinate 132,819,273, forward strand.
TCTTGCCCTGGCACTCCTTCCACAGCCCCACACACACTGGGGCTCCGGCCTTGCCAGCCAGCTCAGGGGGCCGACGTTCGTGCCTTGCTCGCTCTCGGCACCTGCGCCTGAGCCCAGCTCCAAATTGTGAACGTCCAGCGACTGCTCCCACACCAAAGGTGCCAGGCCTCCCAGGTGTTGCCGGCCCTCGCCTCTCTCCAGCACTCCTTCCACAGCCCCACACACACTGGGGCTCCAGCCTTGCCAGCCAGCTCAGGGGTGCCGACGTTCGTGCCTTGCTCGCTCTCGGGACCTGCGCCGGAGCCCACCTCCAAATTGCAAAGTTCCACCGACTGCTCCCACACCAAAGGTGCCAGGCCTCCCATGTGTTGCCGGTCCTCATCTTGCCCTGGCACTCCTTCCACAGCCCCACACACACTGGGGCTCCGGCCTTGCCAGCCAGATCAGGGGGCCGACGTTCGTGCCTTGCTTGCTCTCGGGACCTGCGCCGGAGCCCACCTCCAAATTGCAAACGTCCAGCGACTGCTCCCACACCAAAGGTGCCAGGCCTCCCAGGTGTTGCCGGCCCTCGTCTTGCCCTCGCAGCCCTTCCACAGCCCCACACACACTGGGGCTCAGGCCTTGCCAGCCAGCTCAGGGGGCCGACGTTCGTGCCTCGCTCGCTCTCGGGACCTGCGCTGGAGCCCAGCTCCAAATTGCAAACGTCCAGCGACTGCTCCCACACCAAAGGTGCCAGGCCTCCCAGGTGTTGCTGGCCCTCGCCTCTCCCCGCAGCCCTTCCACAGCCCCACACACACTGGGGCTCCGGCCTTGCCAGCCAGATCAGGGGGCCGACGTTCGTGCCTTGCTCGCTCTCGGCACCTGCGCCGCAGCCCAGCTCCAAATTGCGAACGTCCAGCGACTGCTCCCACACCAAAGGTGCCAGGCCTCCCAGGTGTTGCCGGCCCTCGTCTTGCCCTGGCACTCCTTCCACAGCCCCACACACACTGGGGCTCCGGCCTTGCCAGCCAGCTCAGGGGGCCAACGTTCGTGTCTCTCTCGCTCTCGGCAGCTGCGCCGGAGCCCAGCTCCAAATTGCAAACGTCCAGCGACTGCTCCCACACCAAAGGTGCCAGGCCTCCCAGGTGTTGCCGGCCCTCGTCTTGCCCTGGCACTCCTTCCACAGCCCCACACACACTGGGGCTCAGGCCTTGCCAGCCAGCTCAGGGGACCGACGTTCGTGCCTCGCTCGCTCTCGGGACCTGCGCCGGAGCCCAGCTCCAAATTGAGAACGTCCAGCGACTGCTCCCACACCAAAGGTGCCAGGCCTCCCAGGTGTTGCTGGCCCTCGCCTCTCCCCGGCAGCCCTTCCACAGCCCCACACACACTGGGGCTCCGGCCTTGCCAGCCAGCTCAGGGGGCCGACGTTCGTGCCTTGCTCGCTCTCGGCACCTGCGCCGCAGCCCAGCTCCAAATTGCGAACGTCCAGCGACTGCTCCCACACCAAAGGTGCCAGGCCTCCCAGGTGTTTCCGGCCCTCGTCTTGCCCTGGCACTCCTTCCACAGCCCCACACACACTGGGGCTCTGGCCTTGCCAGCCAGCTCAGGGGGCCGACGTTCGTGTCTCGCTCACTCTCGGCACCTGCGCCGGAGCCCAGCTCCAAATTGCAAACGTCCAGCGACTGCTGCCACACCAAAGGTGCCAGGCCTCCCAGGTGTTGCTGGCCCTCGTCTTGCCCTGGCAGCCCTTCCACAGCCCCACACACACTGGGGCTCCGGCCTTGCCAGCCAGCTCAGGGGTGCCGACGTTCGTGTCTCGCTCGCTCTCGGGACCTGCGCCGGAGCCCAGCTCGACATTGCAAACGTCCAGCGACTGCTCCCACACCAAAGGTGCCAGGCCTCCCAGGTGTTGCTGGCCCTCACCTTGCCCTGGCTGCTCTTCCACAGCCCCCCACACACTGGGGCTCCGGCCTTGCCAGCCAGATCAGGGGGCCGACGTTCGTGCCTTGCTCGCTCTCGGGACCTGCGCCGGAGCCCAGCTCCAAATTGCAAACGTCCAGCGACTGCTCCCACACCAAAGGTGCCAGGCCTCCCAGGTGTTGCTGGCCCTCGCCTCTCCCCGGCAGCCCTTCCACAGCCCCACACACACTGGGGCTCCGGCCTTGCCAGCCAGCTCAGGGGGCCGACGTTCGTGTCTCGCTAGCTCTCGGGACATGCGCCGGAGCCCAGCTCCAAATTGCGAACGTCCAGCGACTGCTCCCACACCAAAGATGCCAGGCCTCCCAGGTGTTGCTGGCCCTCGCCTCTCCCCGGCAGCCCTTCCACAGCCCCACACACACTGGGGCTCCGGCCTTGCCAGCCAGCTCAGGGGGCCGACGTTCGTTCCTTGCTCGCTCTCGGCAGCTGCGCCGGAGCCCCACTCCAAATTGCAAACGTCCAGCGACTGCTCCCACACCAAAGGTGCCAGGCCTCCCAGGTGTTGCCGGCCCTCGTCTTGCCCTGGCACTCCTTCCACAGCCCCACACACACTGGGGCTCCGGCCTTGCCAGCCAGCTCAGGGGGCCGACGTTCGTGCCTTGCTCGCTCTCGGCAGCTGCGCCGGAGCCCAGCTCCAAATTGCAAACGTCCAGCGACTGCTCCCACACCAAAGGTGCCAGGCCTCCCAGGTGTTGCCGGCCCTCGTCTTGCCCTGGCACTCCTTCCACAGCCCCACACACACTGGGGCTCCGGCCTTGCCAGCCAGCTCAGGGGGCCGACGTTCGTGCCTTGCTCGCTCTCGGCACCTGCGCCGCAGCCCAGCTCCAAATTGTGAACGTCCAGCGACTGCTCCCACACCAAAGGTGCCAGGCCTCCCAGGTGTTGCTGGCCCTCGCCTCTCTCCAGCACTCCTTCCACAGCCCCACACACACTGGGGCTCCGGCCTTGCCAGCCAGCTCAGGGGTGCCGATGTTCGTGCCTTGCTCGCTCTCGGGACCTGCGCCGGAGCCCACCTCCAAATTGCAAAGTTCCAGCGACTGCTCCCACACCAAAGGTGCCAGGCCTCCCAGGTGTTGCTGGCCCTCACCTTGCCCTGGCTGCTCTTCCACAGCCCCACACACACTGGGACTCCGGCCTTGCAAGGCAGCTCAGGGGGCCGACGTTCGTGCCTCGCTCGCTCTCGGGACCTGCGCCGGAGCCCAGCTCCGAAATTGCAAACGTCCAGCGACTGCTGCCACACCAAAGGTGCCAGGCCTCCCAGGTGTTGCTGGCCCTCGCCTCTCCCCGGCAGCCCTTCCACAGCCCCACACACACTGGGGCTCCGGCCTTGCCAGCCAGATCAGGGGGCCGACGTTCGTGCCTCGCTCGCTCTCGGGACCTGCGCCGGAGCCCAGCTCCAAATTGCAAACGTCCAGCGACTGCTCCCACACCAAAGGTGCCAGGCCTCCCAGGTGTTGCCGGCCCTCGTCTTGCCCTGGCACTCCTTCCACAGCCCCACACACACTGGGGCTCCGGCCTTGCCAGCCAGCTCAGGGGGCCGACGTTCGTGTCTCGCTCACTCTCGGCAGCTGCGCCGGAGCCCCACTCCAAATTGCAAACGTCCAGCGACTGCTCCCACACCAAAGGTGCCAGGCCTCCCAGGTGTTGCCGGCCCTCGTCTTGCCCTGGCACTCCTTCCACAGCCCCACACACACTGGGGCTCCGGCCTTGCCAGCCAGCTCAGGGGGCCGACGTTCGTGCCTTGCTCGCTCTCGGGACCTGCGCCGGAGCCCAGCTCCAAATTGTGAACGTCCAGCGACTACTCCCACCCCAAAGGTGGCAGGCCTCCCAGGTGTTGCCGGCCCTCGTCTTGCCCTGGCACTCCTTCCACAGCCCCACACACACTGGGGCTCCGGCCTTGCCAGCCAGCTCAGGGGACCGACGTTCGTGCCTCGCTCGCTCTCGGGACCTGCGCCGCAGCCCAGCTCCAAATTGTGAACGTCCAGCGACTGCTCCCACACCAAAGGTGCCAGGCCTCCCAGGTGTTGCCGGCCCTCGCCTTGCCCTGGCAGCCCTTCCACAGCCCCACACACACTGGGGCTCCGGCCTTGCCAGCCAGCTCAGGGGGCCAACGTTCGTGTCTCGCTCGCTCTCGGGACCTGCGCCGGAGACCCACTCCAAATTGCAAACGTCCAGCGACTGCTGCCACACCAAAGGTGCCAGGTCTCCCAGGTGTTGCTGGCTCTCGCCTCTCCCCGGCAGCCCTTCCACAGCCCCACACACCCTGGGGCTCCGGCCTTGCCAGCCAGCTCAGGGGGCCGACGTTCGTGCCTTGCTCGCTCTCGGGACCTGCGCCGGAGCCCAGCTCCAAATTGCAAACGTCCAGCGACTGCTCCCACACCAAAGGTGCCAGGCCTCCCAGGTGTTGCCGGCCCTCGTCTTCCCTGGCACTCCTTCCACAGCCCCACACACACTGGGGCTCAGGCCTTGCCAGCCAGCTCAGGGGGCCGACGTTCGTGCCTCGCTCGCTCTCGGGACCTGCGCCTGAGCCGAGCTCCAAATTGCGAATGTCCAGCGACTGCTCCCACACCAAAGGTGCCAGGCCTCCCAGGTGTTGCTGGCCCTCGCCTCTCCCCGGCAGCCCTTCCACAGCCCCACACACACTGGGGCTCCGGCCTTGCCAGCCAGCTCAGGGGGCCGACGTTCGTGCCTTGCTCGCTCTCGGCAGCTGCGCCGGAGCCCAGCTCCAAATTGTGAACGTCCAGCGACTGCTCCCACACCAAAGGTGCCAGGCCTCCCAGGTGTTGCCGGCCCTCGTCTTGCCCTGGCACTCCTTCCACAGCCCCACACACACTGGGGCTCCGGCCTTGCCAGCCAGCTCAGGGGGCCGACGTTCGTGCCTTGCTCGCTCTCGGCACCTGCGCCTGAGCCCAGCTCCAAATTGTGAACGTCCAGCGACTGCTCCCACACCAAAGGTGCCAGGCCTCCCAGGTGTTGCCGGCCCTCGCCTCTCTCCAGCACTCCTTCCACAGCCCCACACACACTGGGGCTCCAGCCTTGCCAGCCAGCTCAGGGGTGCCGACGTTCGTGCCTTGCTCGCTCTCGGGACCTGCGCCGGAGCCCACCTCCAAATTGCAAAGTTCCACCGACTGCTCCCACACCAAAGGTGCCAGGCCTCCCATGTGTTGCCGGTCCTCATCTTGCCCTGGCACTCCTTCCACAGCCCCACACACACTGGGGCTCCGGCCTTGCCAGCCAGATCAGGGGGCCGACGTTCGTGCCTTGCTTGCTCTCGGGACCTGCGCCGGAGCCCACCTCCAAATTGCAAACGTCCAGCGACTGCTCCCACACCAAAGGTGCCAGGCCTCCCAGGTGTTGCCGGCCCTCGTCTTGCCCTCGCAGCCCTTCCACAGCCCCACACACACTGGGGCTCAGGCCTTGCCAGCCAGCTCAGGGGGCCGACGTTCGTGCCTCGCTCGCTCTCGGGACCTGCGCTGGAGCCCAGCTCCAAATTGCAAACGTCCAGCGACTGCTCCCACACCAAAGGTGCCAGGCCTCCCAGGTGTTGCTGGCCCTCGCCTCTCCCCGCAGCCCTTCCACAGCCCCACACACACTGGGGCTCCGGCCTTGCCAGCCAGATCAGGGGGCCGACGTTCGTGCCTTGCTCGCTCTCGGCACCTGCGCCGCAGCCCAGCTCCAAATTGCGAACGTCCAGCGACTGCTCCCACACCAAAGGTGCCAGGCCTCCCAGGTGTTGCCGGCCCTCGTCTTGCCCTGGCACTCCTTCCACAGCCCCACACACACTGGGGCTCCGGCCTTGCCAGCCAGCTCAGGGGGCCAACGTTCGTGTCTCTCTCGCTCTCGGCAGCTGCGCCGGAGCCCAGCTCCAAATTGCAAACGTCCAGCGACTGCTCCCACACCAAAGGTGCCAGGCCTCCCAGGTGTTGCCGGCCCTCGTCTTGCCCTGGCACTCCTTCCACAGCCCCACACACACTGGGGCTCAGGCCTTGCCAGCCAGCTCAGGGGACCGACGTTCGTGCCTCGCTCGCTCTCGGGACCTGCGCCGGAGCCCAGCTCCAAATTGAGAACGTCCAGCGACTGCTCCCACACCAAAGGTGCCAGGCCTCCCAGGTGTTGCTGGCCCTCGCCTCTCCCCGGCAGCCCTTCCACAGCCCCACACACACTGGGGCTCCGGCCTTGCCAGCCAGCTCAGGGGGCCGACGTTCGTGCCTTGCTCGCTCTCGGCACCTGCGCCGCAGCCCAGCTCCAAATTGCGAACGTCCAGCGACTGCTCCCACACCAAAGGTGCCAGGCCTCCCAGGTGTTTCCGGCCCTCGTCTTGCCCTGGCACTCCTTCCACAGCCCCACACACACTGGGGCTCTGGCCTTGCCAGCCAGCTCAGGGGGCCGACGTTCGTGTCTCGCTCACTCTCGGCACCTGCGCCGGAGCCCAGCTCCAAATTGCAAACGTCCAGCGACTGCTGCCACACCAAAGGTGCCAGGCCTCCCAGGTGTTGCTGGCCCTCGTCTTGCCCTGGCAGCCCTTCCACAGCCCCACACACACTGGGGCTCCGGCCTTGCCAGCCAGCTCAGGGGTGCCGACGTTCGTGTCTCGCTCGCTCTCGGGACCTGCGCCGGAGCCCAGCTCGACATTGCAAACGTCCAGCGACTGCTCCCACACCAAAGGTGCCAGGCCTCCCAGGTGTTGCTGGCCCTCACCTTGCCCTGGCTGCTCTTCCACAGCCCCCCACACACTGGGGCTCCGGCCTTGCCAGCCAGATCAGGGGGCCGACGTTCGTGCCTTGCTCGCTCTCGGGACCTGCGCCGGAGCCCAGCTCCAAATTGCAAACGTCCAGCGACTGCTCCCACACCAAAGGTGCCAGGCCTCCCAGGTGTTGCTGGCCCTCGCCTCTCCCCGGCAGCCCTTCCACAGCCCCACACACACTGGGGCTCCGGCCTTGCCAGCCAGCTCAGGGGGCCGACGTTCGTGTCTCGCTAGCTCTCGGGACATGCGCCGGAGCCCAGCTCCAAATTGCGAACGTCCAGCGACTGCTCCCACACCAAAGATGCCAGGCCTCCCAGGTGTTGCTGGCCCTCGCCTCTCCCCGGCAGCCCTTCCACAGCCCCACACACACTGGGGCTCCGGCCTTGCCAGCCAGCTCAGGGGGCCGACGTTCGTTCCTTGCTCGCTCTCGGCAGCTGCGCCGGAGCCCCACTCCAAATTGCAAACGTCCAGCGACTGCTCCCACACCAAAGGTGCCAGGCCTCCCAGGTGTTGCCGGCCCTCGTCTTGCCCTGGCACTCCTTCCACAGCCCCACACACACTGGGGCTCCGGCCTTGCCAGCCAGCTCAGGGGGCCGACGTTCGTGCCTTGCTCGCTCTCGGCAGCTGCGCCGGAGCCCAGCTCCAAATTGCAAACGTCCAGCGACTGCTCCCACACCAAAGGTGCCAGGCCTCCCAGGTGTTGCCGGCCCTCGTCTTGCCCTGGCACTCCTTCCACAGCCCCACACACACTGGGGCTCCGGCCTTGCCAGCCAGCTCAGGGGGCCGACGTTCGTGCCTTGCTCGCTCTCGGCACCTGCGCCGCAGCCCAGCTCCAAATTGTGAACGTCCAGCGACTGCTCCCACACCAAAGGTGCCAGGCCTCCCAGGTGTTGCTGGCCCTCGCCTCTCTCCAGCACTCCTTCCACAGCCCCACACACACTGGGGCTCCGGCCTTGCCAGCCAGCTCAGGGGTGCCGATGTTCGTGCCTTGCTCGCTCTCGGGACCTGCGCCGGAGCCCACCTCCAAATTGCAAAGTTCCAGCGACTGCTCCCACACCAAAGGTGCCAGGCCTCCCAGGTGTTGCTGGCCCTCACCTTGCCCTGGCTGCTCTTCCACAGCCCCACACACACTGGGACTCCGGCCTTGCAAGGCAGCTCAGGGGGCCGACGTTCGTGCCTCGCTCGCTCTCGGGACCTGCGCCGGAGCCCAGCTCCGAAATTGCAAACGTCCAGCGACTGCTGCCACACCAAAGGTGCCAGGCCTCCCAGGTGTTGCTGGCCCTCGCCTCTCCCCGGCAGCCCTTCCACAGCCCCACACACACTGGGGCTCCGGCCTTGCCAGCCAGATCAGGGGGCCGACGTTCGTGCCTCGCTCGCTCTCGGGACCTGCGCCGGAGCCCAGCTCCAAATTGCAAACGTCCAGCGACTGCTCCCACACCAAAGGTGCCAGGCCTCCCAGGTGTTGCCGGCCCTCGTCTTGCCCTGGCACTCCTTCCACAGCCCCACACACACTGGGGCTCCGGCCTTGCCAGCCAGCTCAGGGGGCCGACGTTCGTGTCTCGCTCACTCTCGGCAGCTGCGCCGGAGCCCCACTCCAAATTGCAAACGTCCAGCGACTGCTCCCACACCAAAGGTGCCAGGCCTCCCAGGTGTTGCCGGCCCTCGTCTTGCCCTGGCACTCCTTCCACAGCCCCACACACACTGGGGCTCCGGCCTTGCCAGCCAGCTCAGGGGGCCGACGTTCGTGCCTTGCTCGCTCTCGGGACCTGCGCCGGAGCCCAGCTCCAAATTGTGAACGTCCAGCGACTACTCCCACCCCAAAGGTGGCAGGCCTCCCAGGTGTTGCCGGCCCTCGTCTTGCCCTGGCACTCCTTCCACAGCCCCACACACACTGGGGCTCCGGCCTTGCCAGCCAGCTCAGGGGACCGACGTTCGTGCCTCGCTCGCTCTCGGGACCTGCGCCGCAGCCCAGCTCCAAATTGTGAACGTCCAGCGACTGCTCCCACACCAAAGGTGCCAGGCCTCCCAGGTGTTGCCGGCCCTCGCCTTGCCCTGGCAGCCCTTCCACAGCCCCACACACACTGGGGCTCCGGCCTTGCCAGCCAGCTCAGGGGGCCAACGTTCGTGTCTCGCTCGCTCTCGGGACCTGCGCCGGAGACCCACTCCAAATTGCAAACGTCCAGCGACTGCTGCCACACCAAAGGTGCCAGGTCTCCCAGGTGTTGCTGGCTCTCGCCTCTCCCCGGCAGCCCTTCCACAGCCCCACACACCCTGGGGCTCCGGCCTTGCCAGCCAGCTCAGGGGGCCGACGTTCGTGCCTTGCTCGCTCTCGGGACCTGCGCCGGAGCCCAGCTCCAAATTGCAAACGTCCAGCGACTGCTCCCACACCAAAGGTGCCAGGCCTCCCAGGTGTTGCCGGCCCTCGTCTTCCCTGGCACTCCTTCCACAGCCCCACACACACTGGGGCTCAGGCCTTGCCAGCCAGCTCAGGGGGCCGACGTTCGTGCCTCGCTCGCTCTCGGGACCTGCGCCTGAGCCGAGCTCCAAATTGCGAATGTCCAGCGACTGCTCCCACACCAAAGGTGCCAGGCCTCCCAGGTGTTGCTGGCCCTCGCCTCTCCCCGGCAGCCCTTCCACAGCCCCACACACACTGGGGCTCCGGCCTTGCCAGCCAGCTCAGGGGGCCGACGTTCGTGCCTTGCTCGCTCTCGGCACCTGCGCCTGAGCCCAGCTCCAAATTGCAAACGTCCAGCGACTGCTCCCACACCAAAAGTGCCAGGCCTCCCAGGTGTTGCCGGCCCTCGTCTTGCCCTGGCACTCCTTCCACAGCCCCACACACACTGGGGCTCCGGCCTTGCCAGCCAGCTCAGGGGGCCGACGTTCGTGCCTTGCTCGCTCTCGGCAGCTGCGCCGGAGCCCAGCTCCAAATTGTGAACGTCCAGCGACTGCTCCCACACCAAAGGTGCCAGGCCTCCCAGGTGTTGCCGGCCCTCGTCTTGCCCTGGCACTCCTTCCACAGCCCCACACACACTGGGGCTCCGGCCTTGCCAGCCAGCTCAGGGGGCCGACGTTCGTGCCTTGCTCGCTCTCGGGACCTGCGCCGGAGCCCAGCTCCAAATTGTGAACGTCCAGCGACTGCTCCCACACCAAAGGTGCCAGGCCTCCCAGGTGTTGCTGGCCCTCGCCTCTCCCCGGCAGCCCTTCCACAGCCCCACACACACTGGGGCTCCGGCCTTGCCAGCCAGCTCAGGGGGCCGACGTTCGTGCCTTGCTCGCTCTCGGGACCTGCGCCGGAGCCCAGCTCCAAATTGCAAACGTCCAGCGACTGCTCCCACACCAAAGGTGCCAGGCCTCCCAGGTGTTGCTGGCCCTCGCCTCTCCCCGGCAGCCCTTCCACAGCCCCACACATACCGGGGCTCCGGCCTTGCCAGCCAGCTCAGGGTGCCGACCTTCGTGCCTTGCTTGCTCTCGGCACCTGCGCCGCAGCCCAGCTCCAAATTGCAAACGTCCAACGACTGCTCCCACACCAAAGGTGCCAGGCCTCCCAGGTGTTGCTGGCCCTCGCCTCTCCCCGGCAGCCCTTCCACAGCCCCACACACACTGGGGCTCCGGCCTTGCCAGCCAGCTCAGGGGGCCGACGTTCGTGCCTCGCTCGCTCTCGGGACCTGCGCCTGAGCCCAGCTCCAAATTGCGAACGTGCAGCGACTGCTCCCACACCAAAGGTGCCAGGCCTCCCAGGTGTTTCCGGCCCTCGTCTTGCCCTGGCACTCCTTCCACAGCCCCACACACACTGGGGCTCCGGCCTTGCCAGCCAGCTCAGGGGGCCGACGTTCATGTCTCGCTAGCTCTCGGGACATGCGCCGGAGACCAGCTCCAAATTGCAAACATCCAGCGACTGCTCCCACCCCAAAGGTGCCAGGCCTCCCAGGTGTTGCTGGCCCTCGCCTCTCCCCGGCAGCCCTTCCACAGCCCCACACACACTGGGGCTCCGGCCTTGCCAGCCAGCTCAGGGGGCCGACGTTCGTTCCTTGCTCACTCTCGGCAGCTGCGCCGGAACCCCACTCCAAATTGCAAACGTCCAGCGACTGCTCCCACACCAAAGTTGCCAGGCCTCCCAGGTGTTGCTGGCCCTCGCCTTGCCCTGGCAGCCCTTCCACAGCCCCACACACCCTGGGGCTCAGGCCTTGCCAGCCAGCTCAGGGGGCCGACGTTCGTGCCTTGCTCGCTCTCGGGACCTGCGCCGGAGCCCAGCTCCAAATTGCAAACGTCCAGCGACTGCTCCCACACCAAAGGTGCCAGGCCTCCCAGGTGTTGCCGGTCCTCATCTTGCCCTGGCACTCCTTCCACAGCCCCACACACATACTGGGGCTCAGGCCTTGCCAGCCAGCTCAGGGGGCCGACGTTCGTGCCTTGCTCGCTCTCGGCAGCTGCGCCGGAGCCCAGCTCCGAATTGCGAACGTACAGCGACTGCTCCCACACCAAAGGTGCCAGGCCTCCCAGGTGTTGCTGGCCCTCGCTTCTCCCTGGCACTCCTTCCACAGCCCCACACACACTGGGGTTCCGGCCTTGCCAGCCAGCTCAGGGGGCCGACGTTCGTGCCTTGCTTGCTCTCGGGACCTGCGCCGCAGCCCAGCTCCAAATTGCAAACGTCCAGCGACTGCTCCCACACCAAAGGTGCCAGGCCTCCCAGGTGTTGCTGGACCTCGCTTCTCCCTGGCACTCCTTCCACAGCCCCACACACACTGGGGCTCCGGCCTTGCCAGCCAGCTCAGGGGGCCGACGTTCGTGCCTTGCTTGCTCTCGGGACCTGCGCCGCAGCCCAGCTCCAAATTGCAAACGTCCAGCGACTGCTCCCACACCAAAGGTGCCAGGCCTCCCAGGTGTTGCCGGCCCTCGCCTCTCCCCAGCACTCCTTCCACAGCCCCACACACACTGGGCTCCAGACTTGCCAGCCAGCTCAGGGTGCCGACGTTCGTGCCTTGCTCGCTCTCGGGACCTGCGCCGGAGCCCAGCTCCAAATTGCAAACGTCCAGCGACTGCTCCCACACCAAAGGTGCCAGGCCTCCCAGGTGTTGCTGGCCCTCGCCTCTCCCCGGCAGCCCTTCCACAGCCCCACACATACCGGGGCTCCGGCCTTGCCAGCCAGCTCAGGGTGCCGACCTTCGTGCCTTGCTTGCTCTCGGCACCTGCGCCGCAGCCCAGCTCCAAATTGCAAACGTCCAACGACTGCTCCCACACCAAAGGTGCCAGGCCTCCCAGGTGTTGCTGGCCCTCGCCTCTCCCCGGCAGCCCTTCCACAGCCCCACACACACTGGGGCTCCGGCCTTGCCAGCCAGCTCAGGGGGCCGACGTTCGTGCCTCGCTCGCTCTCGGGACCTGCGCCTGAGCCCAGCTCCAAATTGCGAACGTGCAGCGACTGCTCCCACACCAAAGGTGCCAGGCCTCCCAGGTGTTTCCGGCCCTCGTCTTGCCCTGGCACTCCTTCCACAGCCCCACACACACTGGGGCTCCGGCCTTGCCAGCCAGCTCAGGGGGCCGACGTTCATGTCTCGCTAGCTCTCGGGACATGCGCCGGAGACCAGCTCCAAATTGCAAACATCCAGCGACTGCTCCCACCCCAAAGGTGCCAGGCCTCCCAGGTGTTGCTGGCCCTCGCCTCTCCCCGGCAGCCCTTCCACAGCCCCACACACACTGGGGCTCCGGCCTTGCCAGCCAGCTCAGGGGGCCGACGTTCGTTCCTTGCTCACTCTCGGCAGCTGCGCCGGAACCCCACTCCAAATTGCAAACGTCCAGCGACTGCTCCCACACCAAAGTTGCCAGGCCTCCCAGGTGTTGCTGGCCCTCGCCTTGCCCTGGCAGCCCTTCCACAGCCCCACACACCCTGGGGCTCAGGCCTTGCCAGCCAGCTCAGGGGGCCGACGTTCGTGCCTTGCTCGCTCTCGGGACCTGCGCCGGAGCCCAGCTCCAAATTGCAAACGTCCAGCGACTGCTCCCACACCAAAGGTGCCAGGCCTCCCAGGTGTTGCCGGTCCTCATCTTGCCCTGGCACTCCTTCCACAGCCCCACACACATACTGGGGCTCAGGCCTTGCCAGCCAGCTCAGGGGGCCGACGTTCGTGCCTTGCTCGCTCTCGGCAGCTGCGCCGGAGCCCAGCTCCGAATTGCGAACGTACAGCGACTGCTCCCACACCAAAGGTGCCAGGCCTCCCAGGTGTTGCTGGCCCTCGCTTCTCCCTGGCACTCCTTCCACAGCCCCACACACACTGGGGTTCCGGCCTTGCCAGCCAGCTCAGGGGGCCGACGTTCGTGCCTTGCTTGCTCTCGGGACCTGCGCCGCAGCCCAGCTCCAAATTGCAAACGTCCAGCGACTGCTCCCACACCAAAGGTGCCAGGCCTCCCAGGTGTTGCTGGACCTCGCTTCTCCCTGGCACTCCTTCCACAGCCCCACACACACTGGGGCTCCGGCCTTGCCAGCCAGCTCAGGGGGCCGACGTTCGTGCCTTGCTTGCTCTCGGGACCTGCGCCGCAGCCCAGCTCCAAATTGCAAACGTCCAGCGACTGCTCCCACACCAAAGGTGCCAGGCCTCCCAGGTGTTGCCGGCCCTCGCCTCTCCCCAGCACTCCTTCCACAGCCCCACACACACTGGGCTCCAGACTTGCCAGCCAGCTCAGGGTGCCGACGTTCGTGCCTTGCTCGCTCTCGGGACCTGTGCCGTAGCCCAGCTCCAAATTGCGAACGTCCAGCGACTGCTCCCACACCAAAGATGCCAGGCCTCCCAGGTGTTGCTGGCCCTCGCCTCTCCCCGGCAGCCCTTCCACAGCCCCACACACACTGGGGCTCCGGCCTTGCCAGCCAGCTCAGGGGGCCGACGTTCGTTCCTTGCTCGCTCTCGGCAGCTGCGCCGGAGCCCCACTCCAAATTGCAAACGTCCAGCGACTGCTCCCACACCAAAGGTGCCAGGCCTCCCAGGTGTTGCCGGCCCTCGTCTTGCCCTGGCACTCCTTCCACAGCCCCACACACACTGGGGCTCCGGCCTTGCCAGCCAGCTCAGGGGGCCGACGTTCGTGCCTTGCTCGCTCTCGGCAGCTGCGCCGGAGCCCAGCTCCAAATTGCAAACGTCCAGCGACTGCTCCCACACCAAAGGTGCCAGGCCTCCCAGGTGTTGCCGGCCCTCGTCTTGCCCTGGCACTCCTTCCACAGCCCCACACACACTGGGGCTCCGGCCTTGCCAGCCAGCTCAGGGGGCCGACGTTCGTGCCTTGCTCGCTCTCGGCACCTGCGCCGCAGCCCAGCTCCAAATTGTGAACGTCCAGCGACTGCTCCCACACCAAAGGTGCCAGGCCTCCCAGGTGTTGCTGGCCCTCGCCTCTCTCCAGCACTCCTTCCACAGCCCCACACACACTGGGGCTCCGGCCTTGCCAGCCAGCTCAGGGGTGCCGATGTTCGTGCCTTGCTCGCTCTCGGGACCTGCGCCGGAGCCCACCTCCAAATTGCAAAGTTCCAGCGACTGCTCCCACACCAAAGGTGCCAGGCCTCCCAGGTGTTGCTGGCCCTCACCTTGCCCTGGCTGCTCTTCCACAGCCCCACACACACTGGGACTCCGGCCTTGCAAGGCAGCTCAGGGGGCCGACGTTCGTGCCTCGCTCGCTCTCGGGACCTGCGCCGGAGCCCAGCTCCGAAATTGCAAACGTCCAGCGACTGCTGCCACACCAAAGGTGCCAGGCCTCCCAGGTGTTGCTGGCCCTCGCCTCTCCCCGGCAGCCCTTCCACAGCCCCACACACACTGGGGCTCCGGCCTTGCCAGCCAGATCAGGGGGCCGACGTTCGTGCCTCGCTCGCTCTCGGGACCTGCGCCGGAGCCCAGCTCCAAATTGCAAACGTCCAGCGACTGCTCCCACACCAAAGGTGCCAGGCCTCCCAGGTGTTGCCGGCCCTCGTCTTGCCCTGGCACTCCTTCCACAGCCCCACACACACTGGGGCTCCGGCCTTGCCAGCCAGCTCAGGGGGCCGACGTTCGTGTCTCGCTCACTCTCGGCAGCTGCGCCGGAGCCCCACTCCAAATTGCAAACGTCCAGCGACTGCTCCCACACCAAAGGTGCCAGGCCTCCCAGGTGTTGCCGGCCCTCGTCTTGCCCTGGCACTCCTTCCACAGCCCCACACACACTGGGGCTCCGGCCTTGCCAGCCAGATCAGGGGGCCGACGTTCGTGCCTTGCTCGCTCTCGGGACCTGCGCCGGAGCCCAGCTCCAAATTGTGAACGTCCAGCGACTACTCCCACCCCAAAGGTGGCAGGCCTCCCAGGTGTTGCCGGCCCTCGTCTTGCCCTGGCACTCCTTCCACAGCCCCACACACACTGGGGCTCCGGCCTTGCCAGCCAGCTCAGGGGACCGACGTTCGTGCCTCGCTCGCTCTCGGGACCTGCGCCGCAGCCCAGCTCCAAATTGTGAACGTCCAGCGACTGCTCCCACACCAAAGGTGCCAGGCCTCCCAGGTGTTGCCGGCCCTCGCCTTGCCCTGGCAGCCCTTCCACAGCCCCACACACACTGGGGCTCCGGCCTTGCCAGCCAGCTCAGGGGGCCAACGTTCGTGTCTCGCTCGCTCTCGGGACCTGCGCCGGAGACCCACTCCAAATTGCAAACGTCCAGCGACTGCTGCCACACCAAAGGTGCCAGGTCTCCCAGGTGTTGCTGGCTCTCGCCTCTCCCCGGCAGCCCTTCCACAGCCCCACACACCCTGGGGCTCCGGCCTTGCCAGCCAGCTCAGGGGGCCGACGTTCGTGCCTTGCTCGCTCTCGGGACCTGCGCCGGAGCCCAGCTCCAAATTGCAAACGTCCAGCGACTGCTCCCACACCAAAGGTGCCAGGCCTCCCAGGTGTTGCCGGCCCTCGTCTTCCCTGGCACTCCTTCCACAGCCCCACACACACTGGGGCTCAGGCCTTGCCAGCCAGCTCAGGGGGCCGACGTTCGTGCCTCGCTCGCTCTCGGGACCTGCGCCTGAGCCGAGCTCCAAATTGCGAATGTCCAGCGACTGCTCCCACACCAAAGGTGCCAGGCCTCCCAGGTGTTGCTGGCCCTCGCCTCTCCCCGGCAGCCCTTCCACAGCCCCACACACACTGGGGCTCCGGCCTTGCCAGCCAGCTCAGGGGGCCGACGTTCGTGCCTTGCTCGCTCTCGGCACCTGCGCCTGAGCCCAGCTCCAAATTGCAAACGTCCAGCGACTGCTCCCACACCAAAAGTGCCAGGCCTCCCAGGTGTTGCCGGCCCTCGTCTTGCCCTGGCACTCCTTCCACAGCCCCACACACACTGGGGCTCCGGCCTTGCCAGCCAGCTCAGGGGGCCGACGTTCGTGCCTTGCTCGCTCTCGGCAGCTGCGCCGGAGCCCAGCTCCAAATTGTGAACGTCCAGCGACTGCTCCCACACCAAAGGTGCCAGGCCTCCCAGGTGTTGCCGGCCCTCGTCTTGCCCTGGCACTCCTTCCACAGCCCCACACACACTGGGGCTCCGGCCTTGCCAGCCAGCTCAGGGGGCCGACGTTCGTGCCTTGCTCGCTCTCGGGACCTGCGCCGGAGCCCAGCTCCAAATTGTGAACGTCCAGCGACTGCTCCCACACCAAAGGTGCCAGGCCTCCCAGGTGTTGCTGGCCCTCGCCTCTCCCCGGCAGCCCTTCCACAGCCCCACACACACTGGGGCTCCGGCCTTGCCAGCCAGCTCAGGGGGCCGACGTTCGTGCCTTGCTCGCTCTCGGGACCTGCGCCGGAGCCCAGCTCCAAATTGCAAACGTCCAGCGACTGCTCCCACACCAAAGGTGCCAGGCCTCCCAGGTGTTGCTGGCCCTCGCCTCTCCCCGGCAGCCCTTCCACAGCCCCACACATACCGGGGCTCCGGCCTTGCCAGCCAGCTCAGGGTGCCGACCTTCGTGCCTTGCTTGCTCTCGGCACCTGCGCCGCAGCCCAGCTCCAAATTGCAAACGTCCAACGACTGCTCCCACACCAAAGGTGCCAGGCCTCCCAGGTGTTGCTGGCCCTCGCCTCTCCCCGGCAGCCCTTCCACAGCCCCACACACACTGGGGCTCCGGCCTTGCCAGCCAGCTCAGGGGGCCGACGTTCGTGCCTCGCTCGCTCTCGGGACCTGCGCCTGAGCCCAGCTCCAAATTGCGAACGTGCAGCGACTGCTCCCACACCAAAGGTGCCAGGCCTCCCAGGTGTTTCCGGCCCTCGTCTTGCCCTGGCACTCCTTCCACAGCCCCACACACACTGGGGCTCCGGCCTTGCCAGCCAGCTCAGGGGGCCGACGTTCATGTCTCGCTAGCTCTCGGGACATGCGCCGGAGACCAGCTCCAAATTGCAAACATCCAGCGACTGCTCCCACCCCAAAGGTGCCAGGCCTCCCAGGTGTTGCTGGCCCTCGCCTCTCCCCGGCAGCCCTTCCACAGCCCCACACACACTGGGGCTCCGGCCTTGCCAGCCAGCTCAGGGGGCCGACGTTCGTTCCTTGCTCACTCTCGGCAGCTGCGCCGGAACCCCACTCCAAATTGCAAACGTCCAGCGACTGCTCCCACACCAAAGTTGCCAGGCCTCCCAGGTGTTGCTGGCCCTCGCCTTGCCCTGGCAGCCCTTCCACAGCCCCACACACCCTGGGGCTCAGGCCTTGCCAGCCAGCTCAGGGGGCCGACGTTCGTGCCTTGCTCGCTCTCGGGACCTGCGCCGGAGCCCAGCTCCAAATTGCAAACGTCCAGCGACTGCTCCCACACCAAAGGTGCCAGGCCTCCCAGGTGTTGCCGGTCCTCATCTTGCCCTGGCACTCCTTCCACAGCCCCACACACATACTGGGGCTCAGGCCTTGCCAGCCAGCTCAGGGGGCCGACGTTCGTGCCTTGCTCGCTCTCGGCAGCTGCGCCGGAGCCCAGCTCCGAATTGCGAACGTACAGCGACTGCTCCCACACCAAAGGTGCCAGGCCTCCCAGGTGTTGCTGGCCCTCGCTTCTCCCTGGCACTCCTTCCACAGCCCCACACACACTGGGGTTCCGGCCTTGCCAGCCAGCTCAGGGGGCCGACGTTCGTGCCTTGCTTGCTCTCGGGACCTGCGCCGCAGCCCAGCTCCAAATTGCAAACGTCCAGCGACTGCTCCCACACCAAAGGTGCCAGGCCTCCCAGGTGTTGCTGGACCTCGCTTCTCCCTGGCACTCCTTCCACAGCCCCACACACACTGGGGCTCCGGCCTTGCCAGCCAGCTCAGGGGGCCGACGTTCGTGCCTTGCTTGCTCTCGGGACCTGCGCCGCAGCCCAGCTCCAAATTGCAAACGTCCAGCGACTGCTCCCACACCAAAGGTGCCAGGCCTCCCAGGTGTTGCCGGCCCTCGCCTCTCCCCAGCACTCCTTCCACAGCCCCACACACACTGGGCTCCAGACTTGCCAGCCAGCTCAGGGTGCCGACGTTCGTGCCTTGCTCGCTCTCGGGACCTGCGCCGGAGCCCAGCTCCAAATTGCAAACGTCCAGCGACTGCTCCCACACCAAAGGTGCCAGGCCTCCCAGGTGTTGCTGGCCCTCGCCTCTCCCCGGCAGCCCTTCCACAGCCCCACACATACCGGGGCTCCGGCCTTGCCAGCCAGCTCAGGGTGCCGACCTTCGTGCCTTGCTTGCTCTCGGCACCTGCGCCGCAGCCCAGCTCCAAATTGCAAACGTCCAACGACTGCTCCCACACCAAAGGTGCCAGGCCTCCCAGGTGTTGCTGGCCCTCGCCTCTCCCCGGCAGCCCTTCCACAGCCCCACACACACTGGGGCTCCGGCCTTGCCAGCCAGCTCAGGGGGCCGACGTTCGTGCCTCGCTCGCTCTCGGGACCTGCGCCTGAGCCCAGCTCCAAATTGCGAACGTGCAGCGACTGCTCCCACACCAAAGGTGCCAGGCCTCCCAGGTGTTTCCGGCCCTCGTCTTGCCCTGGCACTCCTTCCACAGCCCCACACACACTGGGGCTCCGGCCTTGCCAGCCAGCTCAGGGGGCCGACGTTCATGTCTCGCTAGCTCTCGGGACATGCGCCGGAGACCAGCTCCAAATTGCAAACATCCAGCGACTGCTCCCACCCCAAAGGTGCCAGGCCTCCCAGGTGTTGCTGGCCCTCGCCTCTCCCCGGCAGCCCTTCCACAGCCCCACACACACTGGGGCTCCGGCCTTGCCAGCCAGCTCAGGGGGCCGACGTTCGTTCCTTGCTCACTCTCGGCAGCTGCGCCGGAACCCCACTCCAAATTGCAAACGTCCAGCGACTGCTCCCACACCAAAGTTGCCAGGCCTCCCAGGTGTTGCTGGCCCTCGCCTTGCCCTGGCAGCCCTTCCACAGCCCCACACACCCTGGGGCTCAGGCCTTGCCAGCCAGCTCAGGGGGCCGACGTTCGTGCCTTGCTCGCTCTCGGGACCTGCGCCGGAGCCCAGCTCCAAATTGCAAACGTCCAGCGACTGCTCCCACACCAAAGGTGCCAGGCCTCCCAGGTGTTGCCGGTCCTCATCTTGCCCTGGCACTCCTTCCACAGCCCCACACACATACTGGGGCTCAGGCCTTGCCAGCCAGCTCAGGGGGCCGACGTTCGTGCCTTGCTCGCTCTCGGCAGCTGCGCCGGAGCCCAGCTCCGAATTGCGAACGTACAGCGACTGCTCCCACACCAAAGGTGCCAGGCCTCCCAGGTGTTGCTGGCCCTCGCTTCTCCCTGGCACTCCTTCCACAGCCCCACACACACTGGGGTTCCGGCCTTGCCAGCCAGCTCAGGGGGCCGACGTTCGTGCCTTGCTTGCTCTCGGGACCTGCGCCGCAGCCCAGCTCCAAATTGCAAACGTCCAGCGACTGCTCCCACACCAAAGGTGCCAGGCCTCCCAGGTGTTGCTGGACCTCGCTTCTCCCTGGCACTCCTTCCACAGCCCCACACACACTGGGGCTCCGGCCTTGCCAGCCAGCTCAGGGGGCCGACGTTCGTGCCTTGCTTGCTCTCGGGACCTGCGCCGCAGCCCAGCTCCAAATTGCAAACGTCCAGCGACTGCTCCCACACCAAAGGTGCCAGGCCTCCCAGGTGTTGCCGGCCCTCGCCTCTCCCCAGCACTCCTTCCACAGCCCCACACACACTGGGCTCCAGACTTGCCAGCCAGCTCAGGGTGCCGACGTTCGTGCCTTGCTCGCTCTCGGGACCTGTGCCGTAGCCCAGCTCCAAATTGCGAACGTCCAGCGACTGCTCCCACACCAAAGGTGCCAGGCATCCCAGGTATTGCTGGCCCTCGCCTCTCCCCGGCAGCCCTTCCACAGCCCCACACACACTGGGGCTCTGGCCTTGCCAGCCAGCTCAGGGGGCCGACGTTCGTGCCTTGCTCGCTCTCGGCACCTGCGCCGGAGCCCAGCTCCAAATTGCAAACGTCCAGCGACTGCTCCCACACCAAAGGTGCCAGGCCTCCCAGGTGTTGCTGGCCCTCGCTTCTCCCTGGCACTCCTTCCACAGCCCCACACACACTGGGGCTCCGGCCTTGCCAGCCAGCTCAGGGGGCCAACGTTCGTGCCTTGCTTGCTCTCGGCACCTGCGCCGCAGCCCACCTCCAAATTGCAAACGTCCAGCGACTGCTCCCACACCAAAGGTGCCAGGCCTCCCAGGTGTTGCTGGCCCTCGCCTCTCCCCAGCACTCATTCCACAGCCCCACACACACTGGGGCTCCAGCCTTGCCAGCCAGCTCAGGGGTGCCGACGTTCGTGCCTTGCTCGCTCTCGGGACCTGCGCCGGAGCCCACCTCCAAATTGCAAAGTCCCACCGACTGCTCCCACACCAAAGGTGCCAGGCCTCCCATGTGTTGCCGGTCCTCATCTTGCCCTGGCACTCCTTCCACAGCCCCACACACACTGGGGCTCCGGCCTTGCCAGCCAGATCAGGGGGCCGACGTCGGTGCCTTGCTTGCTCTCGGCACCTGCGCCGGAGCCCACCTCCAAATTGCAAACGTCCAGCGACTGCTCCCACACCAAAGGTGCCAGGCCTCCCAGGTGTTGCTGGCCCTCGCTTCTCCCTGGCACTCCTTCCACAGCCCCACACACACTGGGGCTCCGGCCTTGCCAGCCAGCTCAGGGGGCCAACGTTCGTGCCTTGCTTGCTCTCGGCACCTGCGCCGCAGCCCACCTCCAAATTGCAAACGTCCAGCGACTGCTCCCACACCAAAGGTGCCAGGCCTCCCAGGTGTTGCTGGCCCTCGCCTCTCCCCAGCACTCATTCCACAGCCCCACACACACTGGGGCTCCAGCCTTGCCAGCCAGCTCAGGGGTGCCGACGTTCGTGCCTTGCTCGCTCTCGGGACCTGCGCCGGAGCCCACCTCCAAATTGCAAAGTCCCACCGACTGCTCCCACACCAAAGGTGCCAGGCCTCCCAGGTGTTGCTGGCCCTCGCCTCTCCCCGGCAGCCCTTCCACAGCCCCACACATACCGGGGCTCCGGCCTTGCCAGCCAGCTCAGGGTGCCGACCTTCGTGCCTTGCTTGCTCTCGGCACCTGCGCCGCAGCCCAGCTCCAAATAGCAAACGTCCAACGACTGCTCCCACACCAAAGGTGCCAGGCCTCCCAGGTGTTGCTGGCCCTCGCCTCTCCCCGGCAGCCCTTCCACAGCCCCACACACACTGGGGCTCCGGCCTTGCCAGCCAGCTCAGGGGGCCGACGTTCGTGCCTCGCTCGCTCTCGGGACCTGCGCCTGAGCCCAGCTCCAAATTGCGAACGTGCAGCGACTGCTCCCACACCAAAGGTGCCAGGCCTCCCAGGTGTTTCCGGCCCTCGTCTTGCCCTGGCACTCCTTCCACAGCCCCACACACACTGGGGCTCCGGCCTTGCCAGCCAGGTCAGGGGGCCGACGTTCATGTCTCGCTAGCTCTCGGGACATGCGCCGGAGACCAGCTCCAAATTGCAAACATCCAGCGACTGCTCCCACCCCAAAGGTGCCAGGCCTCCCAGGTGTTGCTGGCCCTCGCCTCTCCCCGGCAGCCCTTCCACAGCCCCACACACACTGGGGCTCCGGCCTTGCCAGCCAGCTCAGGGGGCCGACGTTCGTTCCTTGCTCACTCTCGGCAGCTGCGCCGGAACCCCACTCCAAATTGCAAACGTCCAGCGACTGCTCCCACACCAAAGTTGCCAGGCCTCCCAGGTGTTGCTGGCCCTCGCCTTGCCCTGGCAGCCCTTCCACAGCCCCACACACCCTGGGGCTCAGGCCTTGCCAGCCAGCTCAGGGGGCCGACGTTCGTGCCTTGCTCGCTCTCGGGACCTGCGCCGGAGCCCAGCTCCAAATTGCAAACGTCCAGCGACTGCTCCCACACCAAAGGTGCCAGGCCTCCCAGGTGTTGCCGGTCCTCATCTTGCCCTGGCACTCCTTCCACAGCCCCACACACATACTGGGGCTCAGGCCTTGCCAGCCAGCTCAGGGGGCCGACGTTCGTGCCTTGCTCGCTCTCGGCACCTACGCCGGAGCCCAGCTCCGAATTGCGAACGTACAGCGACTGCTCCCACACCAAAGGTGCCAGGCCTCCCAGGTGTTGCTGGCCCTCGCTTCTCCCTGGCACTCCTTCCACAGCCCCACACACACTGGGGCTCCGGCCTTGCCAGCCAGCTCAGGGGGCCGACGTTCGTGCCTTGCTTGCTCTCGGGACCTGCGCCGCAGCCCAGCTCCAAATTGCAAACGTCCAGCGACTGCTCCCACACCAAAGGTGCCAGGCCTCCCAGGTGTTGCTGGACCTCGCTTCTCCCTGGCACTCCTTCCACAGCCCCACACACACTGGGGCTCCGGCCTTGCCAGCCAGCTCAGGGGGCCGACGTTCGTGCCTTGCTTGCTCTCGGGACCTGCGCCGCAGCCCAGCTCCAAATTGCAAACGTCCAGCGACTGCTCCCACACCAAAGGTGCCAGGCCTCCCAGGTGTTGCCGGCCCTCGCCTCTCCCCAGCACTCCTTCCACAGCCCCACACACACTGGGCTCCAGACTTGCCAGCCAGCTCAGGGTGCCGACGTTCGTGCCTTGCTCGCTCTCGGGACCTGTGCCGGAGCCCAGCTCCAAATTGCGAACGTCCAGCGACTGCTCCCACACCAAAGGTGCCAGGCCTCCCAGGTGTTGCTGGCTCTCGCCTCTCCCCGGCAGCCCTTCCACAGCCCCACACACACTGGGGCTCCGGCCTTGCCAGCCAGCTCAGGGGGCCGACGTTCGTGCCTTGCTCGCTCTCGGCACCTGCGCCGGAGCCCAGCTCCAAATTGCAAACGTCCAGCGACTGCTCCCACACCAAAGGTGCCAGGCCTCCCAGGTGTTGCTGGCCCTCGCTTCTCCCTGGCACTCCTTCCACAGCCCCACACACACTGGGGCTCCGGCCTTGCCAGCCAGCTCAGGGGGCCAACGTTCGTGCCTTGCTTGCTCTCGGCACCTGCGCCGCAGCCCACCTCCAAATTGCAAACGTCCAGCGACTGCTCCCACACCAAAGGTGCCAGGCCTCCCAGGTGTTGCTGGCCCTCGCCTCTCCCCAGCACTCATTCCACAGCCCCACACACACTGGGGCTCCAGCCTTGCCAGCCAGCTCAGGGGTGCCGACGTTCGTGCCTTGCTCGCTCTCGGGACCTGCGCCGGAGCCCACCTCCAAATTGCAAAGTCCCACCGACTGCTCCCACACCAAAGGTGCCAGGCCTCCCATGTGTTGCCGGTCCTCATCTTGCCCTGGCACTCCTTCCACAGCCCCACACACACTGGGGCTCCGGCCTTGCCAGCCAGATCAGGGGGCCGACGTCGGTGCCTTGCTTGCTCTCGGCACCTGCGCCGGAGCCCACCTCCAAATTGCAAACGTCCAGCGACTGCTCCCACACCAAAGGTGCCAGGCCTCCCAGGTGTTGCTGGCCCTCGCTTCTCCCTGGCACTCCTTCCACAGCCCCACACACACTGGGGCTCCGGCCTTGCCAGCCAGCTCAGGGGGCCAACGTTCGTGCCTTGCTTGCTCTCGGCACCTGCGCCGCAGCCCACCTCCAAATTGCAAACGTCCAGCGACTGCTCCCACACCAAAGGTGCCAGGCCTCCCAGGTGTTGCTGGCCCTCGCCTCTCCCCAGCACTCATTCCACAGCCCCACACACACTGGGGCTCCAGCCTTGCCAGCCAGCTCAGGGGTGCCGACGTTCGTGCCTTGCTCGCTCTCGGGACCTGCGCCGGAGCCCACCTCCAAATTGCAAAGTCCCACCGACTGCTCCCACACCAAAGGTGCCAGGCCTCCCATGTGTTGCCGGTCCTCATCTTGCCCTGGCACTCCTTCCACAGCCCCACACACACTGGGGCTCCGGCCTTGCCAGCCAGATCAGGGGGCCGACGTCGGTGCCTTGCTTGCTCTCGGCACCTGCGCCGGAGCCCACCTCCAAATTGCAAACGTCCAGCGACTGCTCCCACACCAAAGGTGCCAGGCCTCCCAGGTGTTTCCGGCCCTCGTCTTGCCCTGGCACTCCTTCCACAGCCCCACACACACTGGGGCTCAGGCCTTGCCAGCCAGCTCAGGGTGCCGACGTTCGTGCCTCGCTCGCTCTCGGGACCTGCGCTGGAGCCCAGCTCCAAATTGCAAACGTCCAGCGACTGCTCCCACACCAAAGGTGCCAGGCCTCCCAGGTGTTGCTGGCCCTCGCCTCTCCCCGCAGCCCTTCCACAGCCCCACACACACTGGGGCTCCGGCCTTGCCAGCCAGCTCAGGGGGCCGACGTTCGTGCCTTGCTCGCTCTCGGCACCTGCGCCGCAGCCCAGCTCCAAATTGCGAACGTCCAGCGACTGCTCCCACCCCAAAGGTGCCAGGCCTCCGAGGTGTTGCCGGCCCTCGTCTTGCCCTGGCACTCCTTCCACAGCCCCACACACACTGGGGCTCCGGCCTTGCCAGCCAGCTCAGGGGGCCGACGTTCGTGTCTCGCTCGCTCTCGGGACCTGCGCCGGAGCCCAGCTCCAAATTGCAAAGTTCCAGCGACTGCTCCCACACCAAAGGTGCCAGGCCTCCCAGGTGTTGCTGGACCTCGCTTCTCCCTGGCACTCCTTCCACAGCCCCACACACACTGGGGCTCCGGCCTTGCCAGCCAGCTCAGGGGGCCGACGTTCGTGCCTTGCTTGCTCTCGGGACCTGCGCCGCAGCCCAGCTCCAAATTGCAAACGTCCAGCGACTGCTCCCACACCAAAGGTGCCAGGCCTCCCAGGTGTTGCCGGCCCTCGCCTCTCCCCAGCACTCCTTCCACAGCCCCACACACACTGGGGCTCCAGACTTGCCAGCCAGCTCAGGGGGCCGACGTTCGTGCCTTGCTCGCTCTCGGGACCTGTGCCGGAGCCCAGCTCCAAATTGCAAACGTCCAGCGACTGCTCCCACACCAAAGGTGCCAGGCCTCCCAGGTGTTGCTGGCTCTCGCCTCTCCCCGGCAGCCCTTCCACAGCCCCACACACACTGGGGCTCCGGCCTTGCCAGCCAGCTCAGGGGGCCGACGTTCGTGCCTTGCTCGCTCTCGGCACCTGCGCCGGAGCCCAGCTCCAAATTGCAAACGTCCAGCGACTGCTCCCACACCAAAGGTGCCAGGCCTCCCAGGTGTTGCTGGCCCTCGCTTCTCCCTGGCACTCCTTCCACAGCCCCACACACACTGGGGCTCCGGCCTTGCCAGCCAGCTCAGGGGGCCAACGTTCGTGCCTTGCTTGCTCTCGGCACCTGCGCCGCAGCCCACCTCCAAATTGCAAACGTCCAGCGACTGCTCCCACACCAAAGGTGCCAGGCCTCCCAGGTGTTGCTGGCCCTCGCCTCTCCCCAGCACTCATTCCACAGCCCCACACACACTGGGGCTCCAGCCTTGCCAGCCAGCTCAGGGGTGCCGACGTTCGTGCCTTGCTCGCTCTCGGGACCTGCGCCGGAGCCCACCTCCAAATTGCAAAGTCCCACCGACTGCTCCCACACCAAAGGTGCCAGGCCTCCCATGTGTTGCCGGTCCTCATCTTGCCCTGGCACTCCTTCCACAGCCCCACACACACTGGGGCTCCGGCCTTGCCAGCCAGCTCAGGGGGCCGACGTCGGTGCCTTGCTTGCTCTCGGCACCTGCGCCGGAGCCCACCTCCAAATTGCAAACGTCCAGCGACTGCTCCCACACCAAAGGTGCCAGGCCTCCCAGGTGTTGCTGGCCCTCGCTTCTCCCTGGCACTCCTTCCACAGCCCCACACACACTGGGGCTCCGGCCTTGCCAGCCAGCTCAGGGGGCCAACGTTCGTGCCTTGCTTGCTCTCGGCACGTGCGCCGCAGCCCACCTCCAAATTGCAAACGTCCAGCGACTGCTCCCACACCAAAGGTGCCAGGCCTCCCAGGTGTTGCTGGCCCTCGCCTCTCCCCAGCACTCATTCCACAGCCCCACACACACTGGGGCTCCAGCCTTGCCAGCCAGCTCAGGGGTGCCGACGTTCGTGCCTTGCTCGCTCTCGGGACCTGCGCCGGAGCCCACCTCCAAATTGCAAAGTCCCACCGACTGCTCCCACACCAAAGGTGCCAGGCCTCCCATGTGTTGCCGGTCCTCATCTTGCCCTGGCACTCCTTCCACAGCCCCACACACACTGGGGCTCCGGCCTTGCCAGCCAGATCAGGGGGCCGACGTCGGTGCCTTGCTTGCTCTCGGCACCTGCGCCGGAGCCCACCTCCAAATTGCAAACGTCCAGCGACTGCTCCCACACCAAAGGTGCCAGGCCTCCCAGGTGTTTCCGGCCCTCGTCTTGCCCTGGCACTCCTTCCACAGCCCCACACACACTGGGGCTCAGGCCTTGCCAGCCAGCTCAGGGTGCCGACGTTCGTGCCTCGCTCGCTCTCGGGACCTGCGCTGGAGCCCAGCTCCAAATTGCAAACGTCCAGCGACTGCTCCCACACCAAAGGTGCCAGGCCTCCCAGGTGTTGCTGGCCCTCGCCTCTCCCCGCAGCCCTTCCACAGCCCCACACACACTGGGGCTCCGGCCTTGCCAGCCAGCTCAGGGGGCCGACGTTCGTGCCTTGCTCGCTCTCGGCACCTGCGCCGCAGCCCAGCTCCAAATTGCGAACGTCCAGCGACTGCTCCCACACCAAAGGTGCCAGGCCTCCGAGGTGTTGCCGGCCCTCGTCTTGCCCTGGCACTCCTTCCACAGCCCCACACACACTGGGGCTCCGGCCTTGCCAGCCAGCTCAGGGGGCCGACGTTCGTGTCTCGCTCGCTCTCGGGACCTGCGCCGGAGCCCAGCTCCAAATTGCAAAGTTCCAGCGACTGCTCCCACACCAAAGGTGCCAGGCCTCCCAGGTGTTTCCGGCCCTCGTCTTGCCCTGGCACTCCTTCCACAGCCCCACACACACTGGGGCTCAGGCCTTGCCAGCCAGCTCAGGGTGCCGACGTTCGTGCCTCGCTCGCTCTCGGGACCTGCGCTGGAGCCCAGCTCCAAATTGCAAACGTCCAGCGACTGCTCCCACACCAAAGGTGCCAGGCCTCCCAGGTGTTGCTGGCCATCGCCTCTCCCCGCAGCCCTTCCACAGCCCCACACACACTGGGGCTCCGGCCTTGCCAGCCAGCTCAGGGGGCCGACGTTCGTGCCTTGCTCGCTCTCGGCACCTGCGCCGCAGCCCAGCTCCAAATTGCGAACGTCCAGCGACTGCTCCCACACCAAAGGTGCCAGGCCTCCGAGGTGTTGCCGGCCCTCGTCTTGCCCTGGCACTCCTTCCACAGCCCCACACACACTGGGGCTCCGGCCTTGCCAGCCAGCTCAGGGGGCCGACGTTCGTGTCTCGCTCGCTCTCGGCAGCTGCGCCGGAGCCCAGCTCCAAATTGCAAACGTCCAGCGACTGCTCCCACACCAAAGGTGCCAGGCCTCCCAGTTGTTGCCGGCCCTCGTCTTGCCCTGGCACTCCTTCCACAGCCCCACACACACTGGGGCTCAGGCCTTGCCAGCCAGCTCAGGGGACCGACGTTCGTGCCTCGCTCGCTCTCGGGACCTGCGCCGGAGCCCAGCTCCAAATTGAGAACGTCCAGCGACTGCTCCCACACCAAAGGTGCCAGGCCTCCCAGGTGTTGCTGGCCCTCGCCTCTCCCCGGCAGCCCTTCCACAGCCCCACACACACTGGGGCTCCGGCCTTGCCAGCCAGATCAGGGGGCCGACGTTCGTGCCTTGCTCGCTCTCGGCACCTGCGCCGCAGCCCAGCTCCAAATTGCGAACGTCCAGCGACTGCTCCCACACCAAAGGTGCCAGGCCTCCCAGGTGTTTCCGGCCCTCGTCTTGCCCTGGCACTCCTTCCACAGCCCCACACACACTGGGGCTCCGGCCTTGCCAGCCAGCTCAGGGGGCCGACGTTCGTGTCTCGCTCACTCTCGGCACCTGCGCCGGAGCCCAGCTCCAAATTGCAAACGTCCAGCGACTGCTCCCACACCAAAGGTGCCAGGCCTCCCAGGTGTTGCCGGCCCTCGTCTTGCCCTGGCACTCCTTCCACAGCCCCACACACACTGGGGCTCCGGCCTTGCCAGCCAGCTCAGGGGTGCCGACGTTCGTGTCTCGCTCGCTCTCGGGACCTGCGCCGCAGCCCAGCTCCAAATTGTGAACGTCCAGCGACTGCTCCCACACCAAAGGTGCCAGGCCTCCCAGGTGTTGCTGGCCCTCACCTTGCCCTGGCTGCTCTTCCACAGCCCCACACACACTGGGGCTCCGGCCTTGCCAGCCAGATCAGGGGGCCGACTTTCGTGCCTTGCTCGCTCTCGGGACCTGCGCCGGAGCCCAGCTCCAAATTGCAAACGTCCAGCGACTGCTCCCACACCAAAGGTGCCAGGCCTCCCAGGTGTTGCTGGCCCTCGCCTCTCCCCGGCAGCCCTTCCACAGCCCCACACACACTGGGGCTCCGGCCTTGCCAGCCAGCTCAGGGGGCCGACGTTCGTGCCTCGCTCGCTCTCGGGACCTGTGCCGGAGCCCAGCTCCAAATTGCGAACGTCCAGCGACTGCTCCCACACCAAAGGTGCCAGGCATCCCAGGTATTGCTGGCCCTCGCCTCTCCCCGGCAGCCCTTCCACAGCCCCACACACACTGGGGCTCTGGCCTTGCCAGCCAGCTCAGGGGGCCGACGTTCGTGCCTTGCTTGCTCTCGGGACCTGCGCCGGAGCCCAGCTCCAAATTGCGAACGTACAGCGACTGCTCCCACACCAAAGGTGCCAGGCCTCCCAGGTATTGCTGGCCCTCGCCTCTCCCCGGCAGCCCTTCCACAGCCCCACACACACTGGGGCTCTGGCCTTGCCAGCCAGCTCAGGGGACCGACGTTCGTGCCTTGCTTGCTCTCGGGACCTGCGCCGGAGCCCAGCTCCAAATTGCGAACGTACAGCGACTGCTCCCACACCAAAGGTGCCAGGCCTCCCAGGTGTTGCTGGACCTCGCTTCTCCCTGGCACTCCTTCCACAGCCCCACACACACTGGGGCTCCGGCCTTGCCAGCCAGCTCAGGGGGCCGACGTTCGTGCCTTGCTTGCTCTCGGGACCTGCGCCGCAGCCCAGCTCCAAATTGCAAACGTCCAGCGACTGCTCCCACACCAAAGGTGCCAGGCCTCCCAGGTGTTGCCGGCCCTCGCCTCTCCCCAGCACTCCTTCCACAGCCCCACACACACTGGGGCTCCAGACTTGCCAGCCAGCTCAGGGGTGCCGACGTTCGTGCCTTGCTCGCTCTCGGGACCTGTGCCGGAGCCCAGCTCCAAATTGCGAACGTCCAGCGACTGCTCCCACACCAAAGGTGCCAGGCCTCCCAGGTGTTGCTGGCCCTCGTCTTGCCCTGGCAGCCCTTCCACAGCCCCACACACCCTGGGGCTCAGGCCTTGCCAGCCAGCTCAGGGGGCCGACGTTCGTGCCTTGCTCGCTCTCGGGACCTGCGCCGGAGCCCAGCTCCAAATTGCAAACGTCCAGCGACTGCTCCCACACCAAAGGTGCCAGGCCTCCCAGGTGTTGCCGGCCCTCGTCTTGCCCTGGCACTCCTTCCACAGCCCCACACACATACTGGGGCTCAGGCCTTGCCAGCCAGCTCAGGGGGCCGACGTTCGTGCCTTGCTCGCTCTTGGCACCTGCGCCGGAGCCCAGCTCCAAATTGCAAACGTCCAGCGACTGCTGCCACACCAAAGGTGCCAGGCCTCCCAGGTGTTGCTGGCCCTCGCCTCTCCCCGGCAGCCCTTCCACAGCCCCACACACACTGGGGCTCTGGCCTTGCCAGCCAGCTCAGGGGGCCGACGTTCGTGCCTTGCTTGCTCTCGGGACCTGCGCCGGAGCCCAGCTCCAAATTGCGAACGTCCAGCGACTGCTCCCACACCAAAGGTGCCAGGCCTCCCAGGTGTTGCTGGCCCTCGCTTCTCCCTGGCACTCCTTCCACAGCCCCACACACACTGGGGCTCCGGCCTTGCCAGCCAGCTCAGGGGGCCGACGTTCGTGCCTTGCTTGCTCTCGGGACCTGCGCCGCAGCCCAGCTCCAAATTGCAAACGTCCAGCGACTGCTCCCACACCAAAGGTGCCAGGCCTCCCAGGTGTTGCCGGCCCTCGCCTCTCCCCAGCACTCCTTCCACAGCCCCACACACACTGGGGCTCCAGACTTGCCAGCCAGCTCAGGGGTGCCGACGTTCGTGTCTCGCTCACTCTCGGCACCTGCGCCGGAGCCCAGCTCCAAATTGCAAACGTACAGCGACTGCTCCCACACCAAAGGTGCCAGGCCTCCCAGGTGTTTCCGGCCCTCGTCTTGCCCTGGCACTCCTTCCACAGCCCCACACACACTGGGGCTCCGGCCTTGCCAGCCAGCTCAGGGGGCCGACGTTCGTGTCTCGCTCACTCTCGGCACCTGCGCCGGAGCCCAGCTCCAAATTGCAAACGTACAGCGACTGCTCCCACACCAAAGGTGCCAGGCCTCCCAGGTGTTGCTGGCCCTCACCTTGCCCTGGCTGCTCTTCCACAGCCCCACACACACTGGGGCTCCGGCCTTGCCAGCCAGATCAGGGGGCCGACGTTCGTGCCTTGCTCGCTCTCGGGACCTGCGCCGGAGCCCAGCTCCAAATTGCAAACATCCAGCGACTGCTCCCACACCAAAGGTGCCAGGCCTCCCAGGTGTTGCTGGCCCTCGCCTCTCCCCGGCAGCCCTTCCACAGCCCCACACACACTGGGGCTCCGGCCTTGCCAGCCAGCTCAGGGGGCCGACGTTCGTGCCTCGCTCGCTCTCGGCACCTGCGCCGGAGCCCACCTCCAAATTGTGAACGTCCAGCGACTGCTCCCACACCAAAGGTGCCAGGCCTCCCAGGTGTTGCTGGCCCTCGCCTCTCCCCGGCAGCCCTTCCACAGCCCCACACACACTGGGGCTCCGGCCTTGCCAGCCAGATCAGGGGGCCGACGTTCGTGCCTCGCTCGCTCTCGGGACCTGCGCCGGAGCCCAGCTCCAAATTGCAAACGTCCAGCGACTGCTCCCACACCAAAGGTGCCAGGCCTCCCAGGTGTTGCCGGCCCTCGTCTTGCCCTGGCACTCCTTCCACAGCCCCACACACACTGGGACTCCGGCCTTGCCAGCCAGCTCAGGGGGCCGACGTTCGTTCCTTGCTCGCTCTCGGCAGCTGCGCCGGAGCCCCACTCCAAATTGCAAACGTCCAGCGACTGCTCCCACACCAAAGGTGCCAGGCCTCCCAGGTGTTGCTGGCCCTCGTCTTGCCCTGGCAGCCCTTCCACAGCCCCACACACCCTGGGGCTCAGGCCTTGCCAGCCAGCTCAGGGGGCCGACGTTCGTGCCTTGCTCGCTCTCGGGACCTGCGCCGGAGCCCAGCTCCAAATTGCAAACGTCCAGCGACTGCTCCCACACCAAAGGTGCCAGGCCTCCCAGGTGTTGCCGGCCCTCGTCTTGCCCTGGCACTCCTTCCACAGCCCCACACACATACTGGGGCTCAGGCCTTGCCAGCCAGCTCAGGGGGCCGACGTTCGTGCCTTGCTCGCTCTCGGCACCTGCGCCGGAGCCCAGCTCCAAATTGCAAACGTCCAGCGACTGCTCCCACACCAAAGGTGCCAGGCCTCCCAGGTGTTGCTGGCCCTCGCCTCTCCCCGGCAGCCCTTCCACAGCCCCACACACACTGGGGCTCTGGCCTTGCCAGCCAGCTCAGGGGGCCGACGTTCGTGCCTTGCTTGCTCTCGGGACCTGCGCCGGAGCCCAGCTCCAAATTGCGAACGTACAGCGACTGCTCCCACACCAAAGGTGCCAGGCCTCCCAGGTGTTGCTGGCCCTCGCTTCTCCCTGGCACTCCTTCCACAGCCCCACACACACTGGGGCTCCGGCCTTGCCAGCCAGCTCAGGGGGCCGACGTTCGTGCCTTGCTTGCTCTCGGGACCTGCGCCGCAGCCCAGCTCCAAATTGCAAACTTCCAGCGACTGCTCCCACACCAAAGGTGCCAGGCCTCCCAGGTGTTGCCGGCCCTCGCCTCTCCCCAGCACTCCTTCCACAGCCCCACACACACTGGGGCTCCAGACTTGCCAGCCAGCTCAGGGGTGCCGACGTTCTTGCCTTGCTCGCTCTCGGGACCTGCGCCGCAGCCCCACTCCAAATTGCAAAGTTCCAGCGACTGCTCCCACACCAAAGGTGCCAGGCCTCCCATGTGTTGCCGGTCCTCATCTTGCCCTGGCACTCCTTCCACAGCCCCACACACACTGGGGCTCCAGCCTTGCCAGCCAGCTCAGGGGGCCGACGTTCGTGCCTCGCTCGCTCTCGGGACCTCTGCCGGAGCCCAGCTCCAAATTGCGAACGTCCAGCGACTGCTCCCACACCAAAGGTGCCAGGCCTCCCAGGTGTTGCTGGCCCTCGTCTTGCCCTGGCAGCCCTTCCACAGCCCCACACACCCTGGGGCTCAGGCCTTGCCAGCCAGCTCAGGGGGCCGACGTTCGTGCCTTGCTCGCTCTCGGGACCTGTGCCGGAGCCCAGCTCCAAATTGCGAACGTCCAGCGACTGCTCCCACACCAAAGGTGCCAGGCCTCCCAGGTGTTTCCGGCCCTCGTCTTGCCCTGGCACTCCTTCCACAGCCCCACACACACTGGGGCTCCGGCCTTGCCAGCCAGCTCAGGGGGCCGACGTTCGTGCCTCGCTCGCTCTCGGGACCTGCGCCGCAGCCCACCTCCAAATTGTGAACGTCCAGCGACTGCTCCCACACCAAAGGTGCCAGGCCTCCCAGGTGTTGCTGGCCCTCGCCTCTCCCCGGCAGCCCTTCCACAGCCCCACACACACTGGGGCTCCGGCCTTGCCAGCCAGATCAGGGGGCCGACATTCGTGCCTCGCTCGCTCTCGGGACCTGCGCCGGAGCCCAGCTCCAAATTGCAAACGTCCAGCGACTGCTCCCACACCAAAGGTGCCAGGCCTCCCAGGTGTTGCCGGCCCTCGTCTTGCCCTGGCACTCCTTCCACAGCCCCACACACACTGGGGCTCCGGCCTTGCCAGCCAGCTCAGGGGGCCGACGTTCGTTCCTTGCTCGCTCTCGGCAGCTGCGCCGGAGCCCAGCTCCAAATTGCAAACGTCCAGCGACTGCTCCCACACCAAAGGTGCCAGGCCTCCCAGGTGTTGCTGGCCCTCGCCTCTCCCCGGCAGCCCTTCCACAGCCCCACACACACTGGGGCTCCGGCCTTGCCAGCCAGCTCAGGGGGCCGACGTTCGTGCCTCGCTCGCTCTCGGGACCTGTGCCGGAGCCCAGCTCCAAATTGCGAACGTCCAGCGACTGCTCCCACACCAAAGGTGCCAGGCATCCCAGGTATTGCTGGCCCTCGCCTCTCCCCGGCAGCCCTTCCACAGCCCCACACACACTGGGGCTCTGGCCTTGCCAGCCAGCTCAGGGGGCCGACGTTCGTGCCTTGCTTGCTCTCGGGACCTGCGCCGGAGCCCAGCTCCAAATTGCGAACGTACAGCGACTGCTCCCACACCAAAGGTGCCAGGCCTCCCAGGTATTGCTGGCCCTCGCCTCTCCCCGGCAGCCCTTCCACAGCCCCACACACACTGGGGCTCTGGCCTTGCCAGCCAGCTCAGGGGACCGACGTTCGTGCCTTGCTTGCTCTCGGGACCTGCGCCGGAGCCCAGCTCCAAATTGCGAACGTACAGCGACTGCTCCCACACCAAAGGTGCCAGGCCTCCCAGGTGTTGCTGGACCTCGCTTCTCCCTGGCACTCCTTCCACAGCCCCACACACACTGGGGCTCCGGCCTTGCCAGCCAGCTCAGGGGGCCGACGTTCGTGCCTTGCTTGCTCTCGGGACCTGCGCCGCAGCCCAGCTCCAAATTGCAAACGTCCAGCGACTGCTCCCACACCAAAGGTGCCAGGCCTCCCAGGTGTTGCCGGCCCTCGCCTCTCCCCAGCACTCCTTCCACAGCCCCACACACACTGGGGCTCCAGACTTGCCAGCCAGCTCAGGGGTGCCGACGTTCGTGCCTTGCTCGCTCTCGGGACCTGTGCCGGAGCCCAGCTCCAAATTGCGAACGTCCAGCGACTGCTCCCACACCAAAGGTGCCAGGCCTCCCAGGTGTTGCTGGCCCTCGTCTTGCCCTGGCAGCCCTTCCACAGCCCCACACACCCTGGGGCTCAGGCCTTGCCAGCCAGCTCAGGGGGCCGACGTTCGTGCCTTGCTCGCTCTCGGGACCTGCGCCGGAGCCCAGCTCCAAATTGCAAACGTCCAGCGACTGCTCCCACACCAAAGGTGCCAGGCCTCCCAGGTGTTGCCGGCCCTCGTCTTGCCCTGGCACTCCTTCCACAGCCCCACACACATACTGGGGCTCAGGCCTTGCCAGCCAGCTCAGGGGGCCGACGTTCGTGCCTTGCTCGCTCTTGGCACCTGCGCCGGAGCCCAGCTCCAAATTGCAAACGTCCAGCGACTGCTGCCACACCAAAGGTGCCAGGCCTCCCAGGTGTTGCTGGCCCTCGCCTCTCCCCGGCAGCCCTTCCACAGCCCCACACACACTGGGGCTCTGGCCTTGCCAGCCAGCTCAGGGGGCCGACGTTCGTGCCTTGCTTGCTCTCGGGACCTGCGCCGGAGCCCAGCTCCAAATTGCGAACGTCCAGCGACTGCTCCCACACCAAAGGTGCCAGGCCTCCCAGGTGTTGCTGGCCCTCGCTTCTCCCTGGCACTCCTTCCACAGCCCCACACACACTGGGGCTCCGGCCTTGCCAGCCAGCTCAGGGGGCCGACGTTCGTGCCTTGCTTGCTCTCGGGACCTGCGCCGCAGCCCAGCTCCAAATTGCAAACGTCCAGCGACTGCTCCCACACCAAAGGTGCCAGGCCTCCCAGGTGTTGCCGGCCCTCGCCTCTCCCCAGCACTCCTTCCACAGCCCCACACACACTGGGGCTCCAGACTTGCCAGCCAGCTCAGGGGTGCCGACGTTCGTGTCTCGTTCACTCTCGGGACCTGCGCCGGAGCCCAGCTCCAAATTGCAAACGTACAGCGACTGCTCCCACACCAAAGGTGCCAGGCCTCCCAGGTGTTTCCGGCCCTCGTCTTGCCCTGGCACTCCTTCCACAGCCCCACACACACTGGGGCTCCGGCCTTGCCAGCCAGCTCAGGGGGCCGACGTTCGTGTCTCGCTCACTCTCGGCACCTGCGCCGGAGCCCAGCTCCAAATTGCAAACGTACAGCGACTGCTCCCACACCAAAGGTGCCAGGCCTCCCAGGTGTTGCCGGCCCTCGTCTTGCCCTGGCACTCCTTCCACAGCCCCACACACATACTGGGGCTCAGGCCTTGCCAGCCAGCTCAGGGGGCCGACGTTCGTGTCTCGCTCGCTCTCGGGACCTGCGCCGGAGCCCAGCTCGACATTGCAAACGTCCAGCGACTGCTCCCACACCAAAGGTGCCAGGCCTCCCAGGTGTTGCTGGCCCTCGCCTCTCCCCGGCAGCCCTTCCACAGCCCCACACACACTGGGGCTCCGGCCTTGCCAGCCAGCTCAGGGGGCCGACGTTCGTGCCTCGCTCGCTCTCGGCACCTGCGCCGGAGCCCACCTCCAAATTGTGAACGTCCAGCGACTGCTCCCACACCAAAGGTGCCAGGCCTCCCAGGTGTTGCTGGCCCTCGCCTCTCCCCGGCAGCCCTTCCACAGCCCCACACACACTGGGGCTCCGGCCTTGCCAGCCAGCTCAGGGGGCCGACGTTCGTGCCTCGCTCGCTCTCGGGACCTGCGCCGGAGCCCAGCTCCAAATTGCAAACGTCCAGCGACTGCTCCCACACCAAAGGTGCCAGGCCTCCCAGGTGTTGCCGGCCCTCGTCTTGCCCTGGCACTCCTTCCACAGCCCCACACACACTGGGACTCCGGCCTTGCCAGCCAGCTCAGGGGGCCGACGTTCGTTCCTTGCTCGCTCTCGGCAGCTGCGCCGGAGCCCCACTCCAAATTGCAAACGTCCAGCGACTGCTCCCACACCAAAGGTGCCAGGCCTCCCAGGTGTTGCTGGCCCTCGTCTTGCCCTGGCAGCCCTTCCACAGCCCCACACACCCTGGGGCTCAGGCCTTGCCAGCCAGCTCAGGGGGCCGACGTTCGTGCCTTGCTCGCTCTCGGGACCTGCGCCGGAGCCCAGCTCCAAATTGCAAACGTCCAGCGACTGCTCCCACACCAAAGGTGCCAGGCCTCCCAGGTGTTGCCGGCCCTCGTCTTGCCCTGGCACTCCTTCCACAGCCCCACACACATACTGGGGCTCAGGCCTTGCCAGCCAGCTCAGGGGGCCGACGTTCGTGCCTTGCTCGCTCTCGGCACCTGCGCCGGAGCCCAGCTCCAAATTGCAAACGTCCAGCGACTGCTCCCACACCAAAGGTGCCAGGCCTCCCAGGTGTTGCTGGCCCTCGCCTCTCCCAGGCAGCCCTTCCACAGCCCCACACACACTGGGGCTCTGGCCTTGCCAGCCAGCTCAGGGGGCCGATGTTCGTGCCTTGCTTGCTCTCGGGACCTGCGCCGGAGCCCAGCTCCAAATTGCGAACGTACAGCGACTGCTCCCACACCAAAGGTGCCAGGCCTCCCAGGTGTTGCTGGCCCTCGCTTCTCCCTGGCACTCCTTCCACAGCCCCACACACACTGGGGCTCCGGCCTTGCCAGCCAGCTCAGGGGGCCGACGTTCGTGCCTTGCTTGCTCTCGGGACCTGCGCCGCAGCCCAGCTCCAAATTGCAAACTTCCAGCGACTGCTCCCACACCAAAGGTGCCAGGCCTCCCAGGTGTTGCCGGCCCTCGCCTCTCCCCAGCACTCCTTCCACAGCCCCACACACACTGGGGCTCCAGACTTGCCAGCCAGCTCAGGGGTGCCGACGTTCTTGCCTTGCTCGCTCTCGGGACCTGCGCCGCAGCCCCACTCCAAATTGCAAAGTTCCAGCGACTGCTCCCACACCAAAGGTGCCAGGCCTCCCATGTGTTGCCGGTCCTCATCTTGCCCTGGCACTCCTTCCACAGCCCCACACACACTGGGGCTCCAGCCTTGCCAGCCAGCTCAGGGGGCCGACGTTCGTGCCTCGCTCGCTCTCGGGACCTGTGCCGGAGCCCAGCTCCAAATTGCGAACGTCCAGCGACTGCTCCCACACCAAAGGTGCCAGGCCTCCCAGGTGTTGCTGGCCCTCGTCTTGCCCTGGCAGCCCTTCCACAGCCCCACACACCCTGGGGCTCAGGCCTTGCCAGCCAGCTCAGGGGGCCGACGTTCGTGCCTTGCTCGCTCTCGGGACCTGCGCCGGAGCCCAGCTCCAAATTGCAAACGTCCAGCGACTGCTCCCACACCAAAGGTGCCAGGCCTCCCAGGTGTTGCCGGCCCTCGCCTCTCCCCAGCACTCCTTCCACAGCCCCACACACACTGGGGCTCCAGACTTGCCAGCCAGCTCAGGGGTGCCGACGTTCGTGCCTTGCTCGCTCTCGGGACCTGCGCCGCAGCCCAACTCCAAATTGTGAACGTCCAGCGACTGCTCCCACACCAAAGGTGCCAGGCCTCCCATGTGTTGCCGGTCCTCATCTTGCCCTGGCACTCCTTCCACAGCCCCACACACACTGGGGCTCCAGCCTTGCCAGCCAGCTCAGGGGGCCGACGTTCGTGCCTCGCTCGCTCTCGGGACCTCTGCCGGAGCCCAGCTCCAAATTGCGAACGTCCAGCGACTGCTCCCACACCAAAGGTGCCAGGCCTCCCAGGTGTTGCTGGCCCTCGTCTTGCCCTGGCAGCCCTTCCACAGCCCCACACACCCTGGGGCTCAGGCCTTGCCAGCCAGCTCAGGGGGCCGACGTTCGTGCCTTGCTCGCTCTCGGGACCTGTGCCGGAGCCCAGCTCCAAATTGCGAACGTCCAGCGACTGCTCCCACACCAAAGGTGCCAGGCCTCCCAGGTGTTTCCGGCCCTCGTCTTGCCCTGGCACTCCTTCCACAGCCCCACACACACTGGGGCTCCGGCCTTGCCAGCCAGCTCAGGGGGCCGACGTTCGTGCCTCGCTCGCTCTCGGCACCTGCGCCGGAGCCCACCTCCAAATTGTGAACGTCCAGCGACTGCTCCCACACCAAAGGTGCCAGGCCTCCCAGGTGTTGCTGGCCCTCGCCTCTCCCCGGCAGCCCTTCCACAGCCCCACACACACTGGCGCTCCGGCCTTGCCAGCCAGATCAGGGGGCCGACGTTCGTGCCTCGCTCGCTCTCGGGACCTGCGCCGGAGCCCAGCTCCAAATTGCAAACGTCCAGCGACTGCTCCCACACCAAAGGTGCCAGGCCTCCCAGGTGTTGCCGGCCCTCGTCTTGCCCTGGCACTCCTTCCACAGCCCCACACACACTGGGGCTCCGGCCTTGCCAGCCAGCTCAGGGGGCCGACGTTCGTGCCTTGCTCGCTCTCGGGACCTGCGCCGGAGCCCAGCTCCAAATTGCAAACGTCCAGCGACTACTCCCACACCAAAGGTGCCAGGCCTCCCAGGTGTTGCTGGCCCTCGTCTTGCCCTGGCAGCCCTTCCACAGCCCCACACACCCTGGGGCTCAGGCCTTGCCAGCCAGCTCAGGGGGCCGACGTTCGTGCCTTGCTCGCTCTCGGGACCTGCGCCGGAGCCCAGCTCCAAATTGCAAACGTCCAGCGACTGCTCCCACACCAAAGGTGCCAGGCCTCCCAGGTGTTGCCGGCCCTCGCCTCTCCCCGGCAGCCCTTCCACAGCCCCACACACACTGGGGCTCTGGCCTTGCCAGCCAGCTCAGGGGTGCCGACGTTCGTGCCTTGCTTGCTCTCGGGACCTGCGCCGGAGCCCAGCTCCAAATTGCGAACGTACAGCGACTGCTCCCACACCAAAGGTGCCAGGCCTCCCAGGTGTTGCCGGCCCTCGTCTTGCCCTGGCACTCCTTCCACAGCCCCACACACACTGGGGCTCCGGCCTTGCCAGCCAGCTCAGGGGGCCGACGTTCGTGCCTTGCTTGCTCTCGGGACCTGCGCCGCAGCCCAGCTCCAAATTGCAAACTTCCAGCGACTGCTCCCACACCAAAGGTGCCAGGCCTCCCAGGTGTTGCCGGCCCTCGCCTCTCCCCAGCACTCCTTCCACAGCCCCACACACACTGGGGCTCCAGACTTGCCAGCCAGCTCAGGGGTGCCGACGTTCTTGCCTTGCTCGCTCTCGGGACCTGCGCCGCAGCCCCACTCCAAATTGCAAAGTTCCAGCGACTGCTCCCACACCAAAGGTGCCAGGCCTCCCATGTGTTGCCGGTCCTCATCTTGCCCTGGCACTCCTTCCACAGCCCCACACACACTGGGGCTCCAGCCTTGCCAGCCAGCTCAGGGGGCCGACGTTCGTGCCTTGCTCGCTCTCGGCAGCTGCGCCGGAGCCCAGCTCCAAATTGCGAACGTACAGCGACTGCTCCCACACCAAAGGTGCCAGGCCTCCCAGGTGTTGCTGGCCCTCGCTTCTCCCTGGCACTCCTTCCACAGCCCCACACACACTGGGGCTCCGGCCTTGCCAGCCAGCTCAGGGGGCCGACGTTCGTGCCTTGCTTGCTCTCGGGACCTGCGCCGCAGCCCAGCTCCAAATTGCAAACGTCCAGCGACTGCTCCCACACCAAAGGTGCCAGGCCTCCCAGGTGTTGCCGGCCCTCGCCTCTCCCCAGCACTCCTTCCACAGCCCCACACACACTGGGGCTCCAGACTTGCCAGCCAGCTCAGGGGTGCCGACGTTCTTGCCTTGCTCGCTCTCGGGACCTGCGCCGCAGCCCCACTCCAAATTGCAAACGTCCAGCGACTGCTCCCACACCAAAGGTGCCAGGCCTCCCATGTGTTGCCGGTCCTCATCTTGCCCTGGCACTCCTTCCACAGCCCCACACACACTGGGGCTCCAGCCTTGCCAGCCAGCTCAGGGGGCCGACGTTCGTGCCTCGCTCGCTCTCGGGACCTGTGCCGGAGCCCAGCTCCAAATTGCGAACGTCCAGCGACTGCTCCCACACCAAAGGTGCCAGGCCTCCCAGGTGTTGCTGGCCCTCGTCTTGCCCTGGCAGCCCTTCCACAGCCCCACACACACTGGGGCTCAGGCCTTGCCAGCCAGCTCAGGGGGCCGACGTTCGTGCCTTGCTCGCTCTCGGGACCTGCGCCGGAGCCCAGCTCCAAATTGCAAACGTCCAGCGACTGCTCCCACACCAAAGGTGCCAGGCCTCCCAGGTGTTGCCGGCCCTCGTCTTGCCCTGGCACTCCTTCCACAGCCCCACACACATACTGGCGCTCAGGCCTTGCCAGCCAGCTCAGGGGGCCGACGTTCGTGCCTTGCTCGCTCTCGGGACCTGCGCCGGAGCCCAGCTCCAAATTGCAAACGTCCAGCGACTGCTGCCACACCAAAGGTGCCAGGCCTCCCAGGTGTTGCTGGCCCTCGCCTCTCCCCGGCAGCCCTTCCACAGCCCCACACACACTGGGGCTCTGGCCTTGCCAGCCAGCTCAGGGGGCCGACGTTCGTGCCTTGCTTGCTCTCGGCACCTGCGCCGGAGCCCAGCTCCGAATTGCGAACGTACAGCGACTGCTCCCACACCAAAGGTGCCAGGCCTCCCAGGTGTTGCTGGCCCTCGCTTCTCCCTGGCACTCCTTCCACAGCCCCACACACACTGGGGCTCCGGCCTTGCCAGCCAGCTCAGGGGGCCGACGTTCGTGCCTTGCTTGCTCTCGGGACCTGCGCCGCAGCCCAGCTCCAAATTGCAAACGTCCAGCGACTGCTCCCACACCAAAGGTGCCAGGCCTCCCAGGTGTTGCCGGCCCTCGCCTCTCCCCAGCACTCCTTCCACAGCCCCACACACACTGGGGCTCCAGCCTTGCCAGCCAGCTCAGGGGTGCCGACGTTCGTGCCTCGCTCGCTCTCGGGACCTGCGCCGGAGCCCAGCTCCAAATTGCGAACGTCCAGCGACTGCTCCCACACCAAAGGTGCCAGGCCTCCCAGGTATTGCTGGCCCTCGCCTCTCCCCGGCAGCCCTTCCACAGCCCCACACACACTGGGGCTCCGGCCTTGCCAGCCAGCTCAGGGGGCCGACGTTCGTGTCTCGCTAGCTCTCGGGACATGCGCCGGAGCCCAGCTCCAAATTGCAAACGTCCAGCGACTGCTCCCACACCAAAGGTGCCAGGCCTCCCAGGTGTTGCTGGCCCTCGCCTCTCCCCGGCAGCCCTTCCACAGCCCCACACACACTGGGGCTCCGGCCTTGCCAGCCAGCTCAGGGGGCCGAGGTTCGTTCCTTGCTCACTCTCGGGACCTGCGCCGGAGCCCAGCTCCAAATTGCAAACGTCCAGCGACTGCTCCCACACCAAAGGTGCCAGGCCTCCCAGGTGTTGCTGGCCCTCGTCTTGCCCTGGCAGCCCTTCCACAGCCCCACACACCCTGGGGCTCAGGCCTTGCCAGCCAGCTCAGGGGGCCGACGTTCGTGCCTTGCTCGCTCTCGGGACCTGCGCCGGAGCCCAGCTCCAAATTGCAAACGTCCAGCGACTGCTCCCACACCAAAGGTGCCAGGCCTCCCAGGTGTTGCCGGCCCTCGTCTTGCCCTGGCACTCCTTCCACAGCCCCACACACATACTGGGGCTCAGGCCTTGCCAGCCAGCTCAGGGGGCCGACGTTCGTGCCTTGCTCGCTCTCGGCACCTGCGCCGGAGCCCAGCTCCAAATTGCAAACGTCCAGCGACTGCTCCCACACCAAAGGTGCCAGGCCTCCCAGGTGTTGCTGGCCCTCGCCTCTCCCCGGCAGCCCTTCCACAGCCCCACACACACTGGGGCTCTGGCCTTGCCAGCCAGCTCAGGGGGCCGACGTTCGTGCCTTGCTTGCTCTCGGGACCTGCGCCGGAGCCCAGCTCCAAATTGCGAACGTACAGCGACTGCTCCCACACCAAAGGTGCCAGGCCTCCCAGGTGTTGCTGGCCCTCGCTTCTCCCTGGCACTCCTTCCACAGCCCCACACACACTGGGGCTCCGGCCTTGCCAGCCAGCTCAGGGGGCCGACGTTCGTGCCTTGCTTGCTCTCGGGACCTGCGCCGCAGCCCAGCTCCAAATTGCAAACTTCCAGCGACTGCTCCCACACGAAAGGTGCCAGGCCTCCCAGGTGTTGCCGGCCCTCGCCTCTCCCCAGCACTCCTTCCACAGCCCCACACACACTGGGGCTCCAGACTTGCCAGCCAGCTCAGGGGTGCCGACGTTCTTGCCTTGCTCGCTCTCGGGACCTGTGCCGGAGCCCAGCTCCAAATTGCGAACGTCCAGCGACTGCTCCCACACCAAAGGTGCCAGGCCTCCCAGGTGTTGCTGGCCCTCGTCTTGCCCTGGCAGCCCTTCCACAGCCCCACACACACTGGGGCTCAGTCCTTGCCAGCCAGCTCAGGGGGCCGACGTTCGTGCCTTGCTCGCTCTCGGGACCTGCGCCGGAGCCCAGCTCCAAATTGCAAACGTCCAGCGACTGCTCCCACACCAAAGGTGCCAGGCCTCCCAGGTGTTGCCGGCCCTCGTCTTGCCCTGGCACTCCTTCCACAGCCCCACACACATACTG
Source organism: Spheniscus humboldti (assembly GCA_027474245.1). Classification (NCBI taxonomy): domain Eukaryota; kingdom Metazoa; phylum Chordata; class Aves; order Sphenisciformes; family Spheniscidae; genus Spheniscus; species Spheniscus humboldti. The sequence continues at coordinate 132,861,914 of CM049889.1, forward strand.
GGGCTCAGGCCTTGCCAGCCAGCTCAGGGGGCCGACGTTCGTGCCTTGCTCGCTCTCGGCACCTGCGCCTGAGCCCAGCTCCAAATTGCAAACGTCCAGCGACTGCTGCCACACCAAAGGTGCCAGGCCTCCCAGGTGTTGCTGGCCCTCGCCTCTCCCCGGCAGCCCTTCCACAGCCCCACACACACTGGGGCTCTGGCCTTGCCAGCCAGCTCAGGGGGCCGACGTTCGTGCCTTGCTTGCTCTCGGCACCTGCGCCGGAGCCCAGCTCCGAATTGCGAACGTACAGCGACTGCTCCCACACCAAAGGTGCCAGGCCTCCCAGGTGTTGCTGGCCCTCGCTTCTCCCTGGCACTCCTTCCACAGCCCCACACACACTGGGGCTCCGGCCTTGCCAGCCAGCTCAGGGGGCCGACGTTCGTGCCTTGCTTGCTCTCGGGACCTGCGCCGCAGCCCAGCTCCAAATTGCAAACGTCCAGCGACTGCTCCCACACCAAAGGTGCCAGGCCTCCCAGGTGTTGCCGGCCCTCGCCTCTCCCCAGCACTCCTTCCACAGCCCCACACACACTGGGGCTCCAGCCTTGCCAGCCAGCTCAGGGGTGCCGACGTTCGTGCCTTGCTCGCTCTCGGGACCTGCGCCGGAGCCCACCTCCAAATTGCAAACGTCCAGCGACTGCTCCCACACCAAAGGTGCCAGGCCTCCCATGTGTTGCCGGTCCTCATCTTGCCCTGGCACTCCTTCCACAGCCCCACACACACTGGGGCTCCAGCCTTGCCAGCCAGCTCAGGGGGCCGACGTTCGTGCCTCGCTCGCTCTCGGGACCTGTGCCGGAGCCCAGCTCCAAATTGCGAACGTCCAGCGACTGCTCCCACACCAAAGGTGCCAGGCCTCCCAGGTATTGCTGGCCCTCGCCTCTCCCCGGCAGCCCTTCCACAGCCCCACACACACTGGGGCTCCGGCCTTGCCAGCCAGCTCAGGGGGCCGACGTTCGTGTCTCGCTAGCTCTCGGGACATGCGCCGGAGCCCAGCTCCAAATTGCAAACGTCCAGCGACTGCTCCCACACCAAAGGTGCCAGGCCTCCCAGGTGTTGCTGGCCCTCGCCTCTCCCCGGCAGCCCTTCCACAGCCCCACACACACTGGGGCTCCGGCCTTGCCAGCCAGCTCAGGGGGCCGACGTTCGTTCCTTGCTCACTCTCGGCAGCTGCGCCGGAGCCCCACTCCAAATTGCAAACGTCCAGCGACTGCTCCCACACCAAAGGTGCCAGGCCTCCCAGGTGTTGCTGGCCCTCGTCTTGCCCTGGCAGCCCTTCCACAGCCCCACACACCCTGGGGCTCAGGCCTTGCCAGCCAGCTCAGGGGGCCGACGTTCGTGCCTTGCTCGCTCTCGGGACCTGCGCCGGAGCCCAGCTCCAAATTGCAAACGTCCAGCGACTGCTCCCACACCAAAGGTGCCAGGCCTCCCAGGTGTTGCCGGCCCTCGTCTTGCCCTGGCACTCCTTCCACAGCCCCACACACATACTGGGGCTCAGGCCTTGCCAGCCAGCTCAGGGGGCCGACGTTCGTGCCTTGCTTGCTCTCGGGACCTGCGCCGGAGCCCAGCTCCAAATTGCGAACGTACAGCGACTGCTCCCACACCAAAGGTGCCAGGCCTCCCAGGTGTTGCTGGACCTCGCTTCTCCCTGGCACTCCTTCCACAGCCCCACACACACTGGGGCTCCGGCCTTGCCAGCCAGCTCAGGGGGCCGACGTTCGTGCCTTGCTTGCTCTCGGGACCTGCGCCGGAGCCCAGCTCCAAATTGCAAACGTCCAGCGACTGCTCCCACACCAAAGGTGCCAGGCCTCCCAGGTGTTGCCGGCCCTCGCCTCTCCCCAGCACTCCTTCCACAGCCCCACACACACTGGGGCTCCAGACTTGCCAGCCAGCTCAGGGGTGCCGACGTTCGTGCCTTGCTCGCTCTCGGGACCTGCGCCGGAGCCCACCTCCAAATTGCAAAGTTCCAGCGACTGCTCCCACACCAAAGGTGCCAGGCCTCCCATGTGTTGCCGGTCCTCTTCTTGCCCTGGCACTCCTTCCACAGCCCCACACACACTGGGGCTCCAGCCTTGCCAGCCAGCTCAGGGGGCCGACGTTCGTGCCTCGCTCGCTCTCGGGACCTGTGCCGGAGCCCAGCTCCAAATTGCGAACGTCCAGCGACTGCTCCCACACCAAAGGTGCCAGGCCTCCCAGGTGTTGCTGGCCCTCGCTTCTCCCTGGCACTCCTTCCACAGCCCCACACACACTGGGGCTCCGGCCTTGCCAGCCAGCTCAGGGGGCCGACGTTCGTGCCTTCCTAGCTCTCGGGACCTGCGCCGGAGCCCAGCTCCAAATTGCAAACGTCCAGCGACTGCTCCCACACCAAAGGTGCCAGGCCTCCCAGGTGTTGCCGGCCCTCGTCTTGCCCTGGCACTCCTTCCACAGCCCCACACACATACTGGGGCTCAGGCCTTGCCAGCCAGCTCAGGGGGCCGACGTTCGTGCCTTGCTCGCTCTCGGGACCTGCGCCGGAGCCCAGCTCCAAATTGCAAACGTCCAGCGACTACTCCCACACCAAAGGTGCCAGGCCTCCCAGGTGTTGCTGGCCCTCGTCTTGCCCTGGCAGCCCTTCCACAGCCCCACACACCCTGGGGCTCAGGCCTTGCCAGCCAGCTCAGGGGGCCGACGTTCGTGCCTTGCTCGCTCTCGGGACCTGCGCCGGAGCCCAGCTCCAAATTGCAAACGTCCAGCGACTGCTCCCACACCAAAGGTGCCAGTCCTCCCAGGTGTTGCCGGCCCTCGTCTTGCCCTGGCACTCCTTCCACAGCCCCACACACATACTGGGGCTCAGGCCTTGCCAGCCAGCTCAGGGGGCCGACGTTCGTGCCTTGCTCGCTCTCGGCACCTGCGCCGGAGCCCAGCTCCAAATTGCAAACGTCCAGCGACTGCTCCCACACCAAAGGTGCCAGGCCTCCCAGGTGTTGCTGGCCCTCGCCTCTCCCCGGCAGCCCTTCCACAGCCCCACACACACTGGGGCTCCGGCCTTGCCAGCCAGCTCAGGGGGCCGACGTTCGTGCCTTGCTCGCTCTCGGGACCTGCGCCGGAGCCCAGCTCCAAATTGCAAACGTCCAGCGACTGCTCCCACACCAAAGGTGCCAGGCCTCCCAGGTGTTGCCGGCCCTCGTCTTGCCCTGGCACTCCTTCCACAGCCCCACACACATACTGGGGCTCAGGCCTTGCCAGCCAGCTCAGGGGGCCGACATTCGTGCCTTGCTCGCTCTCGGGACCTGCGCCGGAGCCCAGCTCCAAATTGCAAACGTCCAGCGACTACTCCCACACCAAAGGTGCCAGGCCTCCCAGGTGTTGCTGGCCCTCGTCTTGCCCTGGCAGCCCTTCCACAGCCCCACACACCCTGGGGCTCAGGCCTTGCCAGCCAGCTCAGGGGGCCGACGTTCGTGCCTTGCTCGCTCTCGGGACCTGCGCCGGAGCCCAGCTCCAAATTGCAAACGTCCAGCGACTGCTCCCACACCAAAGGTGCCAGGCCTCCCAGGTGTTGCCGGCCCTCGTCTTGCCCTGGCACTCCTTCCACAGCCCCACACACATACTGGGGCTCAGGCCTTGCCAGCCAGCTCAGGGGGCCGACGTTCGTGCCTTGCTCGCTCTCGGCACCTGCGCCGGAGCCCAGCTCCAAATTGCAAACGTCCAGCGACTGCTGCCACACCAAAGGTGCCAGGCCTCCCAGGTGTTGCTGGCCCTCGCCTCTCCCCGGCAGCCCTTCCACAGCCCCACACACACTGGGGCTCTGGCCTTGCCAGCCAGCTCAGGGGGCCGACGTTCGTGCCTTGCTTGCTCTCGGGACCTGCGCCGGAGCCCAGCTCCAAATTGCGAACGTACAGCGACTGCTCCCACACCAAAGGTGCCAGGCCTCCCAGGTGTTGCTGGCCCTCGCTTCTCCCTGGCACTCCTTCCACAGCCCCACACACATACTGGGGCTCCGGCCTTGCCAGCCAGCTCAGGGGGCCGACGTTCGTGCCTTGCTTGCTCTCGGGACCTGCGCCGCAGCCCAGCTCCAAATTGCAAACGTCCAGCGACTGCTCCCACACCAAAGGTGCCAGGCCTCCCAGGTGTTGCTGGCCCTCGCCTCTCCCCAGCACTCCTTCCACAGCCCCACACACACTGGGGCTCCAGACTTGCCAGCCAGCTCAGGGGTGCCGACGTTCGTGCCTTGCTCGCTCTCGGGACCTGCGCCGGAGCCCACCTCCAAATTGCAAAGTTCCAGCGACTGCTCCCACACCAAAGGTGCCAGGCCTCCCATGTGTTGCCGGTCCTCATCTTGCCCTGGCACTCCTTCCACAGCCCCACACACACTGGGGCTCCAGCCTTGCCAGCCAGCTCAGGGGGCCGACGTTCGTGCCTCGCTCGCTCTCGGGACCTGTGCCGGAGCCCAGCTCCAAATTGCGAACGTCCAGCGACTGCTCCCACACCAAAGGTGCCAGGCCTCCCAGGTGTTGCTGGCCCTCGTCTTGCCCTGGCAGCCCTTCCACAGCCCCACACACCCTGGGGCTCAGGCCTTGCCAGCCAGCTCAGGGGGCCGACGTCGGTGCCTTGCTCGCTCTCGGGACCTGCGCCGGAGCCCAGCTCCAAATTGCAAACGTCCAGCGACTGCTCCCACACCAAAGGTGCCAGGCCTCCCAGGTGTTGCCGGCCCTCGTCTTGCCCTGGCACTCCTTCCACAGCCCCACACACATACTGGGGCTCAGGCCTTGCCAGCCAGCTCAGGGGGCCGATGTTCGTGCCTTGCTCGCTCTCGGCACCTGCGCCGGAGCCCAGCTCCAAATTGCAAACGTCCAGCGACTGCTGCCACACCAAAGGTGCCAGGCCTCCCAGGTGTTGCTGGCCCTCGCCTCTCCCCGGCAGCCCTTCCACAGCCCCACACACACTGGGGCTCTGGCCTTGCCAGCCAGCTCAGGGGGCCGACGTTCGTGCCTTGCTTGCTCTCGGCACCTGCGCCGGAGCCCAGCTCCGAATTGCGAACGTACAGCGACTGCTCCCACACCAAAGGTGCCAGGCCTCCCAGGTGTTGCTGGCCCTCGCTTCTCCCTGGCACTCCTTCCACAGCCCCACACACACTGGGGCTCCGGCCTTGCCAGCCAGCTCAGGGGGCCGACGTTCGTGCCTTGCTTGCTCTCGGGACATGCGCCGCAGCCCAGCTCCAAATTGCAAACGTCCAGCGACTGCTCCCACACCAAAGGTGCCAGGCCTCCCAGGTGTTGCCGGCCCTCGCCTCTCCCCAGCACTCCTTCCACAGCCCCACACACACTGGGGCTCCAGCCTTGCCAGCCAGCTCAGGGGTGCCGACGTTCGTGCCTTGCTCGCTCTCGGGACCTGCGCCGGAGCCCACCTCCAAATTGCAAACGTCCAGCGACTGCTCCCACACCAAAGGTGCCAGGCCTCCCATGTGTTGCCGGTCCTCATCTTGCCCTGGCACTCCTTCCACAGCCCCACACACACTGGGGCTCCAGCCTTGCCAGCCAGCTCAGGGGGCCGACGTTCGTGCCTCGCTCGCTCTCGGGACCTGTGCCGGAGCCCAGCTCCAAATTGCGAACGTCCAGCGACTGCTCCCACACCAAAGGTGCCAGGCCTCCCAGGTATTGCTGGCCCTCGCCTCTCCCCGGCAGCCCTTCCACAGCCCCACACACACTGGGGCTCCGGCCTTGCCAGCCAGCTCAGGGGGCCGACGTTCGTGTCTCGCTAGCTCTCGGGACCTGCGCCGGAGCCCAGCTCCAAATTGCAAACGTCCAGCGACTGCTCCCACACCAAAGGTGCCAGGCCTCCCAGGTGTTGCTGGCCCTCGCCTCTCCCCGGCAGCCCTTCCACAGCCCCACACACACTGGGACTCCGGCCTTGCCAGCCAGCTCAGGGGGCCGACGTTCGTTCCTTGCTCACTCTCGGCAGCTGCGCCGGAGCCCCACTCCAAATTGCAAACGTCCAGCGACTGCTCCCACACCAAAGGTGCCAGGCCTCCCAGGTGTTGCTGGCCCTCGTCTTGCCCTGGCAGCCCTTCCACAGCCCCACACACCCTGGGGCTCAGGCCTTGCCAGCCAGCTCAGGGGGCCGACGTTCGTGCCTTGCTCGCTCTCGGGACCTGCGCCGGAGCCCAGCTCCAAATTGCAAACGTCCAGCGACTGCTCCCACACCAAAGGTGCCAGGCCTCCCAGGTGTTGCCGGCCCTCGTCTTGCCCTGGCACTCCTTCCACAGCCCCACACACATACTGGGGCTCAGGCCTTGCCAGCCAGCTCAGGGGGCCGACGTTCGTGCCTTGCTCGCTCTCGGCACCTGCGCCGGAGCCCAGCTCCAAATTGCAAACGTCCAGCGACTGCTCCCACACCAAAGGTGCCAGGCCTCCCAGGTGTTGCTGGCCCTCGTCTTGCCCTGGCAGCCCTTCCACAGCCCCACACACACTGGGGCTCCGGCCTTGCCAGCCAGCTCAGGGGGCCGACGTTCGTGCCTCGCTCGCTCTCGGGACCTGCACCGGAGCCCAGCTCCAAATTGCAAACGTCCAGCGACTGCTCCCACACCAAAGGTGCCAGGCCTCCCAGGTGTTGCTGGCCCTCGCCTCTCCCCGGCAGCCCTTCCACAGCCCCACACACACTGGGGCTCCGGCCTTGCCCGCCAGCTCAGGGGTGCCGAAGTTCGTGTCTCGCTCGCTCTCGGGACCTGCGCTGGAGCCCAGCTCCGAATTGCGAACGTCCAGCGACTGCTCCCACACCAAAGGTGCCAGGCCTCCCAGGTGTTGCTGGCCCTCGCCTCTCCCTGGCACTCCTTCCACAGCCCCACACACACTGGGGCTCCGGCCTTGCCAGCCAGCTCAGGGGGCCGACGTTCGTGCCTTGCTCGCTCTCGGCACCTGCGCCGCAGCCCAGCTCCAAATTGCGAACGTCCAGCGACTGCTCCCACACCAAAGGTGCCAGGCCTCCCAGGTGTTGCCGGCCCTCGTCTTGCCCTGGCACTCCTTCTACAGCCCCACACGCACTGGGGCTCCGGCCTTGCCAGCCAGCTCAGGGGGCCGACGTTCGTGCCTTGCTCGCTCTCGGCACCTGCGCCGGAGCCCAGCTCCAAATTGCAAACGTCCAGCGACTGCTCCCACACCAAAGGTGCCAGGCCTCCCAGGTGTTGCCGGCCCTCGTCTTGCCCTGGCACTCCTTCCACAGCCCCACACACACTGGGGCTCCGGCCTTGCCAGCCAGCTCAGGGGGCCGACGTTCGTGCCTTGCTCGCTCTCGGGACCTGCGCCGCAGCCCAGCTCCAAATTGCAAACGTCCAGCGACTGCTCCCACACCAAAGGTGCCAGGCCTCCCAGGTGTTGCCGGCCCTCGCCTCTCCCCAGCAGCCCTTCCACAGCCCCACACACACTGGGGCTCCAGACTTGCCAGCCAGCTCAGGGGTGCCGACGTTCGTGCCTTGCTCGCTCTCGGGACCTGCGCCGGAGCCCACCTCCAAATTGCAAAGTTCCAGCGACTGCTCCCACACCAAAGGTGCCAGGCCTCCCATGTGTTGCCGGTCCTCATCTTGCCCTGGCACTCCTTCCACAGCCCCACACACACTGGGGCTCCAGCCTTGCCAGCCAGCTCAGGGGGCCGACGTTCGTGCCTCGCTCGCTCTCGGGACCTGTGCCGGAGCCCAGCTCCAAATTGCGAACGTCCAGCGACTGCTCCCACACCAAAGGTGCCAGGCCTCCCAGGTGTTGCTGGCCCTCGTCTTGCCCTGGCAGCCCTTCCACAGCCCCACACACCCTGGGGCTCAGGCCTTGCCAGCCAGCTCAGGGGGCCGACGTCGGTGCCTTGCTCGCTCTCGGGACCTGCGCCGGAGCCCAGCTCCAAATTGTGAACGTCCAGCGACTGCTCCCACCCCAAAGGTGCCAGGCCTCCCAGGTGTTGCCGGCCCTCGTCTTGCCCTGGCACTCCTTCCACAGCCCCACACACATACTGGGGCTCAGGCCTTGCCAGCCAGCTCAGGGGGCCGACGTTCGTGCCTTGCTCGCTCTCGGCACCTGCGCCGGAGCCCAGCTCCAAATTGCAAACTTCCAGCGACTGCTGCCACACCAAAGGTGGCAGGCCTCCCAGGTGTTGCTGGCCCTCGCCTCTCCCCGGCAGCCCTTCCACAGCCCCACACACACTGGGGCTCTGGCCTTGCCAGCCAGCTCAGGGGGCCGACGTTCGTGCCTTGCTTGCTCTCGGCACCTGCGCCGGAGCCCAGCTCCGAATTGCGAACGTACAGCGACTGCTCCCACACCAAAGGTGCCAGGCCTCCCAGGTGTTGCTGGCCCTCGCTTCTCCCTGGCACTCCTTCCACAGCCCCACACACACTGGGGCTCCGGCCTTGCCAGCCAGCTCAGGGGTGCCGACGTTCGTGCCTTGCTCGCTCTCGGGACCTGCGCCGGAGCCCACCTCCAAATTGCAAACGTCCAGCGACTGCTCCCACACCAAAGGTGCCAGGCCTCCCATGTGTTGCCGGTCCTCATCTTACCCTGGCACTCCTTCCACAGCCCCACACACACTGGGGCTCCAGCCTTGCCAGCCAGCTCAGGGGGCCGACGTTCGTGCCTTGCTCGCTCTCGGCACCTGTGCCGGAGCCCAGCTCCAAATTGCGAACGTCCAGCGACTGCTCCCACACCAAAGGTGCCAGGCCTCCCAGGTATTGCTGGCCCTCGCCTCTCCCCGGCAGCCCTTCCACAGCCCCACACACACTGGGGCTCCGGCCTTGCCAGCCAGCTCAGGGGGCCGACGTTCGTGTCTCGCTAGCTCTCGGGACCTGCGCCGGAGCCCAGCTCCAAATTGCAAACGTCCAGCGACTGCTCCCACACCAAAGGTGCCAGGCCTCCCAGGTGTTGCTGGCCCTCGCCTCTCCCCGGCAGCCCTTCCACAGCCCCACACACACTGGGACTCCGGCCTTGCCAGCCAGCTCAGGGGGCCGACGTTCGTTCCTTGCTCACTCTCGGCAGCTGCGCCGGAGCCCCACTCCAAATTGCAAACGTCCAGCGACTGCTCCCACACCAAAGGTGCCAGGCCTCCCAGGTGTTGCTGGCCCTCGTCTTGCCCTGGCAGCCCTTCCACAGCCCCACACACACTGGGGCTCAGGCCTTGCCAGCCAGCTCAGGGGACCGACGTTCGTGCCTTGCTCGCTCTCGGGACCTGCGCCGGAGCCCAGCTCCAAATTGCAAACGTCCAGCGACTGCTCCCACACCAAAGGTGCCAGGCCTCCCAGGTGTTGCCGGCCCTCGTCTTGCCCTGGCACTCCTTCCACAGCCCCACACACATACTGGGGCTCCGGCCTTGCCAGCCAGCTCAGGGGGCCGACGTTCGTGCCTTGCTCGCTCTCGGCACCTGCGCCGGAGCCCAGCTCCAAATTGCAAACGTCCAGCGACTGCTGCCACACCAAAGGTGCCAGGCCTCCCAGGTGTTGCTGGCCCTCGTCTTGCCCTGGCAGCCCTTCCACAGCCCCACACACACTGGGGCTCCGGCCTTGCCAGCCAGCTCAGGGGGCCGACGTTCGTGCCTTGCTCGCTCTCGGCACCTGCGCCGCAGCCCAGCTCCAAATTGCGAACGTCCAGCGACTGCTCCCACACCAAAGGTGCCAGGCCTCCCAGGTGTTGCCGGCCCTCGTCTTGCCCTGGCACTCCTTCTACAGCCCCACACGCACTGGGGCTCCGGCCTTGCCAGCCAGCTCAGGGGGCCGACGTTCGTGCCTTGCTCGCTCTCGGCACCTGCGCCGGAGCCCAGCTCCAAATTGCAAACGTCCAGCGACTGCTCCCACACCAAAGGTGCCAGGCCTCCCAGGTGTTGCCGGCCCTCGTCTTGCCCTGGCACTCCTTCCACAGCCCCACACACACTGGGGCTCCGGCCTTGCCAGCCAGCTCAGGGGACCGACGTTCGTGCCTCGCTCGCTCTCGGGACCTGCGCCGGAGCCCAGCTCCAAATTGCGAACGTCCAGCGACTGCTCCCACACCAAAGGTGCCAGGCCTCCCAGGTGTTGCCGGCCCTCGTCTTGCCCTGGCAGCCCTTCCACAGCCCCACACACACTGGGGCTCCGGCCTTGCCAGCCAGCTCAGGGGGCCGACGTTCGTGTCTCGCTCACTCTCGGCAGCTGCGCCGGAGCCCCACTCCAAATTGCAAACGTCCAGCGACTGCTCCCACACCAAAGGTGCCAGGCCTCCCAGGTGTTGCCGGCCCTCGTCTTGCCCTGGCACTCCTTCCACAGCCCCACACACACTGGGGCTCCGGCCTTGCCAGCCAGCTCAGGGGGCCGACGTTCGTGCCTTGCTCGCTCTCGGGACCTGCGCCTGAGCCCAGCTCCAAATTGTGAACGTCCAGCGACTGCTCCCACACCAAAGGTGCCAGGCCTCCCAGGTGTTGCCGGCCCTCGTCTTGCCCTGGCACTCCTTCCACAGCCCCACACACACTGGGGCTCCGGCCTTGCCAGCCAGCTCAGGGGGCCGACGTTAGTGCCTCGCTCGCTCTCGGGACCTGCGCCGGAGCCCAGCTCCAAATTGCGAACGTCCAGCAACTGCTCCCACACCAAAGGTGCCAGGCCTCCCAGGTGTTGCTGGCCCTCGCTTCTCCCTGGCACTCCTTCCACAGCCCCACACACACTGGGGCTCCGGCCTTGCCAGCCAGCTCAGGGGGCCGACGTTCGTGCCTTGCTTGCTCTCGGGACCTGCGCCGGAGCCCAGCTCCAAATTGCAAACGTCCAGCGACTGCTCCCACACCAAAGGTGCCAGGCCTCCCAGGTGTTGCCGGCCCTCGTCTTCCCTGGCAGCCCTTCCACAGCCCCACACACACTGGGGCTCAGGCCTTGCCAGCCAGCTCAGGGGGCCGACGTTCGTGCCTCGCTCGCTCTCGGGACCTGCGCCTGAGCCCAGCTCCAAATTGCGAATGTCCAGCGACTGCTCCCACACCAAAGGTGCCAGGCCTCCCAGGTGTTGCTGGCCCTCGCCTCTCCCCGGCAGCCCTTCCACAGCCCCACACACACTGGGGCTCCGGCCTTGCCAGCCAGCTCAGGGGACCGACGTTCGTGCCTTGCTCGCTCTCGGGACCTGCGCCGGAGCCCAGCTCCAAATTGCAAACGTCCAGCGACTGCTCCCACACCAAAGGTGCCAGGCCTCCCAGGTGTTGCTGGCCCTCGCCTTGCCCTGGCACTCCTTCCACAGCCCCACACACACTGGGGCTCAGGCCTTGCCAGCCAGCTCAGGGGGCCGACGTTCGTGCCTCGCTCGCTCTCGGGACCTGCGCCGCAGCCCAGCTCCAAATTGCGAACGTCCAGCGACTGCTCCCACACCAAAGGTGCCAGGCCTCCCAGGTGTTGCTGGCCCTCGCCTCTCCCCGGCAGCACTTCCACAGCCCCACACACACTGGGGCTCCGGCCTTGCCAGCCAGCTCAGGGGGCCGACGTTCGTGCCTTGCTCGCTCTCGGCACCTGCGCCGCAGCCCAGCTCCAAATTGCGAACGTCCAGCGACTGCTCCCACACCAAAGGTGCCAGGCCTCCCAGGTGTTGCCGGCCCTCGTCTTGCCCTGGCACTCCTTCTACAGCCCCACACGCACTGGGGCTCCAGCCTTGCCAGCCAGCTCAGGGGGCCGACGTTCGTGCCTTGCTCGCTCTCGGGACCTGCGCCGGAGCCCAGCTCCAAATTGCGAACGTCCAGCGACTGCTCCCACACCAAAGGTGGCAGGCCTCCCAGGTGTTGCCGGCCCTCGTCTTGCCCTGGCAGCCCTTCCACAGCCCCACACACACTGGGGCTCCGGCCTTGCCAGCCAGCTCAGGGGGCCGACGTTCGTGTCTCGCTCACTCTCGGCAGCTGCGCCGGAGCCCCACTCCAAATTGCAAACGTCCAGTGACTGCTCCCACACCAAAGGTGCCAGGCCTCCCAGGTGTTGCCGGCCCTCGTCTTGCCCTGGCACTCCTTCCACAGCCCCACACACACTGGGGCTCCGGCCTTGCCAGCCAGCTCAGGGGGCCGACGTTCGTGCCTTGCTCGCTCTCGGGACCTGCGCCTGAGCCCAGCTCCAAATTGTGAACGTCCAGCGACTGCTCCCACACCAAAGGTGCCAGGCCTCCCAGGTGTTGCCGGCCCTCGTCTTGCCCTGGCACTCCTTCCACAGCCCCACACACACTGGGGCTCAGGCCTTGCCAGCCAGCTCAGGGGGCCGACGTTCGTGCCTTGCTCGCTCTCGGCACCTGCGCCGGAGCCCAGCTCCAAATTGCAAACGTCCAGCGACTGCTCCCACACCAAAGGTGGCAGGCCTCCCAGGTGTTGCTGGCCCTCGCCTTGCCCTGGCACTCCTTCCACAGCCCCACACACACTGGGGCTCAGGCCTTGCCAGCCAGCTCAGGGGGCCGACGTTCGTGCCTCGCTCGCTCTCGGGACCTGCGCCGCAGCCCAGCTCCAAATTGCGAACGTCCAGCGACTGCTCCCACACCAAAGGTGCCAGGCCTCCCAGGTGTTGCTGGCCCTCGCCTCTCCCCGGCAGCACTTCCACAGCCCCACACACACTGGGGCTCCGGCCTTGCCAGCCAGCTCAGGGGGCCGACGTTCGTGCCTTGCTCGCTCTCGGCACCTGCGCCGCAGCCCAGCTCCAAATTGCGAACGTCCAGCGACTGCTCCCACACCAAAGGTGCCAGGCCTCCCAGGTGTTGCCGGCCCTCGTCTTGCCCTGGCACTCCTTCTACAGCCCCACACGCACTGGGGCTCCAGCCTTGCCAGCCAGCTCAGGGGGCCGACGTTCGTGCCTTGCTCGCTCTCGGGACCTGCGCCGGAGCCCAGCTCCAAATTGCGAACGTCCAGCGACTGCTCCCACACCAAAGGTGGCAGGCCTCCCAGGTGTTGCCGGCCCTCGTCTTGCCCTGGCAGCCCTTCCACAGCCCCACACACACTGGGGCTCCGGCCTTGCCAGCCAGCTCAGGGGGCCGACGTTCGTGCCTTGCTCGCTCTCGGGACCTGCGCCGGAGCCCAGCTCCAAATTGCAAACGTCCAGCGACTGCTCCCACACCAAAGGTGCCAGGCCTCCCAGGTGTTGCCGGCCCTCGTCTTGCCCTGGCACTCCTTCCACAGCCCCACACACATACTGGGGCTCCGGCCTTGCCAGCCAGCTCAGGGGGCCGACGTTCGTGCCTTGCTCGCTCTCGGCACCTGCGCCGGAGCCCAGCTCCAAATTGCAAACGTCCAGCGACTGCTGCCACACCAAAGGTGCCAGGCCTCCCAGGTGTTGCTGGCCCTCGTCTTGCCCTGGCAGCCCTTCCACAGCCCCACACACACTGGGGCTCCGGCCTTGCCAGCCAGCTCAGGGGGCCGACGTTCGTGCCTCGCTCGCTCTCGGGACCTGCACCGGAGCCCAGCTCCAAATTGCAAACGTCCAGCGACTGCTCCCACACCAAAGGTGCCAGGCCTCCCAGGTGTTGACGGCCCTCGCCTCTCCCCGGCAGCCCTTCCACAGCCCCACACACACTGGGGCTCCGGCCTTGCCAGCCAGCTCAGGGGGCCGACGTTCGTGCCTTGCTCGCTCTCGGCACCTGCGCCGCAGCCCAGCTCCAAATTGCGAACGTCCAGCGACTGCTCCCACACCAAAGGTGCCAGGCCTCCCAGGTGTTGCCGGCCCTCGTCTTGCCCTGGCACTCCTTCTACAGCCCCACACGCACTGGGGCTCCGGCCTTGCCAGCCAGCTCAGGGGGCCGACGTTCGTGCCTTGCTCGCTCTCGGCACCTGCGCCGGAGCCCAGCTCCAAATTGCAAACGTCCAGCGACTGCTCCCACACCAAAGGTGCCAGGCCTCCCAGGTGTTGCCGGCCCTCGTCTTGCCCTGGCACTCCTTCCACAGCCCCACACACACTGGGGCTCCGGCCTTGCCAGCCAGCTCAGGGGACCGACGTTCGTGCCTCGCTCGCTCTCGGGACCTGCGCCGGAGCCCAGCTCCAAATTGCGAACGTCCAGCGACTGCTCCCACACCAAAGGTGCCAGGCCTCCCAGGTGTTGCCGGCCCTCGTCTTGCCCTGGCAGCCCTTCCACAGCCCCACACACACTGGGGCTCCGGCCTTGCCAGCCAGCTCAGGGGGCCGACGTTCGTGTCTCGCTCACTCTCGGCAGCTGCGCCGGAGCCCCACTCCAAATTGCAAACGTCCAGCGACTGCTCCCACACCAAAGGTGCCAGGCCTCCCAGGTGTTGCCGGCCCTCGTCTTGCCCTGGCACTCCTTCCACAGCCCCACACACACTGGGGCTCCGGCCTTGCCAGCCAGCTCAGGGGGCCGACGTTCGTGCCTTGCTCGCTCTCGGGACCTGCGCCTGAGCCCAGCTCCAAATTGTGAACGTCCAGCGACTGCTCCCACACCAAAGGTGCCAGGCCTCCCAGGTGTTGCCGGCCCTCGTCTTGCCCTGGCACTCCTTCCACAGCCCCACACACACTGGGGCTCCGGCCTTGCCAGCCAGCTCAGGGGGCCGACGTTAGTGCCTCGCTCGCTCTCGGGACCTGCGCCGGAGCCCAGCTCCAAATTGCGAACGTCCAGCAACTGCTCCCACACCAAAGGTGCCAGGCCTCCCAGGTGTTGCTGGCCCTCGCTTCTCCCTGGCACTCCTTCCACAGCCCCACACACACTGGGGCTCCGGCCTTGCCAGCCAGCTCAGGGGGCCGACGTTCGTGCCTTGCTTGCTCTCGGGACCTGCGCCGGAGCCCAGCTCCAAATTGCAAACGTCCAGCGACTGCTCCCACACCAAAGGTGCCAGGCCTCCCAGGTGTTGCCGGCCCTCGTCTTCCCTGGCAGCCCTTCCACAGCCCCACACACACTGGGGCTCAGGCCTTGCCAGCCAGCTCAGGGGGCCGACGTTCGTGCCTCGCTCGCTCTCGGGACCTGCGCCTGAGCCCAGCTCCAAATTGCGAATGTCCAGCGACTGCTCCCACACCAAAGGTGCCAGGCCTCCCAGGTGTTGCTGGCCCTCGCCTCTCCCCGGCAGCCCTTCCACAGCCCCACACACACTGGGGCTCCGGCCTTGCCAGCCAGCTCAGGGGACCGACGTTCGTGCCTTGCTCGCTCTCGGGACCTGCGCCGGAGCCCAGCTCCAAATTGCAAACGTCCAGCGACTGCTCCCACACCAAAGGTGCCAGGCCTCCCAGGTGTTGCTGGCCCTCGCCTTGCCCTGGCACTCCTTCCACAGCCCCACACACACTGGGGCTCAGGCCTTGCCAGCCAGCTCAGGGGGCCGACGTTCGTGCCTCGCTCGCTCTCGGGACCTGCGCCGCAGCCCAGCTCCAAATTGCGAACGTCCAGCGACTGCTCCCACACCAAAGGTGCCAGGCCTCCCAGGTGTTGCTGGCCCTCGCCTCTCCCCGGCAGCACTTCCACAGCCCCACACACACTGGGGCTCCGGCCTTGCCAGCCAGCTCAGGGGGCCGACGTTCGTGCCTTGCTCGCTCTCGGCACCTGCGCCGCAGCCCAGCTCCAAATTGCGAACGTCCAGCGACTGCTCCCACACCAAAGGTGCCAGGCCTCCCAGGTGTTGCCGGCCCTCGTCTTGCCCTGGCACTCCTTCTACAGCCCCACACGCACTGGGGCTCCAGCCTTGCCAGCCAGCTCAGGGGGCCGACGTTCGTGCCTTGCTCGCTCTCGGGACCTGCGCCGGAGCCCAGCTCCAAATTGCGAACGTCCAGCGACTGCTCCCACACCAAAGGTGGCAGGCCTCCCAGGTGTTGCCGGCCCTCGTCTTGCCCTGGCAGCCCTTCCACAGCCCCACACACACTGGGGCTCCGGCCTTGCCAGCCAGCTCAGGGGGCCGACGTTCGTGTCTCGCTCACTCTCGGCAGCTGCGCCGGAGCCCCACTCCAAATTGCAAACGTCCAGCGACTGCTCCCACACCAAAGGTGCCAGGCCTCCCAGGTGTTGCTGGCCCTCGCCTCTCCCCGGCAGCCCTTCCACAGCCCCACACACACTGGGGCTCCGGCCTTGCCAGCCAGCTCAGGGGGCCGACGTTCGTGCCTTGCTCGCTCTCGGGACCTGCGCCTGAGCCCAGCTCCAAATTGTGAACGTCCAGCGACTGCTCCCACACCAAAGGTGCCAGGCCTCCCAGGTGTTGCCGGCCCTCGTCTTGCCCTGGCACTCCTTCCACAGCCCCACACACACTGGGGCTCCGGCCTTGCCAGCCAGCTCAGGGGGCCGACGTTCGTGCCTTGCTCGCTCTCGGCACCTGCGCCGGAGCCCAGCTCCAAATTGCAAACGTCCAGCGACTGCTCCCACACCAAAGGTGCCAGGCCTCCCAGGTGTTGCTGGCCCTCGCCTTGCCCTGGCACTCCTTCCACAGCCCCACACACACTGGGGCTCAGGCCTTGCCAGCCAGCTCAGGGGGCCGACGTTCGTGCCTCGCTCGCTCTCGGGACCTGCGCCGCAGCCCAGCTCCAAATTGCGAACGTCCAGCGACTGCTCCCACACCAAAGGTGCCAGGCCTCCCAGGTGTTGCTGGCCCTCGCCTCTCCCCGGCAGCACTTCCACAGCCCCACACACACTGGGGCTCCGGCCTTGCCAGCCAGCTCAGGGGGCCGACGTTCGTGCCTTGCTCGCTCTCGGCACCTGCGCCGCAGCCCAGCTCCAAATTGCGAACGTCCAGCGACTGCTCCCACACCAAAGGTGCCAGGCCTCCCAGGTGTTGCCGGCCCTCGTCTTGCCCTGGCACTCCTTCTACAGCCCCACACGCACTGGGGCTCCAGCCTTGCCAGCCAGCTCAGGGGGCCGACGTTCGTGCCTTGCTCGCTCTCGGGACCTGCGCCGGAGCCCAGCTCCAAATTGCGAACGTCCAGCGACTGCTCCCACACCAAAGGTGGCAGGCCTCCCAGGTGTTGCCGGCCCTCGTCTTGCCCTGGCAGCCCTTCCACAGCCCCACACACACTGGGGCTCCGGCCTTGCCAGCCAGCTCAGGGGGCCGACGTTCGTGTCTCGCTCACTCTCGGCAGCTGCGCCGGAGCCCCACTCCAAATTGCAAACGTCCAGCGACTGCTCCCACACCAAAGGTGGCAGGCCTCCCAGGTGTTGCCGGCCCTCGTCTTGCCCTGGCACTCCTTCCACAGCCCCACACACACTGGGGCTCCGGCCTTGCCAGCCAGCTCAGGGGGCCGACGTTCGTGCCTTGCTCGCTCTCGGGACCTGCGCCTGAGCCCAGCTCCAAATTGTGAACGTCCAGCGACTGCTCCCACACCAAAGGTGCCAGGCCTCCCAGGTGTTGCCGGCCCTCGTCTTGCCCTGGCACTCCTTCCACAGCCCCACACACACTGGGGCTCCGGCCTTGCCAGCCAGCTCAGGGGGCCGACGTTCGTGCCTCGCTCGCTCTCGTGACCTGCGCCGGAGCCCAGCTCCAAATTGCGAACGTCCAGCGACTGCTCCCACACCAAAGGTGCCAGGCCTCCCAGGTGTTGCTAGCCCTCGCCTCTCCCTGGCACTCCTTCCACAGCCCCACACACACTGGGGCTCCGGCCTTGCCAGCCAGCTCAGGGGGCCGACATTCGTGCCTTGCTCGCTCTCGGGACCTGCGCCGGAGCCCAGCTCCAAATTGCAAACGTCCAGCGACTACTCCCACACCAAAGGTGCCAGGCCTCCCAGGTGTTGCTGGCCCTCGTCTTGCCCTGGCAGCCCTTCCACAGCCCCACACACCCTGGGGCTCAGGCCTTGCCAGCCAGCTCAGGGGGCCGACGTTCGTGCCTTGCTCGCTCTCGGGACCTGCGCCGGAGCCCAGCTCCAAATTGCAAACGTCCAGCGACTGCTCCCACACCAAAGGTGCCAGGCCTCCCAGGTGTTGCCGGCCCTCGTCTTGCCCTGGCACTCCTTCCACAGCCCCACACACATACTGGGGCTCAGGCCTTGCCAGCCAGCTCAGGGGGCCGACGTTCGTGCCTTGCTCGCTCTCGGCACCTGCGCCGGAGCCCAGCTCCAAATTGCAAACGTCCAGCGACTGCTGCCACACCAAAGGTGCCAGGCCTCCCAGGTGTTGCTGGCCCTCGCCTCTCCCCGGCAGCCCTTCCACAGCCCCACACACACTGGGGCTCTGGCCTTGCCAGCCAGCTCAGGGGGCCGACGTTCGTGCCTTGCTTGGTCTCGGGACCTGCGCCGGAGCCCAGCTCCAAATTGCGAACGTACAGCGACTGCTCCCACACCAAAGGTGCCAGGCCTCCCAGGTGTTGCTGGCCCTCGCTTCTCCCTGGCACTCCTTCCACAGCCCCACACACATACTGGGGCTCCGGCCTTGCCAGCCAGCTCAGGGGGCCGACGTTCGTGCCTTGCTTGCTCTCGGGACCTGCGCCGCAGCCCAGCTCCAAATTGCAAACGTCCAGCGACTGCTCCCACACCAAAGGTGCCAGGCCTCCCAGGTGTTGCTGGCCCTCGCCTCTCCCCAGCACTCCTTCCACAGCCCCACACACACTGGGGCTCCAGACTTGCCAGCCAGCTCAGGGGTGCCGACGTTCGTGCCTTGCTCGCTCTCGGGACCTGCGCCGGAGCCCACCTCCAAATTGCAAAGTTCCAGCGACTGCTCCCACACCAAAGGTGCCAGGCCTCCCATGTGTTGCCGGTCCTCATCTTGCCCTGGCACTCCTTCCACAGCCCCACACACACTGGGGCTCCAGCCTTGCCAGCCAGCTCAGGGGGCCGACGTTCGTGCCTTGCTCGCTCTCGGGACCTGTGCCGGAGCCCAGCTCCAAATTGCGAACGTCCAGCGACTGCTCCCACACCAAAGGTGCCAGGCCTCCCAGGTGTTGCTGGCCCTCGTCTTGCCCTGGCAGCCCTTCCACAGCCCCACACACCCTGGGGCTCAGGCCTTGCCAGCCAGCTCAGGGGGCCGACGTCGGTGCCTTGCTCGCTCTCGGGACCTGCGCCGGAGCCCAGCTCCAAATTGCAAACGTCCAGCGACTGCTCCCACACCAAAGGTGCCAGGCCTCCCAGGTGTTGCCGGCCCTCGTCTTGCCCTGGCACTCCTTCCACAGCCCCACACACATACTGGGGCTCCGGCCTTGCCAGCCAGCTCAGGGGGCCGATGTTCGTGCCTTGCTCGCTCTCGGCACCTGCGCCGGAGCCCAGCTCCAAATTGCAAACGTCCAGCGACTGCTGCCACACCAAAGGTGCCAGGCCTCCCAGGTGTTGCTGGCCCTCGCCTCTCCCCGGCAGCCCTTCCACAGCCCCACACACACTGGGGCTCTGGCCTTGCCAGCCAGCTCAGGGGGCCGACGTTCGTGCCTTGCTTGCTCTCGGCACCTGCGCCGGAGCCCAGCTCCGAATTGCGAACGTACAGCGACTGCTCCCACACCAAAGGTGCCAGGCCTCCCAGGTGTTGCTGGCCCTCGCTTCTCCCTGGCACTCCTTCCACAGCCCCACACACACTGGGGCTCCGGCCTTGCCAGCCAGCTCAGGGGGCCGACGTTCGTGCCTTGCTTGCTCTCGGGACCTGCGCCGCAGCCCAGCTCCAAATTGCAAACGTCCAGCGACTGCTCCCACACCAAAGGTGCCAGGCCTCCCAGGTGTTGCCGGCCCTCGCCTCTCCCCAGCACTCCTTCCACAGCCCCACACACACTGGGGCTCCAGCCTTGCCAGCCAGCTCAGGGGTGCCGACGTTCGTGCCTTGCTCGCTCTCGGGACCTGCGCCGGAGCCCACCTCCAAATTGCAAACGTCCAGCGACTGCTCCCACACCAAAGGTGCCAGGCCTCCCATGTGTTGCCGGTCCTCATCTTGCCCTGGCACTCCTTCCACAGCCCCACACACACTGGGGCTCCAGCCTTGCCAGCCAGCTCAGGGGGCCGACGTTCGTGCCTCGCTCGCTCTCGGGACCTGTGCCGGAGCCCAGCTCCAAATTGCGAACGTCCAGCGACTGCTCCCACACCAAAGGTGCCAGGCCTCCCAGGTATTGCTGGCCCTCGCCTCTCCCCGGCAGCCCTTCCACAGCCCCACACACACTGGGGCTCCGGCCTTGCCAGCCAGCTCAGGGGGCCGACGTTCGTGTCTCGCTAGCTCTCGGCACCTGCGCCGCAGCCCAGCTCCAAATTGCGAACGTCCAGCGACTGCTCCCACACCAAAGGTGCCAGGCCTCCCAGGTATTGCTGGCCCTCGCCTCTCCCCGGCAGCCCTTCCACAGCCCCACACACACTGGGGCTCCGGCCTTGCCAGCCAGCTCAGGGGGCCGACGTTCGTGTCTCGCTAGCTCTCGGGACCTGCGCCGGAGCCCAGCTCCAAATTGCAAACGTCCAGCGACTGCTCCCACACCAAAGGTGCCAGGCCTCCCAGGTGTTGCTGGCCCTCGCCTTGCCCTGGCACTCCTTCCACAGCCCCACACACACTGGGGCTCAGGCCTTGCCAGCCAGCTCAGGGGGCCGACGTTCGTGCCTCGCTCGCTCTCGGGACCTGCGCCGCAGCCCAGCTCCAAATTGCGAACGTCCAGCGACTGCTCCCACACCAAAGGTGCCAGGCCTCCCAGGTGTTGCTGGCCCTCGCCTCTCCCCGGCAGCACTTCCACAGCCCCACACACACTGGGGCTCCGGCCTTGCCAGCCAGCTCAGGGGGCCGACGTTCGTGCCTTGCTCGCTCTCGGCACCTGCGCCGGAGCCCAGCTCCAAATTGCAAACGTCCAGCGACTGCTGCCACACCAAAGGTGCCAGGCCTCCCAGGTGTTGCTGGCCCTCGCCTCTCCCCGGCAGCCCTTCCACAGCCCCACACACACTGGGGCTCCGGCCTTGCCAGCCAGCTCAGGGGACCGACGTTCGTGTCTCGCTCGCTCTCGGCAGCTGCGCCGGAGCCCCACTCCAAATTGCAAACGTCCAGCGACTGCTCCCACACCAAAGGTGCCAGGCCTCCCAGGTGTTGCTGGCCCTCGCCTCTCCCCGGCAGCCCTTCCACAGCCCCACACACCCTGGGGCTCAGGCCTTGCCAGCCAGCTCAGGGGGCCGACGTTCGTGCCTTGCTCGCTCTCGGGACCTGCGCCGGAGCCCAGCTCCAAATTGCAAACGTCCAGCGACTGCTCCCACACCAAAGGTGCCAGGCCTCCCAGGTGTTGCTGGCCCTCGCCTTGCCCTGGCACTCCTTCCACAGCCCCACACACACTGGGGCTCAGGCCTTGCCAGCCAGCTCAGGGGGCCGACGTTCGTGCCTCGCTCGCTCTCGGGACCTGCGCCGCAGCCCAGCTCCAAATTGCGAACGTCCAGCGACTGCTCCCACACCAAAGGTGCCAGGCCTCCCAGGTGTTGCTGGCCCTCGCCTCTCCCCGGCAGCACTTCCACAGCCCCACACACACTGGGGCTCCGGCCTTGCCAGCCAGCTCAGGGGGCCGACGTTCGTGCCTTGCTCGCTCTCGGCACCTGCGCCGCAGCCCAGCTCCAAATTGCGAACGTCCAGCGACTGCTCCCACACCAAAGGTGCCAGGCCTCCCAGGTGTTGCCGGCCCTCGTCTTGCCCTGGCACTCCTTCTACAGCCCCACACGCACTGGGGCTCCAGCCTTGCCAGCCAGCTCAGGGGGCCGACGTTCGTGCCTTGCTCGCTCTCGGGACCTGCGCCGGAGCCCAGCTCCAAATTGCGAACGTCCAGCGACTGCTCCCACACCAAAGGTGGCAGGCCTCCCAGGTGTTGCCGGCCCTCGTCTTGCCCTGGCAGCCCTTCCACAGCCCCACACACACTGGGGCTCCGGCCTTGCCAGCCAGCTCAGGGGGCCGACGTTCGTGTCTCGCTCACTCTCGGCAGCTGCGCCGGAGCCCCACTCCAAATTGCAAACGTCCAGCGACTGCTCCCACACCAAAGGTGCCAGGCCTCCCAGGTGTTGCCGGCCCTCGTCTTGCCCTGGCACTCCTTCCACAGCCCCACACACACTGGGGCTCCGGCCTTGCCAGCCAGCTCAGGGGGCCGACGTTCGTGCCTTGCTCGCTCTCGGGACCTGCGCCTGAGCCCAGCTCCAAATTGTGAACGTCCAGCGACTGCTCCCACACCAAAGGTGCCAGGCCTCCCAGGTGTTGCCGGCCCTCGTCTTGCCCTGGCACTCCTTCCACAGCCCCACACACACTGGGGCTCCGGCCTTGCCAGCCAGCTCAGGGGGCCGACGTTCGTGCCTTGCTCGCTCTCGGCACCTGCGCCGGAGCCCAGCTCCAAATTGCAAACGTCCAGCGACTGCTCCCACACCAAAGGTGCCAGGCCTCCCAGGTGTTGCTGGCCCTCGCCTTGCCCTGGCACTCCTTCCACAGCCCCACACACACTGGGGCTCAGGCCTTGCCAGCCAGCTCAGGGGGCCGACGTTCGTGCCTCGCTCGCTCTCGGGACCTGCGCCGCAGCCCAGCTCCAAATTGCGAACGTCCAGCGACTGCTCCCACACCAAAGGTGCCAGGCCTCCCAGGTGTTGCTGGCCCTCGCCTCTCCCCGGCAGCACTTCCACAGCCCCACACACACTGGGGCTCCGGCCTTGCCAGCCAGCTCAGGGGGCCGACGTTCGTGCCTTGCTCGCTCTCGGCACCTGCGCCGCAGCCCAGCTCCAAATTGCGAACGTCCAGCGACTGCTCCCACACCAAAGGTGCCAGGCCTCCCAGGTGTTGCCGGCCCTCGTCTTGCCCTGGCACTCCTTCTACAGCCCCACACGCACTGGGGCTCCAGCCTTGCCAGCCAGCTCAGGGGGCCGACGTTCGTGCCTTGCTCGCTCTCGGGACCTGCGCCGGAGCCCAGCTCCAAATTGCGAACGTCCAGCGACTGCTCCCACACCAAAGGTGGCAGGCCTCCCAGGTGTTGCCGGCCCTCGTCTTGCCCTGGCAGCCCTTCCACAGCCCCACACACACTGGGGCTCCGGCCTTGCCAGCCAGCTCAGGGGGCCGACGTTCGTGTCTCGCTCACTCCCGGCAGCTGCGCCGGAGCCCCACTCCAAATTGCAAACGTCCAGCGACTGCTCCCACACCAAAGGTGCCAGGCCTCCCAGGTGTTGCCGGCCCTCGTCTTGCCCTGGCACTCCTTCCACAGCCCCACACACACTGGGGCTCCGGCCTTGCCAGCCAGCTCAGGGGGCCGACGTTCGTGCCTTGCTCGCTCTCGGGACCTGCGCCTGAGCCCAGCTCCAAATTGTGAACGTCCAGCGACTGCTCCCACACCAAAGGTGCCAGGCCTCCCAGGTGTTGCCGGCCCTCGTCTTGCCCTGGCACTCCTTCCACAGCCCCACACACACTGGGGCTCCGGCCTTGCCAGCCAGCTCAGGGGGCCGACGTTCGTGCCTCGCTCGCTCTCGTGACCTGCGCCGGAGCCCAGCTCCAAATTGCGAACGTCCAGCGACTGCTCCCACACCAAAGGTGCCAGGCCTCCCAGGTGTTGCTGGCCCTCGCCTCTCCCTGGCACTCCTTCCACAGCCCCACACACACTGGGGCTCCGGCCTTGCCAGCCAGCTCAGGGGGCCGACATTCGTGCCTTGCTCGCTCTCGGGACCTGCGCCGGAGCCCAGCTCCAAATTGCAAACGTCCAGCGACTACTCCCACACCAAAGGTGCCAGGCCTCCCAGGTGTTGCTGGCCCTCGTCTTGCCCTGGCAGCCCTTCCACAGCCCCACACACCCTGGGGCTCAGGCCTTGCCAGCCAGCTCAGGGGGCCGACGTTCGTGCCTTGCTCGCTCTCGGGACCTGCACCGGAGCCCAGCTCCAAATTGCAAACGTCCAGCGACTGCTCCCACACCAAAGGTGCCAGGCCTCCCAGGTGTTGCCGGCCCTCGTCTTGCCCTGGCACTCCTTCCACAGCCCCACACACATACTGGGGCTCAGGCCTTGCCAGCCAGCTCAGGGGGCCGACGTTCGTGCCTTGCTCGCTCTCGGCACCTGCGCCGCAGCCCAGCTCCAAATTGCAAACGTCCAGCGACTGCTGCCACACCAAAGGTGCCAGGCCTCCCAGGTGTTGCTGGCCCTCGCCTCTCCCCGGCAGCCCTTCCACAGCCCCACACACACTGGGGCTCTGGCCTTGCCAGCCAGCTCAGGGGGCCGACGTTCGTGCCTTGCTTGGTCTCGGGACCTGCGCCGGAGCCCAGCTCCAAATTGCGAACGTACAGCGACTGCTCCCACACCAAAGGTGCCAGGCCTCCCAGGTGTTGCTGGCCCTCGCTTCTCCCTGGCACTCCTTCCACAGCCCCACACACATACTGGGGCTCCGGCCTTGCCAGCCAGCTCAGGGGGCCGACGTTCGTGCCTTGCTTGCTCTCGGGACCTGCGCCGCAGCCCAGCTCCAAATTGCAAACGTCCAGCGACTGCTCCCACACCAAAGGTGCCAGGCCTCCCAGGTGTTGCTGGCCCTCGCCTCTCCCCAGCACTCCTTCCACAGCCCCACACACACTGGGGCTCCAGACTTGCCAGCCAGCTCAGGGGTGCCGACGTTCGTGCCTTGCTCGCTCTCGGGACCTGCGCCGGAGCCCACCTCCAAATTGCAAAGTTCCAGCGACTGCTCCCACACCAAAGGTGCCAGGCCTCCCATGTGTTGCCGGTCCTCATCTTGCCCTGGCACTCCTTCCACAGCCCCACACACACTGGGGCTCCAGCCTTGCCAGCCAGCTCAGGGGGCCGACGTTCGTGCCTCGCTCGCTCTCGGGACCTGTGCCGGAGCCCAGCTCCAAATTGTGAACGTCCAGCGACTGCTCCCACACCAAAGGTGCCAGGCCTCCCAGGTGTTGCTGGCCCTCGTCTTGCCCTGGCAGCCCTTCCACAGCCCCACACACCCTGGGGCTCAGGCCTTGCCAGCCAGCTCAGGGGGCCGACGTCGGTGCCTTGCTCGCTCTCGGGACCTGCGCCGGAGCCCAGCTCCAAATTGCAAACGTCCAGCGACTGCTCCCACACCAAAGGTGCCAGGCCTCCCAGGTGTTGCCGGCCCTCGTCTTGCCCTGGCACTCCTTCCACAGCCCCACACACATACTGGGGCTCAGGCCTTGCCAGCCAGCTCAGGGGGCCGATGTTCGTGCCTTGCTCGCTCTCGGCACCTGCGCCGGAGCCCAGCTCCAAATTGCAAACGTCCAGCGACTGCTGCCACACCAAAGGTGCCAGGCCTCCCAGGTGTTGCTGGCCCTCGCCTCTCCCCGGCAGCCCTTCCACAGCCCCACACACACTGGGGCTCTGGCCTTGCCAGCCAGCTCAGGGGGCCGACGTTCGTGCCTTGCTTGCTCTCGGCACCTGCGCCGGAGCCCAGCTCCGAATTGCGAACGTACAGCGACTGCTCCCACACCAAAGGTGCCAGGCCTCCCAGGTGTTGCTGGCCCTCGCTTCTCCCTGGCACTCCTTCCACAGCCCCACACACACTGGGGCTCCGGCCTTGCCAGCCAGCTCAGGGGGCCCACGTTCGTGCCTTGCTTGCTCTCGGGACCTGCGCCGCAGCCCAGCTCCAAATTGCAAATGTCCAGCGACTGCTCCCACACCAAAGGTGCCAGGCCTCCCAGGTGTTGCCGGCCCTCGCCTCTCCCCAGCACTCCTTCCACAGCCCCACACACACTGGGGCTCCAGCCTTGCCAGCCAGCTCAGGGGTGCCGACGTTCGTGCCTTGCTCGCTCTCGGGACCTGCGCCGGAGCCCACCTCCAAATTGCAAACGTCCAGCGACTGCTCCCACACCAAAGGTGCCAGGCCTCCCATGTGTTGCCGGTCCTCATCTTGCCCTGGCACTCCTTCCACAGCCCCACACACACTGGGGCTCCAGCCTTGCCAGCCAGCTCAGGGGGCCGACGTTCGTGCCTCGCTCGCTCTCGGGACCTGTGCCGGAGCCCAGCTCCAAATTGCGAACGTCCAGCGACTGCTCCCACACCAAAGGTGCCAGGCCTCCCAGGTATTGCTGGCCCTCGCCTCTCCCCGGCAGCCCTTCCACAGCCCCACACACACTGGGGCTCCGGCCTTGCCAGCCAGCTCAGGGGGCCGACGTTCGTGTCTCGCTAGCTCTCGGCACCTGCGCCGGAGCCCAGCTCCAAATTGCAAACGTCCAGCGACTGCTCCCACACCAAAGGTGCCAGGCCTCCCAGGTGTTGCTGGCCCTTGTCTTGCCCTGGCAGCCCTTCCACAGCCCCACACACCCTGGGGCTCAGGCCTTGCCAGCCAGCTCAGGGGGCCGACGTTCGTGCCTTGCTCGCTCTCGGGACCTGCGCCGGAGCCCAGCTCCAAATTGCAAACGTCCAGCGACTGCTCCCACACCAAAGGTGCCAGGCCTCCCAGGTGTTGCCGGCCCTCGTCTTGCCCTGGCACTCCTTCCACAGCCCCACACACATACTGGGGCTCAGGCCTTGCCAGCCAGCTCAGGGGGCCGACGTTCGTGCCTTGCTCGCTCTCGGCACCTGCGCCGGAGCCCAGCTCCAAATTGCAAACGTCCAGCGACTGCTGCCACACCAAAGGTGCCAGGCCTCCCAGGTGTTGCTGGCCCTCACCTTGCCCTGGCAGCCCTTCCACAGCCCCACACACACTGGGGCTCCGGCCTTGCCAGCCAGCTCAGGGGGCCGACGTTCGTGCCTCGCTCGCTCTCGGGACCTGCACCGGAGCCCAGCTCCAAATTGCAAACGTCCAGCGACTGCTCCCACACCAAAGGTGCCAGGCCTCCCAGGTGTTGCTGGCCCTCGCCTCTCCCCGGCAGCCCTTCCACAGCCCCACACACACTGGGGCTCCGGCCTTGCCCGCCAGCTCAGGGGTGCCGAAGTTCGTGTCTCGCTCGCTCTCGGGACCTGCGCTGGAGCCCAGCTCCGAATTGCGAACGTCCAGCGACTGCTCCCACACCAAAGGTGCCAGGCCTCCCAGGTGTTGCTGGCCCTCGCCTCTC
The DNA here is from genome assembly GCA_027474245.1 of Spheniscus humboldti. Taxonomy (NCBI): domain Eukaryota; kingdom Metazoa; phylum Chordata; class Aves; order Sphenisciformes; family Spheniscidae; genus Spheniscus; species Spheniscus humboldti. Next base: position 132,888,717 of record CM049889.1, read on the forward strand.
CCTGGCACTCCTTCCACAGCCCCACACACACTGGGGCTCCGGCCTTGCCAGCCAGCTCAGGGGGCCGACGTTCGTGCCTTGCTCGCTCTCGGCACCTGCGCCGCAGCCCAGCTCCAAATTGCGAACGTCCAGCGACTGCTCCCACACCAAAGGTGCCAGGCCTCCCAGGTGTTGCCGGCCCTCGTCTTGCCCTGGCACTCCTTCTACAGCCCCACACGCACTGGGGCTCCGGCCTTGCCAGCCAGCTCAGGGGGCCGACGTTCGTGCCTTGCTCGCTCTCGGCACCTGCGCCGGAGCCCAGCTCCAAATTGCAAACGTCCAGCGACTGCTCCCACACCAAAGGTGCCAGGCCTCCCAGGTGTTGCCGGCCCTCGTCTTGCCCTGGCACTCCTTCCACAGCCCCACACACACTGGGGCTCCGGCCTTGCCAGCCAGCTCAGGGGGCCGACGTTCGTGCCTCGCTCGCTCTCGGGACCTGCGCCGGAGCCCAGCTCCAAATTGCGAACGTCCAGCGACTGCTGCCACACCAAAGGTGCCAGGCCTCCCAGGTGTTGCCGGCCCTCGTCTTGCCCTGGCAGCCCTTCCACAGCCCCACACACACTGGGGCTCCGGCCTTGCCAGCCAGCTCAGGGGGCCGACGTTCGTGTCTCGCTCACTCTCGGCAGCTGCGCCGGAGCCCCACTCCAAATTGCAAACGTCCAGCGACTGCTCCCACACCAAAGGTGCCAGGCCTCCCAGGTGTTGCCGGCCCTCGTCTTGCCCTGGCACTCCTTCCACAGCCCCACACACACTGGGGCTCCGGCCTTGCCAGCCAGCTCAGGGGGCCGACGTTCGTGCCTTGCTCGCTCTCGGGACCTGCGCCGCAGCCCAGCTCCAAATTGCAAACGTCCAGCGACTGCTCCCACACCAAAGGTGCCAGGCCTCCCAGGTGTTGCTGGCCCTCGCCTTGCCCTGGCACTCCTTCCACAGCCCCACACACACTGGGGCTCCAGACTTGCCAGCCAGCTCAGGGGTGCCGACGTTCGTGCCTTGCTCGCTCTCGGGACCTGCGCCGGAGCCCACCTCCAAATTGCAAAGTTCCAGCGACTGCTCCCACACCAAAGGTGCCAGGCCTCCCATGTGTTGCCGGTCCTCATCTTGCCCTGGCACTCCTTCCACAGCCCCACACACACTGGGGCTCCAGCCTTGCCAGCCAGCTCAGGGGGCCGACGTTCGTGCCTCGCTCGCTCTCGGGACCTGTGCCGGAGCCCAGCTCCAAATTGCGAACGTCCAGCGACTGCTCCCACACCAAAGGTGCCAGGCCTCCCAGGTGTTGCTGGCCCTCGTCTTGCCCTGGCAGCCCTTCCACAGCCCCACACACCCTGGGGCTCAGGCCTTGCCAGCCAGCTCAGGGGGCCGACGTCGGTGCCTTGCTCGCTCTCGGGACCTGCGCCGGAGCCCAGCTCCAAATTGCAAACGTCCAGCGACTGCTCCCACCCCAAAGGTGCCAGGCCTCCCAGGTGTTGCCGGCCCTCGTCTTGCCCTGGCACTCCTTCCACAGCCCCACACACATACTGGGGCTCAGGCCTTGCCAGCCAGCTCAGGGGGCCGACGTTCGTGCCTTGCTCGCTCTCGGCACCTGCGCCGGAGCCCAGCTCCAAATTGCAAACGTCCAGCGACTGCTGCCACACCAAAGGTGCCAGGCCTCCCAGGTGTTGCTGGCCCTCGCCTCTCCCCGGCAGCCCTTCCACAGCCCCACACACACTGGGGCTCTGGCCTTGCCAGCCAGCTCAGAGGGCCGACGTTCGTGCCTTGCTTGCTCTCGGCACCTGCGCCGGAGCCCAGCTCCGAATTGCGAACGTACAGCGACTGCTCCCACACCAAAGGTGCCAGGCCTCCCAGGTGTTGCTGGCCCTCGCTTCTCCCTGGCACTCCTTCCACAGCCCCACACACACTGGGGCTCCGGCCTTGCCAGCCAGCTCAGGGGGCCGACGTTCGTGCCTTGCTTGCTCTCGGCACCTGCGCCGCAGCCCAGCTCCAAATTGCAAACGTCCAGCGACTGCTCCCACCCCAAAGGTGCCAGGCCTCCCAGGTGTTGCCGGTCCTCATCTTACCCTGGCACTCCTTCCACAGCCCCACACACACTGGGGCTCCAGCCTTGCCAGCCAGCTCAGGGGGCCGACGTTCGTGCCTCGCTCGCTCTCGGGACCTGTGCCGGAGCCCAGCTCCAAATTGCGAACGTCCAGCGACTGCTCCCACACCAAAGGTGCCAGGCCTCCCAGGTATTGCTGGCCCTCGCCTCTCCCCGGCAGCCCTTCCACAGCCCCACACACACTGGGGCTCCGGCCTTGCCAGCCAGCTCAGGGGGCCGACGTTCGTGTCTCGCTAGCTCTCGGGACCTGCGCCGGAGCCCACCTCCAAATTGCAAACGTCCAGCGACTGCTCCCACACCAAAGGTGCCAGGCCTCCCAGGTGTTGCTGGCCCTCGCCTCTCCCCGGCAGCCCTTCCACAGCCCCACACACACTGGGACTCCGGCCTTGCCAGCCAGCTCAGGGGGCCGACGTTCGTTCCTTGCTCACTCTCGGCAGCTGCGCCGGAGCCCCACTCCAAATTGCAAACGTCCAGCGACTGCTCCCACACCAAAGGTGCCAGGCCTCCCAGGTGTTGCTGGCCCTCGTCTTGCCCTGGCAGCCCTTCCACAGCCCCACACACCCTGGGGCTCAGGCCTTGCCAGCCAGCTCAGGGGGCCGACGTTCGTGCCTTGCTCGCTCTCGGGACCTGCGCCGGAGCCCAGCTCCAAATTGCAAACGTCCAGCGACTGCTCCCACACCAAAGGTGCCAGGCCTCCCAGGTGTTGCCGGCCCTCGTCTTGCCCTGGCACTCCTTCCACAGCCCCACACACATACTGGGGCTCCGGCCTTGCCAGCCAGCTCAGGGGGCCGACGTTCGTGCCTTGCTCGCTCTCGGCACCTGCGCCGGAGCCCAGCTCCAAATTGCAAACGTCCAGCGACTGCTGCCACACCAAAGGTGCCAGGCCTCCCAGGTGTTGCTGGCCCTCGTCTTGCCCTGGCAGCCCTTCCACAGCCCCACACACACTGGGGCTCCGGCCTTGCCAGCCAGCTCAGGGGGCCGACGTTCGTGCCTCGCTCGCTCTCGGGACCTGCACCGGAGCCCAGCTCCAAATTGCAAACGTCCAGCGACTGCTCCCACACCAAAGGTGCCAGGCCTCCCAGGTGTTGCTGGCCCTCGCCTCTCCCCGGCACTCCTTCCACAGCCCCACACACACTGGGGCTCCGGCCTTGCCAGCCAGCTCAGGGGGCCGACGTTCGTGCCTTGCTCGCTCTCGGCACCTGCGCCGCAGCCCAGCTCCAAATTGCGAACGTCCAGCGACTGCTCCCACACCAAAGGTGCCAGGCCTCCCAGGTGTTGCCGGCCCTCGTCTTGCCCTGGCACTCCTTCTACAGCCCCACACGCACTGGGGCTCCGGCCTTGCCAGCCAGCTCAGGGGGCCGACGTTCGTGCCTTGCTCGCTCTCGGCACCTGCGCCGGAGCCCAGCTCCAAATTGCAAACGTCCAGCGACTGCTCCCACACCAAAGGTGCCAGGCCTCCCAGGTGTTGCCGGCCCTCGTCTTGCCCTGGCACTCCTTCCACAGCCCCACACACACTGGGGCTCCGGCCTTGCCAGCCAGCTCAGGGGACCGACGTTCGTGCCTCGCTCGCTCTCGGGACCTGCGCCGGAACCCAGCTCCAAATTGCGAACGTCCAGCGACTGCTCCCACACCAAAGGTGCCAGGCCTCCCAGGTGTTGCCGGCCCTCGTCTTGCCCTGGCAGCCCTTCCACAGCCCCACACACACTGGGGCTCCGGCCTTGCCAGCCAGCTCAGGGGGCCGACGTTCGTGTCTCGCTCACTCTCGGCAGCTGCGCCGGAGCCCCACTCCAAATTGCAAACGTCCAGCGACTGCTCCCACACCAAAGGTGCCAGGCCTCCCAGGTGTTGCCGGCCCTCGTCTTGCCCTGGCACTCCTTCCACAGCCCCACACACACTGGGGCTCCGGCCTTGCCAGCCAGCTCAGGGGGCCGACGTTCGTGCCTTGCTCGCTCTCGGCACCTGCGCCGCAGCCCAGCTCCAAATTGTGAACGTCCAGCGACTGCTCCCACACCAAAGGTGCCAGGCCTCCCAGGTGTTGCTGGCCCTCGTCTTGCCCTGGCACTCCTTCCACAGCCCCACACACACTGGGGCTCCGGCCTTGCCAGCCAGCTCAGGGGGCCGACGTTAGTGCCTCGCTCGCTCTCGGGACCTGCGCCGGAGCCCAGCTCCAAATTGCGAACGTCCAGCGACTGCTCCCACACCAAAGGTGCCAGGCCTCCCAGGTGTTGCTGGCCCTCGCCTCTCCCCGGCACTCCTTCCACAGCCCCACACACACTGGGGCTCCGGCCTTGCCAGCCAGCTCAGGGGGCCGACGTTCGTGCCTTGCTCGCTCTCGGGACCTGCGCCGGAGCCCAGCTCCAAATTGCAAACGTCCAGCGACTGCTCCCACACCAAAGGTGCCAGGCCTCCCAGGTGTTGCTGGCCCTCGCCTCTCCCCGGCAGCCCTTCCACAGCCCCACACACACTGGGGCTCCGGCCTTGCCAGCCAGCTCAGGGGACCGACGTTCGTGCCTCGCTCGCTCTCGGCAGCTGCGCCGGAGCCCCACTCCAAATTGCAAACGTCCAGCGACTGCTCCCACACCAAAGGTGCCAGGCCTCCCAGGTGTTGCTGGCCCTCGCCTCTCCCCGGCAGCCCTTCCACAGCCCCACACACCCTGGGGCTCAGGCCTTGCCAGCCAGCTCAGGGGGCCGACGTTCGTGCCTTGCTCGCTCTCGGGACCTGCGCCGGAGCCCAGCTCCAAATTGCAAACGTCCAGCGACTGCTCCCACACCAAAGGTGCCAGGCCTCCCAGGTGTTGCTGGCCCTCGCCTTGCCCTGGCACTCCTTCCACAGCCCCACACACACTGGGGCTCAGGCCTTGCCAGCCAGCTCAGGGGACCGACGTTCGTGCCTCGCTCGCTCTCGGGACCTGCGCCGCAGCCCAGCTCCAAATTGCGAACGTCCAGCGACTGCTCCCACACCAAAGGTGCCAGGCCTCCCAGGTGTTGCTGGCCCTCGCCTCTCCCCGGCAGCCCTTCCACAGCCCCACACACACTGGGGCTCCGGCCTTGCCAGCCAGCTCAGGGGGCCGACGTTCGTGCCTTGCTCGCTCTCGGCACCTGCGCCGCAGCCCAGCTCCAAATTGCGAACGTCCAGCGACTGCTCCCACACCAAAGGTGCCAGGCCTCCCAGGTGTTGCCGGCCCTCGTCTTGCCCTGGCACTCCTTCTACAGCCCCACACGCACTGGGGCTCCAGCCTTGCCAGCCAGCTCAGGGGGCCGACGTTCGTGCCTTGCTCGCTCTCGGGACCTGCGCCGGAGCCCAGCTCCAAATTGCGAACGTCCAGCGACTGCTCCCACACCAAAGGTGGCAGGCCTCCCAGGTGTTGCCGGCCCTCGTCTTGCCCTGGCAGCCCTTCCACAGCCCCAAACACACTGGGGCTCCGGCCTTGCCAGCCAGCTCAGGGGGCCGACGTTCGTGTCTCGCTCACTCTCGGCAGCTGCGCCGGAGCCCCACTCCAAATTGCAAACGTCCAGCGACTGCTCCCACACCAAAGGTGCCAGGCCTCCCAGGTGTTGCCGGCCCTCGTCTTGCCCTGGCACTCCTTCCACAGCCCCACACACACTGGGGCTCCGGCCTTGCCAGCCAGCTCAGGGGGCCGACGTTCGTGCCTTGCTCGCTCTCGGGACCTGCGCCTGAGCCCAGCTCCAAATTGTGAACGTCCAGCGACTGCTCCCACACCAAAGGTGCCAGGCCTCCCAGGTGTTGCCGGCCCTCGTCTTGCCCTGGCACTCCTTCCACAGCCCCACACACACTGGGGCTCAGGCCTTGCCAGCCAGCTCAGGGGGCCGACGTTCGTGCCTCGCTCGCTCTCGGGACCTGCGCCGCAGCCCAGCTCCAAATTGCGAACGTCCAGCGACTGCTCCCACACCAAAGGTGCCAGGCCTCCCAGGTGTTGCTGGCCCTCGCCTCTCCCCGGCAGCACTTCCACAGCCCCACACACACTGGGGCTCCGGCCTTGCCAGCCAGCTCAGGGGGCCGACGTTCGTGCCTTGCTCGCTCTCGGCACCTGCGCCGCAGTCCAGCTCCAAATTGCGAACGTCCAGCGACTGCTCCCACACCAAAGGTGCCAGGCCTCCCAGGTGTTGCCGGCCCTCGTCTTGCCCTGGCACTCCTTCTACAGCCCCACACGCACTGGGGCTCCAGCCTTGCCAGCCAGCTCAGGGGGCCGACGTTCGTGCCTTGCTCGCTCTCGGGACCTGCGCCGGAGCCCAGCTCCAAATTGCGAACGTCCAGCGACTGCTCCCACACCAAAGGTGGCAGGCCTCCCAGGTGTTGCCGGCCCTCGTCTTGCCCTGGCAGCCCTTCCACAGCCCCACACACACTGGGGCTCCGGCCTTGCCAGCCAGCTCAGGGGGCCGACGTTCGTGTCTCGCTCACTCTCGGCAGCTGCGCCGGAGCCCCACTCCAAATTGCAAACGTCCAGCGACTGCTCCCACACCAAAGGTGCCAGGCCTCCCAGGTGTTGCCGGCCCTCGTCTTGCCCTGGCACTCCTTCCACAGCCCCACACACACTGGGGCTCAGGCCTTGCCAGCCAGCTCAGGGGGCCGACGTTCGTGCCTCGCTCGCTCTCGGGACCTGCGCCGCAGCCCAGCTCCAAATTGCGAACGTCCAGCGACTGCTCCCACACCAAAGGTGCCAGGCCTCCCAGGTGTTGCTGGCCCTCGCCTCTCCCCGGCAGCACTTCCACAGCCCCACACACACTGGGGCTCCGGCCTTGCCAGCCAGCTCAGGGGGCCGACGTTCGTGCCTTGCTCGCTCTCGGCACCTGCGCCGCAGCCCAGCTCCAAATTGCGAACGTCCAGCGACTGCTCCCACACCAAAGGTGCCAGGCCTCCCAGGTGTTGCCGGCCCTCGTCTTGCCCTGGCACTCCTTCTACAGCCCCACACGCACTGGGGCTCCAGCCTTGCCAGCCAGCTCAGGGGGCCGACGTTCGTGCCTTGCTCGCTCTCGGGACCTGCGCCGGAGCCCAGCTCCAAATTGCGAACGTCCAGCGACTGCTCCCACACCAAAGGTGGCAGGCCTCCCAGGTGTTGCCGGCCCTCGTCTTGCCCTGGCAGCCCTTCCACAGCCCCAAACACACTGGGGCTCCGGCCTTGCCAGCCAGCTCAGGGGGCCGACGTTCGTGTCTCGCTCACTCTCGGCAGCTGCGCCGGAGCCCCACTCCAAATTGCAAACGTCCAGCGACTGCTCCCACACCAAAGGTGCCAGGCCTCCCAGGTGTTGCCAGCCCTCGTCTTGCCCTGGCACTCCTTCCACAGCCCCACACACACTGGGGCTCCGGCCTTGCCAGCCAGCTCAGGGGGCCGACGTTCGTGCCTTGCTCGCTCTCGGGACCTGCGCCTGAGCCCAGCTCCAAATTGTGAACGTCCAGCGACTGCTCCCACACCAAAGGTGCCAGGCCTCCCAGGTGTTGCCGGCCCTCGTCTTGCCCTGGCACTCCTTCCACAGCCCCACACACACTGGGGCTCAGGCCTTGCCAGCCAGCTCAGGGGGCCGACGTTCGTGCCTCGCTCGCTCTCGGGACCTGCGCCGCAGCCCAGCTCCAAATTGCGAACGTCCAGCGACTGCTCCCACACCAAAGGTGCCAGGCCTCCCAGGTGTTGCTGGCCCTCGCCTCTCCCCGGCAGCACTTCCACAGCCCCACACACACTGGGGCTCCGGCCTTGCCAGCCAGCTCAGGGGGCCGACGTTCGTGCCTTGCTCGCTCTCGGCACCTGCGCCGCAGCCCAGCTCCAAATTGCGAACGTCCAGCGACTGCTCCCACACCAAAGGTGCCAGGCCTCCCAGGTGTTGCCGGCCCTCGTCTTGCCCTGGCACTCCTTCTACAGCCCCACACGCACTGGGGCTCCAGCCTTGCCAGCCAGCTCAGGGGGCCGACGTTCGTGCCTTGCTCGCTCTCGGGACCTGCGCCGGAGCCCAGCTCCAAATTGCGAACGTCCAGCGACTGCTCCCACACCAAAGGTGGCAGGCCTCCCAGGTGTTGCCGGCCCTCGTCTTGCCCTGGCAGCCCTTCCACAGCCCCACACACACTGGGGCTCCGGCCTTGCCAGCCAGCTCAGGGGGCCGACGTTCGTGTCTCGCTCACTCTCGGCAGCTGCGCCGGAGCCCCACTCCAAATTGCAAACGTCCAGCGACTGCTCCCACACCAAAGGTGCCAGGCCTCCCAGGTGTTGCTGGCCCTCGCCTCTCCCCGGCAGCCCTTCCACAGCCCCACACACCCTGGGGCTCAGGCCTTGCCAGCCAGCTCAGGGGGCCGACGTTCGTGCCTTGCTCGCTCTCGGGACCTGCGCCGGAGCCCAGCTCCAAATTGCAAACGTCCAGCGACTGCTCCCACACCAAAGGTGCCAGGCCTCCCAGGTGTTGCTGGCCCTCGCCTTGCCCTGGCACTCCTTCCACAGCCCCACACACACTGGGGCTCAGGCCTTGCCAGCCAGCTCAGGGGACCGACGTTCGTGCCTCGCTCGCTCTCGGGACCTGCGCCGCAGCCCAGCTCCAAATTGCGAACGTCCAGCGACTGCTCCCACACCAAAGGTGCCAGGCCTCCCAGGTGTTGCTGGCCCTCGCCTCTCCCCGGCAGCACTTCCACAGCCCCACACACACTGGGGCTCCGGCCTTGCCAGCCAGCTCAGGGGGCCGACGTTCGTGCCTTGCTCGCTCTCGGCACCTGCGCCGCAGCCCAGCTCCAAATTGCGAACGTCCAGCGACTGCTCCCACACCAAAGGTGCCAGGCCTCCCAGGTGTTGCCGGCCCTCGTCTTGCCCTGGCACTCCTTCTACAGCCCCACACGCACTGGGGCTCCAGCCTTGCCAGCCAGCTCAGGGGGCCGACGTTCGTGCCTTGCTCGCTCTCGGGACCTGCGCCGGAGCCCAGCTCCAAATTGCGAACGTCCAGCGACTGCTCCCACACCAAAGGTGGCAGGCCTCCCAGGTGTTGCCGGCCCTCGTCTTGCCCTGGCAGCCCTTCCACAGCCCCAAACACACTGGGGCTCCGGCCTTGCCAGCCAGCTCAGGGGGCCGACGTTCGTGTCTCGCTCACTCTCGGCAGCTGCGCCGGAGCCCCACTCCAAATTGCAAACGTCCAGCGACTGCTCCCACACCAAAGGTGCCAGGCCTCCCAGGTGTTGCCGGCCCTCGTCTTGCCCTGGCACTCCTTCCACAGCCCCACACACACTGGGGCTCCGGCCTTGCCAGCCAGCTCAGGGGGCCGACGTTCGTGCCTTGCTCGCTCTCGGGACCTGCGCCTGAGCCCAGCTCCAAATTGTGAACGTCCAGCGACTGCTCCCACACCAAAGGTGCCAGGCCTCCCAGGTGTTGCCGGCCCTCGTCTTGCCCTGGCACTCCTTCCACAGCCCCACACACACTGGGGCTCAGGCCTTGCCAGCCAGCTCAGGGGGCCGACGTTCGTGCCTCGCTCGCTCTCGGGACCTGCGCCGCAGCCCAGCTCCAAATTGCGAACGTCCAGCGACTGCTCCCACACCAAAGGTGCCAGGCCTCCCAGGTGTTGCTGGCCCTCGCCTCTCCCCGGCAGCACTTCCACAGCCCCACACACACTGGGGCTCCGGCCTTGCCAGCCAGCTCAGGGGGCCGACGTTCGTGCCTTGCTCGCTCTCGGCACCTGCGCCGCAGTCCAGCTCCAAATTGCGAACGTCCAGCGACTGCTCCCACACCAAAGGTGCCAGGCCTCCCAGGTGTTGCCGGCCCTCGTCTTGCCCTGGCACTCCTTCTACAGCCCCACACGCACTGGGGCTCCAGCCTTGCCAGCCAGCTCAGGGGGCCGACGTTCGTGCCTTGCTCGCTCTCGGGACCTGCGCCGGAGCCCAGCTCCAAATTGCGAACGTCCAGCGACTGCTCCCACACCAAAGGTGGCAGGCCTCCCAGGTGTTGCCGGCCCTCGTCTTGCCCTGGCAGCCCTTCCACAGCCCCACACACACTGGGGCTCCGGCCTTGCCAGCCAGCTCAGGGGGCCGACGTTCGTGTCTCGCTCACTCTCGGCAGCTGCGCCGGAGCCCCACTCCAAATTGCAAACGTCCAGCGACTGCTCCCACACCAAAGGTGCCAGGCCTCCCAGGTGTTGCCGGCCCTCGTCTTGCCCTGGCACTCCTTCCACAGCCCCACACACACTGGGGCTCAGGCCTTGCCAGCCAGCTCAGGGGGCCGACGTTCGTGCCTCGCTCGCTCTCGGGACCTGCGCCGCAGCCCAGCTCCAAATTGCGAACGTCCAGCGACTGCTCCCACACCAAAGGTGCCAGGCCTCCCAGGTGTTGCTGGCCCTCGCCTCTCCCCGGCAGCACTTCCACAGCCCCACACACACTGGGGCTCCGGCCTTGCCAGCCAGCTCAGGGGGCCGACGTTCGTGCCTTGCTCGCTCTCGGCACCTGCGCCGCAGCCCAGCTCCAAATTGCGAACGTCCAGCGACTGCTCCCACACCAAAGGTGCCAGGCCTCCCAGGTGTTGCCGGCCCTCGTCTTGCCCTGGCACTCCTTCTACAGCCCCACACGCACTGGGGCTCCAGCCTTGCCAGCCAGCTCAGGGGGCCGACGTTCGTGCCTTGCTCGCTCTCGGGACCTGCGCCGGAGCCCAGCTCCAAATTGCGAACGTCCAGCGACTGCTCCCACACCAAAGGTGGCAGGCCTCCCAGGTGTTGCCGGCCCTCGTCTTGCCCTGGCAGCCCTTCCACAGCCCCAAACACACTGGGGCTCCGGCCTTGCCAGCCAGCTCAGGGGGCCGACGTTCGTGTCTCGCTCACTCTCGGCAGCTGCGCCGGAGCCCCACTCCAAATTGCAAACGTCCAGCGACTGCTCCCACACCAAAGGTGCCAGGCCTCCCAGGTGTTGCCAGCCCTCGTCTTGCCCTGGCACTCCTTCCACAGCCCCACACACACTGGGGCTCCGGCCTTGCCAGCCAGCTCAGGGGGCCGACGTTCGTGCCTTGCTCGCTCTCGGGACCTGCGCCTGAGCCCAGCTCCAAATTGTGAACGTCCAGCGACTGCTCCCACACCAAAGGTGCCAGGCCTCCCAGGTGTTGCCGGCCCTCGTCTTGCCCTGGCACTCCTTCCACAGCCCCACACACACTGGGGCTCAGGCCTTGCCAGCCAGCTCAGGGGGCCGACGTTCGTGCCTCGCTCGCTCTCGGGACCTGCGCCGCAGCCCAGCTCCAAATTGCGAACGTCCAGCGACTGCTCCCACACCAAAGGTGCCAGGCCTCCCAGGTGTTGCTGGCCCTCGCCTCTCCCCGGCAGCACTTCCACAGCCCCACACACACTGGGGCTCCGGCCTTGCCAGCCAGCTCAGGGGGCCGACGTTCGTGCCTTGCTCGCTCTCGGCACCTGCGCCGCAGCCCAGCTCCAAATTGCGAACGTCCAGCGACTGCTCCCACACCAAAGGTGCCAGGCCTCCCAGGTGTTGCCGGCCCTCGTCTTGCCCTGGCACTCCTTCTACAGCCCCACACGCACTGGGGCTCCAGCCTTGCCAGCCAGCTCAGGGGGCCGACGTTCGTGCCTTGCTCGCTCTCGGGACCTGCGCCGGAGCCCAGCTCCAAATTGCGAACGTCCAGCGACTGCTCCCACACCAAAGGTGGCAGGCCTCCCAGGTGTTGCCGGCCCTCGTCTTGCCCTGGCAGCCCTTCCACAGCCCCACACACACTGGGGCTCCGGCCTTGCCAGCCAGCTCAGGGGGCCGACGTTCGTGTCTCGCTCACTCTCGGCAGCTGCGCCGGAGCCCCACTCCAAATTGCAAACGTCCAGCGACTGCTCCCACACCAAAGGTGCCAGGCCTCCCAGGTGTTGCCGGCCCTCGTCTTGCCCTGGCACTCCTTCCACAGCCCCACACACACTGGGGCTCCGGCCTTGCCAGCCAGCTCAGGGGGCCGACGTTCGTGCCTTGCTCGCTCTCGGGACCTGCGCCTGAGCCCAGCTCCAAATTGTGAACGTCCAGCGACTGCTCCCACACCAAAGGTGCCAGGCCTCCCAGGTGTTGCCGGCCCTCGTCTTGCCCTGGCACTCCTTCCACAGCCCCACACACACTGGGGCTCCGGCCTTGCCAGCCAGCTCAGGGGGCCGACGTTCGTGCCTCGCTCGCTCTCGTGACCTGCGCCGGAGCCCAGCTCCAAATTGCGAACGTCCAGCGACTGCTCCCACACCAAAGGTGCCAGGCCTCCCAGGTGTTGCTGGCCCTCGCCTCTCCCTGGCACTCCTTCCACAGCCCCACACACACTGGGGCTCCGGCCTTGCCAGCCAGCTCAGGGGGCCGACGTTCGTGCCTTGCTCGCTCTCGGCACCTGCGCCGCAGCCCAGCTCCAAATTGCGAACGTCCAGCGACTGCTCCCACACCAAAGGTGCCAGGCCTCCCAGGTGTTGACGGCCCTCGTCTTCCCTGGCAGCCCTTCCACAGCCCCACACACACTGGGGCTCAGGCCTTGCCAGCCAGCTCAGGGGGCCGACGTTCGTGTCTCGCTCGCTCTCGGGACCTGCGCCGGAGCCCAGCTCCAAATTGCAAACGTCCAGCGACTACTCCCACACCAAAGGTGGCAGGCCTCCCAGGTGTTGCCGGCCCTAGTCTTGCCCTGGCACTCCTTCCACAGCCCCACACACACTGGGGCTCCGGCCTTGCCAGCCAGCTCAGGGGACCGACGTTCGTGTCTCGCTCGCTCTCGGCAGCTGCGCCGGAGCCCCACTCCAAATTTCAAACGTCCAGCGACTGCTCCCACACCAAAGGTGCCAGGCCTCCCAGGTGTTGCTGGCCCTCGCCTCTCCCCGGCAGCCCTTCCACAGCCCCACACACCCTGGGGCTCAGGCCTTGCCAGCCAGCTCAGGGGGCCGACGTTCGTGCCTTGCTCGCTCTCGGGACCTGCGCCGGAGCCCAGCTCCAAATTGCAAACGTCCAGCGACTGCTCCCACACCAAAGGTGCCAGGCCTCCCAGGTGTTGCTGGCCCTCGCCTCTCCCCGGCAGCCCTTCCACAGCCCCACACACACTGGGGCTCCGGCCTTGCCAGCCAGCTCAGGGGGCCGACCTTCGTGCCTTGCTTGCTCTCGGCACCTGCGCCGCAGCCCAGCTCCAAATTGCAAACGTCCAGCGACTGCTCCCACACCAAAGGTGCCAGGCCTCCCAGGTGTTGCCGGCCCTCGCCTCTCCCCGGCAGCCCTTCCACAGCCCCACACACACTGGGGCTCCGGCCTTGCCAGCCAGCTCAGGGGGCCGACGTTCGTGCCTTGCTCGCTCTCGGGACCTGCGCCGGAGCCCAGCTCCAAATTGCAAACGTCCAGCGACTGCTCCCACACCAAAGGTGCCAGGCCTCCCAGGTGTTGCTGGCCCTCGCCTCTCCCCGGCAGCCCTTCCACAGCCCCACACACACTGGGGCTCCGGCCTTGCCAGCCAGCTCAGGGGACCGACGTTCGTGTCTCGTTCGCTCTCGGCAGCTGCGCCGGAGCCCCACTCCAAATTGCAAACGTCCAGCGACTGCTCCCACCCCAAAGGTGCCAGGCCTCCCAGGTGTTGCTGGCCCTCGCCTCTCCCCGGCAGCCCTTCCACAGCCCCACACACACTGGGGCTCAGGCCTTGCCAGCCAGCTCAGGGGGCCGACGTTCGTGCCTTGCTCGCTCTCGGGACCTGCGCCGGAGCCCAGCTCCAAATTGCAAACGTCCAGCGACTGCTCCCACACCAAAGGTGCCAGGCCTCCCAGGTGTTGCTGGCCCTCGCCTCTCCCCGGCAGCCCTTCCACAACCCCACACACACTGGGGCTCCGGCCTTGCCAGCCAGCTCAGGGGGCCGACGTTCGTGCCTTGCTTGCTCTCGGCACCTGCGCCGCAGCCCCACTCCAAATTGCAAACGTCCAGCGACTGCTCCCACACCAAAGGTGCCAGGCCTCCCAGGTGTTGCCGGCCCTCGCCTCTCCCCGGCAGCCCTTCCACAGCCCCACACACACTGGGGCTCCGGCCTTGCCAGCCAGCTCAGGGGGCCGACGTTCGTGCCTTCCTAGCTCTCGGGACCTGCGCCGGAGCCCAGCTCGACATTGCGAACGTCCAGCGACTGCTCCCACACCAAAGGTGCCAGGCCTCCCAGGTGTTGCTGGCCCTCGCCTTGCCCTGGCACTCCTTCCACAGCCCCACACACACTGGGGCTCCGGCCTTGCCAGCCAGCTCAGGGGACCGACGTTCGTGCCTTGCTCGCTCTCGGCACCTGCGCCGGAGCCCACCTCCAAATTGCAAACGTCCAGCGACTGCTCCCACACCAAAGGTGCCAGGCCTCCCAGGTGTTGCTGGCCCTCGCCTCTCCCTGGCACTCCTTCCACAGCCCCACACACACTGGGGCTCCGGCCTTGCCAGCCAGGTCAGGGGGCCGACGTTTGTGTCTTCCTCGCTCTCGGCACCTGCGCCGGAGCCCCACTCCAAATTGCAAACGTCCAGCGACTGCTCCCACACCAAAGGTGCCAGGCCTCCCAGGTGTTGCTGGCCCTCGCCTCTCCCTGGCACTCCTTCCACAGCCCCACACACACTGAGGCTCCGGCCTTGCCAGCCAGATCAGGGGGCCGACGTTCGTGCCTTGCTCGCTCTCGGCACCTGCGCCGGAGCCCCACTCCAAATTGCAAACGTCCAGCGACTGCTCCCACACCAAAGGTGGCAGGCCTCCCAGGTGTTGACGGCCCTCGCCTTGCCCTGGCAGCCCTTCCACAGCCCCACACACACTGGGGCTCCGGCTTTGCCAGCCAGCTCAGGGGGCCCACGTTTGTGCCTTGCTCGCTCTCGGCACCTTCGCCGGAGCGAAGCTCCAAATTGCAAACGTCCAGCGACTGCTCCCACACCAAAGGTGCCAGGCCTCCCAGGTGTTGCTGGCCCTCGCCTTGCCCTGGCAGCCCTTCCACAGCCCCACACACACTGGGGCTCCGGCCTTGCCAGCCAGCTCAGTGGTGCCGACGTTCGTGCCTCGCTCGCTCTCGGCAGCTGCGCCGGAGCCCAGCTTGACATTGCAAACGTCCAGTGACTGCTCCCACACCAAAGGTGCCAGGCCTCCCATGTGTTGCCGGTCCTCATCTTGCCCTGGCACTCCTTCCACAGCCCCACACACCCTGGGGCTCAGGCCTTGCCAGCCAGCTCAGGGGGCCGACGTTCGTGCCTTGCTCGCTCTCGGGACCTGCGCCGCAGCCCAGCTCCAAATTGCAAACGTCCAGCGACTGCTCCCACACCAAAGGTGCCAGGCCTCCCAGGTGTTGCCGGCCCTCGTCTTGCCCTGGCACTCCTTCCACAGCCCCACACACACTGGGGCTCAGGCCTTGCCAGCCAGCTCAGGGGGCCGACGTTCGTGCCTCGCTCGCTCTCGGGACCTGCGCCGCAGCCCCACTCCAAATTGCGAACGTCCAGTGACTGCTCCCACACCAAAGGTGCCAGGCCTCCCAGGTGTTGCCGGCCCTCGTCTTGCCCTGGCACTCCTTCCACAGCCCCACACACACTGGGGCTCCGGCCTTGCCAGCCAGCTCAGGGGACCGACGTTCGTGTCTCGCTCGCTCTCGGGACCTGCGCCGGAGCCCAGCTCCAAATTGCGAACGTCCAGCGACTGCTCCCACACCAAAGGTGCCAGGCCTCCCAGGTGTTGCCGGCCCTCGCCTTGCCCTGGCAGCCCTTCCACAGCCCCACACACACTGGGGCTCCGGCCTTGCCAGCCAGCTCAGGGGGCCGACGTTCGTGTCTCGCTCACTCTCGGCACCTGCGCCGGAGCCCCACTCCAAATTGCAAACGTCCAGCGACTGCTCCCACACCAAAGGTGCCAGGCCTCCCAGGTGTTGCCGGCCCTCGTCTTGCCCTGGCACTCCTTCCACAGCCCCACACACACTGGGGCTCCGGCCTTGCCAGCCAGCTCAGGGGGCCGACGTTCGTGCCTTGCTCGCTCTCGGGATCTGCGCCTGAGCCCAGCTCCAAATTGTGAACGTCCAGCGACTGCTCCCACACCAAAGGTGCCAGGCCTCCCAGGTGTTGCCGGCCCTCGTCTTGCCCTGGCACTCCTTCCACAGCCCCACACACACTGGGGCTCCGGCCTTGCCAGCCAGCTCAGGGGGCCGACGTTCGTGCCTCGCTCGCTCTCGGGACCTGCGCTGGAGCCCAGCTCCAAATTGCGAACGTCCAGCGACTGCTCCCACACCAAAGGTGCCAGGCCTCCCAGGTGTTGCTGGCCCTCGCCTCTCCCCGGCACTCCTTCCACAGCCCCACACACACTGGGGCTCCGGCCTTGCCAGCCAGCTCAGGGGGCCGACGTTCGTGCCTTGCTCGCTCTCGGGACCTGCGCCGGAGCCCAGCTCCAAATTGTGAACGTCCAGCGACTGCTCCCACCCCAAAGGTGCCAGGCCTCCCAGGTGTTGCTGGCCCTCGTCTTCCCTGGCAGCCCTTCCACAGCCCCACACACCCTGGGGCTCAGGCCTTGCCAGCCAGCTCAGGGGGCCGACGTTCGTGCCTTGCTCGCTCTCGGGACCTGCGCCGGAGCCCAGCTCCAAATTGCAAACGTCCAGCGACTGCTCCCACACCAAAGGTGCCAGGCCTCCCAGGTGTTGCCGGCCCTCGCCTCTCCCCGGCAGCCCTTCCACAGCCCCACACACACTGGGGCTCCGGCCTTGCCAGCCAGCTCAGGGGGCCGACGTTCGTGCCTTCCTAGCTCTCGGGACCTGCGCCGGAGCCCAGCTCGACATTGCGAACGTCCAGCGACTGCTCCCACACCAAAGGTGCCAGGCCTCCCAGGTGTTGCTGGCCCTCGCCTTGCCCTGGCACTCCTTCCACAGCCCCACACACACTGGGGCTCCGGCCTTGCCAGCCAGCTCAGGGGACCGACGTTCGTGCCTTGCTCGCTCTCGGCACCTGCGCCGGAGCCCAGCTCCAAATTGCAAACGTCCAGCGACTGCTCCCACACCAAAGGTGGCAGGCCTCCCAGGTGTTGCTGGCCCTCGCCTCTCCCTGGCACTCCTTCCACAGCCCCACACACACTGGGGCTCCGGCCTTGCCAGCCAGGTCAGGGGGCCGACGTTCGTGTCTCGCTCGCTCTCGGCACCTGCGCCGGAGCCCCAGTCCAAATTGCAAACGTCCAGCGACTGCTCCCACACCAAAGGTGCCAGGCCTCCCAGGTGTTGCTGGCCCTCGCCTCTCCCTGGCACTCCTTCCACAGCCCCACACACACTGAGGCTCCGGCCTTGCCAGCCAGATCAGGGGGCCGACGTTCGTGCCTTGCTCGCTCTCGGCACCTTCGCCGGAGCGAAGCTCCAAATTGCAAACGTCCAGCGACTGCTCCCACACCAAAGGTGCCAGGCCTCCCAGGTGTTGCTGGCCCTCGCCTTGCTCTGGCAGCCCTTCCACAGCCCCACACACACTGGGGCTCCGGCCTTGCCAGCCAGCTCAGTGGTGCCGACGTTCGTGCCTCGCTCGCTCTCGGGACCTGCGCCGGATCCCAGCTCGACATTGCGAACGTCCAGTGACTGCTCCCACACCAAAGGTGCCAGGCCTCCCATGTGTTGCCGGTCCTCATCTTGCCCTTGCACTCCTTCCACAGCCCCACACACACTGGGGCTCTGGCCTTGCCAGCCAGATCAGGGGGCCGACGTTCGTGCCTTGCTCGCTCTCGGGACCTGCGCCGGAGCCCAGCTCCAAATTGTGAACGTCCAGCGACTGCTCCCACACCAAAGGTGCCAGGCCTCCCAGGTGTTGCTGGCCCTCGCCTCTCCCCGGCAGCCCTTCCACAGCCCCACACACACTGGGGCTCAGGCCTTGCCAGCCAGCTCAGGGGGCCGACGTTCGTGCCTTGCTCGCTCTCGGGACCTGCGCCGCAGCCCAGCTCCAAATTGCAAACGTCCAGCGACTGCTCCCACACCAAAGGTGCCAGGCCTCCCAGGTGTTGCCGGCCCTCGTCTTGCCCTGGCACTCCTTCCACAGCCCCACACACACTGGGGCTCAGGCCTTGCCAGCCAGCTCAGGGGGCCGACGTTCGTGCCTCGCTCGCTCTCGGGACCTGCGCCGGAGCCCAGCTCCAAATTGCAAACGTCCAGCGACTGCTCCCACACCAAAGGTGCCAGGCCTCCCAGGTGTTGCCGGCCCTCGTCTTGCCCTGGCACTCCTTCCACAGCCCCACACACACTGGGGCTCCGGCCTTGCCAGCCAGCTCAGGGGACCGACGTTCGTGTCTCGCTCGCTCTCGGGACCTGCGCCGGAGCCCAGCTCCAAATTGCGAACGTCCAGCGACTGCTCCCACACCAAAGGTGCCAGGCCTCCCAGGTGTTGCCGGCCCTCGCCTTGCCCTGGCAGCCCTTCCACAGCCCCACACACACTGGGGCTCCGGCCTTGCCAGCCAGGTCAGGGGGCCGACGTTCGTGTCTCGCTCACTCTCGGCACCTGCGCCGGAGCCCCACTCCAAATTGCAAACGTCCAGCGACTGCTCCCACACCAAAGGTGCCAGGCCTCCCAGGTGTTGCCGGCCCTCGTCTTGCCCTGGCACTCCTTCCACAGCCCCACACACACTGGGGCTCCGGCCTTGCCAGCCAGCTCAGGGGGCCGACGTTCGTGCCTTGCTCGCTCTCGGGACCTGCGCCGGAGCCCAGCTCCAAATTGCAAACGTCCAGCGACTGCTCCCACACCAAAGGTGCCAGGCCTCCCAGGTGTTGCCGGCCCTCGTCTTGCCCTGGCACTCCTTCCACAGCCCCACACACACTGGGGCTCCGGCCTTGCCAGCCAGCTCAGGGGACCGACGTTCGTGCCTTGCTCGCTCTCGGCACCTGCGCCGGAGCCCAGCTCCAAATTGCAAACGTCCAGCGACTGCTCCCACACCAAAGGTGGCAGGCCTCCCAGGTGTTGCTGGCCCTCGCCTCTCCCTGGCACTCCTTCCACAGCCCCACACACACTGGGGCTCCGGCCTTGCCAGCCAGGTCAGGGGGCCGACGTTCGTGTCTCGCTCGCTCTCGGCACCTGCGCCGGAGCCCCAGTCCAAATTGCAAACGTCCAGCGACTGCTCCCACACCAAAGGTGCCAGGCCTCCCAGGTGTTGCTGGCCCTCGCCTCTCCCTGGCACTCCTTCCACAGCCCCACACACACTGAGGCTCCGGCCTTGCCAGCCAGATCAGGGGGCCGACGTTCGTGCCTTGCTCGCTCTCGGCACCTGCGCCGGAGCCCCACTCCAAATTGCGAACGTCCAGCGACTGCTCCCACACCAAAGGTGCCAGGCCTCCCAGGTGTTGACGGCCCTCGCCTTGCCCTGGCAGCCCTTCCACAGCCCCACACACACTGGGGCTCCGGCTTTGCCAGCCAGCTCAGGGGGCCCACGTTTGTGCCTTGCTCGCTCTCGGCACCTTCGCCGGAGCGAAGCTCCAAATTGCAAACGTCCAGCGACTGCTCCCACACCAAAGGTGCCAGGCCTCCCAGGTGTTGCTGGCCCTCGCCTTGCCCTGGCAGCCCTTCCACAGCCCCACACACACTGGGGCTCCGGCCTTGCCAGCCAGCTCAGTGGTGCCGACGTTCGTGCCTCGCTCGCTCTCGGGACCTGCGCCGGAGCCCAGCTCGACATTGCGAACGTCCAGTGACTGCTCCCACACCAAAGGTGCCAGGCCTCCCATGTGTTGCCGGTCCTCATCTTGCCCTTGCACTCCTTCCACAGCCCCACACACACTGGGGCTCTGGCCTTGCCAGCCAGATCAGGGGGCCGACGTTCGTGCCTTGCTCGCTCTCGGGACCTGCGCCGGAGCCCAGCTCCAAATTGTGAACGTCCAGCGACTGCTCCCACACCAAAGGTGGCAGGCCTCCCAGGTGTTGCTGGCCCTCGCCTCTCCCCGGCAGCCCTTCCACAGCCCCACACACCCTGGGGCTCAGGCCTTGCCAGCCAGCTCAGGGGGCCGACGTTCGTGCCTTGCTCGCTCTCGGGACCTGCGCCGCAGCCCAGCTCCAAATTGCAAACGTCCAGCGACTGCTCCCACACCAAAGGTGCCAGGCCTCCCAGGTGTTGCCGGCCCTCGTCTTGCCCTGGCACTCCTTCCACAGCCCCACACACACTGGGGCTCAGGCCTTGCCAGCCAGCTCAGGGGGCCGACGTTCGTGCCTCGCTCGCTCTCGGGACCTGCGCCGGAGCCCAGCTCCAAATTGCAAACGTCCAGCGACTGCTCCCACACCAAAGGTGCCAGGCCTCCCAGGTGTTGCCGGCCCTCGTCTTGCCCTGGCACTCCTTCCACAGCCCCACACACACTGGGGCTCCGGCCTTGCCAGCCAGCTCAGGGGACCGACGTTCGTGTCTCGCTCGCTCTCGGGACCTGCGCCGGAGCCCAGCTCCAAATTGCGAACGTCCAGCGACTGCTCCCACACCAAAGGTGCCAGGCCTCCCAGGTGTTGCCGGCCCTCGCCTTGCCCTGGCAGCCCTTCCACAGCCCCACACACACTGGGGCTCCGGCCTTGCCAGCCAGGTCAGGGGGCCGACGTTCGTGTCTCGCTCACTCTCGGCACCTGCGCCGGAGCTCCACTCCAAATTGCAAACGTCCAGCGACTGCTCCCACACCAAAGGTGCCAGGCCTCCCAGGTGTTGCCGGCCCTCGTCTTGCCCTGGCACTCCTTCCACAGCCCCACACACACTGGGGCTCCGGCCTTGCCAGCCAGCTCAGGGGGCCGACGTTCGTGCCTTGCTCGCTCTCGGGATCTGCGCCTGAGCCCAGCTCCAAATTGTGAACGTCCAGCGACTGCTCCCACACCAAAGGTGCCAGGCCTCCCAGGTGTTGCCGGCCCTCGTCTTGCCCTGGCACTCCTTCCACAGCCCCACACACACTGGGGCTCCGGCCTTGCCAGCCAGCTCAGGGGGCCGACGTTCGTGCCTCGCTCGCTCTCGGGACCTGCGCCGGAGCCCAGCTCCAAATTGCGAACGTCCAGCGACTGCTCCCACACCAAAGGTGCCAGGCCTCCCAGGTGTTGCTGGCCCTCGCCTCTCCCCGGCACTCCTTCCACAGCCCCACACACACTGGGGCTCCGGCCTTGCCAGCCAGCTCAGGGGGCCGACGTTCGTGCCTTGCTCGCTCTCGGGACCTGCGCCGGAGCCCAGCTCCAAATTGCAAACGTCCAGCGACTGCTGCCACACGAAAGGTGCCAGGCCTCCCAGGTGTTGCTGGCCCTCGCCTTGCCCTGGCAGCCCTTCCACAGCCCCACACACCCTGGGGCTCAGGCCTTGCCAGCCAGCTCAGGGGGCCGACGTTCGTGCCTTGCTCGCTCTCGGGACCTGCGCCGGAGCCCAGCTCCAAATTGCAAACGTCCAGCGACTGCTCCCACACCAAAGGTGCCAGGCCTCCCAGGTGTTGCCGGCCCTCGCCTCTCCCCGGCAGCCCTTCCACAGCCCCACACACACTGGGGCTCCGGCCTTGCCAGCCAGCTCAGGGGGCCGACGTTCGTGCCTTCCTAGCTCTCG
The DNA here is from genome assembly GCA_027474245.1 of Spheniscus humboldti. Lineage (NCBI taxonomy): Eukaryota > Metazoa > Chordata > Aves > Sphenisciformes > Spheniscidae > Spheniscus > Spheniscus humboldti. Next base: position 132,910,284 of record CM049889.1, read on the forward strand.
GGACCTGCGCCTGAGCCCAGCTCGACATTACGAACGTCCAGCGACTGCTCCCACACCAAAGGTGCCAGGCCTCCCAGGTGTTGCTGGCCCTCGCCTTGCCCTGGCACTCCTTCCACAGCCCCACACACACTGGGGCTCCGGCCTTGCCAGCCAGCTCAGGGGACCGACGTTCGTGCCTTGCTCGCTCTCGGCACCTGCGCCGGAGCCCAGCTCCAAATTGCAAACGTCCAGCGACTGCTCCCACACCAAAGGTGGCAGGCCTCCCAGGTGTTGCTGGCCCTCGCCTCTCCCTGGCACTCCTTCCACAGCCCCACACACACTGGGGCTCCGGCCTTGCCAGCCAGGTCAGGGGGCCGACGTTCGTGTCTCGCTCGCTCTCGGCACCTGCGCCGGAGCCCCACTCCAAATTGCAAACGTCCAGCGACTGCTCCCACACCAAAGGTGCCAGGCCTCCCAGGTGTTGCTGGCCCTCGCCTCTCCCTGGCACTCCTTCCACAGCCCCACACACACTGAGGCTCCGGCCTTGCCAGCCAGATCAGGGGGCCGACGTTCGTGCCTTGCTCGCTCTCGGCACCTGCGCCGGAGCCCCACTCCAAATTGCGAACGTCCAGCGACTGCTCCCACACCAAAGGTGGCAGGCCTCCCAGGTGTTGCCGGCCCTCATCTTGCCCTGGCAGCCCTTCCACAGCCCCACACACACTGGGGCTCCGGCCTTGCCAGCCAGCTCAGGGGACCGACGTTCGTGCCTCGCTCGCTCTCGGGACCTGCGCCGGAGCCCAGCTCCAAATTGCGAACGTCCAGCGACTGCTCCCACACCAAAGGTGCCAGGCCTCCCAGGTGTTGCCGGCCCTCGTCTTGCCCTGGCAGCCCTTCCACAGCCCCACACACACTGGGGCTCCGGCCTTCCCAGCCAGCTCAGGGGGCCGACGTTCGTGTCTCGCTCACTCTCGGCAGCTGCGCCGGAGCCCCACTCCAAATTGCAAACGTCCAGCGACTGCTCCCACACCAAAGGTGCCAGGCCTCCCAGGTGTTGCCGGCCCTCGTCTTGCCCTGGCACTCCTTCCACAGCCCCACACACACTGGGGCTCCGGCCTTGCCAGCCAGCTCAGGGGGCCGACGTTCGTGCCTTGCTCGCTCTCGGGACCTGCGCCTGAGCCCAGCTCCAAATTGTGAACGTCCAGCGACTGCTCCCACACCAAAGGTGCCAGGCCTCCCAGGTGTTGCCGGCCCTCGTCTTGCCCTGGCACTCCTTCCACAGCCCCACACACACTGGGGCTCCGGCCTTGCCAGCCAGCTCAGGGGGCCGACGTTCGTGCCTCGCTCGCTCTCGGGACCTGCGCCGGAGCCCAGCTCCAAATTGCAAACGTCCAGCGACTGCTCCCACACCAAAGGTGCCAGGCCTCCCAGGTGTTGCTGGCCCTCGCCTCTCCCCGGCACTCCTTCCACAGCCCCACACACACTGGGGCTCTGGCCTTGCCAGCCAGATCAGGGGGCCGACGTTCGTGCCTTGCTCGCTCTCGGGACCTGCGCCGGAGCCCAGCTCCAAATTGCAAACGTCCAGCGACTGCTCCCACACCAAAGGTGCCAGGCCTCCCAGGTGTTGCTGGCCCTCGCCTCTCCCCGGCAGCCCTTCCACAGCCCCACACACACTGGGGCTCCGGCCTTGCCAGCCAGCTCAGGGGACCGACGTTCGTGTCTCGCTCGCTCTCGGCAGCTGCGCCGGAGCCCCACTCCAAATTGCAAACGTCCAGCGACTGCTCCCACCCCAAAGGTGCCAGGCCTCCCAGGTGTTGCTGGCCCTCGCCTCTCCCCGGCAGCCCTTCCACAGCCCCACACACCCTGGGGCTCAGGCCTTGCCAGCCAGCTCAGGGGGCCGACGTTCGTGCCTTGCTCGCTCTCGGGACCTGCGCCGCAGCACAGCTCCAAATTGCAAACGTCCAGCGACTGCTCCCACACCAAAGGTGCCAGGCCTCCCAGGTGTTGCCGGCCCTCGTCTTGCCCTGGCACTCCTTCCACAGCCCCACACACACTGGGGCTCAGGCCTTGCCAGCCAGCTCAGGGGGCCGACGTTCGTGCCTCGCTCGCTCTCGGGACCTGCGCCGCAGCCCCACTCCAAATTGCGAACGTCCAGCGACTGCTCCCACACCAAAGGTGCCAGGCCTCCCAGGTGTTGCCGGCCCTCGTCTTGCCCTGGCACTCCTTCCACAGCCCCACACACACTGGGGCTCCGGCCTTGCCAGCCAGCTCAGGGGACCGACGTTCGTGCCTCGCTCGCTCTCGGGACCTGCGCCGGAGCCCAGCTCCAAATTGCGAACGTCCAGCGACTGCTCCCACACCAAAGGTGCCAGGCCTCCCAGGTGTTGCCGGCCCTCGCCTTGCCCTGGCAGCCCTTCCACAGCCCCACACACACTGGGGCTCCGGCCTTGCCAGCCAGCTCAGGGGGCCGACGTTCGTGTCTCGCTCACTCTCGGCAGCTGCGCCGGAGCCCCACTCCAAATTGCAAACGTCCAGCGACTGCTCCCACACCAAAGGTGCCAGGCCTCCCAGGTGTTGCCGGCCCTCGTCTTGCCCTGGCACTCCTTCCACAGCCCCACACACACTGGGGCTCCGGCCTTGCCAGCCAGCTCAGGGGGCCGACGTTCGTGCCTTGCTCGCTCTCGGGATCTGCGCCTGAGCCCAGCTCCAAATTGTGAACGTCCAGCGACTGCTCCCACACCAAAGGTGCCAGGCCTCCCAGGTGTTGCCGGCCCTCGTCTTGCCCTGGCACTCCTTCCACAGCCCCACACACACTGGGGCTCCGGCCTTGCCAGCCAGCTCAGGGGGCCGACGTTCGTGCCTCGCTCGCTCTCGGGACCTGCGCCGGAGCCCAGCTCCAAATTGCGAACGTCCAGCGACTGCTCCCACACCAAAGGTGGCAGGCCTCCCAGGTGTTGCTGGCCCTCGCCTCTCCCCGGCAGCCCTTCCACAGCCCCACACACACTGGGGCTCCGGCCTTGCCAGCCAGATCAGGGGGCCGACGTTCGTGCCTTGCTCGCTCTCGGGACCTGCGCCGGAGCCCAGCTCCAAATTGCAAACGTCCAGCGACTGCTCCCACACCAAAGGTGCCAGGCCTCCCAGGTGTTGCTGGCCCTCGTCTTCCCTGGCAGCCCTTCCACAGCCCCACACACCCTGGGGCTCAGGCCTTGCCAGCCAGCTCAGGGGGCCGACGTTCGTGCCTTGCTCGCTCTCGGGACCTGCGCCGGAGCCCAGCTCCAAATTGCAAACGTCCAGCGACTGCTCCCACACCAAAGGTGCCAGGCCTCCCAGGTGTTGCCGGCCCTCGCCTCTCCCCGGCAGCCCTTCCACAGCCCCACACACACTGGGGCTCCGGCCTTGCCAGCCAGCTCAGGGGGCCGACGTTCGTGCCTTCCTAGCTCTCGGGACCTGCGCCGGAGCCCAGCTCGACATTGCGAACGTCCAGCGACTGCTCCCACACCAAAGGTGCCAGGCCTCCCAGGTGTTGCTGGCCCTCGCCTTGCCCTGGCACTCCTTCCACAGCCCCCACACACACTGGGGCTCCGGCCTTGCCAGCCAGCTCAGGGGACCGACGTTCGTGCCTTGCTCGCTCTCGGCACCTGCGCCGGAGCCCAGCTCCAAATTGCAAACGTCCAGCGACTGCTCCCACACCAAAGGTGGCAGGCCTCCCAGGTGTTGCTGGCCCTCGCCTCTCCCTGGCACTCCTTCCACAGCCCCACACACACTGGGGCTCCGGCCTTGCCAGCCAGCTCAGGGGGCCGACGTTCGTGCCTTGCTCGCTCTCGGGACCTGCGCCGGAGCCCCACTCCAAATTGCGAACGTCCAGCGACTGCTCCCACACCAAAGGTGGCAGGCCTCCCAGGTATTGACGGCCCTCGCCTTGCCCTGGCAGCCCTTCCACAGCCCCACACACACTGGGGCTCCGGCTTTGCCAGCCAGCTCAGGGGGCCCACGTTTGTGCCTTGCTCGCTCTCGGCACCTTCGCCGGAGCGAAGCTCCAAATTGCAAACGTCCAGCGACTGCTCCCACACCAAAGGTGCCAGGCCTCCCAGGTGTTGCTGGCCCTCGCCTTGCCCTGGCAGCCCTTCCACAGCCCCACACACACTGGGGCTCCGGCCTTGCCAGCCAGCTCAGTGGTGCCGACGTTCGTGCCTTGCTCGCTCTCGGGACCTGCGCTGGAGCCCAGCTCGACATTGCGAACGTCCAGTGACTGCTCCCACACCAAAGGTGCCAGGCCTCCCATGTGTTGCCGGTCCTCATCTTGCCCTGGCACTCCTTCCACAGCCCCACACACACTGGGGCTCTGGCCTTGCCAGCCAGATCAGGGGGCCGACGTTCGTGCCTTGCTCGCTCTCGGGACCTGCGCCGGAGCCCAGCTCCAAATTGTGAACGTCCAGCGACTGCTCCCACACCAAAGGTGCCAGGCCTCCCAGGTGTTGCTGGCCCTCGCCTCTCCCCGGCAGCCCTTCCACAGCCCCACACACACTGGGGCTCCGGCCTTGCCAGCCAGCTCAGGGGACCGACGTTCGTGCCTCGCTCGCTCTCGGGACCTGCGCCGGAGCCCAGCTCCAAATTGCGAACGTCCAGCGACTGCTCCCACACCAAAGGTGCCAGGCCTCCCAGGTGTTGCCGGCCCTCGTCTTGCCCTGGCAGCCCTTCCACAGCCCCACACACACTGGGGCTCCGGCCTTCCCAGCCAGCTCAGGGGACCGACGTTCGTGTCTCGCTCACTCTCGGCAGCTGCGCCGGAGCCCCACTCCAAATTGCAAACGTCCAGCGACTGCTCCCACACCAAAGGTGCCAGGCCTCCCAGGTGTTGCCGGCCCTCGCCTTGCCCTGGCAGCCCTTCCACAGCCCCACACACACTGGGGCTCAGGCCTTGCCAGCCAGCTCAGGGGGCCGACGTTCGTGCCTTGCTCGCTCTCGGGACCTGCGCCTGAGCCCAGCTCCAAATTGTGAACGTCCAGCGACTGCTCCCACACCAAAGGTGCCAGGCCTCCCAGGTGTTGCCGGCCCTCGTCTTGCCCTGGCACTCCTTCCACAGCCCCACACACACTGGGGCTCCGGCCTTGCCAGCCAGCTCAGGGGGCCGACGTTCGTGCCTCGCTCGCTCTCGGGACCTGCGCCGGAGCCCAGCTCCAAATTGCAAACGTCCAGCGACTGCTCCCACACCAAAGGTGCCAGGCCTCCCAGGTGTTGCTGGCCCTCGCCTCTCCCCGGCACTCCTTCCACAGCCCCACACACACTGGGGCTCTGGCCTTGCCAGCCAGATCAGGGGGCCGACGTTCGTGCCTTGCTCGCTCTCGGGACCTGCGCCGGAGCCCAGCTCCAAATTGCAAACGTCCAGCGACTGCTCCCACACCAAAGGTGCCAGGCCTCCCAGGTGTTGCCGGCCCTCGTCTTGCCCTGGCACTCCTTCCACAGCCCCACACACACTGGGGCTCCGGCCTTGCCAGCCAGCTCAGGGGACCGACGTTCGTGTCTCGCTCGCTCTCGGGACCTGCGCCGGAGCCCAGCTCCAAATTGCGAACGTCCAGCGACTGCTCCCACACCAAAGGTGCCAGGCCTCCCAGGTGTTGCTGGCCCTCGCCTCTCCCCGGCAGCCCTTCCACAGCCCCACACACACTGGGGCTCAGGCCTTGCCAGCCAGCTCAGGGGGCCGACGTTCGTGCCTTGCTCGCTCTCGGCACCTGCGCCGCAGCCCAGCTCCAAATTGCAAACGTCCAGCGACTGCTCCCACACCAAAGGTGCCAGGCCTCCCAGGTGTTGCCGGCCCTCGTCTTGCCCTGGCACTCCTTCCACAGCCCCACACACACTGGGGCTCAGGCCTTGCCAGCCAGCTCAGGGGGCCGACGTTCGTGCCTCGCTCGCTCTCGGGACCTGCGCCGCAGCCCAGCTCCAAATTGCGAACGTCCAGCGACTGCTCCCACACCAAAGGTGCCAGGCCTCCCAGGTGTTGCCGGCCCTCGTCTTGCCCTGGCACTCCTTCCACAGCCCCACACACACTGGGGCTCCGGCCTTGCCAGCCAGCTCAGGGGACCGACGTTCGTGCCTCGCTCGCTCTCGGGACCTGCGCCGGAGCCCAGCTCAAATTGCGAACGTCCAGCGACTGCTCCCACACCAAAGGTGCCAGGCCTCCAGGTGTTGCCGGCCCTCGCCTTGCCCTGGCAGCCCTTCCACAGCCCCACACACACTGGGGCTCCGGCCTTGCCAGCCAGCTCAGGGGGCCGACGTTCGTGTCTCGCTCACTCTCGGCAGCTGCGCCGGAGCCCCACTCCAAATTGCAAACGTCCAGCGACTGCTCCCACCCCAAAGGTGCCAGGCCTCCCAGGTGTTGCCGGCCCTCGTCTTGCCCTGGCACTCCTTCCACAGCCCCACACACACTGGGGCTCCGGCCTTGCCAGCCAGCTCAGGGGGCCGACGTTCGTGCCTTGCTCGCTCTCGGGATCTGCGCCTGAGCCCAGCTCCAAATTGTGAACGTCCAGCGACTGCTCCCACACCAAAGGTGCCAGGCCTCCCAGGTGCTGCCGGCCCTCGTCTTGCCCTGGCACTCCTTCCACAGCCCCACACACACTGGGGCTCCGGCCTTGCCAGCCAGCTCAGGGGGCCGACGTTCGTGCCTCGCTCGCTCTCGGGACCTGCGCCGGAGCCCAGCTCCAAATTGCGAACGTCCAGCGACTGCTCCCACACCAAAGGTGCCAGGCCTCCCAGGTGTTGCTGGCCCTCGCCTCTCCCCGGCACTCCTTCCACAGCCCCACACACACTGGGGCTCCGGCCTTGCCAGCCAGATCAGGGGGCCGACGTTCGTGCCTTGCTCGCTCTCGGGACCTGCGCCGGAGCCCAGCTCCAAATTGCAAACGTCCAGCGACTGCTCCCACACCAAAGGTGCCAGGCCTCCCAGGTGTTGCTGGCCCTCGTCTTCCCTGGCAGCCCTTCCACAGCCCCACACACCCTGGGGCTCAGGCCTTGCCAGCCAGCTCAGGGGGCCGACGTTCGTGCCTTGCTCGCTCTCGGGACCTGCGCCGGAGCCCAGCTCCAAATTGCAAACGTCCAGCGACTGCTCCCACACCAAGGTGCCAGGCCTCCCAGGTGTTGCTGGCCCTCGCCTCTCCCCGGCAGCCCTTCCACAGCCCCACACACACTGGGGCTCCGGCCTTGCCAGCCAGCTCAGGGGCCGACCTTCGTGCCTTGCTTGCTCTCGGGACCTGCGCCGCAGCCCAGCTCCAAATTGCAAACGTCCAGCGACTGCTCCCACACCAAAGGTGCCAGGCCTCCCAGGTGTTGCCGGCCCTCGCCTCTCCCCGGCAGCCCTTCCACAGCCCCACACACACTGGGGCTCCGGCCTTGCCAGCCAGATCAGGGGGCCGACGTTCGTGCCTTCCTAGCTCTCGGGACCTGTGCCGGAGCCCAGCTCCAAATTGCAAACGTCCAGCGACTGCTGCCACACCAAAGGTGCCAGGCCTCCCAGGTGTTGCTGGCCCTCGCCTTGCCCTGGCACTCCTTCCACAGCCCCACACACACTGGGGCTCCGGCCTTGCCAGCCAGCTCAGGGGACCGACGTTCGTGCCTTGCTCGCTCTCGGGACCTGCGCCTGAGCCCAGCTCCAAATTGTGAACGTCCAGCGACTGCTCCCACACCAAAGGTGCCAGGCCTCCCAGGTGTTGCCGGCCCTCGTCTTGCCCTGGCACTCCTTCCACAGCCCCACACACACTGGGGCTCCGGCCTTGCCAGCCAGCTCAGGGGGCCGACGTTCGTGCCTCGCTCGCTCTCTGGACCTGCGCCGGAGCCCAGCTCCAAATTGCGAACGTCCAGCGACTGCTCCCACACCAAAGGTGCCAGGCCTCCCAGGTGTTGCTGGCCCTCGCCTCTCCCCGGCACTCCTTCCACAGCCCCACACACACTGGGGCTCCGGCCTTGCCAGCCAGCTCAGGGGGCCAACGTTCTTGTCTCGCTCGCTCTCGGGACCTGCGCCGGAGACCCACTCCAAATTGCAAACGTCCAGCGACTGCTCCCACACCAAAGGTGCCAGGCCTCCCAGGTGTTGCTGGCTCTCGCCTCTCCCCGGCAGCCCTTCCACAGCCCCACACACCCTGGGGCTCCAGCCTTGCCAGCCAGCTCAGGGGCCGACGTTCGTGCCTTGCTCGCTCTCGGCACCTGCGCCGGAGCCCAACTCCAAATTGCAAACGTCCAGCGACTGCTCCCACACCAAAGGTGCCAGGCCTCCCAGGTGTTGCCGGCCCTCGTCTTGCCCTGGCACTCCTTCCACAGCCCCACACACACTGGGGCTCAGGCCTTGCCAGCCAGCTCAGGGGGCCGACGTTCGTGCCTCGCTCGCTCTCGGGACCTGCGCCGCAGCCCAGCTCCAAATTGCGAACGTCCAGCGACTGCTCCCACACCAAAGGTGCCAGGCCTCCCAGGTGTTGCCGGCCCTCGTCTTGCCCTGGCACTCCTTCCACAGCCCCACACACACTGGGCTCCGGCCTTGCCAGCCAGCTCAGGGGACCGACGTTCGTGCCTCGCTCGCTCTCGGGACCTGCGCCGGAGCCCAGCTCCAAATTGCGAACGTCCAGCGACTGCTCCCACACCAAAGGTGCCAGGCCTCCCAGGTGTTGCCGGCCCTCGCCTTGCCCTGGCAGCCCTTCCACAGCCCCACACACACTGGGGCTCCGGCCTTGCCAGCCAGCTCAGGGGGCCGACGTTCGTGTCTCGCTCACTCTCGGCAGCTGCGCCGGAGCCCCACTCCAAATTGCAAACGTCCAGCGACTGCTCCCACCCCAAAGGTGCCAGGCCTCCCAGGTGTTGCCGGCCCTCGTCTTGCCCTGGCACTCCTTCCACAGCCCCACACACACTGGGGCTCCGGCCTTGCCAGCCAGCTCAGGGGGCCGACGTTCGTGCCTTGCTCGCTCTCGGGATCTGCGCCTGAGCCCAGCTCCAAATTGTGAACGTCCAGCGACTGCTCCCACACCAAAGGTGCCAGGCCTCCCAGGTGCTGCCGGCCCTCGTCTTGCCCTGGCACTCCTTCCACAGCCCCACACACACTGGGGCTCCGGCCTTGCCAGCCAGATCAGGGGGCCGACGTTCGTGCCTTGCTCGCTCTCGGGACCTGCGCCGGAGCCCAGCTCCAAATTGCAAACGTCCAGCGACTGCTCCCACACCAAAGGTGCCAGGCCTCCCAGGTGTTGCTGGCCCTCGTCTTCCTGGCAGCCCTTCCACAGCCCCACACACCCTGGGGCTCAGGCCTTGCCAGCCAGCTCAGGGGGCCGACGTTCGTGCCTTGCTCGCTCTCGGGACCTGCGCCGGAGCCCAGCTCCAAATTGCAAACGTCCAGCGACTGCTCCCACACCAAAGGTGCCAGGCCTCCCAGGTGTTGCTGGCCCTCGCCTCTCCCCGGCAGCCCTTCCACAGCCCCACACACACTGGGGCTCCGGCCTTGCCAGCCAGCTCAGGGGGCCGACCTTCGTGCCTTGCTTGCTCTCGGGACCTGCGCCGCAGCCCAGCTCCAAATTGCAAACGTCCAGCGACTGCTCCCACACCAAAGGTGCCAGGCCTCCCAGGTGTTGCCGGCCCTCGCCTCTCCCGGCAGCCCTTCCACAGCCCCACACACACTGGGGCTCCGGCCTTGCCAGCCAGATCAGGGGGCCGACGTTCGTGCCTTCCTAGCTCTCGGGACCTGTGCCGGAGCCCAGCTCCAAATTGCAAACGTCCAGCGACTGCTGCCACACCAAAGGTGCCAGGCCTCCCAGGTGTTGCTGGCCCTCGCCTTGCCCTGGCACTCCTTCCACAGCCCCACACACACTGGGGCTCCGGCCTTGCCAGCCAGCTCAGGGGACCGACGTTCGTGCCTTGCTCGCTCTCGGGACCTGCGCCTGAGCCCAGCTCCAAATTGTGAACGTCCAGCGACTGCTCCCACACCAAAGGTGCCAGGCCTCCCAGGTGTTGCCGGGCCCTCGTCTTGCCCTGGCACTCCTTCCACAGCCCCCACACACACTGGGGCTCCGGCCTTGCCAGCCAGCTCAGGGGGCCGACGTTCGTGCCTCGCTCGCTCTCTGGACCTGCGCCGGAGCCCAGCTCCAAATGCGAACGTCCAGCGACTGCTCCCACACCAAAGGTGCCAGGCCTCCCAGGTGTTGCTGGCCCTCGCCTCTCCCCGGCACTCCTTCCACAGCCCCACACACACTGGGCTCCGGCCTTGCCAGCCAGCTCAGGGGGGCCAACGTTCTTGTCTCGCTCGCTCTCGGGACCTGCGCCGGAGACCCACTCCAAATTGCAACGTCCAGCGACTGCTCCCACACCAAAGGTGCCAGGCCTCCCAGGTGTTGCTGGCTCTCGCCTCTCCCCGGCAGCCCTTCCACAGCCCCACACACCCTGGGGCTCCAGCCTTGCCAGCCAGCTCAGGGGGCCGACGTTCGTGCCTTGCTCGCTCTCGGCACCTGCGCCGGAGCCCAACTCCAAATTGCAAACGTCCAGCGACTGCTCCCACACCAAAGGTGCCAGGCCTCCCAGGTGTTGCCGGCCCTCGTCTTGCCCTGGCACTCCTTCCACAGCCCCACACACACTGGGGCTCAGGCCTTGCCAGCCAGCTCAGGGGGCCGACGTTCGTGCCTCGCTCGCTCTCCGGGACCTGCGCCGCAGCCCAGCTCCAAATTGCGAACGTCCAGCGACTGCTCCCACACCAAAGGTGCCAGGCCTCCCAGGTGTTGCCGGCCCTCGTCTTGCCCTGGCACTCCTTCCACAGCCCCACACACACTGGGGCTCCGGCCTTGCCAGCCAGCTCAGGGGACCGACGTTCGTGCCTCGCTCGCTCTCGGGACCTGCGCCGGAGCCCAGCTCCAAATTGCGAACGTCCAGCGACTGCTCCCACACCAAAGGTGCCAGGCCTCCCAGGTGTTGCCGGCCCTCGCCTTGCCCTGGCAGCCCTTCCACAGCCCCACACACACTGGGGCTCCGGCCTTGCCAGCCAGCTCAGGGGCCGACGTTCGTGTCTCGCTCACTCTCGGCAGCTGCGCCGGAGCCCCACTCCAAATTGCAAACGTCCAGCGACTGCTCCACCCCAAAGGTGCCAGGCCTCCCAGGTGTTGCCGGCCCTCGTCTTGCCCTGGCACTCCTTCCACAGCCCCACACACACTGGGGCTCCGGCCTTGCAGCCAGCTCAGGGGGCCGACGTTCGTGCCTTGCTCGCTCTCGGGATCTGCGCCTGAGCCCAGCTCCAAATTGTGAACGTCCAGCGACTGCTCCCACACCAAAGGTGCCAGGCCTCCCAGGTGCTGCCGGCCCTCGTCTTGCCCTGGCACTCCTTCCACAGCCCCACACACACTGGGGCTCCGGCCTTGCCAGCCAGCTCAGGGGGCCGACGTTCGTGCCTCGCTCGCTCTCGGGACCTGCGCCGGAGCCCAGCTCCAAATTGCGAACGTCCAGCGACTGCTCCCACACCAAAGGTGCCAGGCCTCCCAGGTGTTGCTGGCCCTCGCCTCTCCCCGGCACTCCTTCCACAGCCCCACACACACTGGGGCTCCGCCTTGCCAGCCAGATCAGGGGGCCGACGTTCGTGCCTTGCTCGCTCTCGGGACCTGCGCCGGAGCCCAGCTCCAAATTGCAAACGTCCAGCGACTGCTCCCACACCAAAGGTGCCAGGCCTCCCAGGTGTTGCTGGCCCTCGTCTTCCCTGGCAGCCCTTCCACAGCCCCACACACCCTGGGGCTCAGGCCTTGCCAGCCAGCTCAGGGGGCCGACGTTCGTGCCTTGCTCGCTCTCGGGACCTGCGCCGGAGCCCAGCTCCAAATTGCAAACGTCCAGCGACTGCTCCCACACCAAAGGTGCCAGGCCTCCCAGGTGTTGCTGGCCCTCGCCTCTCCCCGGCAGCCCTTCCACAGCCCCACACACACTGGGGCTCCGGCCTTGCCAGCCAGCTCAGGGGGCCGACCTTCGTGCCTTGCTTGCTCTCGGGACCTGCGCCGCAGCCCAGCTCCAAATTGCAAACGTCCAGCGACTGCTCCCACACCAAAGGTGCCAGGCCTCCCAGGTGTTGCCGGCCCTCGCCTCTCCCCGGCAGCCCTTCCACAGCCCCACACACACTGGGGCTCCGGCCTTGCCAGCCAGATCAGGGGGCCGACGTTCGTGCCTTCCTAGCTCTCGGGACCTGTGCCGGAGCCCAGCTCCAAATTGCAAACGTCCAGCGACTGCTGCCACACCAAAGGTGCCAGGCCTCCCAGGTGTTGCTGCCCTCGCCTTGCCCTGGCACTCCTTCCACAGCCCCACACACACTGGGGCTCCGGCCTTGCCAGCCAGCTCAGGGGACCGACGTTCGTGCCTTGCTCGCTCTCGGGACCTGCGCCTGAGCCCAGCTCCAAATTGTGAACGTCCAGCGACTGCTCCCACACCAAAGGTGCCAGGCCTCCCAGGTGTTGCCGGCCCTCGTCTTGCCCTGGCACTCCTTCCACAGCCCCACACACACTGGGGCTCCGGCCTTGCCAGCCAGCTCAGGGGGCCGACGTTCGTGCCCCCACACACACTGGGGCTCCGGCCTTGCCAGCCAGCTCAGGGGGCCGACGTTCGTGCCTCGCTCGCTCTCTGGACCTGCGCCGGAGCCCAGCTCCAAATTGCGAACGTCCAGCGACTGCTCCCACACCAAAGGTGCCAGGCCTCCCAGGTGTTGCTGGCCCTCGCCTCTCCCCGGCACTCCTTCCACAGCCCCACACACACTGGGGCTCCGGCCTTGCCAGCCAGCTCAGGGGGCCAACGTTCTTGTCTCGCTCGCTCTCGGGACCTGCGCCGGAGACCCACTCCAAATTGCAAACGTCCAGCGAATGCTCCCACACCAAAGGTGCCAGGCCTCCCAGGTGTTGCTGGCTCTCGCCTCTCCCCGGCAGCCCTTCCACAGCCCCACACACCCTGGGGCTCCAGCCTTGCCAGCCAGCTCAGGGGGCCGACGTTCGTGCCTTGCTCGCTCTCGGCACCTGCGCCGGAGCCCAACTCCAAATTGCAAACGTCCAGCGACTGCTCCCACCCCAAAGGTGCCAGGCCTCCCAGGTGTTGCCGGCCCTCGTCTTCCCTGGCAGCCCTTCCACAGCCCCACACACACTGGGGCTCACGCCTTGCCAGCCAGCTCAGGGGACCGACGTTCGTGCCTTGCTCGCTCTCGGCACCTGCGCCGGAGCCCAGCTCCAAATTGCAAACGTCCAGCGACTGCTCCCACACCAAAGGTGCCAGGCCTCCCAGGTGTTGCTGGCCCTCGCCTCTCCCCGGCAGCCCTTCCACAGCCCCACACACCCTGGGGCTCAGGCCTTGCCAGCCAGCTCAGGGGACCGACGTTCGTGCCTCGCTCACTCTCGGGACCTGCGCCGGAGCCCAGCTCCAAATTGCGAACGTCCAGCGACTGCTCCCACACCAAAGGTGCCAGGCCTCCCAGGTGTTGCCGGCCCTCGCCTTGCCCTGGCAGCCCTTCCACAGCCCCACACACACTGGGGCTCCGGCCTTGCCAGCCAGCTCAGGGGGCCGACGTTCGTGTCTCGCTCACTCTCGGCTGCTGCGCCGGAGCCCCACTCCAAATTGCAAACGTCCAGCGACTGCTCCCACACCAAAGGTGCCAGGCCTCCCAGGTGTTGCCGGCCCTCGTCTTGCCCTGGCACTCCTTCCACAGCCCCACACACACTGGGGCTCCGGCCTTGCCAGCCAGCGCAGGGGGCCGACGTTCGTGCCTTGCTCGCTCTCGGGATCTGCGCCTGAGCCCAGCTCCAAATTGTGAACGTCCAGCGACTGCTCCCACACCAAAGGTGCCAGGCCTCCCAGGTGTTGCCGGCACTCGTCTTGCCCTGGCACTCCTTCCACAGCCCCACACACACTGGGGCTCCGGCCTTGCCAGCCAGCTCAGGGGGCCGACGTTCGTGCCTCGCTCGCTCTCGGGACCTGCGCCGGAGCCCAGCTCCAAATTGCAAACGTCCAGCGACTGCTCCCACACCAAAGGTGCCAGGCCTCCCAGGTGTTGCTGGCCCTCGCCTCTCCCCGGCACTCCTTCCACAGCCCCCCACACACTGGGGCTCCGGCCTTGCCAGCCAGATCAGGGGGCCGACGTTCGTGCCTTGCTCGCTCTCGGGACCTGCGCCGGAGCCCAGCTCCAAATTGCAAACGTCCAGCGACTGCTCCCACACCAAAGGTGCCAGGCCTCCCAGGTGTTGCTGGCCCTCGCCTCTCCCCGGCAGCCCTTCCACAGCCCCACACACCCTGGGGCTCAGGCCTTGCCAGCCAGATCAGGGGGCCGACGTTCGTGCCTTGCTCGCTCTCGGGACCTGCGCCGGAGCCCAGCTCCAAATTGCGAATGTCCAGCGACTGCTCCCACACCAAAGGTGCCAGGCCTCCCAGGTGTTGCTGGCCCTCGCCTCTCCCCGGCAGCCCTTCCACAGCCCCACACACACTGGGGCTCCGGCCTTGCCAGCCAGCTCAGGGGACCGACGTTCGTGTCTCGCTCGCTCTCGGCAGCTGCGCCGGAGCCTCACTCCAAATTGCAAACGTCCAGCGACTGCTCCCACACCAAAGGTGCCAGGCCTCCCAGGTGTTGCTGGCCCTCGCCTCTCCCCGGCAGCCCTTCCACAGCCCCACACACCCTGGGGCTCAGGCCTTGCCAGCCAGCTCAGGGGACCGACGTTCGTGCCTCGCTCGCTCTCGGGACCTGCGCCGGAGCCCAGCTCCAAATTGCGAACGTCCAGCGACTGCTGCCACACCAAAGGTGCCAGGCCTCCCAGGTGTTGCTGGCCCTCGCCTTGCCCTGGCACTCCTTCCACAGCCCCACACACACTGGGGCTCCGGCCTTGCCAGCCAGCTCAGGGGACCGACGTTCGTGTCTCGCTCGCTCTCGGCACCTGCGCCGGAGCCCAGCTCCAAATTGCAAACGTCCAGCGACTACTCCCACCCCAAAGGTGGCAGGCCTCCCAGGTGTTGCCGGCCCTCGTCTTGCCCTGGCACTCCTTCCACAGCCCCACACACACTGGGGCTCCGGCCTTGCCAGCCAGCTCAGGGGGCCGACGTTCGTGCCTTGCTCGCTCTCGGGACCTGCGCCTGAGCCCAGCTCCAAATTGTGAACGTCCAGCGACTGCTCCCACACCAAAGGTGCCAGGCCTCCCAGGTGTTGCCGGCCCTCGTCTTGCCCTGGCACTCCTTCCACAGCCCCACACACACTGGGGCTCCGGCCTTGCCAGCCAGCTCAGGGGGCCGACGTTCGTGCCTCGCTCGCTCTCTGGACCTGCGCCGGAGCCCAGCTCCAAATTGCGAACGTCCAGCGACTGCTCCCACACCAAAGGTGCCAGGCCTCCCAGGTGTTGCTGGCCCTCGCCTCTCCCCGGCACTCCTTCCACAGCCCCACACACACTGGGGCTCCGGCCTTGCCAGCCAGCTCAGGGGGCCAACGTTCTTGTCTCGCTCGCTCTCGGGACCTGCGCCGGAGACCCACTCCAAATTGCAAACGTCCAGCGACTGCTCCCACACCAAAGGTGCCAGGCCTCCCAGGTGTTGCTGGCTCTCGCCTCTCCCCGGCAGCCCTTCCACAGCCCCACACACCCTGGGGCTCCAGCCTTGCCAGCCAGCTCAGGGGGCCGACGTTCGTGCCTTGCTCGCTCTCGGCACCTGCGCCGGAGCCCAGCTCCAAATTGCAAACGTCCAGCGACTGCTCCCACCCCAAAGGTGCCAGGCCTCCCAGGTGTTGCCGGCCCTCGTCTTCCCTGGCAGCCCTTCCACAGCCCCACACACACTGGGGCTCACGCCTTGCCAGCCAGCTCAGGGGGCCGACGTTCGTGCCTCGCTCGCTCTCGGGACCTGCGCCTGAGCCCAGCTCCAAATTGCGAATGTCCAGCGACTGCTCCCACACCAAAGGTGCCAGGCCTCCCAGGTGTTGCTGGCCCTCGCCTCTCCCCGGCAGCCCTTCCACAGCCCCACACACCCTGGGGCTCAGGCCTTGCCAGCCAGCTCAGGGGGCCGACGTTCGTGCCTCGCTCGCTCTCGGGACCTGCGCCGGAGCCCAGCTCCAAATTGCGAACGTCCAGCGACTGCTCCCACACCAAAGGTGCCAGGCCTCCCAGGTGTTGCCGGCCCTCGCCTTGCCCTGGCAGCCCTTCCACAGCCCCACACACACTGGGGCTCCGGCCTTGCCAGCCAGCTCAGGGGGCCGACGTTCGTGTCTCGCTCACTCTCGGCTGCTGCGCCGGAGCCCCACTCCAAATTGCAAACGTCCAGCGACTGCTCCCACACCAAAGGTGCCAGGCCTCCCAGGTGTTGCCGGCCCTCGTCTTGCCCTGGCACTCCTTCCACAGCCCCACACACACTGGGGCTCCGGCCTTGCCAGCCAGCGCAGGGGGCCGACGTTCGTGCCTTGCTCGCTCTCGGGATCTGCGCCTGAGCCCAGCTCCAAATTGTGAACGTCCAGCGACTGCTCCCACACCAAAGGTGCCAGGCCTCCCAGGTGTTGCCGGCACTCGTCTTGCCACGGCACTCCTTCCACAGCCCCACACACACTGGGGCTCCGGCCTTGCCAGCCAGCTCAGGGGGCCGACGTTCGTGCCTCGCTCGCTCTCGGGACCTGCGCCGGAGCCCAGCTCCAAATTGCAAACGTCCAGCGACTGCTCCCACACCAAAGGTGCCAGGCCTCCCAGGTGTTGCTGGCCCTCGCCTCTCCCCGGCACTCCTTCCACAGCCCCCCACACACTGGGGCTCCGGCCTTGCCAGCCAGATCAGGGGGCCGACGTTCGTGCCTTGCTCGCTCTCGGGACCTGCGCCGGAGCCCAGCTCCAAATTGCAAACGTCCAGCGACTGCTCCCACACCAAAGGTGCCAGGCCTCCCAGGTGTTGCTGGCCCTCGTCTTCCCTGGCAGCCCTTCCACAGCCCCACACACCCTGGGGCTCAGGCCTTGCCAGCCAGCTCAGGGGGCCGACGTTCGTGCCTTGCTCGCTCTCGGGACCTGCGCCGGAGCCCAGCTCCAAATTGCGAATGTCCAGCGACTGCTCCCACACCAAAGGTGCCAGGCCTCCCAGGTGTTGCTGGCCCTCGCCTCTCCCCGGCAGCCCTTCCACAGCCCCACACACACTGGGGCTCCGGCCTTGCCAGCCAGCTCAGGGGACCGACGTTCGTGTCTCGCTCGCTCTCGGCAGCTGCGCCGGAGCCTCACTCCAAATTGCAAACGTCCAGCGACTGCTCCCACACCAAAGGTGCCAGGCCTCCCAGGTGTTGCTGGCCCTCGCCTCTCCCCGGCAGCCCTTCCACAGCCCCACACACCCTGGGGCTCAGGCCTTGCCAGCCAGCTCAGGGGACCGACGTTCGTGCCTCGCTCGCTCTCGGGACCTGCGCCGGAGCCCAGCTCCAAATTGCGAACGTCCAGCGACTGCTGCCACACCAAAGGTGCCAGGCCTCCCAGGTGTTGCTGGCCCTCGCCTTGCCCTGGCACTCCTTCCACAGCCCCACACACACTGGGGCTCCGGCCTTGCCAGCCAGCTCAGGGGACCGACGTTCGTGCCTTGCTCGCTCTCGGCACCTGCGCCGGAGCCCAGCTCCAAATTGCAAACGTCCAGCGACTACTCCCACCCCAAAGGTGGCAGGCCTCCCAGGTGTTGCCGGCCCTCGTCTTGCCCTGGCACTCCTTCCACAGCCCCACACACACTGGGGCTCCGGCCTTGCCAGCCAGCTCAGGGGGCCGACGTTCGTGCCTTGCTCGCTCTCGGGACCTGCGCCTGAGCCCAGCTCCAAATTGTGAACGTCCAGCGACTGCTCCCACACCAAAGGTGCCAGGCCTCCCAGGTGTTGCCGGCCCTCGTCTTGCCCTGGCACTCCTTCCACAGCCCCACACACACTGGGGCTCCGGCCTTGCCAGCCAGCTCAGGGGGCCGACGTTCGTGCCTCGCTCGCTCTCTGGACCTGCGCCGGAGCCCAGCTCCAAATTGCGAACGTCCAGCGACTGCTCCCACACCAAAGGTGCCAGGCCTCCCAGGTGTTGCTGGCCCTCGCCTCTCCCCGGCACTCCTTCCACAGCCCCACACACACTGGGGCTCCGGCCTTGCCAGCCAGCTCAGGGGGCCAACGTTCTTGTCTCGCTCGCTCTCGGGACCTGCGCCGGAGACCCACTCCAAATTGCAAACGTCCAGCGACTGCTCCCACACCAAAGGTGCCAGGCCTCCCAGGTGTTGCTGGCTCTCGCCTCTCCCCGGCAGCCCTTCCACAGCCCCACACACCCTGGGGCTCCAGCCTTGCCAGCCAGCTCAGGGGGCCGACGTTCGTGCCTTGCTTGCTCTCGGCACCTGCGCCGGAGCCCAGCTCCAAATTGCAAACGTCCAGCGACTGCTCCCACCCCAAAGGTGCCAGGCCTCCCAGGTGTTGCCGGCCCTCGTCTTCCCTGGCAGCCCTTCCACAGCCCCACACACACTGGGGCTCACGCCTTGCCAGCCAGCTCAGGGGGCCGACGTTCGTGCCTCGCTCGCTCTCGGGACCTGCGCCTGAGCCCAGCTCCAAATTGCGAATGTCCAGCGACTGCTCCCACACCAAAGGTGCCAGGCCTCCCAGGTGTTGCTGGCCCTCGCCTCTCCCCGGCAGCCCTTCCACAGCCCCACACACACTGGGGCTCCGGCCTTGCCAGCCAGCTCAGGGGACCGACGTTCGTGCCTTGCTCGCTCTCGGCACCTGCGCCGGAGCCCAGCTCCAAATTGCAAACGTCCAGCGACTGCTCCCACACCAAAGGTGCCAGGCCTCCCAGGTGTTGCTGGCCCTCGCCTCTCCCCGGCAGCCCTTCCACAGCCCCACACACCCTGGGGCTCAGGCCTTGCCAGCCAGCTCAGGGGACCGACGTCGGTGCCTTGCTCGCTCTCGGCACCTGCGCCGGAGCCCAGCTCCAAATTGCGAACGTCCAGCGACTGCTCCCACCCCAAAGGTGCCAGGCCTCCCAGGTGTTGCCGGCCCTCGTCTTGCCCTGGCACTCCTTCCACAGCCCCACACACACTGGGGCTCCGGCCTTGCCAGCCAGCTCAGGGGGCCGACGTTCGTGTCTCGCTCACTCTCGGCAGCTGCGCCGGAGCCCCACTCCAAATTGCAAACGTCCAGCGACTGCTCCCACACCAAAGGTGCCAGGCCTCCCAGGTGTTGCCGGCCCTCGTCTTGCCCTGGCACTCCTTCCACAGCCCCACACACACTGGGGCTCCGGCCTTGCCAGCCAGCGCAGGGGGCCGACGTTCGTGCCTTGCTCGCTCTCGGGATCTGCGCCTGAGCCCAGCTCCAAATTGTGAACGTCCAGCGACTGCTCCCACACCAAAGGTGCCAGGCCTCCCAGGTGTTGCCGGCACTCGTCTTGCCCTGGCACTCCTTCCACAGCCCCACACACACTGGGGCTCCGGCCTTGCCAGCCAGCTCAGGGGGCCGACGTTCGTGCCTCGCTCGCTCTCGGGACCTGCGCCGGAGCCCAGCTCCAAATTGCAAACGTCCAGCGACTGCTCCCACACCAAAGGTGCCAGGCCTCCCAGGTGTTGCTGGCCCTCGCCTCTCCCCGGCACTCCTTCCACAGCCCCACACACACTGGGGCTCCGGCCTTGCCAGCCAGATCAGGGGGCCGACGTTCGTGCCTTGCTCGCTCTCGGGACCTGCGCCGGAGCCCAGCTCCAAATTGCAAACGTCCAGCGACTGCTCCCACACCAAAGGTGCCAGGCCTCCCAGGTGTTGCTGGCCCTCGTCTTCCCTGGCAGCCCTTCCACAGCCCCACACACCCTGGGGCTCAGGCCTTGCCAGCCAGCTCAGGGGGCCGACGTTCGTGCCTTGCTCGCTCTCGGGACCTGCGCCGGAGCCCAGCTCCAAATTGCGAATGTCCAGCGACTGCTCCCACACCAAAGGTGCCAGGCCTCCCAGGTGTTGCTGGCCCTCGCCTCTCCCCGGCAGCCCTTCCACAGCCCCACACACACTGGGGCTCCGGCCTTGCCAGCCAGCTCAGGGGACCGACGTTCGTGTCTCGCTCGCTCTCGGCAGCTGCGCCGGAGCCTCACTCCAAATTGCAAACGTCCAGCGACTGCTCCCACACCAAAGGTGCCAGGCCTCCCAGGTGTTGCTGGCCCTCGCCTCTCCCCGGCAGCCCTTCCACAGCCCCACACACCCTGGGGCTCAGGCCTTGCCAGCCAGCTCAGGGGACCGACGTTCGTGCCTCGCTCGCTCTCGGGACCTGCGCCGGAGCCCAGCTCCAAATTGCGAATGTCCAGCGACTGCTCCCACCCCAAAGGTGCCAGGCCTCCCAGGTGTTGCTGGCCCTCGCCTCTCCCCGGCAGCCCTTCCACAGCCCCACACACACTGGGGCTCCGGCCTTGCCAGCCAGCTCAGGGGACCGACATTCGTGTCTCGCTCGCTCTCGGCAGCTGCGCCGGAGCCTCACTCCAAATTGCAAACGTCCAGCGACTGCTCCCACACCAAAGGTGCCAGGCCTCCCAGGTGTTGCTGGCCCTCGCCTCTCCCCGGCAGCCCTTCCACAGCCCCACACACCCTGGGGCTCAGGCCTTGCCAGCCAGCTCAGGGGACCGACGTTCGTGCCTCGCTCGCTCTCGGGACCTGCGCCGGAGCCCAGCTCCAAATTGCGAACGTCCAGCGACTGCTGCCACACCAAAGGTGCCAGGCCTCCCAGGTGTTGCTGGCCCTCGCCTTGCCCTGGCACTCCTTCCACAGCCCCACACACACTGGGGCTCCGGCCTTGCCAGCCAGCTCAGGGGACCGACGTTCGTGCCTTGCTCGCTCTCGGCACCTGCGCCGGAGCCCAGCTCCAAATTGCAAACGTCCAGCGACTACTCCCACCCCAAAGGTGGCAGGCCTCCCAGGTGTTGCCGGCCCTCGTCTTGCCCTGGCACTCCTTCCACAGCCCCACACACACTGGGGCTCCGGCCTTGCCAGCCAGCTCAGGGGGCCGACGTTCGTGCCTTGCTCGCTCTCGGGACCTGCGCCTGAGCCCAGCTCCAAATTGTGAACGTCCAGCGACTGCTCCCACACCAAAGGTGCCAGGCCTCCCAGGTGTTGCCGGCCCTCGTCTTGCCCTGGCACTCCTTCCACAGCCCCACACACACTGGGGCTCCGGCCTTGCCAGCCAGCTCAGGGGGCCGACGTTCGTGCCTCGCTCGCTCTCTGGACCTGCGCCGGAGCCCAGCTCCAAATTGCGAACGTCCAGCGACTGCTCCCACACCAAAGGTGCCAGGCCTCCCAGGTGTTGCTGGCCCTCGCCTCTCCCCGGCACTCCTTCCACAGCCCCACACACACTGGGGCTCCGGCCTTGCCAGCCAGCTCAGGGGGCCAACGTTCTTGTCTCGCTCGCTCTCGGGACCTGCGCCGGAGACCCACTCCAAATTGCAAACGTCCAGCGACTGCTCCCACACCAAAGGTGCCAGGCCTCCCAGGTGTTGCTGGCTCTCGCCTCTCCCCGGCAGCCCTTCCACAGCCCCACACACCCTGGGGCTCCAGCCTTGCCAGCCAGCTCAGGGGGCCGACGTTCGTGCCTTGCTCGCTCTCGGCACCTGCGCCGGAGCCCAGCTCCAAATTGCAAACGTCCAGCGACTGCTCCCACCCCAAAGGTGCCAGGCCTCCCAGGTGTTGCCGGCCCTCGTCTTCCCTGGCAGCCCTTCCACAGCCCCACACACACTGGGGCTCCGGCCTTGCCAGCCAGCTCAGGGGGCCGACGTTCGTGCCTCGCTCGCTCTCGGGACCTGCGCCTGAGCCCAGCTCCAAATTGCGAATGTCCAGCGACTGCTCCCACACCAAAGGTGCCAGGCCTCCCAGGTGTTGCTGGCCCTCGCCTCTCCCCGGCAGCCCTTCCACAGCCCCACACACACTGGGGCTCCGGCCTTGCCAGCCAGCTCAGGGGACCGACGTTCGTGCCTTGCTCGCTCTCGGCACCTGCGCCGGAGCCCAGCTCCAAATTGCAAACGTCCAGCGACTGCTGCCACACCAAAGGTGGCAGGCCTCCCAGGTGTTGCTGGCCCTCGCCTTGCCCTGGCACTCCTTCCACAGCCCCACACACCCTGGGGCTCCGGCCTTGCCAGCCAGGTCAGGGGGCCGACGTTCGTGCCTCGCTCGCTCTCGGGACCTGCGCCGGAGCCCAGCTCCAAATTGCGAACGTCCAGCGACTGCTCCCACACCAAAGGTGCCAGGCCTCCCAGGTGTTGCCGGCCCTCGCCTTGCCCTGGCAGCCCTTCCACAGCCCCACACACACTGGGGCTCCGGCCTTGCCAGCCAGCTCAGGGGGCCGACGTTCGTGTCTCGCTCACTCTCGGCAGCTGCGCCGGAGCCCCACTCCAAATTGCAAACGTCCAGCGACTGCTCCCACACCAAAGGTGCCAGGCCTCCCAGGTGTTGCCGGCCCTCGTCTTGCCCTGGCACTCCTTCCACAGCCCCACACACACTGGGGCTCCGGCCTTGCCAGCCAGCGCAGGGGGCCGACGTTCGTGCCTTGCTCGCTCTCGGGATCTGCGCCTGAGCCCAGCTCCAAATTGTGAACGTCCAGCGACTGCTCCCACACCAAAGGTGCCAGGCCTCCCAGGTGTTGCCGGCACTCGTCTTGCCCTGGCACTCCTTCCACAGCCCCACACACACTGGGGCTCCGGCCTTGCCAGCCAGCTCAGGGGGCCGACGTTCGTGCCTCGCTCGCTCTCGGGACCTGCGCCGGAGCCCAGCTCCAAATTGCAAACGTCCAGCGACTGCTCCCACACCAAAGGTGCCAGGCCTCCCAGGTGTTGCTGGCCCTCGCCTCTCCCCGGCACTCCTTCCACAGCCCCACACACACTGGGGCTCCGGCCTTGCCAGCCAGATCAGGGGGCCGACGTTCGTGCCTTGCTCGCTCTCGGGACCTGCGCCGGAGCCCAGCTCCAAATTGCAAACGTCCAGCGACTGCTCCCACACCAAAGGTGCCAGGCCTCCCAGGTGTTGCTGGCCCTCGTCTTCCCTGGCAGCCCTTCCACAGCCCCACACACACTGGGGCTCAGGCCTTGCCAGCCAGCTCAGGGGGCCGACGTTCGTGCCTTGCTCGCTCTCGGGACCTGCGCCGGAGCCCAGCTCCAAATTGCGAATGTCCAGCGACTGCTCCCACACCAAAGGTGCCAGGCCTCCCAGGTGTTGCTGGCCCTCGCCTCTCCCCGGCAGCCCTTCCACAGCCCCACACACACTGGGGCTCCGGCCTTGCCAGCCAGCTCAGGGGACCGACGTTCGTGTCTCGCTCGCTCTCGGCAGCTGCGCCGGAGCCTCACTCCAAATTGCAAACGTCCAGCGACTGCTCCCACACCAAAGGTGCCAGGCCTCCCAGGTGTTGCTGGCCCTCGCCTCTCCCCGGCAGCCCTTCCACAGCCCCACACACCCTGGGTCTCAGGCCTTGCCAGCCAGCTCAGGGGACCGACGTTCGTGCCTCGCTCGCTCTCGGGACCTGCGCCGGAGCCCAGCTCCAAATTGCGAACGTCCAGCGACTGCTCCCACACCAAAGGTGCCAGGCCTCCCAGGTGTTGCCGGCCCTCGCCTTGCCCTGGCAGCCCTTCCACAGCCCCACACACACTGGGGCTCCGGCCTTGCCAGCCAGCTCAGGGGGCCGACGTTCGTGTCTCGCTCACTCTCGGCAGCTGCGCCGGAGCCCCACTCCAAATTGCAAACGTCCAGCGACTGCTCCCACACCAAAGGTGCCAGGCCTCCCAGGTGTTGCCGGCCCTCGTCTTGCCCTGGCACTCCTTCCACAGCCCCACACACACTGGGGCTCCGGCCTTGCCAGGCAGCTCAGGGGGCCGACGTTCGTGCCTTGCTCGCTCTCGGGATCTGCGCCTGAGCCCAGCTCCAAATTGTGAACGTCCAGCGACTGCTCCCACACCAAAGGTGCCAGGCCTCCCAGGTGTTGCCGGCCCTCGTCTTGCCCTGGCACTCCTTCCACAGCCCCACACACACTGGGGCTCCGGCCTTGCCAGCCAGCTCAGGGGGCCGACGTTCGTGCCTCGCTCGCTCTCGGGACCTGCGCCGGAGCCCAGCTCCAAATTGCGAACGTCCAGCGACTGCTCCCACACCAAAGGTGCCAGGCCTCCCAGGTGTTGCTGGCCCTCGCCTCTCCCCGGCACTCCTTCCACAGCCCCACACACACTGGGGCTCCGGCCTTGCCAGCCAGCTCAGGGGGCCGACGTTCGTGCCTTGCTCGCTCTCGGCAGCTGCGCCGGAGCCCAGCTCCAAATTGCAAACGTCCAGCGACTGCTCCCACACCAAAGGTGCCAGGCCTCCCAGGTGTTGCTGGCCCTCGTCTTCCCTGGCAGCCCTTCCACAGCCCCACACACCCTGGGGCTCAGGCCTTGCCAGCCAGCTCAGGGGGCCGACGTTCGTGCCTTGCTCGCTCTCGGCACCTGCGCCGGAGCCCAGCTCCAAATTGCAAACGTCCAGCGACTGCTCCCACACCAAAGGTGCCAGGCCTCCCAGGTGTTGCTGGCCCTCGCCTCTCCCCGGCAGCCCTTCCACAGCCCCACACACACTGGGGCTCCGGCCTTGCCAGCCAGCTCAGGGGGCCGACCTTCGTGCCTTGCTTGCTCTCGGCACCTGCGCCGGAGCCCAGCTCCAAATTGCAAACGTCCAGCGACTGCTCCCACACCAAAGGTGCCAGGCCTCCCAGGTGTTACCGGCCCTCGCCTCTCCCCGGCAGCCCTTCCACAGCCCCACACACACTGGGGCTCCGGCCTTGCCAGCCAGCTCAGGGGGCCGACGTTCGTGCCTTCCTAGCTCTCGGGACCTGCGCCGGAGCCCAGCTCCAAATTGCAAACGTCCAGCGACTGCTGCCACACCAAAGGTGCCAGGCCTCCCAGGTGTTGCTGGCCCTCGCCTTGCCCTGGCACTCCTTCCACAGCCCCACACACACTGGGGCTCCGGCCTTGCCAGCCAGCTCAGGGGACCGACGTTCGTGCCTTGCTCGCTCTCGGCACCTGCGCCGGAGCCCAGCTCCAAATTGCAAACGTCCAGCGACTACTCCCACCCCAAAGGTGGCAGGCCTCCCAGGTGTTGCTGGCCCTCGCCTCTCCCCGGCAGCCCTTCCACAGCCCCACACACACTGGGGCTCCGGCCTTGCCAGCCAGCTCAGGGGGCCGACGTTCGTGCCTTGCTCGCTCTCGGGACCTGCGCCTGAGCCCAGCTCCAAATTGTGAACGTCCAGCGACTGCTCCCACACCAAAGGTGCCAGGCCTCCCAGGTGTTGCCGGCCCTCGTCTTGCCCTGGCACTCCTTCCACAGCCCCACACACACTGGGGCTCCGGCCTTGCCAGCCAGCTCAGGGGGCCGACGTTCGTGCCTCGCTCGCTCTCGGGACCTGCGCCGGAGCCCAGCTCCAAATTGCGAACGTCCAGCGACTGCTCCCACACCAAAGGTGCCAGGCCTCCCAGGTGTTGCTGGCCCTCGCCTCTCCCCGGCACTCCTTCCACAGCCCCACAAACACTGGGGCTCCGGCCTTGCCAGCCAGCTCAGGGGGCCAACGTTCGTGTCTCGCTCGCTCTCGGGACCTGCGCCTGAGACCCACTCCAAATTGCAAACGTCCAGCGACTGCTCCCACACCAAAGGTGCCAGGCCTCCCAGGTGTTGCTGGCTCTCGCCTCTCCCCGGCAGCCCTTCCACAGCCCCACACACACTGGGGCTCCAGCCTTGCCAGCCAGCTCAGGGGGCCGACGTTCGTGCCTTGCTCGCTCTCGGCACCTGCGCCGGAGCCCAGCTCCAAATTGCAAACGTCCAGCGACTGCTCCCACCCCAAAGGTGCCAGGCCTCCCAGGTGTTGCCGGCCCTCGTCTTCCCTGGCAGCCCTTCCACAGCCCCACACACCCTGGGGCTCAGGCCTTGCCAGCCAGCTCAGGGGGCCGACGTTCGTGCCTCGCTCGCTCTCGGGACCTGCGCCTGAGCCCAGCTCCAAATTGCGAATGTCCAGCGACTGCTCCCACACCAAAGGTGCCAGGCCTCCCAGGTGTTGCTGGCCCTCGCCTCTCCCCGGCAGCCCTTCCACAGCCCCACACACACTGGGGCTCCGGCCTTGCCAGCCAGCTCAGGGGTGCCGACGTTCGTGCCTTGCTCGCTCTCTGGACCTGCGCTGGAGCCCAGCTCGACATTGCGAACGTCCAGCGACTGCTCCCACACCAAAGGTGCCAGGCCTCCCAGGTGTTGCTGGCCCTCGCCTCTCCCCGGCAGCCCTTCCACAGCCCCACACACCCTGGGGCTCAGGCCTTGCCAGCCAGCTCTGGGACCGACGTTCGTGCCTTGCTCGCTCTCGGGACCTGCGCCGGAGCCCAGCTCCAAATTGCAAACGTCCAGCGACTGCTCCCACACCAAAGGTGCCAGGCCTCCCAGGTGTTGCTGGCCCTCGCCTCTCCCCGGCAGCCCTTCCACAGCCCCACACACACTGGGGCTCCGGCCTTGCCAGCCAGCTCAGGGGGCCGACCTTCGTGCCTTGCTTGCTCTCGGCACCTGCGCCGGAGCCCAGCTCCAAATTGCAAACGTCCAGCGACTGCTCCCACACCAAAGGTGCCAGGCCTCCCAGGTGTTGCCGGCCCTCGCCTCTCCCCGGCAGCCCTTCCACAGCCCCACACACACTGGGGCTCCGGCCTTGCCAGCCAGCTCAGGGGGCCGACGTTCGTGCCTTCCTAGCTCTCGGGACCTGCGCCGGAGCCCAGCTCCAAATTGCAAACGTCCAGCGACTGCTCCCACACCAAAGGTGGCAGGCCTCCCAGGTGTTGCCGGCCCTCGCCTTGCCCTGGCACTCCTTCCACAGCCCCACACACACTGGGGCTCCGGCCTTGCCAGCCAGCTCAGGGGACCGACGTTCGTGCCTTGCTCGCTCTCGGCACCTGCGCCGGAGCCCAGCTCCAAATTGCAAACGTCCAGCGACTACTCCCACCCCAAAGGTGGCAGGCCTCCCAGGTGTTGCTGGCCCTCGCCTCTCCCTGGCACTCCTTCCACAGCCCCACACACACTGGGGCTCCGGCCTTGCCAGCCAGGTCAGGGGGCCGACGTTCATGTCTCGCTCGCTCTCGGCACCTGCGCCGGAGCCCAGCTCCAAATTGCAAACGTCCAGCGACTGCTCCCACACCAAAGGTGCCAGGCCTCCCAGGTGTTGCTGGCCCTCGTCTTGCCCTGGCACTCCTTCCACAGCCCCACACACACTGGGGCTCAGGCCTTGCCAGCCAGCTCAGGGGGCCGACGTTCGTGCCTTGCTCGCTCTCGGCACCTGCGCCGGAGCCCAGCTCCAAATTGTGAACGTCCAGCGACTGCTCCCACACCAAAGGTGCCAGGCCTCCCAGGTGTTGACGGCCCTCGTCTTCCCTGGCAGCCCTTCCACAGCCCCACACACACTGGGGCTCAGGCCTTGCCAGCCAGCTCAGGGGGCCGACGTTCGTGCCTCGCTCGCTCTCGGGACCTGCGCCTGAGCCCAGCTCCAAATTGCGAATGTCCAGCGACTGCTCCCACACCAAAGGTGCCAGGCCTCCCAGGTGTTGCTGGCCCTCGCCTCTCCCCGGCAGCCCTTCCACAGCCCCACACACACTGGGGCTCCGGCCTTGCCAGCCAGCTCAGGGGACCGACATTCGTGTCTCGCTCGCTCTCGGCAGCTGCGCCGGAGCCCCACTCCAAATTGCAAACGTCCAGCGACTGCTCCCACACCAAAGGTGCCAGGCCTCCCAGGTGTTGCTGGCCCTCGCCTCTCCCCGGCAGCCCTTCCACAGCCCCACACACACTGGGGCTCAGGCCTTGCCAGCCAGCGCAGGGGGCCGACGTTCGTGCCTTGCTCGCTCTCGGGACCTGCGCCGGAGCCCAGCTCCAAATTGCAAACGTCCAGCGACTGCTCCCACACCAAAGGTGCCAGGCCTCCCAGGTGTTGCTGGCCCTCGCCTCTCCCCGGCAGCCCTTCCACAGCCCCACACACACTGGGGCTCCGGCCTTGCCAGCCAGCTCAGGGGGCCGACCTTCGTGCCTTGCTTGCTCTCGGCACCTGCGCCGCAGCCCAGCTCCAAATTGCAAACGTCCAGCGACTGCTCCCACACCAAAGGTGCCAGGACTCCAAGGTGTTGCCGGCCCTCGCCTCTCCCCGGCAGCCCTTCCACAGCCCCACACACACTGGGGCTCCGGCCTTGCCAGCCAGCTCAGGGGGCCGACGTTCGTGCCTCGCTCGCTCTCGGGACCTGCGCCGGAGCCCAGCTCCAAATTGCAAACGTCCAGCGACTGCTCCCACACCAAAGGTGCCAGGCCTCCCAGGTGTTGCTGGCCCTCGCCTTGCCCTGGCACTCCTTCCACAGCCCCACACACACTGGGGCTCCGGCCTTGCCAGCCAGCTCAGGGGACCGACGTTCGTGCCTTGCTCGCTCTCGGCACCTGCGCCGGAGCCCAGCTCCAAATTGCAAACGTCCAGCGACTGCTGCCACACCAAAGGTGGCAGGCCTCCCAGGTGTTGCTGGCCCTCGCCTTGCCCTGGCACTCCTTCCACAGCCCCACACACACTGGGGCTCCGGCCTTGCCAGCCAGGTCAGGGGGCCGACGTTCGTGTCTCGCTCGCTCTCGGCACCTGCGCCGGAGCCCCACTCCAAATTGCAAACGTCCAGCGACTGCTGCCACACCAAAGGTGCCAGGCCTCCCAGGTGTTGCTGGCCCTCGCCTCTCCCCGGCACTCCTTCCACAGCCCCACACACACTGAGGCTCCGGCCTTGCCAGCCA
The DNA here is from genome assembly GCA_027474245.1 of Spheniscus humboldti. NCBI lineage: Eukaryota > Metazoa > Chordata > Aves > Sphenisciformes > Spheniscidae > Spheniscus > Spheniscus humboldti. The sequence goes on from CM049889.1 coordinate 132,938,971, forward strand.
GATCAGGGGGCCGACGTTCGTGCCTTGCTCGCTCTCGGCACCTGCGCCGGAGCCCCACTCCAAATTGCAAACGTCCAGCGACTGCTCCCACACCAAAGGTGCCAGGCCTCCCAGGTGTTGCTGGCCCTCGCCTCTCCCCGGCATTCCTTCCACAGCCCCACACACACTGGGGCTCCGGCCTTGCCAGCCAGCTCAGGGGGCCGACGTTCGTGCCTTGCTCGCTCTCGGCACCTGCGCCGGAGCCCAGCTCCAAATTGCGAACGTCCAGCGACTGCTCCCACACCAAAGGTGCCAGGCCTCCCAGGTGTTGACGGCCCTCGCCTTGCCCTGGCAGCCCTTCCACAGCCCCACACACACTGGGGCTCCGGCCTTGCCAGCCAGCTCAGGGGGCCCACGTTTGTGCCTTGCTCGCTCTCGGCACCTTCGCCGGAGCGAAGCTCCAAATTGCAAACGTCCAGCGACTGCTCCCACACCAAAGGTGCCAGGCCTCCCAGGTGTTGCTGGCCCTCGCCTTGCCCTGGCAGCCCTTCCACAGCCCCACACACACTGGGGCTCCGGCCTTGCCAGCCAGCTCAGGGGTGCCGACGTTCGTGTCTCGCTCGCTCTCGGGACCTGCGCTGGAGCCCAGCTCGACATTGCGAACGTCCAGTGACTGCTCCCACACCAAAGGTGCCAGGCCTCCCATGTGTTGCCGGTCCTCATCTTGCCCTGGCACTCCTTCCACAGCCCCACACACACTGGGGCTCTGGCCTTGCCAGCCAGCTCAGGGGGCCGACGTTCGTGCCTTGCTCGCTCTCGGGACCTGCGCCTGAGCCCAGCTCCGAATTGTGAACGTCCAGCGACTGCTCCCACACCAAAGGTGCCAGGCCTCCCAGGTGTTGCTGGCCCTCGCCTCTCCCCGGCAGCCCTTCCACAGCCCCACACACACTGGGGCTCCGGCCTTGCCAGCCAGATCAGGGGGCGACGTTCGTGCCTCGCTCGCTCTCGGGACCTGCGTCGGAGCCCAGCTCCAAATTGCGAATGTCCAGCGACTGCTCCCACACCAAAGGTGCCAGGCCTCCCAGGTGTTGCTGGCCCTCGTCTTGCCCTGGCAGCCCTTCCACAGCCCCACACACACTGGGGCTCCGGCCTTGCCAGCCAGCTCAGGGGGCCGACGTTCGTGCCTCGCTCGCTCTCGGGACCTGCACCGGAGCCCAGCTCCAAATTGCAAACGTCCAGCGACTGCTCCCACACCAAAGGTGCCAGGCCTCCCAGGTGTTGCTGGCCCTCGCCTCTCCCCGGCAGCCCTTCCACAGCCCCACACACACTGGGGCTCCGGCCTTGCCAGCCAGATCAGGGGGCGACGTTCGTGCCTCGCTCGCTCTCGGGACCTGCGTCGGAGCCCAGCTCCAAATTGCGAATGTCCAGCGACTGCTCCCACACCAAAGGTGCCAGGCCTCCCAGGTGTTGCTGGCCCTCGTCTTGCCCTGGCAGCCCTTCCACAGCCCCACACACACTGGGGCTCCGGCCTTGCCAGCCAGCTCAGGGGGCCGACGTTCGTGCCTCGCTCGCTCTCGGCACCTGCGCCGGAGCCCAGCTCCAAATTGCAAACGTCCAGCGACTGCTCCCACACCAAAGGTGGCAGGCCTCCCAGGTGTTGCTGGCCCTCGCCTTGCCCTGGCACTCCTTCCACAGCCCCACACACACTGGGGCTCCGGCCTTGCCAGCCAGGTCAGGGGGCCGACGTTCGTGTCTCGCTCGCTCTCGGCACCTGCGCCGGAGCCCCACTCCAAATTGCAAACGTCCAGCGACTGCTCCCACACCAAAGGTGCCAGGCCTCCCAGGTGTTGCTGGCCCTCGCCTCTCCCTGGCACTCCTTCCACAGCCCCACACACACTGAGGCTCCGGCCTTGCCAGCCAGATCAGGGGGCCGACGTTCGTGCCTTGCTCGCTCTCGGCACCTGCGCCGGAGCCCCACTCCAAATTGCAAACGTCCAGCGACTGCTCCCACACCAAAGGTGCCAGGCCTCCCAGGTGTTGCTGGCCCTCGCCTCTCCCCGGCAGCCCTTCCACAGCCCCACACACACTGGGGCTCCGGCCTTGCCAGCCAGCTCAGGGGGCCGACGTTCGTGCCTTGCTCGCTCTCGGCACCTGCGCCGGAGCCCAGCTCCAAATTGCGAACGTCCAGCGACTGCTCCCACACCAAAGGTGGCAGGCCTCCCAGGTGTTGACGGCCCTCGCCTTGCCCTGGCAGCCCTTCCACAGCCCCACACACACTGGGGCTCCGGCCTTGCCAGCCAGCTCAGGGGGCCCACGTTTGTGCCTTGCTCGCTCTCGGCACCTTCGCCGGAGCGAAGCTCCAAATTGCAAACGTCCAGCGACTGCTCCCACACCAAAGGTGCCAGGCCTCCCAGGTGTTGCTGGCCCTCGCCTTGCCCTGGCAGCCCTTCCACAGCCCCACACACACTGGGGCTCCGGCCTTGCCAGCCAGCTCAGGGGTGCCGACGTTCGTGTCTCGCTCGCTCTCGGGACCTGCGCTGGAGCCCAGCTCGACATTGCGAACGTCCAGTGACTGCTCCCACACCAAAGGTGCCAGGCCTCCCATGTGTTGCCGGTCCTCATCTTGCCCTGGCACTCCTTCCACAGCCCCACACACACTGGGGCTCTGGCCTTGCCAGCCAGATCAGGGGGCCGACGTTCGTGCCTTGCTCGCTCTTGGGACCTGCGCCGGAGCCCAGCTCCGAATTGTGAACGTCCAGCGACTGCTCCCACACCAAAGGTGCCAGGCCTCCCAGGTGTTGCTGGCCCTCGCCTCTCCCCGGCAGCCCTTCCACAGCCCCACACACACTGGGGCTCCGGCCTTGCCAGCCAGATCAGGGGGCGACGTTCGTGCCTCGCTCGCTCTCGGGACCTGCGTCGGAGCCCAGCTCCAAATTGCGAATGTCCAGCGACTGCTCCCACACCAAAGGTGCCAGGCCTCCCAGGTGTTGCTGGCCCTCGTCTTGCCCTGGCAGCCCTTCCACAGCCCCACACACACTGGGGCTCCGGCCTTGCCAGCCAGCTCAGGGGGGCCGACGTTCGTGCCTCGCTCGCTCTCGGGACCTGCACCGGAGCCCAGCTCCAAATTGCAAACGTCCAGCGACTGCTCCCACACCAAAGGTGCCAGGCCTCCCAGGTGTTGCTGGCCCTCGCCTCTCCCCGGCAGCCCTTCCACAGCCCCACACACACTGGGGCTCCGGCCTTGCCAGCCAGATCAGGGGGCCGACGTTCGTGCCTTGCTCGCTCTCGGGACCTGCGCCGGAGCCCAGCTCCAAATTGTGAACATCCAGCGACTGCTGCCACACCAAAGGTGCCAGGCCTCCCAGGTGTTGCTGGCCCTCGCCTCTCCCCGGCAGCCCTTCCACAGCCCCACACACACTGGGGCTCCGGCCTTGCCAGCCAGATCAGGGGGCGACGTTCGTGCCTCGCTCGCTCTCGGGACCTGCGCTGGAGCCCAGCTCCAAATTGCGAACATCCAGCGACTGCTCCCACACCAAAGGTGCCAGGCCTCCCAGGTGTTGCCGGCCCTCGTCTTGCCCTGGCAGCCCTTCCACAGCCCCACACACACTGGGGCTCAGGCCTTGCCAGCCAGCTCAGGGGGCCGACATTCGTGCCTCGCTCGCTCTCGGGACCTGCGCCGGAGCCCACCTCCAAATTGTGAACGTCCAGCGACTGCTCCCACACCAAAGGTGCCAGGCCTCCCAGGTGTTGCTGGCCCTCGCCTCTCCCCGGCAGCCCTTCCACAGCCCCACACACACTGGGGCTCCGGCCTTGCCAGCCAGATCAGGGGGCCGACGTTCGTGCCTTGCTCGCTCTCGGCACCTGCGCCGCAGCCCAGCTCCGAATTGCGAACGTCCAGCGACTGCTCCCACACCAAAGGTGCCAGGCCTCCCAGGTGTTGCTGGCCCTCGCCTCTCCCTGGAACTCCTTCCACAGCCCCACACACACTGGGGCTCCGGCCTTGCCAGCCAGCTCAGGGGGCCGACGTCAGTGCCTTGCTCACTCTCGGCACCTGCGCCGGAGCCCAGCTCCAAATTGCGAACGTCCAGCGACTGCTCCCACCCCAAAGGTGCCAGGCCTCCCAGGTGTTGCCGGCCCTCGTCTTGCCCTGGCACTCCTTCCACAGCCCCACACACACTGGGGCTCCGGCCTTGCCAGCCAGCTCAGGGGACCGACGTTCGTGCCTCGCTCGCTCTCGGGACCTGCGCCGGAGCCCAGCTCCAAATTGCGAACGTCCAGCGACTGCTCCCACACCAAAGGTGCCAGGCCTCCCAGGTGTTGCCGGCCCTCGTCTTGCCCTGGCAGCCCTTCCACAGCCCCACACACACTGGGGCTCCGGCCTTGCCAGCCAGCTCTGGGGGCCGACGTTCGTGTCTCGCTCACTCTCGGCAGCTGCGCCGGAGCCCCACTCCAAATTGCAAACGTCCAGCGACTGCTCCCACACCAAAGGTGCCAGGCCTCCCAGGTGTTGCCGGCCCTCGTCTTGCCCTGGCACTCCTTCCACAGCCCCACACACACTGGGGCTCCGGCCTTGCCAGCCAGCTCAGGGGGCCGACGTTCGTGCCTTGCTCGCTCTCGGGACCTGCGCCGGAGCCCAGCTCCAAATTGTGAACGTCCAGCGACTGCTCCCACACCAAAGGTGCCAGGCCTCTCAGGTGTTGCCGGCCCTCGTCTTGCCCTGGCACTCCTTCCACAGCCCCACACACACTGGGGCTCCGGCCTTGCCAGCCAGCTCAGGGTGCCCACGTTCGTGCCTCGCTCGCTCTCGGCAGCTGCGCCGGAGCCCACCTCCAAATTGCGAACGTCCAGCGACTGCTGCCACACCAAAGCTGCCAGGCCTCCCAGGTGTTGCCGGCCCTCGTCTTGCCCTGGCACTCCTTCCACAGCCCCACACACACTGGGGCTCCGGCCTTGCCAGCCAGATCAGGGGGCCGACGTTCGTGTCTCGCTCGCTCTCGGCACCTGCGCCGGAGCACCACTCCAAATTGCAAAAGTCCAGCGACTGCTGCCACACCAAAGGTGCCAGGCCTCCCAGGTGTTGCTGGCCCTCGCCTCTCCCTGGCACTCCTTCCACAGCCCCACACACACTGGGGCTCTGGCCTTGCCAGCCAGATCAGGGGGCCGACGTTCGTGCCTTGCTCGCTCTCGGGACCTGCGCCGGAGCCCAGCTCCAAATTGTGAACGTCCAGCGACTGCTCCCACACCAAAGGTGCCAGGCCTCCCAGGTGTTGCTGGCCCTCGCCTCTCCCCGGCAGCCCTTCCACAGCCCCACACACACTGGGGCTCCGGCCTTGCCAGCCAGATCAGGGGGCGACGTTCGTGCCTCGCTCGCTATCGGGACCTGCGTCGGAGCCCAGCTCCAAATTGCGAACGTCCAGCGACTGCTCCCACACCAAAGGTGCCAGGCCTCCCAGGTGTTGCTGGCCCTCGTCTTGCCCTGGCAGCCCTTCCACAGCCCCACACACACTGGGGCTCAGGCCTTGCCAGCCAGCTCAGGGGGCCGACGTTCGTGCCTCGCTCGCTCTCGGGACCTGCACCGGAGCCCAGCTCCAAATTGCAAACGTCCAGCGACTGCTCCCACACCAAAGGTGCCAGGCCTCCCAGGTGTTGCTGGCCCTCGCCTCTCCCCGGCAGCCCTTCCACAGCCCCACACACACTGGGGCTCCGGCCTTGCCAGCCAGCTCAGGGGGCCGACGTTCGTGCCTTGCTCGCTCTCGGCACCTGCGCCGCAGCCCAGCTCCAAATTGCGAACGTCCAGCGACTGCTCCCACACCAAAGGTGCCAGGCCTCCCAGGTGTTGACGGCCCTCGCCTTGCCCTGGCACTCCTTCCACAGCCCCACACACACTGGGGCTCCGGCCTTGCCAGCCAGCTCAGGGGGCCCACGTTTGTGCCTTGCTCGCTCTCGGCACCTTCGCCGGAGCGAAGCTCCAAATTGCAAACGTCCAGCGACTGCTCCCACACCAAAGGTGCCAGGCCTCCCAGGTGTTGCTGGCCCTCGCCTTGCCCTGGCAGCCCTTCCACAGCCCCACACACACTGGGGCTCCGGCCTTGCCAGCCAGCTCAGGGGTGCCGACGTTCGTGTCTCGCTCGCTCTCGGGACCTGCGCCGGAGCCCAGCTCGACATTGCGAACGTCCAGTGACTGCTCCCACACCAAAGGTGCCAGGCCTCCCAGGTGTTGCCGGTCCTCATCTTGCCCTGGCACTCCTTCCACAGCCCCACACACACTGGGGCTCTGGCCTTGCCAGCCAGATCAGGGGGCCGACGTTCGTGCCTTGCTCGCTCTCGGGACCTGCGCCGGAGCCCAGCTCCAAATTGTGAACATCCAGCGACTGCTCCCACACCAAAGGTGCCAGGCCTCCCAGGTGTTGCTGGCCCTCGCCTCTCCCCGGCAGCCCTTCCACAGCCCCACACACACTGGGGCTCCGGCCTTGCCAGCCATATCAGGGGGCGACGTTCGTGCCTCGCTCGCTCTCGGGACCTGCGCCGGAGCCCAGCTCCAAATTGCGAACGTCCAGCGACTGCTCCCACACCAAAGGTGCCAGGCCTCCCAGGTGTTGCCGGCCCTCGTCTTGCCCTGGCAGCCCTTCCACAGCCCCACACACACTGGGGCTCAGGCCTTGCCAGCCAGCTCAGGGGGCCGACGTTCGTGCCTCGCTCGCTCTCGGGACCTGCACCGGAGCCGAGCTCCAAATTGCAAACGTCCAGCGACTGCTCCCACACCAAAGGTGCCAGGCCTCCCAGGTGTTGCTGGCCCTCGCCTCTCCCCGGCAGCCCTTCCACAGCCCCACACACACTGGGGCTCCGGCCTTGCCAGCCAGCTCAGGGGGCCGACGTTCGTGCCTTGCTCGCTCTCGGCACCTGCGCCGCAGCCCAGCTCCGAATTGCGAACGTCCAGCGACTGCTCCCACACCAAAGGTGCCAGGCCTCCCAGGTGTTGCTGGCCCTCGCCTCTCCCTGGCACTCCTTCCACAGCCCCACACACACTGGGGCTCCGGCCTTGCCAGCCAGATCAGGGGGCCGACGTCGGTGCCTTGCTCGCTCTCGGCACCTGCGCCGGAGCCCAGCTCCAAATTGCGAACGTCCAGCGACTGCTCCCACCCCAAAGGTGCCAGGCCTCCCAGGTGTTGCCGGCCCTCGTCTTGCCCTGGCACTCCTTCCACAGCCCCACACACACTGGGGCTCCGGCCTTGCCAGCCAGCTCAGGGGACCGACGTTCGTGCCTCGCTCGCTCTCGGGACCTGCGCCGGAGCCCAGCTCCAAATTGCGAACGTCCAGCGACTGCTCCCACACCAAAGGTGCCAGGCCTCCCAGGTGTTGCCGGCCCTCGTCTTGCCCTGGCAGCCCTTCCACAGCCCCACACACACTGGGGCTCCGGCCTTGCCAGCCAGCTCAGGGGGCCGACGTTCGTGTCTCGCTCACTCTCGGCAGCTGCGCCGGAGCCCCACTCCAAATTGCAAACGTCCAGCGACTGCTCCCACACCAAAGGTGCCAGGCCTCCCAGGTGTTGCCGGCCCTCGTCTTGCCCTGGCACTCCTTCCACAGCCCCACACACACTGGGGCTCCGGCCTTGCCAGCCAGCTCAGGGGGCCGACGTTCGTGCCTTGCTAGCTCTCGGCACCTGCGCCGCAGCCCAGCTCCAAATTGTGAACGTCCAGCGACTGCTCCCACACCAAAGGTGCCAGGCCTCCCAGGTGTTGCCGGCCCTCGTCTTGCCCTGGCACTCCTTCCACAGCCCCACACACACTGGGGCTCCGGCCTTGCCAGCCAGCTCAGGGGGCCGACGTTCGTGCCTCGCTCGCTCTCGGCACCTGCGCCGGAGCCCAGCTCCAAATTGCGAACGTCCAGCGACTGCTCCCACACCAAAGGTGCCAGGCCTCCCAGGTGTTGCTGGCCCTCACCTCTCCCCGGCACTCCTTCCACAGCCCCACACACACTGGGGCTCCGGCCTTGCCAGCCAGCTCAGGGGGCCAACGTTCGTGTCTCGCTCGCTCTCGGGACCTGCGCTGGAGCCCAGCTCCGAATTGCGAACGTCCAGCGACTGCTGCCACACCAAAGGTGCCAGGCCTCCCAGGTGTTGCTGGCTCTCGCCTCTCCCCGGCAGCCCTTCCACAGCCCCACACACACTGGGGCTCCGGCCTTGCCAGCCAGCTCAGGGGGCCGACGTTCGTGCCTTGCTCGCTCTCGGCACCTGCGCCGGAGCCCAGCTCTGAATTGCAAACGTCCAGCGACTGCTCCCACACCAAAGGTGCCAGGCCTCCCAGGTGTTGCCGGCCCTCGTCTTGCCCTGGCACTCCTTCCACAGCCCCACACACACTGGGGCTCCGGCCTTGCCAGCCAGGTCAGGGGGCCGACGTTCGTGTCTCGCTCGCTCTCGGCACCTGCGCCGGAGCCCCACTCCAAATTGCAAAAGTCCAGCGACTGCTGCCACACCAAAGGTGCCAGGCCTCCCAGGTGTTGCTGGCCCTCGCCTCTCCCTGGCACTCCTTCCACAGCCCCACACACACTGGGGCTCTGGCCTTGCCAGCCAGATCAGGGGGCCGACGTTCGTGCCTTGCTCGCTCTCGGGACCTGCGCCGGAGCCCAGCTCCAAATTGTGAACGTCCAGCGACTGCTCCCACACCAAAGGTGCCAGGCCTCCCAGGTGTTGCTGGCCCTCGCCTCTCCCCGGCAGCCCTTCCACAGCCCCACACACACTGGGGCTCCGGCCTTGCCAGCCAGATCAGGGGGCGACGTTCGTGCCTCGCTCGCTATCGGGACCTGCGTCGGAGCCCAGCTCCAAATTGCGAACGTCCAGCGACTGCTCCCACACCAAAGGTGCCAGGCCTCCCAGGTGTTGCTGGCCCTCGTCTTGCCCTGGCAGCCCTTCCACAGCCCCACACACACTGGGGCTCAGGCCTTGCCAGCCAGCTCAGGGGGCCGACGTTCGTGCCTCGCTCGCTCTCGGGACCTGCACCGGAGCCCAGCTCCAAATTGCAAACGTCCAGCGACTGCTCCCACACCAAAGGTGCCAGGCCTCCCAGGTGTTGCTGGCCCTCGCCTCTCCCCGGCAGCCCTTCCACAGCCCCACACACACTGGGGCTCCGGCCTTGCCAGCCAGCTCAGGGGGCCGACGTTCGTGCCTTGCTCGCTCTCGGCACCTGCGCCGCAGCCCAGCTCCAAATTGCGAACGTCCAGCGACTGCTCCCACACCAAAGGTGCCAGGCCTCCCAGGTGTTGACGGCCCTCGCCTTGCCCTGGCACTCCTTCCACAGCCCCACACACACTGGGGCTCCGGCCTTGCCAGCCAGCTCAGGGGGCCCACGTTTGTGCCTTGCTCGCTCTCGGCACCTTCGCCGGAGCGAAGCTCCAAATTGCAAACGTCCAGCGACTGCTCCCACACCAAAGGTGCCAGGCCTCCCAGGTGTTGCTGGCCCTCGCCTTGCCCTGGCAGCCCTTCCACAGCCCCACACACACTGGGGCTCCGGCCTTGCCAGCCAGATCAGGGGTGCCGACGTTCGTGTCTCGCTCGCTCTCGGGACCTGCGCCGGAGCCCAGCTCGACATTGCGAACGTCCAGTGACTGCTCCCACACCAAAGGTGCCAGGCCTCCCAGGTGTTGCCGGTCCTCATCTTGCCCTGGCACTCCTTCCACAGCCCCAACACACACTGGGGCTCTGGCCTTGCCAGCCAGATCAGGGGGCCGACGTTCGTGCCTTGCTCGCTCTCGGGACCTGCGCCGGAGCCCAGCTCCAAATTGTGAACATCCAGCGACTGCTCCCACACCAAAGGTGCCAGGCCTCCCAGGTGTTGCTGGCCCTCGCCTCTCCCCGGCAGCCCTTCCACAGCCCCACACACACTGGGGCTCCGGCCTTGCCAGCCAGATCAGGGGGCGACGTTCGTGCCTCGCTCGCTCTCGGGACCTGCGCCGGAGCCCAGCTCCAAATTGCGAACGTCCAGCGACTGCTCCCACCCCAAAGGTGCCAGGCCTCCCAGGTGTTGCCGGCCCTCGTCTTGCCCTGGCAGCCCTTCCACAGCCCCACACACACTGGGGCTCAGGCCTTGCCAGCCAGCTCAGGGGGCCGACGTTCGTGCCTCGCTCGCTCTCGGGACCTGCACCGGAGCCGAGCTCCAAATTGCAAACGTCCAGCGACTGCTCCCACACCAAAGGTGCCAGGCCTCCCAGGTGTTGCTGGCCCTCGCCTCTCCCCGGCAGCCCTTCCACAGCCCCACACACACTGGGGCTCCGGCCTTGCCAGCCAGCTCAGGGGGCCGACGTTCGTGCCTTGCTCGCTCTCGGCACCTGCGCCGCAGCCCAGCTCCGAATTGCGAACGTCCAGCGACTGCTCCCACACCAAAGGTGCCAGGCCTCCCAGGTGTTGCTGGCCCTCGCCTCTCCCTGGCACTCCTTCCACAGCCCCACACACACTGGGGCTCCGGCCTTGCCAGCCAGATCAGGGGGCCGACGTCGGTGCCTTGCTCGCTCTCGGCACCTGCGCCGGAGCCCAGCTCCAAATTGCGAACGTCCAGCGACTGCTCCCACCCCAAAGGTGCCAGGCCTCCCAGGTGTTGCCGGCCCTCGTCTTGCCCTGGCACTCCTTCCACAGCCCCACACACACTGGGGCTCCGGCCTTGCCAGCCAGCTCAGGGGGCCAACGTTCGTGCCTTGCTTGCTCTCGGCACCTGCGCCGCAGCCCACCTCCAAATTGCAAACGTCCAGCGACTGCTCCCACACCAAAGGTGCCAGGCCTCCCAGGTGTTGCCGGCCCTCGTCTTGCCCTGGCAGCCCTTCCACAGCCCCACACACACTGGGGCTCCGGCCTTGCCAGCCAGCTCAGGGGGCCGACGTTCGTGTCTCGCTCACTCTCGGCAGCTGCGCCGGAGCCCCACTCCAAATTGCAAACGTCCAGCGACTGCTCCCACACCAAAGGTGCCAGGCCTCCCAGGTGTTGCCGGCCCTCGTCTTGCCCTGGCACTCCTTCCACAGCCCCACACACACTGGGGCTCCGGCCTTGCCAGCCAGCTCAGGGGGCCGACGTTCGTGCCTTGCTAGCTCTCGGCACCTGCGCCGCAGCCCAGCTCCAAATTGTGAACGTCCAGCGACTGCTCCCACACCAAAGGTGCCAGGCCTCCCAGGTGTTGCCGGCCCTCGTCTTGCCCTGGCACTCCTTCCACAGCCCCACACACACTGGGGCTCCGGCCTTGCCAGCCAGCTCAGGGGGCCGACGTTCGTGCCTCGCTCGCTCTCGGCACCTGCGCCGGAGCCCAGCTCCAAATTGCGAACGTCCAGCGACTGCTCCCACACCAAAGGTGCCAGGCCTCCCAGGTGTTGCTGGCCCTCACCTCTCCCCGGCACTCCTTCCACAGCCCCACACACACTGGGGCTCCGGCCTTGCCAGCCAGCTCAGGGGGCCAACGTTCGTGTCTCGCTCGCTCTCGGGACCTGCGCTGGAGCCCAGCTCCGAATTGCGAACGTCCAGCGACTGCTGCCACACCAAAGGTGCCAGGCCTCCCAGGTGTTGCTGGCTCTCGCCTCTCCCCGGCAGCCCTTCCACAGCCCCACACACACTGGGGCTCCGGCCTTGCCAGCCAGCTCAGGGGGCCGACGTTCGTGCCTTGCTCGCTCTCGGCACCTGCGCCGGAGCCCAGCTCTGAATTGCAAACGTCCAGCGACTGCTCCCACACCAAAGGTGCCAGGCCTCCCAGGTGTTGCCGGCCCTCATCTTCCCTGGCAGCCCTTCCACAGCCCCACACACACTGGGGCTCCGGCCTTGCCAGCCAGCTCAGGGGGCCGACGTTCGTGTCTCGCTCGCTCTCGGCACCTGCGCCGGAGCCACACTCCAAATTGCAAACGTCCAGCGACTGCTCCCACACCAAAGGTGCCAGGCCTCCCAGGTGTTGCTGGCCCTCGCCTCTCCCTGGCACTCCTTCCACAGCCCCACACACACTGAGGCTCCGGCCTTGCCAGCCAGCTCAGGGGGCCGACGTTCGTGCCTTGCTCGCTCTCGGCACCTGCGCCGGAGCCCAGCTCCAAATTGCGAACGTCCAGCGACTGCTCCCACACCAAAGGTGCCAGGCCTCCCAGGTGTTGACGGCCCTCGTCTTCCCTGGCAGCCCTTCCACAGCCCCACACACACTGGGGCTCCGGCCTTGCCAGCCAGCTCAGGGGGCCGACGTTCGTGCCTCGCTCGCTCTCGGGACCTGCGCCTGAGCCCAGCTCCAAATTGCGAATGTCCAGCGACTGCTCCCACACCAAAGGTGCCAGGCCTCCCAGGTGTTGCTGGCCCTCGCCTCTCCCCGGCAGCCCTTCCACAGCCCCACACACACTGGGGCTCCGGCCTTGCCAGCCAGATCAGGGGGCGACGTTCGTGCCTCGCTCGCTCTCGGGACCTGCGCCGGAGCCCAGCTCCAAATTGCGAACGTCCAGCGACTGCTCCCACACCAAAGGTGCCAGGCCTCCCAGGTGTTGCCGGCCCTCGTCTTGCCCTCGCAGCCCTTCCACAGCCCCACACACACTGGGGCTCAGGCCTTGCCAGCCAGCTCAGGGGGCCGACGTTCGTGCCTCGCTCGCTCTCGGGACCTGCACCGGAGCCGAGCTCCAAATTGCAAACGTCCAGCGACTGCTCCCACACCAAAGGTGCCAGGCCTCCCAGGTGTTGCTGGCCCTCGCCTCTCCCCGGCAGCCCTTCCACAGCCCCACACACACTGGGGCTCCGGCCTTGCCAGCCAGCTCAGGGGGCCGACGTTCGTGCCTTGCTCGCTCTCGGCACCTGCGCCGGAGCCCAGCTCCCAATTGCGAACGTCCAGCGACTGCTCCCACACCAAAGGTGCCAGGCCTCCCAGGTGTTGCTGGCCCTCGCCTCTCCCTGGCACTCCTTCCACAGCCCCACACACACTGGGGCTCCGGCCTTGCCAGCCAGATCAGGGGGCCGACGTCGGTGCCTTGCTCGCTCTCGGCACCTGCGCCAGAGCCCAGCTCCAAATTGCGAACGTCCAGCGACTGCTCCCACCCCAAAGGTGCCAGGCCTCCCAGGTGTTGCCGGCCCTCGTCTTGCCCTGGCACTCCTTCCACAGCCCCACACACACTGGGGCTCCGGCCTTGCCAGCCAGCTCAGGGGACCGACGTTCGTGCCTCGCTCGCTCTCGGGACCTGCGCCGGAGCCCAGCTCGACATTGCGAACGTCCAGTGACTGCTCCCACACCAAAGGTGCCAGGCCTCCCAGGTGTTGCCGGTCCTCATCTTGCCCTGGCACTCCTTCCACAGCCCCAACACACACTGGGGCTCTGGCCTTGCCAGCCAGATCAGGGGGCCGACGTTCGTGCCTTGCTCGCTCTCGGGACCTGCGCCGGAGCCCAGCTCCAAATTGTGAACATCCAGCGACTGCTCCCACACCAAAGGTGCCAGGCCTCCCAGGTGTTGCTGGCCCTCGCCTCTCCCCGGCAGCCCTTCCACAGCCCCACACACACTGGGGCTCCGGCCTTGCCAGCCAGATCAGGGGGCGACGTTCGTGCCTCGCTCGCTCTCGGGACCTGCGCCGGAGCCCAGCTCCAAATTGCGAACGTCCAGCGACTGCTCCCACCCCAAAGGTGCCAGGCCTCCCAGGTGTTGCCGGCCCTCGTCTTGCCCTGGCAGCCCTTCCACAGCCCCACACACACTGGGGCTCCGGCCTTGCCAGCCAGCTCAGGGGGCCGACGTTCGTGTCTCGCTCACTCTCGGCAGCTGCGCCGGAGCCCCACTCCAAATTGCAAACGTCCAGCGACTGCTCCCACACCAAAGGTGCCAGGCCTCCCAGGTGTTGCCGGCCCTCGTCTTGCCCTGGCACTCCTTCCACAGCCCCACACACACTGGGGCTCCGGCCTTGCCAGCCAGCTCAGGGGGCCGACGTTCGTGCCTTGCTAGCTCTCGGCACCTGCGCCGCAGCCCAGCTCCAAATTGTGAACGTCCAGCGACTGCTCCCACACCAAAGGTGCCAGGCCTCCCAGGTGTTGCCGGCCCTCGTCTTGCCCTGGCACTCCTTCCACAGCCCCACACACACTGGGGCTCCGGCCTTGCCAGCCAGCTCAGGGGGCCGACGTTCGTGCCTCGCTCGCTCTCGGCACCTGCGCCGGAGCCCAGCTCCAAATTGCGAACGTCCAGCGACTGCTCCCACACCAAAGGTGCCAGGCCTCCCAGGTGTTGCTGGCCCTCACCTCTCCCCGGCACTCCTTCCACAGCCCCACACACACTGGGGCTCCGGCCTTGCCAGCCAGCTCAGGGGGCCAACGTTCGTGTCTCGCTCGCTCTCGGGACCTGCGCTGGAGCCCAGCTCCGAATTGCGAACGTCCAGCGACTGCTGCCACACCAAAGGTGCCAGGCCTCCCAGGTGTTGCTGGCTCTCGCCTCTCCCCGGCAGCCCTTCCACAGCCCCACACACACTGGGGCTCCGGCCTTGCCAGCCAGCTCAGGGGGCCGACGTTCGTGCCTTGCTCGCTCTCGGCACCTGCGCCGGAGCCCAGCTCTGAATTGCAAACGTCCAGCGACTGCTCCCACACCAAAGGTGCCAGGCCTCCCAGGTGTTGCCGGCCCTCATCTTCCCTGGCAGCCCTTCCACAGCCCCACACACACTGGGGCTCCGGCCTTGCCAGCCAGCTCAGGGGGCCGACGTTCGTGTCTCGCTCGCTCTCGGCACCTGCGCCGGAGCCACACTCCAAATTGCAAACGTCCAGCGACTGCTCCCACACCAAAGGTGCCAGGCCTCCCAGGTGTTGCTGGCCCTCGCCTCTCCCTGGCACTCCTTCCACAGCCCCACACACACTGAGGCTCCGGCCTTGCCAGCCAGCTCAGGGGGCCGACGTTCGTGCCTTGCTCGCTCTCGGCACCTGCGCCGGAGCCCAGCTCCAAATTGCGAACGTCCAGCGACTGCTCCCACACCAAAGGTGCCAGGCCTCCCAGGTGTTGACGGCCCTCGTCTTCCCTGGCAGCCCTTCCACAGCCCCACACACACTGGGGCTCAGGCCTTGCCAGCCAGCTCAGGGGGCCGACGTTCGTGCCTCGCTCGCTCTCGGGACCTGCGCCTGAGCCCAGCTCCAAATTGCGAATGTCCAGCGACTGCTCCCACACCAAAGGTGCCAGGCCTCCCAGGTGTTGCTGGCCCTCGCCTCTCCCCGGCAGCCCTTCCACAGCCCCACACACACTGGGGCTCCGGCCTTGCCAGCCAGATCAGGGGGCGACGTTCGTGCCTCGCTCGCTCTCGGGACCTGCGCCGGAGCCCAGCTCCAAATTGCGAACGTCCAGCGACTGCTCCCACACCAAAGGTGCCAGGCCTCCCAGGTGTTGCCGGCCCTCGTCTTGCCCTCGCAGCCCTTCCACAGCCCCACACACACTGGGGCTCAGGCCTTGCCAGCCAGCTCAGGGGGCCGACGTTCGTGCCTCGCTCGCTCTCGGGACCTGCACCGGAGCCGAGCTCCAAATTGCAAACGTCCAGCGACTGCTCCCACACCAAAGGTGCCAGGCCTCCCAGGTGTTGCTGGCCCTCGCCTCTCCCCGGCAGCCCTTCCACAGCCCCACACACACTGGGGCTCCGGCCTTGCCAGCCAGCTCAGGGGGCCGACGTTCGTGCCTTGCTCGCTCTCGGCACCTGCGCCGGAGCCCAGCTCCGAATTGCGAACGTCCAGCGACTGCTCCCACACCAAAGGTGCCAGGCCTCCCAGGTGTTGCTGGCCCTCGCCTCTCCCTGGCACTCCTTCCACAGCCCCACACACACTGGGGCTCCGGCCTTGCCAGCCAGATCAGGGGGCCGACGTCGGTGCCTTGCTCGCTCTCGGCACCTGCGCCAGAGCCCAGCTCCAAATTGCGAACGTCCAGCGACTGCTCCCACCCCAAAGGTGCCAGGCCTCCCAGGTGTTGCCGGCCCTCGTCTTGCCCTGGCACTCCTTCCACAGCCCCACACACACTGGGGCTCCGGCCTTGCCAGCCAGCTCAGGGGACCGACGTTCGTGCCTCGCTCGCTCTCGGGACCTGCGCCGGAGCCCAGCTCCAAATTGCGAACGTCCAGCGACTGCTCCCACACCAAAGGTGCCAGGCCTCCCAGGTGTTGCCGGCCCTCGTCTTGCCCTGGCAGCCCTTCCACAGCCCCACACACACTGGGGCTCCGGCCTTGCCAGCCAGCTCAGGGGGCCGACGTTCGTGTCTCGCTCACTCTCGGCAGCTGCGCCGCAGCCCAGCTCCAAATTGTGAACGTCCAGCGACTGCTCCCACACCAAAGGTGCCAGGCCTCCCAGGTGTTGCTGGCCCTCGCCTTGCCCTGGCACTCCTTCCACAGCCCCACACACACTGGTGCTCCGGCCTTGCCAGCCAGCTCAGGGGACCGACGTTCGTGCCTCGCTCGCTCTCGGGACCTGCGCCGGAGCCCAGCTCCAAATTGCGAACGTCCAGCGACTGCTCCCACCCCAAAGGTGCCAGGCCTCCCAGGTGTTGCCGGCCCTCGTCTTGCCCTGGCACTCCTTCCACAGCCCCACAGACACTACGGCTCCGGCCTTGCCAGCCAGCTCAGGGGGCCGACGTTCGTGCCTTGCTCGCTCTCGGCACCTGCGCCGGAGCCCAGCTCCAAATTGCGAACGTCCAGCGACTGCTCCCACCCCAAAGGTGCCAGGCCTCCCAGGTGTTGCCGGCCCTCGTCTTGCCCTGGCACTCCTTCCACAGCCCCACACACACTGGGGCTCCGGCCTTGCCAGCCAGCTCAGGGGGCCGACGTGCGTGCCTCGCTCGCTCTCGGCACCTGCGCCGGAGCCCAGCTCCAAATTGCGAACGTCCAGCGACTGCTCCCACACCAAAGGTGCCAGGCCTCCCAGGTGTTGCTGGCCCTCACCTCTCCCCGGCACTCCTTCCACAGCCCCACACACACTGGGGCTCCGGCCTTGCCAGCCAGCTCAGGGGGCCAACGTTCGTGTCTCGCTCGCTCTCGGGACCTGCGCTGGAGCCCAGCTCCGAATTGCGAACGTCCAGCGACTGCTGCCACACCAAAGGTGCCAGGCATCCCAGCTGTTGCTGGCTCTCGCCTCTCCCCGGCAGCCCTTCCACAGCCCCACACACACTGGGGCTCCGGCCTTGCCAGCCAGCTCAGGGGGCCGACGTTCGTGCCTTGCTCGCTCTCGGCACCTGCGCCGGAGCCCAGCTCTGAATTGCAAACGTCCAGCGACTGCTCCCACACCAAAGGTGCCAGGCCTCCCAGGTGTTGCCGGCCCTCGTCTTCCCTGGCAGCCCTTCCACAGCCCCACACACACTGGGGCTCCGGCCTTGCCAGCCAGGTCAGGGGGCCGACGTTCGTGTCTCGCTCGCTCTCGGCACCTGCGCCGGAGCCACACTCCAAATTGCAAACGTCCAGCGACTGCTCCCACACCAAAGGTGCCAGGCCTCCCAGGTGTTGCTGGCCCTCGCCTCTCCCTGGCACTCCTTCCACAGCCCCACACACACTGAGGCTCCGGCCTTGCCAGCCAGCTCAGGGGGCCGACGTTCGTGCCTTGCTCGCTCTCGGCACCTGCGCCGGAGCCCAGCTCCAAATTGCGAACGTCCAGCGACTGCTCCCACACCAAAGGTGCCAGGCCTCCCAGGTGTTGACGGCCCTCGTCTTCCCTGGCAGCCCTTCCACAGCCCCACACACACTGGGGCTCAGGCCTTGCCAGCCAGCTCAGGGGGCCGACGTTCGTGCCTCGCTCGCTCTCGGGACCTGCGCCTGAGCCCAGCTCCAAATTGCGAATGTCCAGCGACTGCTCCCACACCAAAGGTGCCAGGCCTCCCAGGTGTTGCTGGCCCTCGCCTCTCCCCGGCAGCCCTTCCACAGCCCCACACACACTGGGGCTCCGGCCTTGCCAGCCAGATCAGGGGGCGACGTTCGTGCCTCGCTCGCTCTCGGGACCTGCGCCGGAGCCCAGCTCCAAATTGCGAACGTCCAGCGACTGCTCCCACACCAAAGGTGCCAGGCCTCCCAGGTGTTGCCGGCCCTCGTCTTGCCCTCGCAGCCCTTCCACAGCCCCACACACACTGGGGCTCAGGCCTTGCCAGCCAGCTCAGGGGGCCGACGTTCGTGCCTCGCTCGCTCTCGGGACCTGCACCGGAGCCGAGCTCCAAATTGCAAACGTCCAGCGACTGCTCCCACACCAAAGGTGCCAGGCCTCCCAGGTGTTGCTGGCCCTCGCCTCTCCCCGGCAGCCCTTCCACAGCCCCACACACACTGGGGCTCCGGCCTTGCCAGCCAGCTCAGGGGGCCGACGTTCGTGCCTTGCTCGCTCTCGGCACCTGCGCCGCAGCCCAGCTCCGAATTGCGAACGTCCAGCGACTGCTCCCACACCAAAGGTGCCAGGCCTCCCAGGTGTTGCTGGCCCTCGCCTCTCCCTGGCACTCCTTCCACAGCCCCACACACACTGGGGCTCCGGCCTTGCCAGCCAGATCAGGGGGCCGACGTCGGTGCCTTGCTCGCTCTCGGCACCTGCGCCAGAGCCCAGCTCCAAATTGCGAACGTCCAGCGACTGCTCCCACCCCAAAGGTGCCAGGCCTCCCAGGTGTTGCCGGCCCTCGTCTTGCCCTGGCACTCCTTCCACAGCCCCACACACACTGGGGCTCCGGCCTTGCCAGCCAGCTCAGGGGACCGACGTTCGTGCCTCGCTCGCTCTCGGGACCTGCGCCGGAGCCCAGCTCCAAATTGCGAACGTCCAGCGACTGCTCCCACACCAAAGGTGCCAGGCCTCCCAGGTGTTGCCGGCCCTCGTCTTGCCCTGGCAGCCCTTCCACAGCCCCACACACACTGGGGCTCCGGCCTTGCCAGCCAGCTCAGGGGGCCGACGTTCGTGTCTCGCTCACTCTCGGCAGCTGCGCCGCAGCCCAGCTCCAAATTGTGAACGTCCAGCGACTGCTCCCACACCAAAGGTGCCAGGCCTCCCAGGTGTTGCCGGCCCTCGTCTTGCCCTGGCACTCCTTCCACAGCCCCACACACACTGGGGCTCCGGCCTTGCCAGCCAGCTCAGGGGACCGACGTTCGTGCCTCGCTCGCTCTCGGGACCTGCGCCGGAGCCCAGCTCCAAATTGCGAACGTCCAGCGACTGCTCCCACCCCAAAGGTGCCAGGCCTCCCAGGTGTTGCCGGCCCTCGTCTTGCCCTGGCACTCCTTCCACAGCCCCACACACACTGGGGCTCCGGCCTTGCCAGCCAGCTCAGGGGGCCGACGTTCGTGTCTCGCTCACTCTCGGCAGCTGCGCCGCAGCCCAGCTCCAAATTGTGAACGTCCAGCGACTGCTCCCACACCAAAGGTGCCAGGCCTCCCAGGTGTTGCCGGCCCTCGTCTTGCCCTGGCACTCCTTCCACAGCCCCACACACACTGGGGCTCCGGCCTTGCCAGCCAGCTCAGGGGGCCGACGTGCGTGCCTCGCTCGCTCTCGGCACCTGCGCCGGAGCCCAGCTCCAAATTGCGAACGTCCAGCGACTGCTCCCACACCAAAGGTGCCAGGCCTCCCAGGTGTTGCTGGCCCTCACCTCTCCCCGGCACTCCTTCCACAGCCCCACACACACTGGGGCTCCGGCCTTGCCAGCCAGCTCAGGGGGCCAATGTTCGTGTCTCGCTCGCTCTCGGGACCTGCGCCGGAGACCCACTCCAAATTGCAAACGTCCAGCGACTGCTGCCACACCAAAGGTGCCAGGCCTCCCAGGTGTTGCTGGCTCTCGCCTCTCCCCGGCAGCCCTTCCACAGCCCCACACACCCTGGGGCTCCGGCCTTGCCAGCCAGATCAGGGGGCCGACGTTCGTGCCTTGCTCGCTCTCGGGACCTGCGCCGGAGCCCAGCTCCGAATTGCAAACGTCCAGCGACTGCTCCCACACCAAAGGTGCCAGGCCTCCCAGGTGTTGCCGGCCCTCGTCTTCCCTGGCAGCCCTTCCACAGCCCCACACACACTGGGGCTCCGGCCTTGCCAGCCAGGTCAGGGGGCCGACGTTCGTGTCTCGCTCGCTCTCGGCACCTGCGCCGGAGCCCCACTCCAAATTGCAAACGTCCAGCGACTGCTCCCACCCCAAAGGTGCCAGGCCTCCCAGGTGTTGCTGGCCCTCGCCTCTCCCTGGCACTCCTTCCACAGCCCCACACACACTGAGGCTCCGGCCTTGCCAGCCAGCTCAGGGGGCCGACGTTCGTGCCTTGCTCGCTCTCGGCACCTGCGCCGGAGCCCAGCTCCAAATTGCGAACGTCCAGCGACTGCTCCCACCCCAAAGGTGCCAGGCCTCCCAGGTGTTGCTGGCCCTCGCCTCTCCCCGGCAGCCCTTCCACAGCCCCACACACACTGGGGCTCAGGCCTTGCCAGCCAGCTCAGGGGGCCGACGTTCGTGCCTTGCTCGCTCTCGGGACCTGCGCCGGAGCCCAGCTCCAAATTGCAAACGTCCAGCGACTGCTCCCACACCAAAGGTGCCAGGCCTCCCAGGTGTTGCTGGCCCTCGCCTCTCCCCGGCAGCCCTTCCACAGCCCCACACACACTGGGGCTCCGGCCTTGCCAGCCAGCTCAGGGGGCCGACCTTCGTGCCTTGCTTGCTCTCGGCAC
Source organism: Spheniscus humboldti (assembly GCA_027474245.1). Lineage (NCBI taxonomy): Eukaryota > Metazoa > Chordata > Aves > Sphenisciformes > Spheniscidae > Spheniscus > Spheniscus humboldti. The sequence continues at coordinate 132,959,520 of CM049889.1, forward strand.
CTGCGCCGCAGCCCCACTCCAAATTGCAAACGTCCAGCGACTGCTCCCACACCAAAGGTGCCAGGCCTCCCAGGTGTTGCCGGCCCTCGCCTCTCCCCGGCAGCCCTTCCACAGCCCCACACACACTGGGGCTCCGGCCTTGCCAGCCAGCTCAGGGGGCCGACGTTCGTGCCTTCCTAGCTCTCGGGACCTGCGCCGGAGCCCAGCTCCAAATTGCAAACGTCCAGCGACTGCTCCCACACCAAAGGTGCCAGGCCTCCCAGGTGTTGCTGGCCCTCGCCTTGCTCTGGCACTCCTTCCACAGCCCCACACACACTGGGGCTCCGGCCTTGCCAGCCAGCTCAGGGGTGCCGACGTTCGTGCCTTGCTCGCTCTCGGCACCTGCGCCGGAGCCCAGCTCCAAATTGCAAACGTCCAGCGACTGCTCCCACACCAAAGGTGCCAGGCCTCCCAGGTGTTGCTGGCCCTCGCCTCTCCCTGGCACTCCTTCCACAGCCCCACACACACTGGGGCTCCGGCCTTGCCAGCCAGGTCAGGGGGCCGACGTTCGTGTCTCGCTCGCTCTCGGCACCTGCGCCGGAGCCCCACTCCAAATTGCAAACGTCCAGCGACTGCTCCCACACCAAAGGTGCCAGGCCTCCCAGGTGTTGCTGGCCCTCGCCTCTCCCTGGCACTCCTTCCACAGCCCCACACACACTGAGGCTCCGGCCTTGCCAGCGAGCTCAGGGGGCCGACGTTCGTGCCTTGCTCGCTCTCGGGACCTGCGCCGGAGCCCAGCTCCAAATTGCAAACGTCCAGCGACTGCTCCCACACCAAAGGTGCCAGGCCTCCCAGGTGTTGCTGGCCCTCGCCTCTCCCCGGCAGCCCTTCCACAGCCCCACACACACTGGGGCTCCGGCCTTGCCAGCCAGCTCAGGGGGCCGACCTTCGTGCCTTGCTTGCTCTCGGCACCTGCGCCGCAGCCCCACTCCAAATTGCAAACGTCCAGCGACTGCTCCCACACCAAAGGTGGCAGGCCTCCCAGGTGTTGCCGGCCCTCGCCTCTCCCCGGCAGCCCTTCCACAGCCCCACACACACTGGGGCTCCGGCCTTGCCAGTCAGATCAGGGGGCCGACGTTCGTGCCTTCCTAGCTCTCGGGACCTGCGCCGGAGCCCAGCTCCAAATTGCAAACGTCCAGCGACTGCTCCCACAGCAAAGGTGCCAGGCCTCCCAGGTGTTGCTGGCCCTCGCCTTGCCCTGGCACTCCTTCCACAGCCCCACACACACTGGGGCTCCGGCCTTGCCAGCCAGCTCAGGGGGCCGACGTTCGTGCCTTGCTTGCTCTCGGCACCTGCGCCGCAGCCCCACTCCAAATTGCAAACGTCCAGCGACTGCTCCCACACCAAAGGTGGCAGGCCTCCCAGGTGTTGCCGGCCCTCGCCTCTCCCCGGCAGCCCTTCCACAGCCCCACACACACTGGGGCTCCGGCCTTGCCAGCCAGCTCAGGGGGCCGACGTTCGTGCCTTCCTAGCTCTCGGGACCTGCGCCGGAGCCCAGCTCCAAATTGCAAACGTCCAGCGACTGCTCCCACACCAAAGGTGCCAGGCCTCCCAGGTGTTGCTGGCCCTCGCCTCTCCCTGGCACTCCTTCCACAGCCCCACACACACTGGGGCTCCGGCCTTGCCAGCCAGCTCAGGGGACCGACGTTCGTGCCTTGCTCGCTCTCGGCACCTGCGCCGGAGCCCAGCTCCAAATTGCAAACGTCCAGCGACTGCTCCCACACCAAAGGTGGCAGGCCTCCCAGGTGTTGCTGGCCCTCGCCTCTCCCTGGCACTCCTTCCACAGCCCCACACACACTGGGGCTCCGGCCTTGCCAGCCAGGTCAGGGGGCCGACGTTCGTGTCTCGCTCGCTCTCGGCACCTGCGCCGGAGCCCCACTCCAAATTGCAAACGTCCAGCGACTGCTCCCACACCAAAGGTGCCAGGCCTCCCAGGTGTTGCTGGCCCTCGCCTCTCCCTGGCACTCCTTCCACAGCCCCACACACACTGAGGCTCCGGCCTTGCCAGCGAGCTCAGGGGGCCGACGTTCGTGCCTTGCTCGCTCTCGGGACCTGCGCCGGAGCCCAGCTCCAAATTGCAAACGTCCAGCGACTGCTCCCACACCAAAGGTGCCAGGCCTCCCAGGTGTTGCTGGCCCTCGCCTCTCCCCGGCAGCCCTTCCACAGCCCCACACACACTGGGGCTCCGGCCTTGCCAGCCAGATCAGGGGGCCGACCTTCGTGCCTTGCTTGCTCTCGGCACCTGCGTCGCAGCCCCACTCCAAATTGCAAACGTCCAGCGACTGCTCCCACACCAAAGGTGGCAGGCCTCCCAGGTGTTGCCGGCCCTCGCCTCTCCCCGGCAGCCCTTCCACAGCCCCACACACACTGGGGCTCCGGCCTTGCCAGTCAGCTCAGGGGGCCGACGTTCGTGCCTTCCTAGCTCTCGGGACCTGCGCCGGAGCCCAGCTCCAAATTGCAAACGTCCAGCGACTGCTCCCACCCCAAAGGTGCCAGGCCTCCCAGGTGTTGCCGGCCCTCGTCTTGCCCTGGCACTCCTTCCACAGCCCCACACACACTGGGGCTCCGGCCTTGCCAGCCAGCTCAGGGGACCGACGTTCGTGCCTCGCTCGCTCTCGGGACCTGCGCCGGAGCCCAGCTCCAAATTGCGAACGTCCAGCGACTGCTCCCACACCAAAGGTGCCAGGCCTCCCAGGTGTTGCCGGCCCTCGTCTTGCCCTGGCAGCCCTTCCACAGCCCCACACACACTGGGGCTCCGGCCTTGCCAGCCAGCTCAGGGGGCCGACGTTCGTGTCTCGCTCACTCTCGGCAGCTGCGCCGCAGCCCAGCTCCAAATTGTGAACGTCCAGCGACTGCTCCCACACCAAAGGTGCCAGGCCTCCCAGGTGTTGCCGGCCCTCGTCTTGCCCTGGCACTCCTTCCACAGCCCCACACACACTGGGGCTCCGGCCTTGCCAGCCAGCTCAGGGGACCGACGTTCGTGCCTCGCTCGCTCTCGGGACCTGCGCCGGAGCCCAGCTCCAAATTGCGAACGTCCAGCGACTGCTCCCACCCCAAAGGTGCCAGGCCTCCCAGGTGTTGCCGGCCCTCGTCTTGCCCTGGCACTCCTTCCACAGCCCCACACACACTGGGGCTCCGGCCTTGCCAGCCAGCTCAGGGGGCCGACGTTCGTGTCTCGCTCACTCTCGGCAGCTGCGCCGCAGCCCAGCTCCAAATTGTGAACGTCCAGCGACTGCTCCCACACCAAAGGTGCCAGGCCTCCCAGGTGTTGCCGGCCCTCGTCTTGCCCTGGCACTCCTTCCACAGCCCCACACACACTGGGGCTCCGGCCTTGCCAGCCAGCTCAGGGGGCCGACGTGCGTGCCTCGCTCGCTCTCGGCACCTGCGCCGGAGCCCAGCTCCAAATTGCGAACGTCCAGCGACTGCTCCCACACCAAAGGTGCCAGGCCTCCCAGGTGTTGCTGGCCCTCACCTCTCCCCGGCACTCCTTCCACAGCCCCACACACACTGGGGCTCCGGCCTTGCCAGCCAGCTCAGGGGGCCAATGTTAGTGTCTCGCTCGCTCTCGGGACCTGCGCCGGAGACCCACTCCAAATTGCAAACGTCCAGCGACTGCTGCCACACCAAAGGTGCCAGGCCTCCCAGGTGTTGCTGGCTCTCGCCTCTCCCCGGCAGCCCTTCCACAGCCCCACACACCCTGGGGCTCCGGCCTTGCCAGCCAGCTCAGGGGGCCGACGTTCGTGCCTTGCTCGCTCTCGGGACCTGCGCCGGAGCCCAGCTCCGAATTGCAAACGTCCAGCGACTGCTCCCACACCAAAGGTGCCAGGCCTCCCAGGTGTTGCCGGCCCTCGTCTTCCCTGGCAGCCCTTCCACAGCCCCACACACACTGGGGCTCCGGCCTTGCCAGCCAGCTCAGGGGGCCGACGTTCGTGTCTCGCTCGCTCTCGGCACCTGCGCCGGAGCCCCACTCCAAATTGCAAACGTCCAGCGACTGCTCCCACCCCAAAGGTGCCAGGCCTCCCAGGTGTTGCTGGCCCTCGCCTCTCCCTGGCACTCCTTCCACAGCCCCACACACACTGAGGCTCCGGCCTTGCCAGCCAGCTCAGGGGGCCGACGTTCGTGCCTTGCTCGCTCTCGGCACCTGCGCCGGAGCCCAGCTCCAAATTGCAAACGTCCAGCGACTGCTCCCACCCCAAAGGTGCCAGGCCTCCCAGGTGTTGCTGGCCCTCACCTCTCCCCGGCAGCCCTTCCACAGCCCCACACACACTGGGGCTCCGGCCTTGCCAGCCAGCTCAGGGGGCCGACGTTCGTGCCTTGCTCGCTCTCGGGACCTGCGCCGGAGCCCAGCTCCAAATTGCAAACGTCCAGCGACTGCTCCCACACCAAAGGTGCCAGGCCTCCCAGGTGTTGCTGGCCCTCGCCTCTCCCCGGCAGCCCTTCCACAGCCCCACACACACTGGGGCTCCGGCCTTGCCAGCCAGCTCAGGGGGCCGACGTTCGTGCCTTCCTAGCTCTCGGGACCTGCGCCGGAGCCCAGCTCCAAATTGCAAACGTCCAGCGACTGCTCCCACACCAAAGGTGCCAGGCCTCCCAGGTGTTGCTGGCCCTCGCCTTGCTCTGGCACTCCTTCCACAGCCCCACACACACTGGGGCTCCGGCCTTGCCAGCCAGCTCAGGGGTGCCGACGTTCGTGCCTTGCTCGCTCTCGGCACCTGCGCCGGAGCCCAGCTCCAAATTGCAAACGTCCAGCGACTGCTCCCACACCAAAGGTGGCAGGCCTCCCAGGTGTTGCTGGCCCTCGCCTCTCCCTGGCACTCCTTCCACAGCCCCACACACACTGGGGCTCCGGCCTTGCCAGCCAGGTCAGGGGGCCGACGTTCGTGTCTCGCTCGCTCTCGGCACCTGCGCCGGAGCCCCACTCCAAATTGCAAACGTCCAGCGACTGCTCCCACACCAAAGGTGCCAGGCCTCCCAGGTGTTGCTGGCCCTCGCCTCTCCCTGGCACTCCTTCCACAGCCCCACACACACTGAGGCTCCGGCCTTGCCAGCGAGCTCAGGGGGCCGACGTTCGTGCCTTGCTCGCTCTCGGGACCTGCGCCGGAGCCCAGCTCCAAATTGCAAACGTCCAGCGACTGCTCCCACACCAAAGGTGCCAGGCCTCCCAGGTGTTGCTGGCCCTCGCCTCTCCCCGGCAGCCCTTCCACAGCCCCACACACACTGGGGCTCCGGCCTTGCCAGCCAGCTCAGGGGGCCGACCTTCGTGCCTTGCTTGCTCTCGGCACCTGCGCCGCAGCCCCACTCCAAATTGCAAACGTCCAGCGACTGCTCCCACACCAAAGGTGGCAGGCCTCCCAGGTGTTGCCGGCCCTCGCCTCTCCCCGGCAGCCCTTCCACAGCCCCACACACACTGGGGCTCCGGCCTTGCCAGTCAGATCAGGGGGCCGACGTTCGTGCCTTCCTAGCTCTCGGGACCTGCGCCGGAGCCCAGCTCCAAATTGCAAACGTCCAGCGACTGCTCCCACACCAAAGGTGCCAGGCCTCCCAGGTGTTGCTGGCCCTCGCCTTGCCCTGGCACTCCTTCCACAGCCCCACACACACTGGGGCTCCGGCCTTGCCAGCCAGCTCAGGGGACCGACGTTCGTGCCTTGCTCGCTCTCGGCACCTGCGCCGGAGCCCAGCTCCAAATTGCAAACGTCCAGCGACTGCTCCCACACCAAAGGTGCCAGGCCTCCCAGGTGTTGCTGGCCCTCGCCTCTCCCCGGCAGCCCTTCCACAGCCCCACACACACTGGGGCTCCGGCCTTGCCAGCCAGCTCAGGGGGCCGACCTTCGTGCCTTGCTTGCTCTCGGCACCTGCGCCGCAGCCCCACTCCAAATTGCAAACGTCCAGCGACTGCTCCCACACCAAAGGTGCCAGGCCTCCCAGGTGTTGCCGGCCCTCGCCTCTCCCCGGCAGCCCTTCCACAGCCCCACACACACTGGGGCTCCGGCCTTGCCAGTCAGCTCAGGGGGCCGACGTTCGTGCCTTCCTAGCTCTCGGGACCTGCGCCGGAGCCCAGCTCCAAATTGCAAACGTCCAGCGACTGCTCCCACAGCAAAGGTGCCAGGCCTCCCAGGTGTTGCTGGCCCTCGCCTTGCCCTGGCACTCCTTCCACAGCCCCACACACACTGGGGCTCCGGCCTTGCCAGCCAGCTCAGGGGGCCGACGTTCGTGCCTTGCTTGCTCTCGGCACCTGCGCCGCAGCCCCACTCCAAATTGCAAACGTCCAGCGACTGCTCCCACACCAAAGGTGGCAGGCCTCCCAGGTGTTGCCGGCCCTCGCCTCTCCCCGGCAGCCCTTCCACAGCCCCACACACACTGGGGCTCCGGCCTTGCCAGCCAGCTCAGGGGGCCGACGTTCGTGCCTTCCTAGCTCTCGGGACCTGCGCCGGAGCCCAGCTCCAAATTGCAAACGTCCAGCGACTGCTCCCACACCAAAGGTGCCAGGCCTCCCAGGTGTTGCTGGCCCTCGCCTTGCCCTGGCACTCCTTCCACAGCCCCACACACACTGGGGCTCCGGCCTTGCCAGCCAGCTCAGGGGACCGACGTTCGTGCCTTGCTCGCTCTCGGCACCTGCGCCGGAGCCCAGCTCCAAATTGCAAACGTCCAGCGACTGCTCCCACACCAAAGGTGGCAGGCCTCCCAGGTGTTGCTGGCCCTCGCCTCTCCCTGGCACTCCTTCCACAGCCCCACACACACTGGGGCTCCGGCCTTGCCAGCCAGGTCAGGGGGCCGACGTTCGTGTCTCGCTCGCTCTCGGCACCTGCGCCGGAGCCCCACTCCAAATTGCAAACGTCCAGCGACTGCTCCCACAGCCAAAGGTGCCAGGCCTCCCAGGTGTTGCTGGCCCTCGCCTCTCCCTGGCACTCCTTCCACAGCCCCACACACACTGAGGCTCCGGCCTTGCCAGCGAGCTCAGGGGGCCGACGTTCGTGCCTTGCTCGCTCTCGGGACCTGCGCCGGAGCCCAGCTCCAAATTGCAAACGTCCAGCGACTGCTCCCACACCAAAGGTGCCAGGCCTCCCAGGTGTTGCTGGCCCTCGCCTCTCCCCGGCAGCCCTTCCACAGCCCCACACACACTGGGGCTCCGGCCTTGCCAGCCAGATCAGGGGGCCGACCTTCGTGCCTTGCTTGCTCTCGGCACCTGCGTCGCAGCCCCACTCCAAATTGCAAACGTCCAGCGACTGCTCCCACACCAAAGGTGCCAGGCCTCCCAGGTGTTGCCGGCCCTCGCCTCTCCCCGGCAGCCCTTCCACAGCCCCACACACACTGGGGCTCCGGCCTTGCCAGCCAGCTCAGGGGGCCGACGTTCGTGCCTTGCTCACTGTCGGCACCTGCGCCGGAGCCCAGCTCCAAATTGCAAACGTCCAGCGACTGCTCCCACTCCAAAGGTGGCAGGCCTCCCAGGTGTTGACGGCCCTCGCCTTGCCCTGGCAGCCCTTCCACAGCCCCACACACACTGGGGCTCCGGCCTTGCCAGCCAGCTCAGGGGGCCCACGTTTGTGCCTTGCTCGCTCTCGGCACCTTCGCCGGAGCGAAGCTCCAAATTGCAAACGTCCAGCGACTGCTCCCACACCAAAGGTGCCAGGCCTCCCAGGTGTTGCTGGCCCTCGCCTTGCCCTGGCAGCCCTTCCACAGCCCCACACACACTGGGGCTCCGGCCTTGCCAGCCAGCTCAGGGGTGCCGACGTTCGTGTCTCGCTCGCTCTCGGGACCTGCGCCGGAGCCCAGCTCCAAATTGCAAACGTCCAGCGACTGCTCCCACACCAAAGGTGCCAGGCCTCCCAGGTGTTGCCGGTCCTCATCTTGCCCTGGCACTCCTTCCACAGCCCCACACACACTGGGGCTCTGGCCTTGCCAGCCAGATCAGGAGGCCGACGTTCGTGCCTTGCTCGCTCTCGGGACCTGCGCCGGAGCCCAGCTCCAAATTGTGAACGTCCAGCGACTGCTCCCACACCAAAGGTGCCAGGCCTCCCAGGTGTTGCTGGCCCTCGCCTCTCCCCGGCAGCCCTTCCACAGCCCCACACACACTGGGGCTCCGGCCTTGCCAGCCAGGTCAGGGGGCGACGTTCGTGCCTCGCTCGCTCTCGGCACCTGCGTCGGAGCCCAGCTCCAAATTGCGAACGTCCAGCGACTGCTCCCACACCAAAGGTGCCAGGCCTCCCAGGTGTTGCTGGCCCTCGTCTTGCCCTGGCAGCCCTTCCACAGCCCCACACACACTGGGGCTCCGGCCTTGCCAGCCAGCTCAGGGGGCCGACGTTCGTGCCTCGCTCGCTCTCGGGACCTGCACCGGAGCCCAGCTCCAAATTGCAAACGTCCAGCGACTGCTCCCACACCAAAGGTGCCAGGCCTCCCAGGTGTTGCTGGCCCTCGCCTCTCCCCGGCAGCCCTTCCACAGCCCCACACACACTGGGGCTCCGGCCTTGCCAGCCAGCTCAGGGGGCTGACGTTCGTGCCTTGCTCGCTCTCGGCACCTGCGCCGGAGCCCAGCTCCAAATTGCGAACGTCCAGCGACTGCTCCCACACCAAAGGTGCCAGGCCTCCCAGGTGTTGACGGCCCTCGCCTTGCCCTGGCAGCCCTTCCACAGCCCCACACACACTGGGGCTCCGGCCTTGCCAGCCAGCTCAGGGGGCCCACGTTTGTGCCTTGCTCGCTCTCGGCACCTTCGCCGGAGCGAAGCTCCAAATTGCAAACGTCCAGCGACTGCTCCCACACCAAAGGTGCCAGGCCTCCCAGGTGTTGCTGGCCCTCGCCTTGCCCTGGCAGCCCTTCCACAGCCCCACACACACTGGGGCTCCGGCCTTGCCAGCCAGCTCAGGGGTGCCGACGTTCGTGTCTCGCTCGCTCTCGGGACCTGCGCCGGAGCCCAGCTCGACATTGCGAACGTCCAGTGACTGCTCCCACACCAAAGGTGCCAGGCCTCCCAGGTGTTGCTGGCCCTCGCCTCTCCCCGGCAGCCCTTCCACAGCCCCACACACACTGGGGCTCCGGCCTTGCCAGCCAGCTCAGGGGGCCGACGTTCGTGCCTTGCTCGCTCTCGGCACCTGCGCCGGAGCCCAGCTCCAAATTGCGAACGTCCAGCGACTGCTCCCACACCAAAGGTGCCAGGCCTCCCAGGTGTTGCCGGCCCTCGTCTTGCCCTGGCACTCCTTCCACAGCCCCACACACACTGGGGCTCCGGCCTTGCCAGCCAGATCAGGGGGCCGACGTTCGTGCCTTGCTCGCTCTCGGCACCTTCGCCGGAGCGAAGCTCCAAATTGCAAACGTCCAGCGACTGCTCCCACACCAAAGGTGCCAGGCCTCCCAGGTGTTGCTGGCCCTCGCCTTGCCCTGGCAGCCCTTCCACAGCCCCACACACACTGGGGCTCCGGCCTTGCCAGCCAGCTCAGGGGTGCCGACGTTCGTGTCTCGCTCGCTCTCGGGACCTGCGCCGGAGCCCAGCTCCAAATTGCGAACGTCCAGTGACTGCTCCCACACCAAAGGTGCCAGGCCTCCCATGTGTTGCCGGTCCTCATCTTGCCCTGGCACTCCTTCCACAGCCCCACACACACTGGGGCTCTGGCCTTGCCAGCCAGATCAGGGGGCCGACGTTCGTGCCTTGCTCGCTCTCGGGACCTGCGCCGGAGCCCAGCTCCAAATTGTGAACATCCAGCGACTGCTCCCACACCAAAGGTGCCAGGCCTCCCAGGTGTTGCTGGCCCTCGCCTCTCCCCGGCAGCCCTTCCACAGCCCCACACACACTGGGGCTCCGGCCTTGCCAGCCAGATCAGGGGGCGACGTTCGTGCCTCGCTCGCTCTCGGGACCTGCGTCGGAGCCCAGCTCCAAATTGCGAACGTCCAGCGACTGCTCCCACACCAAAGGTGCCAGGCCTCCCAGGTGTTGCCGGCCCTCGTCTTGCCCTGGCAGCCCTTCCACAGCCCCACACACACTGGGGCTCAGGCCTTGCCAGCCAGCTCAGGGGCCGACGTTCGTGCCTCGCTCGCTCTCGGGACCTGCACCGGAGCCGAGCTCCAAATTGCAAACGTCCAGCGACTGCTCCCACACCAAAGGTGCCAGGCCTCCCAGGTGTTGCTGGCCCTCGCCTCTCCCCGGCAGCCCTTCCACAGCCCCACACACACTGGGGCTCCGGCCTTGCCAGCCAGCTCAGGGGGCCGACGTTCGTGCCTTGCTCGCTCTCGGCACCTGCGCCGCAGCCCAGCTCCGAATTGCGAACGTCCAGCGACTGCTCCCACACCAAAGGTGCCAGGCCTCCCAGGTGTTGCTGGCCCTCGCCTCTCCCTGGCACTCCTTCCACAGCCCCACACACACTGGGGCTCCGGCCTTGCCAGCCAGCTCAGGGGGCGACGTTCGTGCCTCGCTCGCTCTCGGGACCTGCGTCGGAGCCCAGCTCCAAATTGCGAACGTCCAGCGACTGCTCCCACACCAAAGGTGCCAGGCCTCCCAGGTGTTGCTGGCCCTCGTCTTGCCCTGGCAGCCCTTCCACAGCCCCACACACACTGGGGCTCCGGCCTTGCCAGCCAGCTCAGGGGGCCGACGTTCGTGCCTCGCTCGCTCTCGGGACCTGCGCCGGAGCCCAGCTCCAAATTGCAAACGTCCAGCGACTGCTCCCACACCAAAGGTGCCAGGCCTCCCAGGTGTTGCTGGCCCTCGCCTCTCCCCGGCAGCCCTTCCACAGCCCCACACACACTGGGGCTCCGGCCTTGCCAGCCAGCTCAGGGGGCTGACGTTCGTGCCTTGCTCGCTCTCGGCACCTGCGCCGGAGCCCAGCTCCAAATTGCGAACGTCCAGCGACTGCTCCCACACCAAAGGTGCCAGGCCTCCCAGGTGTTGACGGCCCTCGCCTTGCCCTGGCAGCCCTTCCACAGCCCCACACACACTGGGGCTCCGGCCTTGCCAGCCAGCTCAGGGGGCCCACGTTTGTGCCTTGCTCGCTCTCGGCACCTTCGCCGGAGCGAAGCTCCAAATTGCAAACGTCCAGCGACTGCTCCCACACCAAAGGTGCCAGGCCTCCCAGGTGTTGCTGGCCCTCGCCTTGCCCTGGCAGCCCTTCCACAGCCCCACACACACTGGGGCTCCGGCCTTGCCAGCCAGATCAGGGGTGCCGACGTTCGTGTCTCGCTCGCTCTCGGGACCTGCGCCGGAGCCCAGCTCGACATTGCGAACGTCCAGTGACTGCTACCACACCAAAGGTGCCAGGCCTCCCATGTGTTGCCGGTCCTCATCTTGCCCTGGCACTCCTTCCACAGCCCCACACACACTGGGGCTCTGGCCTTGCCAGCCAGATCAGGGGGCCGACGTTCGTGCCTTGCTCGCTCTCGGGACCTGCGCCGGAGCCCAGCTCCAAATTGTGAACATCCAGCGACTGCTCCCACACCAAAGGTGCCAGGCCTCCCAGGTGTTGCTGGCCCTCGCCTCTCCCCGCAGCCCTTCCACAGCCCCACACACACTGGGGCTCCGGCCTTGCCAGCCAGATCAGGGGGCGACGTTCGTGCCTCGCTCGCTCTCGGGACCTGCGTCGGAGCCCAGCTCCAAATTGCGAACGTCCAGCGACTGCTCCCACACCAAAGGTGCCAGGCCTCCCAGGTGTTGCTGGCCCTCGCCTTGCCCTGGCAGCCCTTCCACAGCCCCACACACACTGGGGCTCCGGCCTTGCCAGCCAGCTCAGGGGTGCCGACGTTCGTGTCTCGCTCGCTCTCGGGACCTGCGCCGGAGCCCAGCTCCAAATTGCGAACGTCCAGTGACTGCTCCCACACCAAAGGTGCCAGGCCTCCCATGTGTTGCCGGTCCTCATCTTGCCCTGGCACTCCTTCCACAGCCCCACACACACTGGGGCTCTGGCCTTGCCAGCCAGATCAGGGGGCCGACGTTCGTGCCTTGCTCGCTCTCGGGACCTGCGCCGGAGCCCAGCTCCAAATTGTGAACATCCAGCGACTGCTCCCACACCAAAGGTGCCAGGCCTCCCAGGTGTTGCTGGCCCTCGCCTCTCCCCGGCAGCCCTTCCACAGCCCCACACACACTGGGGCTCCGGCCTTGCCAGCCAGATCAGGGGGCGACGTTCGTGCCTCGCTCGCTCTCGGGACCTGCGTCGGAGCCCAGCTCCAAATTGCGAACGTCCAGCGACTGCTCCCACACCAAAGGTGCCAGGCCTCCCAGGTGTTGCCGGCCCTCGTCTTGCCCTGGCAGCCCTTCCACAGCCCCACACACACTGGGGCTCAGGCCTTGCCAGCCAGCTCAGGGGGCCGACGTTCGTGCCTCGCTCGCTCTCGGCACCTGCACCGGAGCCGAGCTCCAAATTGCAAACGTCCAGCGACTGCTCCCACACCAAAGGTGCCAGGCCTCCCAGGTGTTGCTGGCCCTCGCCTCTCCCCGGCAGCCCTTCCACAGCCCCACACACACTGGGGCTCCGGCCTTGCCAGCCAGCTCAGGGGGCCGACGTTCGTGCCTTGCTCGCTCTCGGCACCTGCGCCGCAGCCCAGCTCCGAATTGCGAACGTCCAGCGACTGCTCCCACACCAAAGGTGCCAGGCCTCCCAGGTGTTGCTGGCCCTCGCCTCTCCCTGGCACTCCTTCCACAGCCCCACACACACTGGGGCTCCGGCCTTGCCAGCCAGCTCAGGGGGCGACGTTCGTGCCTCGCTCGCTCTCGGGACCTGCGTCGGAGCCCAGCTCCAAATTGCGAACGTCCAGCGACTGCTCCCACACCAAAGGTGCCAGGCCTCCCAGGTGTTGCTGGCCCTCGTCTTGCCCTGGCAGCCCTTCCACAGCCCCACACACACTGGGGCTCCGGCCTTGCCAGCCAGCTCAGGGGGCCGACGTTCGTGCCTCGCTCGCTCTCGGGACCTGCGCCGGAGCCCAGCTCCAAATTGCAAACGTCCAGCGACTGCTCCCACACCAAAGGTGCCAGGCCTCCCAGGTGTTGCTGGCCCTCGCCTCTCCCCGGCAGCCCTTCCACAGCCCCACACACACTGGGGCTCCGGCCTTGCCAGCCAGCTCAGGGGGCTGACGTTCGTGCCTTGCTCGCTCTCGGCACCTGCGCCGGAGCCCAGCTCCAAATTGCGAACGTCCAGCGACTGCTCCCACACCAAAGGTGCCAGGCCTCCCAGGTGTTGACGGCCCTCGCCTTGCCCTGGCAGCCCTTCCACAGCCCCACACACACTGGGGCTCCGGCCTTGCCAGCCAGCTCAGGGGGCCCACGTTTGTGCCTTGCTCGCTCTCGGCACCTTCGCCGGAGCGAAGCTCCAAATTGCAAACGTCCAGCGACTGCTCCCACACCAAAGGTGCCAGGCCTCCCAGGTGTTGCTGGCCCTCGCCTTGCCCTGGCAGCCCTTCCACAGCCCCACACACACTGGGGCTCCGGCCTTGCCAGCCAGATCAGGGGTGCCGACGTTCGTGTCTCGCTCGCTCTCGGGACCTGCGCCGGAGCCCAGCTCGACATTGCGAACGTCCAGTGACTGCTACCACACCAAAGGTGCCAGGCCTCCCATGTGTTGCCGGTCCTCATCTTGCCCTGGCACTCCTTCCACAGCCCCACACACACTGGGGCTCTGGCCTTGCCAGCCAGATCAGGGGGCCGACGTTCGTGCCTTGCTCGCTCTCGGGACCTGCGCCGGAGCCCAGCTCCAAATTGTGAACATCCAGCGACTGCTCCCACACCAAAGGTGCCAGGCCTCCCAGGTGTTGCTGGCCCTCGCCTCTCCCCGGCAGCCCTTCCACAGCCCCACACACACTGGGGCTCCGGCCTTGCCAGCCAGATCAGGGGGCGACGTTCGTGCCTCGCTCGCTCTCGGGACCTGCGTCGGAGCCCAGCTCCAAATTGCGAACGTCCAGCGACTGCTCCCACACCAAAGGTGCCAGGCCTCCCAGGTGTTGCTGGCCCTCGTCTTGCCCTGGCAGCCCTTCCACAGCCCCACACACACTGGGGCTCAGGCCTTGCCAGCCAGCTCAGGGGGCCGACGTTCGTGCCTCGCTCGCTCTCGGGACCTGCACCGGAGCCGAGCTCCAAATTGCAAACGTCCAGCGACTGCTCCCACACCAAAGGTGCCAGGCCTCCCAGGTGTTGCTGGCCCTCACCTCTCCCCGGCAGCCCTTCCACAGCCCCACACACACTGGGGCTCCGGCCTTGCCAGCCAGCTCAGGGGGCCGACGTTCGTGCCTTGCTCGCTCTCGGCACCTGCGCCGCAGCCCAGCTCCGAATTGCGAACGTCCAGCGACTGCTCCCACACCAAAGGTGCCAGGCCTCCCAGGTGTTGCTGGCCCTCGCCTCTCCCTGGCACTCCTTCCACAGCCCCACACACACTGGGGCTCCGGCCTTGCCAGCCAGCTCAGGGGGCGACGTTCGTGCCTCGCTCGCTCTCGGGACCTGCGTCGGAGCCCAGCTCCAAATTGCGAACGTCCAGCGACTGCTCCCACACCAAAGGTGCCAGGCCTCCCAGGTGTTGCTGGCCCTCGTCTTGCCCTGGCACTCCTTCCACAGCCCCACACACACTGGGGCTCAGGCCTTGCCAGCCAGCTCAGGGGGCCGACGTTCGTGCCTCGCTCGCTCTCGGGACCTGCACCGGAGCCCAGCTCCAAATTGCAAACGTCCAGCGACTGCTCCCACACCAAAGGTGCCAGGCCTCCCAGGTGTTGCTGGCCCTCGCCTCTCCCCGGCAGCCCTTCCACAGCCCCACACACACTGGGGCTCCGGCCTTGCCAGCCAGCTCAGGGGGCCGACGTTCGTGCCTTGCTCGCTCTCGGCACCTGCGCCGGAGCCCAGCTCCAAATTGCGAACGTCCAGCGACTGCTCCCACACCAAAGGTGCCAGGCCTCCCAGGTGTGGCCGGCCCTCGTCTTGCCCTGGCACTCCTTCCACAGCCCCACACACACTGGGGCTCCGGCCTTGCCAGCCAGATCAGGGGGCCCACGTTTGTGCCTTGCTCGCTCTCGGCACCTTCGCCGGAGCGAAGCTCCAAATTGCAAACGTCCAGCGACTGCTCCCACACCAAAGGTGCCAGGCCTCCCAGGTGTTGCTGGCCCTCGCCTTGCCCTGGCAGCCCTTCCACAGCCCCACACACACTGGGGCTCCGGCCTTGCCAGCCAGCTCAGGGGTGCCGACGTTCGTGTCTCGCTCGCTCTCGGGACCTGCGCCGGAGCCCAGCTCCAAATTGCGAACGTCCAGTGACTGCTCCCACACCAAAGGTGCCAGGCCTCCCATGTGTTGCCGGTCCTCATCTTGCCCTGGCACTCCTTCCACAGCCCCACACACACTGGGGCTCTGGCCTTGCCAGCCAGATCAGGGGGCCGACGTTCGTGCCTTGCTCGCTCTCGGGACCTGCGCCGGAGCCCAGCTCCAAATTGTGAACATCCAGCGACTGCTCCCACACCAAAGGTGCCAGGCCTCCCAGGTGTTGCTGGCCCTCGCCTCTCCCCGGCAGCCCTTCCACAGCCCCACACACACTGGGGCTCCGGCCTTGCCAGCCAGATCAGGGGGCGACGTTCGTGCCTCGCTCGCTCTCGGGACCTGCGTCGGAGCCCAGCTCCAAATTGCGAACGTCCAGCGACTGCTCCCACACCAAAGGTGCCAGGCCTCCCAGGTGTTGCCGGCCCTCGTCTTGCCCTGGCAGCCCTTCCACAGCCCCACACACACTGGGGCTCAGGCCTTGCCAGCCAGCTCAGGGGGCCGACGTTCGTGCCTCGCTCGCTCTCGGGACCTGCACCGGAGCCGAGCTCCAAATTGCAAACGTCCAGCGACTGCTCCCACACCAAAGGTGCCAGGCCTCCCAGGTGTTGCTGGCCCTCGCCTCTCCCCGGCAGCCCTTCCACAGCCCCACACACACTGGGGCTCCGGCCTTGCCAGCCAGCTCAGGGGGCCGACGTTCGTGCCTTGCTCGCTCTCGGCACCTGCGCCGCAGCCCAGCTCCGAATTGCGAACGTCCAGCGACTGCTCCCACACCAAAGGTGCCAGGCCTCCCAGGTGTTGCTGGCCCTCGCCTCTCCCTGGCACTCCTTCCACAGCCCCACACACACTGGGGCTCCGGCCTTGCCAGCCAGCTCAGGGGGCGACGTTCGTGCCTCGCTCGCTCTCGGGACCTGCGTCGGAGCCCAGCTCCAAATTGCGAACGTCCAGCGACTGCTCCCACACCAAAGGTGCCAGGCCTCCCAGGTGTTGCTGGCCCTCGTCTTGCCCTGGCAGCCCTTCCACAGCCCCACACACACTGGGGCTCAGGCCTTGCCAGCCAGCTCAGGGGGCCGACGTTCGTGCCTCGCTCGCTCTCGGGACCTGCACCGGAGCCCAGCTCCAAATTGCAAACGTCCAGCGACTGCTCCCACACCAAAGGTGCCAGGCCTCCGAGGTGTTGCTGGCCCTCGCCTCTCCCCGGCAGCCCTTCCACAGCCCCACACACACTGGGGCTCCGGCCTTGCCAGCCAGCTCAGGGGGCCGACGTTCGTGCCTTGCTCGCTCTCGGCACCTGCGCCGGAGCCCAGCTCCAAATTGCGAACGTCCAGCGACTGCTCCCACACCAAAGGTGCCAGGCCTCCCAGGTGTTGACGGCCCTCGCCTTGCCCTGGCAGCCCTTCCACAGCCCCACACACACTGGGGCTCCGGCCTTGCCAGCCAGATCAGGGGGCCGACGTTCGTGCCTTGCTCGCTCTCGGCACCTTCGCCGGAGCGAAGCTCCAAATTGCAAACGTCCAGCGACTGCTCCCACACCAAAGGTGCCAGGCCTCCCAGGTGTTGCTGGCCCTCGCCTTGCCCTGGCAGCCCTTCCACAGCCCCACACACACTGGGGCTCCGGCCTTGCCAGCCAGCTCAGGGGTGCCGACGTTCGTGTCTCGCTCGCTCTCGGGACCTGCGCCGGAGCCCAGCTCCAAATTGCGAACGTCCAGTGACTGCTCCCACACCAAAGGTGCCAGGCCTCCCATGTGTTGCCGGTCCTCATCTTGCCCTGGCACTCCTTCCACAGCCCCACACACACTGGGGCTCTGGCCTTGCCAGCCAGATCAGGGGGCCGACGTTCGTGCCTTGCTCGCTCTCGGGACCTGCGCCGGAGCCCAGCTCCAAATTGTGAACATCCAGCGACTGCTCCCACACCAAAGGTGCCAGGCCTCCCAGGTGTTGCTGGCCCTCGCCTCTCCCCGGCAGCCCTTCCACAGCCCCACACACACTGGGGCTCCGGCCTTGCCAGCCAGATCAGGGGGCGACGTTCGTGCCTCGCTCGCTCTCGGGACCTGCGTCGGAGCCCAGCTCCAAATTGCGAACGTCCAGCGACTGCTCCCACACCAAAGGTGCCAGGCCTCCCAGGTGTTGCCGGCCCTCGTCTTGCCCTGGCAGCCCTTCCACAGCCCCACACACACTGGGGCTCAGGCCTTGCCAGCCAGCTCAGGGGGCCGACGTTCGTGCCTCGCTCGCTCTCGGGACCTGCACCGGAGCCGAGCTCCAAATTGCAAACGTCCAGCGACTGCTCCCACACCAAAGGTGCCAGGCCTCCCAGGTGTTGCTGGCCCTCACCTCTCCCCGGCAGCCCTTCCACAGCCCCACACACACTGGGGCTCCGGCCTTGCCAGCCAGCTCAGGGGGCCGACGTTCGTGCCTTGCTCGCTCTCGGCACCTGCGCCGCAGCCCAGCTCCGAATTGCGAACGTCCAGCGACTGCTCCCACACCAAAGGTGCCAGGCCTCCCAGGTGTTGCTGGCCCTCGCCTCTCCCTGGCAGCCCTTCCACAGCCCCACACACACTGGGGCTCCGGCCTTGCCAGCCAGATCAGGGGGCCGACGTTCGTGCCTCGCTCGCTCTCGGGACCTGCACCGGAGCCCAGCTCCAAATTGCAAACGTCCAGCGACTGCTCCCACACCAAAGGTGCCAGGCCTCCCAGGTGTTGCTGGCCCTCGCCTCTCCCCGGCAGCCCTTCCACAGCCCCACACACACTGGGGCTCCGGCCTTGCCAGCCAGCTCAGGGGGCCGACGTTCGTGCCTTGCTCGCTCTCGGCACCTGCGCCGGAGCCCAGCTCCAAATTGCGAACGTCCAGCGACTGCTCCCACACCAAAGGTGCCAGGCCTCCCAGGTGTTGCTGGCCCTCGCCTCTCCCCGGCAGCCCTTCCACAGCCCCACACACACTGGGGCTCCGGCCTTGCCAGCCAGGTCAGGGGGCCGACGTTCGTGCCTTGCTCGCTCTCGGCACCTGCGCCGGAGCCCAGCTCCAAATTGCGAACGTCCAGCGACTGCTCCCACACCAAAGGTGCCAGGCCTCCCAGGTGTTGACGGCCCTCGCCTTGCCCTGGCAGCCCTTCCACAGCCCCACACACACTGGGGCTCCGGCCTTGCCAGCCAGCTCAGGGGGCCCACGTTTGTGCCTTGCTCGCTCTCGGCACCTTCGCCGGAGCGAAGCTCCAAATTGCAAACGTCCAGCGACTGCTCCCACACCAAAGGTGCCAGGCCTCCCAGGTGTTGCTGGCCCTCGCCTTGCCCTGGCAGCCCTTCCACAGCCCCACACACACTGGGGCTCCGGCCTTGCCAGCCAGCTCAGGGGTGCCGACGTTCGTGTCTCGCTCGCTCTCGGGACCTGCGCCGGAGCCCAGCTCGACATTGCGAACGTCCAGTGACTGCTCCCACACCAAAGGTGCCAGGCCTCCCATGTGTTGCCGGTCCTCATCTTGCCCTGGCACTCCTTCCACAGCCCCACACACAGTGGGGCTCTGGCCTTGCCAGCCAGATCAGGGGGCCGACGTTCGTGCCTTGCTCGCTCTCGGGACCTGCGCTGGAGCCCAGCTCGACATTGCAAACGTCCAGTGACTGCTCCCACACGAAAGGTGCCAGGCCTCCCAGGTGTTGCTGGCCCTCGCCTCTCTCCGGCAGCCCTTCCACAGCCCCACACACACTGGGGCTCCGGCCTTGCCAGCCAGCTCAGGGGGCGACGTTCGTGCCTCGCTCGCTCTCGGGACCTGCGTCGGAGCCCAGCTCCAAATTGCGAACGTCCAGCGACTGCTCCCACACCAAAGGTGCCAGGCCTCCCAGGTGTTGCCGGCCCTCGTCTTGCCCTGGCAGCCCTTCCACAGCCCCACACACACTGGGGCTCAGGCCTTGCCAGCCAGCTCAGGGGGCCAACGTTCGTGCCTCGCTCGCTCTCGGGACCTGCACCGGAGCCGAGCTCCAAATTGCAAACGTCCAGCGACTGCTCCCACACCAAAGGTGCCAGGCCTCCCAGGTGTTGCTGGCCCTCGCCTCTCCCCGGCAGCCCTTCCACAGCCCCACACACACTGGGGCTCTGGCCTTGCCAGCCAGCTCAGGGGACCGACGTTCGTGCCTCGCTCGCTCTCGGGACCTGCGCCGGAGCCCAGCTCCAAATTGCGAACGTCCAGCGACTGCTCCCACACCAAAGGTGCCAGGCCTCCCAGGTGTTGCCGGCCCTCGTCTTGCCCTGGCAGCCCTTCCACAGCCCCACACACACTGGGGCTCCGGCCTTGCCAGCCAGCTCAGGGGGCCGACGTTCGTGTCTCGCTCACTCTCGGCAGCTGCGCCGGAGCCCCACTCCAAATTGCAAACGTCCAGCGACTGCTCCCACACCAAAGGTGCCAGGCCTCCCAGGTGTTGCCGGCCCTCGTCTTGCCCTGGCACTCCTTCCACAGCCCCACACACACTGGGGCTCCGGCCTTGCCAGCCAGCTCAGGGGGCCGACGTTCGTGCCTTGCTCGCTCTCGGCACCTGCGCCGCAGCCCAGCTCCAAATTGTGAACGTCCAGCGACTGCTCCCACACCAAAGGTGCCAGGCCTCCCAGGTGTTGCCGGCCCTCGTCTTGCCCTGGCACTCCTTCCACAGCCCCACACACACTGGGGCTCCGGCCTTGCCAGCCAGCTCAGGGGGCCGACGTTCGTGCCTTGCTCGCTCTCGGCACCTGCGCCGCAGCCCAGCTCCAAATTGTGAACGTCCAGCGACTGCTCCCACACCAAAGGTGCCAGGCCTCCCAGGTGTTGCCGGCCCTCGTCTTGCCCTGGCACTCCTTCCACAGCCCCACACACACTGGGGCTCCGGCCTTGCCAGCCAGCTCAGGGGGCCGACTTTCGTGCCTCGCTCGCTCTCGGCACCTGCGCCGGAGCCCAGCTCCAAATTGCGAACGTCCAGCGACTGCTCCCACCCCAAAGGTGCCAGGCCTCCCAGGTGTTGCTGGCCCTCGCCTCTCCCTGGCACTCCTTCCACAGCCCCACACACACTGGGGCTCCGGCCTTGCCAGCCAGCTCAGGGGGCCAACGTTCGTGCCTCGCTCGCTCTCGGGACCTGCACCGGAGCCCAGCTCCAAATTGCAAACGTCCAGCGACTGCTCCCACACCAAAGGTGCCAGGCCTCCCAGGTGTTGCTGGCCCTCGCCTCTCCCCGGCAGCCCTTCCACAGCCCCACACACACTGGGGCTCCGGCCTTGCCAGCCAGCTCAGGGGGCCGACGTTCGTGTCTCGCTCACTCTCGGCAGCTGCGCCGGAGCCCCACTCCAAATTGCAAACGTCCAGCGACTGCTCCCACACCAAAGGTGCCAGGCCTCCCAGGTGTTGCCGGCCCTCGTCTTGCCCTGGCACTCCTTCCACAGCCCCACACACACTGGGGCTCCGGCCTTGCCAGCCAGCTCAGGGGGCCGACGTTCGTGCCTTGCTCGCTCTCGGGACCTGCGCCGCAGCCCAGCTCCAAATTGTGAACGTCCAGCGACTGCTCCCACACCAAAGGTGCCAGGCCTCCCAGGTGTTGCCGGCCCTCGTCTTGCCCTGGCACTCCTTCCACAGCCCCACACACACTGGGGCTCCGGCCTTGCCAGCCAGCTCAGGGGGCCGACGTTCGTGCCTTGCTCGCTCTCGGCACCTGCGCCGCAGCCCAGCTCCAAATTGTGAACGTCCAGCGACTGCTCCCACACCAAAGGTGCCAGGCCTCCCAGGTGTTGCCGGCCCTCGTCTTGCCCTGGCACTCCTTCCACAGCCCCACACACACTGGGGCTCCGGCCTTGCCAGCCAGCTCAGGGGGCCGACTTTCGTGCCTCGCTCGCTCTCGGCACCTGCGCCGGAGCCCAGCTCCAAATTGCGAACGTCCAGCGACTGCTCCCACACCAAAGGTGCCAGGCCTCCCAGGTGTTGCTGGCCCTCGCCTCTCCCCGGCACTCCTTCCACAGCCCCACACACACTGGGGCTCCGGCCTTGCCAGCCAGCTCAGGGGGCCAACGTTCGTGCCTCGCTCGCTCTCGGGACCTGCACCGGAGCCCAGCTCCAAATTGCAAACGTCCAGCGACTGCTCCCACACCAAAGGTGCCAGGCCTCCCAGGTGTTGCTGGCCCTCGCCTCTCCCCGGCAGCCCTTCCACAGCCCCACACACACTGGGGCTCCGGCCTTGCCAGCCAGCTCAGGGGGCCGACGTTCGTGTCTCGCTCACTCTCGGCAGCTGCGCCGGAGCCCCACTCCAAATTGCAAACGTCCAGCGACTGCTCCCACACCAAAGGTGTCAGGCCTCCCAGGTGTTGCTGGCCCTCGCCTTGCCCTGGCAGCCCTTTCACAGCCCCACACACACTGGGGCTCCGGCCTTGCCAGCCAGCTCAGGGGTGCCGACGTTCGTGTCTCGCTCGCTCTCGGCACCTGCGCCGGAGCCCAGCTCGACATTGCGAACGTCCAGTGACTGCTCCCACACCAAAGGTGCCAGGCCTCCCATGTGTTGCCGGCCCTCGCCTTGCCCTGGCAGCCCTTCCACAGCCCCACACACACTGGGGCTCTGGCCTTGCCAGCCAGATCAGGGGGCCGACGTTCGTGCCTTGCTCGCTCTCGGGACCTGCGCCGGAGCCCAGCTCGACATTGCGAACATCCAGCGACTGCTCCCACACCAAAGGTGCCAGGCCTCCCAGGTGTTGCTGGCCCTCGCCTCTCCCCGGCAGCCCTTCCACAGCCCCACACACACTGGGGCTCCGGCCTTGCCAGCCAGATCAGGGGGCGACATTCGTGCCTCGCTCGCTCTCGGGACCTGCGTCGGAGCCCAGCTCCAAATTGCGAACGTCCAGCGACTGCTCCCACACCAAAGGTGCCAGGCCTCCCAGGTGTTGCCGGCCCTCGTCTTGCCCTGGCAGCCCTTCCACAGCCCCACACACACTGGGGCTCCGGCCTTGCCAGTCAGCTCAGGGGGCCGACGTTCATGCCTCGCTCGCTCTCGGGACCTGCACCGGAGCCGAGCTCCAAATTGCAAACGTCCAGCGACTGCTCCCACACCAAAGGTGCCAGGCCTCCCAGGTGTTGCTGGCCCTCGCCTCTCCCTGGCACTCCTTCCACAGCCCCACACACACTGGGGCTCCGGCCTTGCCAGCCAGCTCAGGGGGCCGACGTTCGTGCCTCGCTCGCTCTCGGGACCTGCGCCGGAGCCCCACTCCAAATTGCAAACGTCCAGCGACTGCTCCCACACCAAAGGTGCCAGGCCTCCCAGGTGTTGCCGGCCCTCGCCTCTCCCTGGCACTCCTTCCACAGCCCCACACACACTGGGGCTCCGGCCTTGCCAGCCAGCTCAGGGGGCCGACGTTCGTGCCTTGCTCGCTCTCGGCACCTGCGCCGCAGCCCAGCTCCAAATTGTGAACGTCCAGCGACTGCTCCCACACCAAAGGTGCCAGGCCTCCCAGGTGTTGCCGGCCCTCGTCTTGCCCTGGCACTCCTTCCACAGCCCCACACACACTGGGGCTCCGGCCTTGCCAGCCAGCTCAGGGGGCCGACGTTCGTGCCTCGCTCGCTCTCGGGACCTGCGCCGGAGCCCAGCTCCAAATTGCGAACGTCCAGCGACTGCTCCCACACCAAAGGTGCCAGGCCTCCCAGGTGTTGCTGGCCCTCGCCTCTCCCCGGCACTCCTTCCACAGCCCCACACACACTGGGGCTCCGGCCTTGCCAGCCAGCTCAGGGGGCCGACGTTCGTGCCTCGCTCGCTCTCGGGACCTGCACCGGAGCCCAGCTCCAAATTGCGAACGTCCAGCGACTGCTCCCACACCAAAGGTGCCAGGCCTCCCAGGTGTTGCTGGCCCTCGCCTCTCCCCGGCAGCCCTTCCACAGCCCCACACACACTGGGGCTCCGGCCTTGCCAGCCAGCTCAGGGGGCCCACGTTTGTGCCTTGCTCGCTCTCGGCACCTTCGCCGGAGCGAAGCTCCAAATTGCAAACGTCCAGCGACTGCTCCCACACCAAAGGTGCCAGGCCTCCCAGGTGTTGCTGGCCCTCGCCTTGCCCTGGCAGCCCTTCCACAGCCCCACACACACTGGGGCTCCGGCCTTGCCAGCCAGCTCAGGGGTGCCGACGTTCGTGTCTCACTCGCTCTCGGCACCTGCGCCGGAGCCCAGCTCGACATTGCGAACGTCCAGTGACTGCTCCCACACCAAAGGTGCCAGGCCTCCCATGTGTTGCCGGCCCTTGCCTTGCCCTGGCAGCCCTTCCACAGCCCCACACACACTGGGGCTCTGGCCTTGCCAGCCAGATCAGGGGGCCGACGTTCGTGCCTTGCTCGCTCTCGGGACCTGCGCCGGAGCCCAGCTCCAAATTGTGAACATCCAGCGACTGCTCCCACACCAAAGGTGCCAGGCCTCCCAGGTGTTGCTGGCCCTCGCCTCTCCCCGGCAGCCCTTCCACAGCCCCACACACACTGGGGCTCCGGCCTTGCCAGCCAGCTCAGGGGTGCCGACGTTCGTGTCTCGCTCGCTCTCGGCACCTGCGCCGGAGCCCAGCTCGACATTGCGAACGTCCAGTGACTGCTCCCACACCAAAGGTGCCAGGCCTCCCATGTGTTGCCGGCCCTTGCCTTGCCCTGGCAGCCCTTCCACAGCCCCACACACACTGGGGCTCTGGCCTTGCCAGCCAGCTCAGGGGGCCGACGTTCGTGCCTCGCTCGCTCTCGGGACCTGCACCGGAGCCCAGCTCCAAATTGCAAACGTCCAGCGACTGCTCCCACACCAAAGGTGCCAGGCCTCCCAGGTGTTGCTGGCCCTCGCCTCTCCCCGGCAGCCCTTCCACAGCCCCACACACACTGGGGCTCAGGCCTTGCCAGCCAGCTCAGGGGGCCGACGTTCGTGCCTTGCTCGCTCTCGGCACCTGCGCCGGAGCCCAGCTCCGAATTGCGAACGTCCAGCGACTGCTCCCACACCAAAGGTGCCAGGCCTCCCAGGTGTTGCTGGCCCTCGCCTCTCCCTGGCACTCCTTCCACAGCCCCACACACACTGGGGCTCCGGCCTTGCCAGCCAGCTCAGGGGACCGACGTTCGTGCCTCGCTCGCTCTCGGGACCTGCGCCGGAGCCCAGCTCCAAATTGCGAACGTCCAGCGACTGCTCCCACACCAAAGGTGCCAGGCCTCCCAGGTGTTGCCGGCCCTCGTCTTGCCCTGGCAGCCCTTCCACAGCCCCACACACACTGGGGCTCCGGCCTTGCCAGCCAGCTCAGGGGGCCGACGTTCGTGCCTTGCTCGCTCTCGGCACCTGCGCCGGAGCCCAGCTCCAAATTGCAAACGTCCAGCGACTGCTCCCACACCAAAGGTGCCAGGCCTCCCAGGTGTTGCCGGCCCTCGTCTTGCCCTGGCACTCCTTCCACAGCCCCACACACACTGGGGCTCCGGCCTTGCCAGCCAGATCAGGGGGCCGACGTTCGTGCCTTGCTCGCTCTCGGCACCTTCGCCGGAGCGAAGCTCCAAATTGCAAACGTCCAGCGACTGCTCCCACACCAAAGGTGCCAGGCCTCCCAGGTGTTGCTGGCCCTCGCCTCTCCCCGGCACTCCTTCCACAGCCCCACACACACTGGGGCTCTGGCCTTGCCAGCCAGCTCAGGGGTGCCGACGTTCGTGTCTCGCTCGCTCTCGGGACCTGCGCCGGAGCCCAGCTCGACATTGCGAACGTCCAGCGACTGCTCCCACACCAAAGGTGCCAGGCCTCCCATGTGTTGCCGGTCCTCGCCTTGCCCTGGCAGCCCTTCCACAGCCCCACACACACTGGGGCTCTGGCCTTGCCAGCCAGATCAGGGGGCCGACGTTCGTGCCTTGCTCGCTCTCGGGACCTGCGCCGGAGCCCAGCTCCAAATTGTGAACATCCAGCGACTGCTCCCACACCAAAGGTGCCAGGCCTCCCAGGTGTTGCTGGCCCTCGCCTCTCCCCGGCAGCCCTTCCACAGCCCCACACACACTGGGGCTCCGGCCTTGCCAGCCAGATCAGGGGGCGACGTTCGTGCCTCGCTCGCTCTCGGGACCTGCGCCGGAGCCCAGCTCCAAATTGCGAACGTCCAGCGACTGCTCCCACACCAAAGGTGCCAGGCCTCCCAGGTGTTGCCGGCCCTCGCCTTGCCCTGGCAGCCCTTCCACAGCCCCACACACACTGGGGCTCCGGCCTTGCCAGCCAGCTCAGGGGGCCGACGTTCGTGCCTCGCTCGCTCTCGCGACCTGCGCCGGAGCCGAGCTCCAAATTGCAAACGTCCAGCGACTGCTCCCACACCAAAGGTGCCAGGCCTCCCAGGTGTTGCTGGCCCTCGCCTCTCCCCGGCAGCCCTTCCACAGCCCCACACACACTGGGGCTCCGGCCTTGCCAGCCAGCTCAGGGGGCCGACGTTCGTGCCTTGCTCGCTCTCGGCACCTGCGCCGCAGCCCAGCTCCGAATTGCGAACGTCCAGCGACTGCTCCCACACCAAAGGTGCCAGGCCTCCCAGGTGTTGCTGGCCCTCGCCTCTCCCTGGCACTCCTTCCACAGCCCCACACACACTGGGGCTCCGGCCTTGCCAGCCAGATCAGGGGGCCGACTTTCGTGCCTCGCTCGCTCTCGGGACCTGCACCGGAGCCCAGCTCCAAATTGCGAACGTCCAGCGACTGCTCCCACACCAAAGGTGCCAGGCCTCCCAGGTGTTGCTGGCCCTCGCCTCTCCCCGGCAGCCCTTCCACAGCCCCACACACACTGGGGCTCCGGCCTTGCCAGCCAGATCAGGGGGCCCACGTTTGTGCCTTGCTCGCTCTCGGCACCTTCGCTGGAGCGAAGCTCCAAATTGCAAACGTCCAGCGACTGCTCCCACACCAAAGGTGGCAGGCCTCCCAGGTGTTGCTGGCCCTCGCCTTGCCCTGGCAGCCCTTCCACAGCCCCACACACACTGGGGCTCCGGCCTTGCCAGCCAGCTCAGGGGTGCCGACGTTCGTGTCTCGCTCGCTCTCGGCACCTGCGCCGGAGCCCAGCTCGACATTGCGAACGTCCAGTGACTGCTCCCACACCAAAGGTGCCAGGCCTCCCATGTGTTGCCGGCCCTCGCCTTGCCCTGGCAGCCCTTCCACAGCCCCACACACACTGGGGCTCTGGCCTTGCCAGCCAGATCAGGGGGCCGACGTTCGTGCCTTGCTCGCTCTCGGGACCTGCGCCGGAGCCCAGCTCCAAATTGTGAACATCCAGCGACTGCTCCCACACCAAAGGTGCCAGGCCTCCCAGGTGTTGCCGGCCCTCGCCTCTCCCCGGCAGCCCTTCCACAGCCCCACACACACTGGGGCTCCGGCCTTGCCAGCCAGCTCAGGGGGCGACGTTCGTGCCTCGCTCGCTCTCGGGACCTGCGTCGGAGCCCAGCTCCAAATTGCGAACGTCCAGCGACTGCTCCCACACCAAAGGTGCCAGGCCTCCCAGGTGTTGCCGGCCCTCGTCTTGCCCTGGCAGCCCTTCCACAGCCCCACACACACTGGGGCTCAGGCCTTGCCAGCCAGCTCAGGGGGCCAACGTTCGTGCCTCGCTCGCTCTCGGGACCTGCACCGGAGCCGAGCTCCAAATTGCAAACGTCCAGCGACTGCTCCCACACCAAAGGTGCCAGGCCTCCCAGGTGTTGCTGGCCCTCGCCTCTCCCCGGCAGCCCTTCCACAGCCCCACACACACTGGGGCTCCGGCCTTGCCAGCCAGCTCAGGGGGCCGACGTTCGTGCCTTGCTCGCTCTCGGCACCTGCGCCGCAGCCCAGCTCCGAATTGCGAACGTCCAGCGACTGCTCCCACACCAAAGGTGCCAGGCCTCCCAGGTGTTGCTGGCCCTCGCCTCTCCCTGGCACTCCTTCTACAGCCCCACAGACACTACGGCTCCGGCCTTGCCAGCCAGCTCAGGGGGCCGACGTTCGTGCCTTGCTCGCTCTCGGCACCTGCGCCGGAGCCCAGCTCCAAATTGCGAACGTCCAGCGACTGCTCCCACCCCAAAGGTGCCAGGCCTCCCAGGTTTTGCCGGCCCTCGTCTTGCCCTGGCACTCCTTCCACAGCCCCACACACACTGGGGCTCCGGCCTTGCCAGCCAGCTCAGGGGACCGACGTTCGTGTCTCGCTCGCTCTCGGGACCTGCGCCGGAGCCCAGCTCCAAATTGCGAATGTCCAGCGACTGCTCCCACACCAAAGGTGCCAGGCCTCCCAGGTGTTGCCGGCCCTCGTCTTGCCCTGGCAGCCCTTCCACAGCCCCCCACACACTGGGGCTCCGGCCTTGCCAGCCAGCTCAGGGGGCCGACGTTCGTGTCTCGCTCACTCTCGGCAGCTGCGCCGGAGCCCCACTCCAAATTGCAAACGTCCAGCGACTGCTCCCACACCAAAGGTGCCAGGCCTCCCAGGTGTTGCCGGCCCTCGTCTTGCCCTGGCACTCCTTCCACAGCCCCACACACACTGGGGCTCCGGCCTTGCCAGCCAGCTCAGGGGGCCGACGTTCGTGCCTTGCTCGCTCTCGGCACCTGCACCGGAGCCCCACTCCAAATTGCAAACGTCCAGCGACTGCTCCCACACCAAAGGTGCCAGGCCTCCCAGGTGTTGCTGGCCCTCGCCTCTCCCCGGCAGCCCTTCCACAGCCCCACACACACTGGGGCTCCGGCCTTGCCAGCCAGCTCAGGGGGCCGACGTTCGTGCCTTGCTCGCTCTCGGCACCTGCGCCGGAGCCCAGCTCCAAATTGCGAACGTCCAGCGACTGCTCCCACACCAAAGGTGCCAGGCCTCCCAGGTGTTGCTGGCCCTCGCCTCTCCCCGGCAGCCCTTCCACAGCCCCACACACACTGGGGCTCCGGCCTTGCCAGCCAGCTCAGGGGGCCGACGTTCGTGCCTTGCTCGCTCTCGGCACCTGCGCCGGAGCCCAGCTCCAAATTGCGAACGTCCAGCGACTGCTCCCACACCAAAGGTGCCAGGCCTCCCAGGTGTTGACGGCCCTCGCCTTTCCCTGGCAGCCCTTCCACAGCCCCACACACACTGGGGCTCCGGCCTTGCCAGCCAGATCAGGGGGCCCACGTTTGTGCCTTGCTCGCTCTCGGCACCTTCGCCGGAGCGAAGCTCCAAATTGCAAACGTCCAGCGACTGCTCCCACACCAAAGGTGCCAGGCCTCCCAGGTGTTGCTGGCCCTCGCCTTGCCCTGGCAGCCCTTCCACAGCCCCACACACACTGGGGCTCCGGCCTTGCCAGCCAGCTCAGGGTTGCCGACGTTCGTGTCTCGCTCGCTCTCGGGACCTGCGCCGGAGCCCAGCTCGACATTGCGAACGTCCAGTGACTGCTCCCACACCAAAGGTGCCAGGCCTCCCATGTGTTGCCGGTCCTCATCTTGCCCTGGCACTCCTTCCACAGCCCCACACACACTGGGGCTCTGGCCTTGCCAGCCAGATCAGGGGGCCGACGTTCGTGCCTTGCTCGCTCTCGGGACCTGCGCCGGAGCCTAGCTCCAAATTGTGAACATCCAGCGACTGCTCCCACACCAAAGGTGCCAGGCCTCCCAGGTGTTGCTGGCCCTCGCCTCTCCCCGGCAGCCCTTCCACAGCCCCACACACACTGGGGCTCCGGCCTTGCCAGCCAGCTCAGGGGGCGACGTTCGTGCCTCGCTCGCTCTTGGGACCTGCGTCGGAGCCCAGCTCCAAATTGCGAACGTCCAGCGACTGCTCCCACACCAAAGGTGCCAGGCCTCCCAGGTGTTGCCGGCCCTCGTCTTGCCCTGGCAGCCCTTCCACAGCCCCACACACACTGGGGCTCAGGCCTTGCCAGCCAGCTCAGGGGGCCAACGTTCGTGCCTCGCTCGCTCTCGGGACCTGCACCGGAGCCGAGCTCCAAATTGCAAACGTCCAGCGACTGCTCCCACACCAAAGGTGCCAGGCCTCCCAGGTGTTGCTGGCCCTCGCCTCTCCCCGGCAGCCCTTCCACAGCCCCACACACACTGGGGCTCCGGCCTTGCCAGCCAGCTCAGGGGGCCGACGTTCGTGCCTTGCTCGCTCTCGGCACCTGCGCCGCAGCCCAGCTCCGAATTGCGAACGTCCAGCGACTGCTCCCACACCAAAGGTGCCAGGCCTCCCAGGTGTTGCTGGCCCTCGCCTCTCCCTGGCACTCCTTCTACAGCCCCACACACACTGGGGCTCCGGCCTTGCCAGCCAGATCAGGGGGCCGACGTTCGTGCCTTGCTCGCTCTCGGCACCTGCGCCGGAGCCCAGCTCCAAATTGCGAACGTCCAGCGACTGCTCCCACACCAAAGGTGCCAGGCCTCCCAGGTGTTGCCGGCCCTCGTCTTGCCCTGGCAGCCCTTCCACAGCCCCACACACACTGGGGCTCCGGCCTTGCCAGCCAGCTCAGGGGGCCGACGTTCGTGTCTCGCTCACTCTCGGCAGCTGCGCCGGAGCCCCACTCCAAATTGCAAACGTCCAGCGACTGCTCCCACACCAAAGGTGCCAGGCCTCCCAGGTGTTGCCGGCTCTCGTCTTGCCCTGGCACTCCTTCCACAGCCCCACACACACTGGGGCTCCGGCCTTGCCAGCCAGCTCAGGGGGCCGACGTTCGTGCCTTGCTCGCTCTCGGCATCTGCGCCGCAGCCCAGCTCCAAATTGTGAACGTCCAGCGAATGCTCCCACACCAAAGGTGCCAGGCCTCCCAGGTGTTGCCGGCCCTCGTCTTGCCCTGGCACTCCTTCCACAGCCCCACACACACTGGGGCTCCGGCCTTGCCAGCCAGCTCAGGGGGCCGACGTTCGTGCCTCGCTCGCTCTCGGCACCTGCGCCGGAGCCCAGCTCCAAATTGCGAACGTCCAGCGACTGCTCCCACACCAAAGGTGCCAGGCCTCCCAGGTGTTGCTGGCCCTCGCCTCTCCCCGGCACTCCTTTCACAGCCCCACACACACTGGGGCTCCGGCCTTGCCAGCCAGCTCAGGGGGCCAACGTTCGTGCCTCGCTCGCTCTCGGGACCTGCGCCGGAGACCCACTCCAAATTGCAAACGTCCAGCGACTGCTGCCACACCAAAGGTGCCAGGCCTCCCAGGTGTTGCTGGCTCTCGCCTCTCCCCGGCAGCCCTTCCACAGCCCCACACACCCTGGGGCTCCGGCCTTGCCAGCCAGCTCAGGGGGCCGACGTTCGTGCCTTGCTCGCTCTCGGGACCTGCGCCGGAGCCCAGCTCCGAATTGCAAACGTCCAGCGACTGCTCCCACACCAAAGGTGCCAGGCCTCCCAGGTGTTGCCGGCCCTCGTCTTCCCTGGCAGCCCTTCCACAGCCCCACACACACTGGGGCTCAGGCCTTGCCAGCCAGCTCAGGGGGCCGACGTTCGTGCCTCGCTCGCTCTCGGGACCTGCGCCTGAGCCCAGCTCCAAATTGCGAATGTCCAGCGACTGCTCCCACACCAAAGGTGCCAGGCCTCCCAGGTGTTGCTGGCCCTCGCCTCTCCCCGGCAGCCCTTCCACAGCCCCACACACACTGGGGCTCCGGCCTTGCCAGCCAGCTCAGGGGGCCCACGTTCGTGCCTTGCTCGCTCTCGGCACCTGCGCCGGAGCCCAGCTCCAAATTGCGAACGTCCAGCGACTGCTCCCACACCAAAGGTGCCAGGCCTCCCAGGTGTTGACGGCCCTCGCCTTGCCCTGGCAGCCCTTCCACAGCCCCACACACACTGGGGCTCCGGCCTTGCCAGCCAGCTCAGGGGGCCCACGTTTGTGCCTTGCTCGCTCTCGGCACCTTCGCCGGAGCGAAGCTCCAAATTGCAAACGTCCAGCGACTGCTCCCACACCAAAGGTGCCAGGCCTCCCAGGTGTTGCTGGCCCTCGCCTTGCCCTGGCAGCCCTTCCACAGCCCCACACACACTGGGGCTCCGGCCTTGCCAGCCAGCTCAGGGGTGCCGACGTTCGTGTCTCGCTCGCTCTCGGGACCTGCGCCGGAGCCCAGCTCGACATTGCGAACGTCCAGTGACTGCTCCCACACCAAAGGTGCCAGGCCTCCCATGTGTTGCCGGTCCTCATCTTGCCCTGGCACTCCTTCCACAGCCCCACACACACTGGGGCTCTGGCCTTGCCAGCCAGATCAGGGGGCCGACGTTCGTGCCTTGCTCGCTCTCGGGACCTGCGCCGCAGCCCAGCTCCAAATTGTGAACATCCAGCGACTGCTCCCACACCAAAGGTGCCAGGCCTCCCAGGTGTTGCTGGCCCTCGCCTCTCCCCGGCAGCCCTTCCACAGCCCCACACACACTGGGGCTCCGGCCTTGCCAGCCAGATCAGGGGGCGACGTTCGTGCCTCGCTCGCTCTCGGGACCTGCGCCGGAGCCCAGCTCCAAATTGCAAACGTCCAGCGACTGCTCCCACACCAAAGGTGCCAGGCCTCCCAGGTATTGCCGGCCCTCGTCTTGCCCTGGCAGCCCTTCCACAGCCCCACACACACTGGGGCTCCGGCCTTGCCAGCCAGCTCAGGGGGCCGACGTTCGTGTCTCGCTCACTCTCGGCAGCTGCGCCGGAGCCCCACTCCAAATTGCAAACGTCCAGCGACTGCTCCCACACCAAAGGTGCCAGGCCTCCCAGGTGTTGCCGGCCCTCACCTTGCCCTGGCACTCCTTCCACAGCCCCACACACACTGGGGCTCCGGCCTTGCCAGCCAGCTCAGGGGGCCGACGTTCGTGCCTTGCTCGCTCTCGGCACCTGCGCCGCAGCCCAGCTCCAAATTGTGAACGTCCAGCGACTGCTCCCACACCAAAGGTGCCAGGCCTCCCAGGTGTTGCCGGCCCTCGTCTTGCCCTGGCACTCCTTCCACAGCCCCACACACACTGGGGCTCCGGCCTTGCCAGCCAGCTCAGGGGGCCGACGTTCGTGCCTTGCTCGCTCTCGGCACCTTCGCCGGAGCGAAGCTCCAAATTGCAAACGTCCAGCGACTGCTCCCACACCAAAGGTGCCAGGCCTCCCAGGTGTTGCTGGCCCTCGCCTCTCCCCGGCACTCCTTCCACAGCCCCACACACACTGGGGCTCTGGCCTTGCCAGCCAGCTCAGGGGTGCCGACGTTCGTGTCTCGCTCGCTCTCGGGACCTGCGCCGGAGCCCAGCTCGACATTGCGAACGTCCAGCGACTGCTCCCACACCAAAGGTGCCAGGCCTCCCATGTGTTGCCGGTCCTCGCCTTGCCCTGGCAGCCCTTCCACAGCCCCACACACACTGGGGCTCTGGCCTTGCCAGCCAGATCAGGGGGCCGACGTTCGTGCCTTGCTCGCTCTCGGGACCTGCGCCGGAGCCCAGCTCCAAATTGTGAACGTCCAGCGACTGCTCCCACACCAAAGGTGCCAGGCCTCCCAGGTGTTGCTGGCCCTCGCCTCTCCCCGGCAGCCCTTCCACAGCCCCACACACACTGGGGCTCCGCCCTTGCCAGCCAGATCAGGGGGCGACGTTCGTGCCTCGCTCGCTCTCGGGACCTGCGTCGGAGCCCAGCTCCAAATTGCGAACGTCCAGCGACTGCTCCCACACCAAAGGTGCCAGGCCTCCCAGGTGTTGCCGGCCCTCGCCTTGCCCTGGCAGCCCTTCCACAGCCCCACACACACTGGGGCTCCGGCCTTGCCAGCCAGCTCAGGGGACCGACGTTCGTGCCTCGCTCGCTCTCGCGACCTGCGCCGGAGCCGAGCTCCAAATTGCAAACGTCCAGCGACTGCTCCCACACCAAAGGTGCCAGGCCTCCCAGGTGTTGACGGCCCTCGCCTTGCCCTGGCAGCCCTTCCACAGCCCCACACACACTGGGGCTCCGGCCTTGCCAGCCAGCTCAGGGGGCCCACGTTTGTGCCTTGCTCGCTCTCGGCACCTTCGCCGGAGCGAAGCTCCAAATTGCAAACGTCCAGCGACTGCTCCCACACCAAAGGTGGCAGGCCTCCCAGGTGTTGCTGGCCCTCGCCTTGCCCTGGCAGCCCTTCCACAGCCCCACACACACTGGGGCTCCGGCCTTGCCAGCCAGCTCAGGGGTGCCGACGTTCGTGTCTCGCTCGCTCTCGGGACCTGCGCCGGAGCCCAGCTCGACATTGCGAACGTCCAGTGACTGCTCCCACACCAAAGGTGCCAGGCCTCCCATGTGTTGCCGGCCCTCGCCTTGCCCTGGCAGCCCTTCCACAGCCCCACACACACTGGGGCTCTGGCCTTGCCAGCCAGATCAGGGGGCCGACGTTCGTGCCTTGCTCGCTCTCGGGACCTGCGCCGGAGCCCAGCTCCAAATTGTGAACATCCAGCGACTGCTCCCACACCAAAGGTGCCAGGCCTCCCAGGTGTTGCTGGCCCTCGCCTCTCCCCGGCAGCCCTTCCACAGCCCCACACACACTGGGGCTCCGGCCTTGCCAGCCAGATCAGGGGGCGACGTTCGTGCCTCGCTCGCTCTCGGGACCTGCGTCGGAGCCCAGCTCCAAATTGCGAACGTCCAGCGACTGCTCCCACACCAAAGGTGCCAGGCCTCCCAGGTGTTGCCGGCCCTCGTCTTGCCCTGGCAGCCCTTCCACAGCCCCACACACACTGGGGCTCCGGCCTTGCCAGCCAGCTCAGGGGGCCGACGTTCGTGCCTCGCTCGCTCTCGGGACCTGCACCGGAACCGAGCTCCAAATTGCAAACGTCCAGCGACTGCTCCCACACCAAAGGTGCCAGGCCTCCCAGGTGTTGCTGGCCCTCGCCTCTCCCCGGCAGCCCTTCCACAGCCCCACACACACTGGGGCTCCGGCCTTGCCAGCCAGCTCAGGGGGCCGACGTTCGTGCCTTGCTCGCTCTCGGCACCTGCGCCGCAGCCCAGCTCCGAATTGCGAACGTCCAGCGACTGCTCCCACACCAAAGGTGCCAGGCCTCCCAGGTGTTGCTGGCCCTCGCCTCTCCCTGGCACTCCTTCCACAGCCCCACACACACTGGGGCTCCGGCCTTGCCAGCCAGATCAGGGGGCCGACGTTCGTGCCTCGCTCGCTCTCGGGACCTGCACCGGAGCCCAGCTCCAAATTGCAAACGTCCAGCGACTGCTCCCACACCAAAGGTGCCAGGCCTCCCAGGTGTTGCTGGCCCTCGCCTCTCCCCGGCAGCCCTTCCACAGCCCCACACACACTGGGGCTCCGGCCTTGCCAGCCAGCTCAGGGGGCCGACGTTCGTGCCTTGCTCGCTCTCGGCACCTGCGCCGGAGCCCAGCTCCAAATTGCGAACGTCCAGCGACTGCTCCCACACCAAAGGTGCCAGGCCTCCCAGGTGTTGCTGGCCCTCGCCTCTCCCCGGCAGCCCTTCCACAGCCCCACACACACTGGGGCTCCGGCCTTGCCAGCCAGGTCAGGGGGCCGACGTTCGTGCCTTGCTCGCTCTCGGCACCTGCGCCGGAGCCCAGCTCCAAATTGCGAACGTCCAGCGACTGCTCCCACACCAAAGGTGCCAGGCCTCCCAGGTGTTGACGGCCCTCGCCTTGCCCTGGCAGCCCTTCCACAGCCCCACACACACTGGGGCTCCGGCCTTGCCAGCCAGATCAGGGGGCCCACGTTTGTGCCTTGCTCGCTCTCGGCACCTTCGCTGGAGCGAAGCTCCAAATTGCAAACGTCCAGCGACTGCTCCCACACCAAAGGTGCCAGGCCTCCCAGGTGTTGCTGGCCCTCGCCTTGCCCTGGCAGCCCTTCCACAGCCCCACACACACTGGGGCTCCGGCCTTGCCAGCCAGCTCAGGGGTGCCGACGTTCGTGTCTCGCTCGCTCTCGGCACCTGCGCCGGAGCCCAGCTCGACATTGCGAACGTCCAGTGACTGCTCCCACACCAAAGGTGCCAGGCCTCCCATGTGTTGCCGGCCCTCGCCTTGCCCTGGCAGCCCTTCCACAGCCCCACACACACTGGGGCTCTGGCCTTGCCAGCCAGATCAGGGGGCCGACGTTCGTGCCTTGCTCGCTCTCGGGACCTGCGCCGGAGCCCAGCTCCAAATTGTGAACATCCAGCGACTGCTCCCACACCAAAGGTGCCAGGCCTCCCAGGTGTTGCTGGCCCTCGCCTCTCCCCGGCAGCCCTTCCACAGCCCCACACACACTGGGGCTCCGGCCTTGCCAGCCAGCTCAGGGGGCGACGTTCGTGCCTCGCTCGCTCTCGGGACCTGCGTCGGAGCCGAGCTCCAAATTGCGAACGTCCAGCGACTGCTCCCACACCAAAGGTGCCAGGCCTCCCAGGTGTTGCCGGCCCTCGTCTTGCCCTGGCACTCCTTCCACAGCCCCACACACACTGGGGCTCCGGCCTTGCCAGCCAGCTCAGGGGACCGATGTTCGTGCCTTGCTCGCTCTCGGCACCTGCACCGGAGCCCCACTCCAAATTGCAAACGTCCAGCGACTGCTCCCACACCAAAGGTGCCAGGCCTCCCAGGTGTTGCTGGCCCTCGCCTCTCCCCGGCAGCCCTTCCACAGCCCCACACACACTGGGGCTCCGGCCTTGCCAGCCAGCTCAGGGGGCCGACGTTCGTGTCTCGCTCACTCTCGGCAGCTGCGCCGGAGCCCAGCTCCAAATTGCGAACGTCCAGCGACTGCTCCCACACCAAAGGTGCCAGGCCTCCCAGGTGTTGCTGGCCCTCGCCTCTCCCCGGCAGCCCTTCCACAGCCCCACACACACTGGGGCTCCGGCCTTGCCAGCCAGGTCAGGGGGCCGACGTTCGTGCCTTGCTCGCTCTCGGCACCTGCGCCGGAGCCCAGCTCCAAATTGCGAACGTCCAGCGACTGCTCCCACACCAAAGGTGCCAGGCCTCCCAGGTGTTGACGGCCCTCGCCTTGCCCTGGCAGCCCTTCCACAGCCCCACACACACTGGGGCTCCGGCCTTGCCAGCCAGATCAGGGGGCCCACGTTTGTGCCTTGCTCGCTCTCGGCACCTTCGCCGGAGCGAAGCTCCAAATTGCAAACGTCCAGCGACTGCTCCCACACCAAAGGTGCCAGGCCTCCCAGGTGTTGCCGGCCCTCGTCTTGCCCTGGCAGCCCTTCCACAGCCCCACACACACTGGGGCTCAGGCCTTGCCAGCCAGCTCAGGGGGCCGACGTTCGTGCCTCGCTCGCTCTCGGGACCTGCACCGGAGCCGAGCTCCAAATTGCAAACGTCCAGCGACTGCTCCCACACCAAAGGTGCCAGGCCTCCCAGGTGTTGCTGGCCCTCGCCTCTCCCCGGCAGCCCTTCCACAGCCCCACACACACTGGGGCTCCGGCCTTGCCAGCCAGCTCAGGGGGCCGACGTTCGTGCCTTGCTCGCTCTCGGCACCTGCGCCGCAGCCCAGCTCCGAATTGCGAACGTCCAGCGACTGCTCCCACACCAAAGGTGCCAGGCCTCCCAGGTGTTGCTGGCCCTCGCCTCTCCCTGGCACTCCTTCCACAGCCCCACACACACTGGGGCTCCGGCCTTGCCAGCCAGCTCAGGGGGCCGACGTTCGTGCCTCGCTCGCTCTCGGGACCTGCACCGGAGCCCAGCTCCAAATTGCGAACGTCCAGCGACTGCTCCCACACCAAAGGTGCCAGGCCTCCCAGGTGTTGCTGGCCCTCGCCTCTCCCCGGCAGCCCTTCCACAGCCCCACACACACTGGGGCTCCGGCCTTGCCAGCCAGCTCAGGGGGCCGACGTTCGTGCCTTGCTCGCTCTCGGCACCTGCGCCGGAGCCCAGCTCCAAATTGCGAACGTCCAGCGACTGCTCCCACACCAAAGGTGCCAGGCCTCCCAGGTGTTGCTGGCCCTCGCCTCTCCCCGGCAGCCCTTCCACAGCCCCACACACACTGGGGCTCCGGCCTTGCCAGCCAGGTCAGGGGGCCGACGTTCGTGCCTTGCTCGCTCTCGGCACCTGCGCCGGAGCCCAGCTCCAAATTGCGAACGTCCAGCGACTGCTCCCACACCAAAGGTGCCAGGCCTCCCAGGTGTTGACGGCCCTCGCCTTGCCCTGGCAGCCCTTCCACAGCCCCACACACACTGGGGCTCAGGCCTTGCCAGCCAGATCAGGGGGCCCACGTTTGTGCCTTGCTCGCTCTCGGCACCTTCGCTGGAGCGAAGCTCCAAATTGCAAACGTCCAGCGACTGCTCCCACACCAAAGGTGCCAGGCCTCCCAGGTGTTGCTGGCCCTCGCCTTGCCCTGGCACTCCTTCTACAGCCCCACAGACACTACGGCTCCGGCCTTGCCAGCCAGCTCAGGGGGCCGACGTTCGTGCCTTGCTCGCTCTCGGCAGCTGCGCCGGAGCCCAGCTCCAAATTGCGAACGTCCAGCGACTGCTCCCACACCAAAGGTGCCAGGCCTCCCAGGTGTTGCTGGCCCTCGCCTCTCCCTGGCACTCCTTCTACAGCCCCACAGACACTACGGCTCCGGCCTTGCCAGCCAGCTCAGGGGGCCGACGTTCGTGCCTTGCTCGCTCTCGGCACCTGCGCCGGAGCCCAGCTCCAAATTGCGAACGTCCAGCGACTGCTCCCACCCCAAAGGTGCCAGGCCTCCCAGGTGTTGCCGGCCCTCGTCTTGCCCTGGCACTCCTTCCACAGCCCCACACACACTGGGGCTCCGGCCTTGCCAGCCAGCTCAGGGGACCGACGTTCGTGCCTTGCTCGCTCTCGGGACCTGCGCCGGAGCCCAGCTCCAAATTGCGAACGTCCAGCGACTGCTCCCACACCAAAGGTGCCAGGCCTCCCAGGTGTTGCCGGCCCTTGTCTTGCCCTGGCAGCCCTTCCACAGCCCCACACACACTGGGGCTCCGGCCTTGCCAGCCAGCTCAGGGGGCCGACGTTCGTGTCTCGCTCACTCTCGGCAGCTGCGCCGGAGCCCCACTCCAAATTGCAAACGTCCAGCGACTGCTCCCACACCAAAGGTGCCAGGCCTCCCAGGTGTTGCCGGCCCTCGTCTTGCCCTGGCACTCCTTCCACAGCCCCACACACACTGGGGCTCTGGCCTTGCCAGCCAGATCAGGGGGCCGACGTTCGTGCCTTGCTCGCTCTCGGGACCTGCGCCGGAGCCCAGCTCCAAATTGTGAACATCCAGCGACTGCTTCCACACCAAAGGTGCCAGGCCTCCCAGGTGTTGCTGGCCCTCGCCTCTCCCCGGCAGCCCTTCCACAGCCCCACACACACTGGGGCTCCGGCCTTGCCAGCCAGCTCAGGGGGCGACGTTCGTGCCTCGCTCGCTCTCGGGACCTGCGTCGGAGCCCAGCTCCAAATTGCGAACGTCCAGCGACTGCTCCCACACCAAAGGTGCCAGGCCTCCCAGGTGTTGCCGGCCCTCGTCTTGCCCTGGCAGCCCTTCCACAGCCCCACACACACTGGGGCTCAGGCCTTGCCAGCCAGCTCAGGGGGCCAACGTTCGTGCCTCGCTCGCTCTCGGGACCTGCACCGGAGCCCAGCTCGACATTGCAAACGTCCAGCGACTGCTCCCACACCAAAGGTGCCAGGCCTCCCAGGTGTTGCTGGCCCTCGCCTCTCCCCGGCAGCCCTTCCACAGCCCCACACACACTGGGGCTCCGGCCTTGCCAGCCAGCTCAGGGGGCCGACGTTCGTGCCTTGCTCGCTCTCGGCACCTGCGCCGCAGCCCAGCTCCGAATTGCGAACGTCCAGCGACTGCTCCCACACCAAAGGTGCCAGGCCTCCCAGGTGTTGCTGGCCCTCGCCTCTCCCTGGCACTCCTTCTACAGCCCCACAGACACTACGGCTCCGGCCTTGCCAGCCAGCTCAGGGGGCCGACGTTCGTGCCTTGCTCGCTCTCGGCACCTGCGCCGGAGCCCAGCTCCAAATTGCGAACGTCCAGCGACTGCTCCCACCCCAAAGGTGCCAGGCCTCCCAGGTGTTGCCGGCCCTCGTCTTGCCCTGGCACTCCTTCCACAGCCCCACACACACTGGGGCTCCGGCCTTGCCAGCCAGCTCAGGGGACCGACGTTCGTGCCTCGCTCGCTCTCGGGACCTGCGCCGGAGCCCAGCTCCAAATTGCGAACGTCCAGCGACTGCTCCCACACCAAAGGTGCCAGGCCTCCCAGGTGTTGCCGGCCCTCGTCTTGCCCTGGCAGCCCTTCCACAGCCCCACACACACTGGGGCTCCGGCCTTGCCAGCCAGCTCAGGGGGCCGACGTTCGTGTCTCGCTCACTCTCGGCAGCTGCGCCGGAGCCCCACTCCAAATTGCAAACGTCCAGCGACTGCTCCCACACCAAAGGTGCCAGGCCTCCCAGGTGTTGCCGGCCCTCGTCTTGCCCTGGCACTCCTTCCACAGCCCCACACACACTGGGGCTCCGGCCTTGCCAGCCAGCTCAGGGGACCGACGTTCGTGCCTTGCTCGCTCTCGGCACCTGCACCGGAGCCCCACTCCAAATTGCAAACGTCCAGCGACTGCTCCCACACCAAAGGTGCCAGGCCTCCCAGGTGTTGCTGGCCCTCGCCTCTCCCCGGCAGCCCTTCCACAGCCCCACACACACTGGGGCTCCGGCCTTGCCAGCCAGCTCAGGGGGCCGACGTTCGTGCCTTGCTCGCTCTCGGCACCTGCGCCGGAGCCCAGCTCCAAATTGCGAACGTCCAGCGACTGCTCCCACACCAAAGGTGCCAGGCCTCCCAGGTGTTGCTGGCCCTCGCCTCTCCCCGGCAGCCCTTCCACAGCCCCACACACACTGGGGCTCCGGCCTTGCCAGCCAGCTCAGGGGGCCGACGTTCGTGCCTTGCTCGCTCTCGGCACCTGCGCCGGAGCCCAGCTCCAAATTGCGAACGTCCAGCGACTGCTCCCACACCAAAGGTGCCAGGCCTCCCAGGTGTTGACGGCCCTCGCCTTGCCCTGGCAGCCCTTCCACAGCCCCACACACACTGGGGCTCCGGCCTTGCCAGCCAGATCAGGGGTGCCGACGTTCGTGTCTCGCTCGCTCTCGGGACCTGCGCCGGAGCCCAGCTCGACATTGCGAACGTCCAGTGACTGCTCCCACACCAAAGGTGCCAGGCCTCCCATGTGTTGCCGGTCCTCATCTTGCCCTGGCACTCCTTCCACAGCCCCACACACACTGGGGCTCTGGCCTTGCCAGCCAGATCAGGGGGCCGACGTTCGTGCCTTGCTCGCTCTCGGGACCTGCGCCGGAGCCCAGCTCCAAATTGTGAACATCCAGCGACTGCTCCCACACCAAAGGTGCCAGGCCTCCCAGGTGTTGCTGGCCCTCGCCTCTCCCCGGCAGCCCTTCCACAGCCCCACACACACTGGGGCTCCGGCCTTGCCAGCCAGCTCAGGGGACCGACGTTCGTGCCTTGCTCGCTCTCGGGACCTGCGCCGGAGCCCAGCTCCAAATTGCGAACGTCCAGCGACTGCTCCCACACCAAAGGTGCCAGGCCTCCCAGGTGTTGCCGGCCCTCGTCTTGCCCTGGCAGCCCTTCCACAGCCCCACACACACTGGGGCTCCGGCCTTGCCAGCCAGCTCAGGGGGCCGACGTTCGTGTCTCGCTCACTCTCGGCAGCTGCGCCGGAGCCCCACTCCAAATTGCAAACGTCCAGCGACTGCTCCCACACCAAAGGTGCCAGGCCTCCCAGGTGTTGCCGGCCCTCGTCTTGCCCTGGCACTCCTTCCACAGCCCCACACACACTGGGGCTCTGGCCTTGCCAGCCAGATCAGGGGGCCGACGTTCGTGCCTTGCTCGCTCTCGGGACCTGCGCCGGAGCCCAGCTCCAAATTGTGAACATCCAGCGACTGCTCCCACACCAAAGGTGCCAGGCCTCCCAGGTGTTGCTGGCCCTCGCCTCTCCCCGGCAGCCCTTCCACAGCCCCACACACACTGGGGCTCCGGCCTTGCCAGCCAGCTCAGGGGGCCGACGTTCGTGCCTTGCTCGCTCTCGGCACCTGCGCCGCAGCCCAGCTCCGAATTGCGAACGTCCAGCGACTGCTCCCACACCAAAGGTGCCAGGCCTCCCAGGTGTTGCTGGCCCTCGCCTCTCCCTGGCACTCCTTCCACAGCCCCACACACACTGGGGCTCCGGCCTTGCCAGCCAGATCAGGGGGCCGACGTCGGTGCCTTGCTCGCTCTCGGCACCTGCGCCGGAGCCCAGCTCCAAATTGCGAACGTCCAGCGACTGCTCCCACCCCAAAGGTGCCAGGCCTCCCATGTTTTGCCGGCCCTCGCCTTGCCCTGGCAGCCCTTCCACAGCCCCACACACACTGGGGCTCAGGCCTTGCCAGCCAGCTCAGGGGGCGACGTTCGTGCCTCGCTCGCTCTCGGGACCTGCGTCGGAGCGCAGCTCCAAATTGCGAACGTCCAGCGACTGCTCCCACACCAAAGGTGCCAGGCCTCCCAGGTGTTGCCGGCCCTCGTCTTGCCCTGGCAGCCCTTCCACAGCCCCACACACACTGGGGCTCAGGCCTTGCCAGCCAGCTCAGGGGGCCAACGTTCGTGCCTCGCTCGCTCTCGGGACCTGCACCGGAGCCCAGCTCGACATTGCAAACGTCCAGCGACTGCTCCCACACCAAAGGTGCCAGGCCTCCCAGGTGTTGCTGGCCCTCGCCTCTCCCCGGCAGCCCTTCCACAGCCCCACACACACTGGGGCTCCGGCCTTGCCAGCCAGCTCAGGGGGCCGACGTTCGTGCCTTGCTCGCTCTCGGCACCTGCGCCGCAGCCCAGCTCCGAATTGCGAACGTCCAGCGACTGCTCCCACACCAAAGGTGCCAGGCCTCCCAGGTGTTGCTGGCCCTCGCCTCTCCCTGGCACTCCTTCTACAGCCCCACAGACACTACGGCTCCGGCCTTGCCAGCCAGCTCAGGGGGCCGACGTTCGTGCCTTGCTCGCTCTCGGCACCTGCGCCGGAGCCCAGCTCCAAATTGCGAACGTCCAGCGACTGCTCCCACCCCAAAGGTGCCAGGCCTCCCAGGTGTTGCCGGCCCTCGTCTTGCCCTGGCACTCCTTCCACAGCCCCACACACACTGGGGCTCCGGCCTTGCCAGCCAGCTCAGGGGACCGACGTTCGTGCCTCGCTCGCTCTCGGGACCTGCGCCGGAGCCCAGCTCCAAATTGCGAACGTCCAGCGACTGCTCCCACACCAAAGGTGCCAGGCCTCCCAGGTGTTGCCGGCCCTCGTCTTGCCCTGGCAGCCCTTCCACAGCCCCACACACACTGGGGCTCCGGCCTTGCCAGCCAGCTCAGGGGGCCGACGTTCGTGTCTCGCTCACTCTCGGCAGCTGCGCCGGAGCCCCACTCCAAATTGCAAACGTCCAGCGACTGCTCCCACACCAAAGGTGCCAGGCCTCCCAGGTTTTGCCGGCCCTCGTCTTGCCCTGGCACTCCTTCCACAGCCCCACACACACTGGGGCTCCGGCCTTGCCAGCCAGCTCAGGGGACCGACGTTCGTGCCTTGCTCGCTCTCGGCACCTGCACCGGAGCCCCACTCCAAATTGCAAACGTCCAGCGACTGCTCCCACACCAAAGGTGCCAGGCCTCCCAGGTGTTGCTGGCCCTCGCCTCTCCCCGGCAGCCCTTCCACAGCCCCACACACACTGGGGCTCCGGCCTTGCCAGCCAGCTCAGGGGGCCGACGTTCGTGCCTTGCTCGCTCTCGGCACCTGCGCCGGAGCCCAGCTCCAAATTGCGAACGTCCAGCGACTGCTCCCACACCAAAGGTGCCAGGCCTCCCAGGTGTTG
Source organism: Spheniscus humboldti (assembly GCA_027474245.1). Lineage (NCBI taxonomy): Eukaryota > Metazoa > Chordata > Aves > Sphenisciformes > Spheniscidae > Spheniscus > Spheniscus humboldti. The sequence continues at coordinate 133,002,346 of CM049889.1, forward strand.
CTGGCCCTCGCCTCTCCCCGGCAGCCCTTCCACAGCCCCACACACACTGGGGCTCCGGCCTTGCCAGCCAGCTCAGGGGGCCGACGTTCGTGCCTTGCTCGCTCTCGGCACCTGCGCCGGAGCCCAGCTCCAAATTGCGAACGTCCAGCGACTGCTCCCACACCAAAGGTGCCAGGCCTCCCAGGTGTTGACGGCCCTCGCCTTGCCCTGGCAGCCCTTCCACAGCCCCACACACACTGGGGCTCCGGCCTTGCCAGCCAGATCAGGGGTGCCGACGTTCGTGTCTCGCTCGCTCTCGGGACCTGCGCCGGAGCCCAGCTCGACATTGCGAACGTCCAGTGACTGCTCCCACACCAAAGGTGCCAGGCCTCCCATGTGTTGCCGGTCCTCATCTTGCCCTGGCACTCCTTCCACAGCCCCACACACACTGGGGCTCTGGCCTTGCCAGCCAGATCAGGGGGCCGACGTTCGTGCCTTGCTCGCTCTCGGGACCTGCGCCGGAGCCCAGCTCCAAATTGTGAACATCCAGCGACTGCTCCCACACCAAAGGTGCCAGGCCTCCCAGGTGTTGCTGGCCCTCGCCTCTCCCCGGCAGCCCTTCCACAGCCCCACACACACTGGGGCTCCGGCCTTGCCAGCCAGCTCAGGGGGCGACGTTCGTGCCTCGCTCGCTCTCGGGACCTGCGTCGGAGCCCAGCTCCAAATTGCGAACGTCCAGCGACTGCTCCCACACCAAAGGTGCCAGGCCTCCCAGGTGTTGCCGGCCCTCGTCTTGCCCTGGCAGCCCTTCCACAGCCCCACACACACTGGGGCTCAGGCCTTGCCAGCCAGCTCAGGGGGCCAACGTTCGTGCCTCGCTCTCTCTCGGGACCTGCACCGGAGCCGAGCTCCAAATTGCAAACGTCCAGCGACTGCTCCCACACCAAAGGTGCCAGGCCTCCCAGGTGTTGCTGGCCCTCGCCTCTCCCCGGCAGCCCTTCCACAGCCCCACACACACTGGGGCTCCGGCCTTGCCAGCCAGCTCAGGGGGCCGACGTTCGTGCCTTGCTCGCTCTCGGCACCTGCGCCGCAGCCCAGCTCCGAATTGCGAACGTCCAGCGACTGCTCCCACACCAAAGGTGCCAGGCCTCCCAGGTGTTGCTGGCCCTCGCCTCTCCCTGGCACTCCTTCTACAGCCCCACACACACTGGGGCTCCGGCCTTGCCAGCCAGATCTGGGGGCCGACGTTCGTGCCTTGCTCGCTCTCGGCACCTGCGCCGGAGCCCAGCTCCAAATTGCGAACGTCCAGCGACTGCTCCCACACCAAAGGTGCCAGGCCTCCCAGGTGTTGCCGGCCCTCGTCTTGCCCTGGCACTCCTTCCACAGCCCCACACACACTGGGGCTCCGGCCTTGCCAGCCAGCTCAGGGGACCGACGTTCGTGCCTCGCTCGCTCTCGGGACCTGCGCCGGAGCCCAGCTCCAAATTGCGAACGTCCAGCGACTGCTCCCACACCAAAGGTGCCAGGCCTCCCATGTGTTGCCGGCCCTCGTCTTGCCCTGGCAGCCCTTCCACAGCCCCACACACACTGGGGCTCCGGCCTTGCCAGCCAGCTCAGGGGGCCGACGTTCGTGTCTCGCTCACTCTCGGCAGCTGCGCCGGAGCCCCACTCCAAATTGCAAACGTCCAGCGACTGCTCCCACACCAAAGGTGCCAGGCCTCCCAGGTGTTGCCGGCCCTCGTCTTGCCCTGGCACTCCTTCCACAGCCCCACACACCCTGGGGCTCCGGCCTTGCCAGCCAGCTCAGGGGGCCGACGTTCGTGCCTTGCTCGCTCTCGGCATCTGCGCCGCAGCCCAGCTCCAAATTGTGAACGTCCAGCGAATGCTCCCACACCAAAGGTGCCAGGCCTCCCAGGTGTTGCCGGCCCTCGTCTTGCCCTGGCACTCCTTCCACAGCCCCACACACACTGGGGCTCCGGCCTTGCCAGCCAGCTCAGGGGGCCGACGTTCGTGCCTCGCTCGCTCTCGGCACCTGCGCCGGAGCCCAGCTCCAAATTGCGAACGTCCAGCGACTGCTCCCACACCAAAGGTGCCAGGCCTCCCAGGTGTTGCTGGCCCTCGCCTCTCCCCGGCACTCCTTCCACAGCCCCACACACACTGGGGCTCCGGCCTTGCCAGCCAGCTCAGGGGGCCAACGTTCGTGTCTCGCTCGCTCTCGGGACCTGCGCCGGAGACCCACTCCAAATTGCAAACGTCCAGCGACTGCTCCCACCCCAAAGGTGCCAGGCCTCCCAGGTGTTGCTGGCTCTCGCCTCTCCCCGGCAGCCCTTCCACAGCCCCACACACCCTGGGGCTCCGGCCTTGCCAGCCAGGTCAGGGGGCCGACGTTCGTGCCTTGCTCGCTCTCGGGACCTGCGCCGGAGCCCAGCTCCGAATTGCAAACGTCCAGCGACTGCTCCCACACCAAAGGTGCCAGGCCTCCCAGGTGTTGCCGGCCCTCGTCTTCCCTGGCAGCCCTTCCACAGCCCCACACACACTGGGGCTCAGGCCTTGCCAGCCAGCTCAGGGGGCCGACGTTCGTGCCTCGCTCGCTCTCGGGACCTGCGCCTGAGCCCAGCTCCAAATTGCGAATGTCCAGCGACTGCTCCCACACCAAAGGTGCCAGGCCTCCCAGGTGTTGCTGGCCCTCGCCTCTCCCCGGCAGCCCTTCCACAGCCCCACACACACTGGGGCTCCGGCCTTGCCAGCCAGGTCAGGGGGCCGACGTTCGTGCCTTGCTCGCTCTCGGCACCTGCGCCGGAGCCCAGCTCCAAATTGCGAATGTCCAGCGACTGCTCCCACACCAAAGGTGCCAGGCCTCCCAGGTGTTGACGGCCCTCGCCTTGCCCTGGCAGCCCTTCCACAGCCCCACACACACTGGGGCTCCGGCCTTGCCAGCCAGCTCAGGGGGCCCACGTTTGTGCCTTGCTCGCTCTCGGCACCTTCGCCGGAGCGAAGCTCCAAATTGCAAACGTCCAGCGACTGCTCCCACACCAAAGGTGCCAGGCCTCCCAGGTGTTGCTGGCCCTCGCCTTGCCCTGGCAGCCCTTCCACAGCCCCACACACACTGGGGCTCCGGCCTTGCCAGCCAGCTCAGGGGTGCCGACGTTCGTGTCTCGCTCGCTCTCGGGACCTGCGCCGGAGCCCAGCTCGACATTGCGAACGTCCAGTGACTGCTCCCACACCAAAGGTGCCAGGCCTCCCATGTGTTGCCGGTCCTCATCTTGCCCTGGCACTCCTTCCACAGCCCCACACACACTGGGGCTCTGGCCTTGCCAGCCAGATCAGGGGGCCGACGTTCGTGCCTTGCTCGCTCTCGGGACCTGCGCCGGAGCCCAGCTCCAAATTGTGAACATCCAGCGACTGCTCCCACACCAAAGGTGCCAGGCCTCCCAGGTGTTGCTGGCCCTCGCCTCTCCCCGGCAGCCCTTCCACAGCCCCACACACACTGGGGCTCCGGCCTTGCCAGCCAGATCAGGGGGCGACGTTCGTGCCTCGCTCGCTCTCGGGACCTGCGTCGGAGCCCAGCTCCAAATTGCGAACGTCCAGCGACTGCTCCCACACCAAAGGTGCCAGGCCTCCCAGGTGTTGCCGGCCCTCGTCTTGCCCTGGCAGCCCTTCCACAGCCCCACACACACTGGGGCTCAGGCCTTGCCAGCCAGCTCAGGGGGCCAACGTTCGTGCCTCGCTCGCTCTCGGGACCTGCACCGGAGCCGAGCTCCAAATTGCAAACGTCCAGCGACTGCTCCCACACCAAAGGTGCCAGGCCTCCCAGGTGTTGCTGGCCCTCGTCTTGCCCTGGCAGCCCTTCCACAGCCCCACACACACTGGGGCTCCGGCCTTGCCAGCCAGCTCAGGGGGCCGACGTTCGTGCCTTGCTCGCTCTCGGCACCTGCGCCGGAGCCCAGCTCCAAATTGCAAACGTCCAGCGACTGCTCCCACACCAAAGGTGCCAGGCCTCCCAGGTGTTGCCGGCCCTCGTCTTGCCCTGGCAGCCCTTCCACAGCCCCACACACACTGGGGCTCCGGCCTTGCCAGCCAGCTCAGGGGGCCGACGTTCGTGCCTTGCTCGCTCTCGGCACCTGCGCCGCAGCCCAGCTCCGAATTGCGAACGTCCAGCGACTGCTCCCACCCCAAAGGTGCCAGGCCTCCCAGGTGTTGCCGGCCCTCGTCTTGCCCTGGCACTCCTTCCACAGCCCCACACACACTGGGGCTCCGGCCTTGCCAGCCAGCTCAGGGGACCGACGTTCGTGCCTCGCTCGCTCTCGGGACCTGCGCCGGAGCCCAGCTCCAAATTGCGAACGTCCAGCGACTGCTCCCACACCAAAGGTGCCAGGCCTCCCAGGTGTTGCCGGCCCTCGTCTTGCCCTGGCAGCCCTTCCACAGCCCCACACACACTGGGGCTCCGGCCTTGCCAGCCAGCTCAGGGGGCCGACGTTCGTGTCTCGCTCACTCTCGGCAGCTGCGCCGGAGCCCCACTCCAAATTGCAAACGTCCAGCGACTGCTCCCACACCAAAGGTGCCAGGCCTCCCAGGTGTTGCCGGCCCTCGTCTTGCCCTGGCAGCCCTTCCACAGCCCCACACACACTGGCGCTCCGGCCTTGCCAGCCAGCTCAGGGGGCCGACGTTCGTGCCTTGCTCGCTCTCGGCACCTGCGCCGCAGCCCAGCTCCAAATTGTGAACGTCCAGCGACTGCTCCCACACCAAAGGTGCCAGGCCTCCCAGGTGTTGCCGGCCCTCGTCTTGCCCTGGCACTCCTTCCACAGCCCCACACACACTGGGGCTCCGGCCTTGCCAGCCAGCTCAGGGGGCCGACGTTCGTGCCTCGCTCGCTCTCGGCACCTGCGCCGGAGCCCAGCTCCAAATTGCGAACGTCCAGCGACTGCTCCCACACCAAAGGTGCCAGGCCTCCCAGGTGTTGCTGGCCCTCGCCTCTCCCCGGCAGCCCTTCCACAGCCCCACACACACTGGGGCTCCGGCCTTGCCAGCCAGCTCAGGGGGCCAACGTTCGTGTCTCGCTCGTTCTCGGGATCTGCGTCGTAGACCCACTCCAAATTGCAAACGTCCAGCGACTGCTGCCACACCAAAGGTGCCAGGCCTCCCAGGTGTTGCTGGCTCTCGCCTCTCCCCGGCAGCCCTTCCACAGCCCCACACACCCTGGGGCTCCGGCCTTGCCAGCCAGCTCAGGGGGCCGACGTTCGTGCCTTGCTCGCTCTCGGGACCTGCGCCGGAGCCCAGCTCCGAATTGCAAACGTCCAGCGACTGCTCCCACACCAAAGGTGCCAGGCCTCCCAGGTGTTGCCGGCCCTCGTCTTCCCTGGCAGCCCTTCCACAGCCCCACACACACTGGGGCTCAGGCCTTGCCAGCCAGCTCAGGGGGCCGACGTTCGTGCCTCGCTCGCTCTCGGGACCTGCGCCTGAGCCCAGCTCCAAATTGCGAATGTCCAGCGACTGCTCCCACACCAAAGGTGCCAGGCCTCCCAGGTGTTGCTGGCCCTCGCCTCTCCCCGGCATTCCTTCCACAGCCCCACACACACTGGGGCTCCGGCCTTGCCAGCCAGCTCAGGGGACCGACGTTCGTGTCTCGCTCGCTCTCGGCAGCTGCGCCAGAGCCCAGCTCCAAATTGCAAACGTCCAGCGACTGCTCCCACACCAAAGGTGCCAGTCCTCCCAGGTGTTGCTGGCCCTCGCCTTCCCCCGGCAGCCCTTCCACAGCCCCACACACACTGGGGCTCAGGCTTTGCCAGCCAGCTCAGGGGGCCGACGTTCGTGCCTTGCTCGCTCTCGGGACCTGCGCCGGAGCCCAGCTCCAAATTGCAAACGTCCAGCGACTGCTCCCACACCAAAGGTGCCAGGCCTCCCAGGTGTTGCTGGCCCTCGCCTCTCCCCGGCAGCCCTTCCACAGCCCCACACACACTGGGGCTCCGGCCTTGCCAGCCAGCTCAGGGACCGACGTTCGTGCCTTGCTCGCTCTCGGGACCTGCGCCGGAGCCCAGCTCCAAATTGCAAACGTCCAGCGACTACTCCCACCCCAAAGGTGGCAGGCCTCCCAGGTGTTGCTGGCCCTCGCCTCTCCCTGGCACTCCTTCCACAGCCCCACACACACTGGGGCTCCGGCCTTGCCAGCCAGGTCAGGGGGCCGACGTTCGTGTCTCGCTCGCTCTCGGCACCTGCGCCGGAGCCCCACTCCAAATTGCAAACGTCCAGCGACTACTCCCACCCCAAAGGTGGCAGGCCTCCCAGGTGTTGCTGGCCCTCGCCTCTCCCTGGCACTCCTTCCACAGCCCCACACACACTGGGGCTCCGGCCTTGCCAGCCAGGTCAGGGGGCCGACGTTCGTGTCTCGCTCGCTCTCGGCACCTGCGCCGGAGCCCCACTCCAAATTGCAAACGTCCAGCGACTGCTCCCACCCCAAAGGTGCCAGGCCTCCCAGGTGTTGCTGGCCCTCGCCTCTCCCTGGCACTCCTTCCACAGCCCCACACACACTGAGGCTCCGGCCTTGCCAGCCAGCTCAGGGGGCCGACGTTCGTGCCTTGCTCGCTCTCGGCACCTGCGCCGGAGCCCAGCTCCAAATTGCAAACGTCCAGCGACTGCTCCCACCCCAAAGGTGCCAGGCCTCCCAGGTGTTGCTGGCCCTCGCCTTGCCCTGGCAGCCCTTCCACAGCCCCACACACACTGGGGCTCCGGCCTTGCCAGCCAGCTCAGGGGTGCCGACGTTCGTGTCTCGCTCGCTCTCGGGACCTGCGCCGCAGCCCAGCTCCAAATTGTGAACGTCCAGCGACTGCTCCCACACCAAAGGTGCCAGGCCTCCCATGTGTTGCCGGTCCTCATCTTGCCCTGGCACTCCTTCCACAGCCCCACACACACTGGGGCTCTGGTCTTGCCAGCCAGCTCAGGGGGCCGACGTTCGTGCCTTGCTCGCTCTCGGGACCTGCGCCGGAGCCCAGCTCCAAATTGTGAACGTCCAGCGACTGCTCCCACACCAAAGGTGTCAGGCCTCCCAGGTGTTGCTGGCCCTCGCCTCTCCCCGGCAGCCCTTCCACAGCCCCACACACACTGGGGCTCCGGCCTTGCCAGCCAGATCAGGGGGCCGACGTTCGTCCCTCGCTCGCTCTCGGGACCTGTGCCGGAGCCCACCTCCAAATTGCGAACGTCCAGCGACTGCTCCCACACCAAAGGTGCCAGGCCTCCCAGGTGTTGCTGGCCCTCGCCTCTCCCCGGCAGCCCTTCCACAGCCCCACACACACTGGGGCTCCGGCCTTGCCAGCCAGCTCAGGGGGCCGACGTTCGTGTCTCGCTCGCTCTCGGGACCTGCACCGCAGCCCAGCTCCAAATTGCGAACGTCCAGCGACTGCTCCCACACCAAAGGTGCCAGGCCTCCCAGGTGTTGCCGGCCCTCGTCTTGCCCTGGCACTCCTTCCACAGCCCCACACACACTGGGGCTCCGGCCTTGCCAGCCAGCTCAGGGGGCCGACGTTCGTGTCTCGCTCGCTCTCGGGACCTGCGCCGGAGCCCAGCTCCAAATTGCAAATGTCCAGCGACTGCTCCCACACCAAAGGTGCCAGTCCTCCCAGGTGTTGCTGGCCCTCGCCTTCCCCCGGCAGCCCTTCCACAGCCCCACACACACTGGGGCTCCGGCCTTGCCAGCCAGCTCAGGGGACCGACGTTCGTGTCTCGCTCGCTCTCGGCAGCTGCGCCAGAGCCCAGCTCCAAATTGCAAACGTCCAGCGACTGCTCCCACACCAAAGGTGCCAGTCCTCCCAGGTGTTGCTGGCCCTCGCCTTCCCCCGGCAGCCCTTCCACAGCCCCACACACACTGGGGCTCAGGCTTTGCCAGCCAGCTCAGGGGGCCGACGTTCGTGCCTTGCTCGCTCTCGGGACCTGCGCCGGAGCCCAGCTCCAAATTGCAAACGTCCAGCGACTGCTCCCACACCAAAGGTGCCAGGCCTCCCAGGTGTTGCTGGCCCTCGCCTCTCCCCGGCAGCCCTTCCACAGCCCCACACACACTGGGGCTCCGGCCTTGCCAGCCAGCTCAGGGGACCGACGTTCGTGCCTTGCTCGCTCTCGGGACCTGCGCCGGAGCCCAGCTCCAAATTGCAAACGTCCAGCGACTACTCCCACCCCAAAGGTGGCAGGCCTCCCAGGTGTTGCTGGCCCTCGCCTCTCCCTGGCACTCCTTCCACAGCCCCACACACACTGGGGCTCCGGCCTTGCCAGCCAGGTCAGGGGGCCGACGTTCGTGTCTCGCTCGCTCTCGGCACCTGCGCCGGAGCCCCACTCCAAATTGCAAACGTCCAGCGACTACTCCCACCCCAAAGGTGGCAGGCCTCCCAGGTGTTGCTGGCCCTCGCCTCTCCCTGGCACTCCTTCCACAGCCCCACACACACTGGGGCTCCGGCCTTGCCAGCCAGGTCAGGGGGCCGACGTTCGTGTCTCGCTCGCTCTCGGCACCTGCGCCGGAGCCCCACTCCAAATTGCAAACGTCCAGCGACTGCTCCCACCCCAAAGGTGCCAGGCCTCCCAGGTGTTGCTGGCCCTCGCCTCTCCCTGGCACTCCTTCCACAGCCCCACACACACTGAGGCTCCGGCCTTGCCAGCCAGCTCAGGGGGCCGACGTTCGTGCCTTGCTCGCTCTCGGCACCTGCGCCGGAGCCCAGCTCCAAATTGCAAACGTCCAGCGACTGCTCCCACCCCAAAGGTGCCAGGCCTCCCAGGTGTTGCTGGCCCTCGCCTTGCCCTGGCAGCCCTTCCACAGCCCCACACACACTGGGGCTCCAGCCTTGCCAGCCAGCTCAGGGGTGCCGACGTTCGTGTCTCGCTCGCTCTCGGGACCTGCGCCGGAGCCCAGCTCGACATTGCGAACGGCCAGTGACTGCTCCCACACCAAAGGTGCCAGGCCTCCCATGTGTTGCCGGTCCTCATCTTGCCCTGGCACTCCTTCCACAGCCCCACACACACTGGGGCTCTGGCCTTGCCAGCCAGCTCAGGGGGCCGACGTTCGTGCCTTGCTCGCTCTCGGGACCTGCGCCGGAGCCCAGCTCCAAATTGTGAACGTCCAGCGACTGCTCCCACACCAAAGGTGTCAGGCCTCCCAGGTGTTGCTGGCCCTCGCCTCTCCCCGGCAGCCCTTCCACAGCCCCACACACACTGGGGCTCCGGCCTTGCCAGCCAGATCAGGGGGCCGACGTTCGTCCCTCGCTCGCTCTCGGGACCTGTGCCGGAGCCCAGCTCCAAATTGCGAACGTCCAGCGACTGCTCCCACACCAAAGGTGCCAGGCCTCCCAGGTGTTGCTGGCCCTCGCCTCTCCCCGGCAGCCCTTCCACAGCCCCACACACACTGGGGCTCCGGCCTTGCCAGCCAGCTCAGGGGGCCGACGTTCGTGCCTTGCTCGCTCTCGGCACCTGCGCCGCAGCCCAGCTCCAAATTGTGAACGTCCAGCGACTGCTCCCACACCAAAGGTGCCAGGCCTCCCAGGTGTTGCCGGCCCTCGTCTTGCCCTGGCACTCCTTCCACAGCCCCACACACACTGGGGCTCCGGCCTTGCCAGCCAGCTCAGGGGGCCGACGTTCGTGCCTCGCTCGCTCTCGGCACCTGCGCCGGAGCCCAGCTCCAAATTGCGAACGTCCAGCGACTGCTCCCACACCAAAGGTGCCAGGCCTCCCAGGTGTTGCTGGCCCTCGCCTCTCCCCGGCAGCCCTTCCACAGCCCCACACACACTGGGGCTCCGGCCTTGCCAGCCAGCTCAGGGGGCCAACGTTCGTGTCTCGCTCGTTCTCGGGATCTGCGTCGTAGACCCACTCCAAATTGCAAACGTCCAGCGACTGCTGCCACACCAAAGGTGCCAGGCCTCCCAGGTGTTGCTGGCTCTCGCCTCTCCCCGGCAGCCCTTCCACAGCCCCACACACCCTGGGGCTCCGGCCTTGCCAGCCAGGTCAGGGGGCCGACGTTCGTGCCTTGCTCGCTCTCGGGACCTGCGCCGGAGCCCAGCTCCGAATTGCAAACGTCCAGCGACTGCTCCCACACCAAAGGTGCCAGGCCTCCCAGGTGTTGCCGGCCCTCGTCTTCCCTGGCAGCCCTTCCACAGCCCCACACACACTGGGGCTCAGGCCTTGCCAGCCAGCTCAGGGGGCCGACGTTCGTGCCTCGCTCGCTCTCGGGACCTGCGCCTGAGCCCAGCTCCAAATTGCGAATGTCCAGCGACTGCTCCCACACCAAAGGTTCCAGGCCTCCCAGGTGTTGCTGGCCCTCGCCTCTCCCCGGCATTCCTTCCACAGCCCCACACACACTGGGGCTCCGGCCTTGCCAGCCAGCTCAGGGGACCGACGTTCGTGTCTCGCTCGCTCTCGGCAGCTGCGCCAGAGCCCAGCTCCAAATTGCAAACGTCCAGCGACTGCTCCCACACCAAAGGTGCCAGTCCTCCCAGGTGTTGCTGGCCCTCGCCTTCCCCCGGCAGCCCTTCCACAGCCCCACACACACTGGGGCTCAGGCTTTGCCAGCCAGCTCAGGGGGCCGACGTTCGTGCCTTGCTCGCTCTCGGGACCTGCGCCGGAGCCCAGCTCCAAATTGCAAACGTCCAGCGACTGCTCCCACACCAAAGGTGCCAGGCCTCCCAGGTGTTGCTGGCCCTCGCCTCTCCCCGGCAGCCCTTCCACAGCCCCACACACACTGGGGCTCCGGCCTTGCCAGCCAGCTCAGGGGACCGACGTTCGTGCCTTGCTCGCTCTCGGGACCTGCGCCGGAGCCCAGCTCCAAATTGCAAACGTCCAGCGACTACTCCCACCCCAAAGGTGGCAGGCCTCCCAGGTGTTGCTGGCCCTCGCCTCTCCCTGGCACTCCTTCCACAGCCCCACACACACTGGGGCTCCGGCCTTGCCAGCCAGGTCAGGGGGCCGACGTTCGTGTCTCGCTCGCTCTCGGCACCTGCGCCGGAGCCCCACTCCAAATTGCAAACGTCCAGCGACTACTCCCACCCCAAAGGTGGCAGGCCTCCCAGGTGTTGCTGGCCCTCGCCTCTCCCTGGCACTCCTTCCACAGCCCCACACACACTGGGGCTCCGGCCTTGCCAGCCAGGTCAGGGGGCCGACGTTCGTGTCTCGCTCGCTCTCGGCACCTGCGCCGGAGCCCCACTCCAAATTGCAAACGTCCAGCGACTGCTCCCACCCCAAAGGTGCCAGGCCTCCCAGGTGTTGCTGGCCCTCGCCTCTCCCTGGCACTCCTTCCACAGCCCCACACACACTGAGGCTCCGGCCTTGCCAGCCAGCTCAGGGGGCCGACGTTCGTGCCTTGCTCGCTCTCGGCACCTGCGCCGGAGCCCAGCTCCAAATTGCAAACGTCCAGCGACTGCTCCCACCCCAAAGGTGCCAGGCCTCCCAGGTGTTGCTGGCCCTCGCCTTGCCCTGGCAGCCCTTCCACAGCCCCACACACACTGGGGCTCCGGCCTTGCCAGCCAGCTCAGGGGTGCCGACGTTCGTGTCTCGCTCGCTCTCGGGACCTGCGCCGGAGCCCAGCTCGACATTGCGAACGGCCAGTGACTGCTCCCACACCAAAGGTGCCAGGCCTCCCATGTGTTGCCGGTCCTCATCTTGCCCTGGCACTCCTTCCACAGCCCCACACACACTGGGGCTCTGGCCTTGCCAGCCAGCTCAGGGGGCCGACGTTCGTGCCTTGCTCGCTCTCGGGACCTGCGCCGGAGCCCAGCTCCAAATTGTGAACGTCCAGCGACTGCTCCCACACCAAAGGTGTCAGGCCTCCCAGGTGTTGCTGGCCCTCGCCTCTCCCCGGCAGCCCTTCCACAGCCCCACACACACTGGGGCTCCGGCCTTGCCAGCCAGATCAGGGGGCCGACGTTCGTCCCTCGCTCGCTCTCGGGACCTGTGCCGGAGCCCACCTCCAAATTGCGAACGTCCAGCGACTGCTCCCACACCAAAGGTGCCAGGCCTCCCAGGTGTTGCTGGCCCTCGCCTCTCCCCGGCAGCCCTTCCACAGCCCCACACACACTGGGGCTCCGGCCTTGCCAGCCAGCTCAGGGGGCCGACGTTCGTGTCTCGCTCGCTCTCGGGACCTGCACCGCAGCCCAGCTCCAAATTGCGAACGTCCAGCGACTGCTCCCACACCAAAGGTGCCAGGCCTCCCAGGTGTTGCCGGCCCTCGTCTTGCCCTGGCACTCCTTCCACAGCCCCACACACACTGGGGCTCCGGCCTTGCCAGCCAGGTCAGGGGGCCGACGTTCGTGTCTCGCTCGCTCTCGGGACCTGCGCCGGAGCCCAGCTCCAAATTGCAAATGTCCAGCGACTGCTCCCACACCAAAGGTGCCAGGCCTCCCAGGTGTTGCTGGCCCTCGCCTCTCCCCGGCAGCCCTTCCACAGCCCCACACACACTGGGGCTCCGGCCTTGCCAGCCAGCTCAGGGGACCGACGTTCGTGTCTCGCTCGCTCTCGGCAGCTGCGCCAGAGCCCAGCTCCAAATTGCAAACGTCCAGCGACTGCTCCCACACCAAAGGTGCCAGTCCTCCCAGGTGTTGCTGGCCCTCGCCTTCCCCCGGCAGCCCTTCCACAGCCCCACACACACTGGGGCTCAGGCTTTGCCAGCCAGCTCAGGGGGCCGACGTTCGTGCCTTGCTCGCTCTCGGGACCTGCGCCGGAGCCCAGCTCCAAATTGCAAACGTCCAGCGACTGCTCCCACACCAAAGGTGCCAGGCCTCCCAGGTGTTGCTGGCCCTCGCCTCTCCCCGGCAGCCCTTCCACAGCCCCACACACACTGGGGCTCCGGCCTTGCCAGCCAGCTCAGGGGACCGACGTTCGTGCCTTGCTCGCTCTCGGGACCTGCGCCGGAGCCCAGCTCCAAATTGCAAACGTCCAGCGACTACTCCCACCCCAAAGGTGGCAGGCCTCCCAGGTGTTGCTGGCCCTCGCCTCTCCCTGGCACTCCTTCCACAGCCCCACACACACTGGGGCTCCGGCCTTGCCAGCCAGGTCAGGGGGCCGACGTTCGTGTCTCGCTCGCTCTCGGCACCTGCGCCGGAGCCCCACTCCAAATTGCAAACGTCCAGCGACTACTCCCACCCCAAAGGTGGCAGGCCTCCCAGGTGTTGCTGGCCCTCGCCTCTCCCCGGCACTCCTTCCACAGCCCCACACACACTGGGGCTCCGGCCTTGCCAGCCAGGTCAGGGGGCCGACGTTCGTGTCTCGCTCGCTCTCGGCACCTGCGCCGGAGCCCCACTCCAAATTGCAAACGTCCAGCGACTGCTCCCACCCCAAAGGTGCCAGGCCTCCCAGGTGTTGCTGGCCCTCGCCTCTCCCTGGCACTCCTTCCACAGCCCCACACACACTGAGGCTCCGGCCTTGCCAGCCAGCTCAGGGGGCCGACGTTCGTGCCTTGCTCGCTCTCGGCACCTGCGCCGGAGCCCAGCTCCAAATTGCAAACGTCCAGCGACTGCTCCCACCCCAAAGGTGCCAGGCCTCCCAGGTGTTGCTGGCCCTCGCCTTGCCCTGGCAGCCCTTCCACAGCCCCACACACACTGGGGCTCCGGCCTTGCCAGCCAGCTCAGGGGTGCCGACGTTCGTGTCTCGCTCGCTCTCGGGACCTGCACCGCAGCCCAGCTCCAAATTGCGAACGTCCAGCGACTGCTCCCACACCAAAGGTGCCAGGCCTCCCAGGTGTTGCCGGCCCTCGTCTTGCCCTGGCACTCCTTCCACAGCCCCACACACACTGGGGCTCCGGCCTTGCCAGCCAGCTCAGGGGGCCGACGTTCGTGTCTCGCTCGCTCTCGGGACCTGCGCCGGAGCCCAGCTCCAAATTGCAAATGTCCAGCGACTGCTCCCACACCAAAGGTGCCAGGCCTCCCAGGTGTTGCTGGCCCTCGCCTCTCCCCGGCAGCCCTTCCACAGCCCCACACACACTGGGGCTCCGGCCTTGCCAGCCAGCTCAGGGGGCCGACGTTCGTGCCTTGCTCGCTCTCGGCACCTGCGCCGCAGCCCAGCTCCAAATTGTGAACGTCCAGCGACTGCTCCCACACCAAAGGTGCCAGGCCTCCCAGGTGTTGCCGGCCCTCGTCTTGCCCTGGCACTCCTTCCACAGCCCCACACACACTGGGGCTCCGGCCTTGCCAGCCAGCTCAGGGGGCCGACGTTCGTGTCTCGCTCACTCTCGGCAGCTGCGCCGGAGCCCCACTCCAAATTGCAAACGTCCAGCGACTGCTCCCACACCAAAGGTGCCAGGCCTCCCATGTGTTGCCGGTCCTCATCTTGCCCTGGCACTCCTTCCACAGCCCCACACACACTGGGGCTCTGGCCTTGCCAGCCAGATCAGGGGGCCGACGTTCGTGCCTTGCTCGCTCTCGGGACCTGCGCCGGAGCCCAGCTCCAAATTGTGAACGTCCAGCGACTGCTCCCACACCAAAGGTGCCAGGCCTCCCAGGTGTTGCTGGCCCTCGCCTCTCCCCGGCAGCCCTTCCACAGCCCCACACACACTGGGGCTCCGGCCTTGCCAGCCAGATCAGGGGGCCGACGTTCGTGCCTCGCTCGCTCTCGGGACCTGTGCCGGAGCCCACCTCCAAATTGCGAATGTCCAGCGACTGCTCCCACACCAAAGGTGCCAGGCCTCCCAGGTGTTGCTGGCCCTCGCCTCTCCCCGGCAGCCCTTCCACAGCCCCACACACACTGGGGCTCCGGCCTTGCCAGCCAGCTCAGGGGGCCGACGTTCGTGTCTCGCTCGCTCTCGGCACCTGCGCCGGAGCCCCACTCCAAATTGCAAACGTCCAGCGACTGCTCCCACCCCAAAGGTGCCAGGCCTCCCAGGTGTTGCTGGCCCTCGCCTCTCCCTGGCACTCCTTCCACAGCCCCACACACACTGAGGCTCCGGCCTTGCCAGCCAGCTCAGGGGGCCGACATTCGTGCCTTGCTCGCTCTCGGGACCTGCGCCGGAGCCCCACTCCAAATTGCAAACGTCCAGCGACTGCTCCCACACCAAAGGTGCCAGGCCTCCCAGGTGTTGCTGGCCCTCGCCTCTCCCCGGCATTCCTTCCACAGCCCCACACACACTGGGGCTCCGGCCTTGCCAGCCAGCTCAGGGGGCCGACGTTCGTGCCTTGCTCGCTCTCGGCACCTGCGCCGGAGCCCAGCTCCAAATTGCGAACGTCCAGCGACTGCTCCCACACCAAAGGTGCCAGGCCTCCCAGGTGTTGCCGGCCCTCGTCTTGCCCTGGCACTCCTTCCACAGCCCCACACACACTGGGGCTCCGGCCTTGCCAGCCAGCTCAGGGGGCCGACGTTCGTGTCTCGCTCGCTCTCGGCACCTGCGCCGGAGCCCAGCTCCAAATTGCAAACGTCCAGCGACTGCTCCCACACCAAAGGTGCCAGGCCTCCCAGGTGTTGCTGGCCCTCGCCTCTCCCCGGCAGCCCTTCCACAGCCCCACACACACTGGGGCTCCGGCCTTGCCAGCCAGCTCAGGGGGCCAACGTTCGTGCCTCGCTCTCTCTCGGGACCTGCACCGGAGCCGAGCTCCAAATTGCAAACGTCCAGCGACTGCTCCCACACCAAAGGTGCCAGGCCTCCCAGGTGTTGCTGGCCCTCGCCTCTCCCCGGCAGCCCTTCCACAGCCCCACACACACTGGGGCTCCGGCCTTGCCAGCCAGCTCAGGGGGCCG
This sequence comes from Spheniscus humboldti, assembly GCA_027474245.1. Taxonomy (NCBI): domain Eukaryota; kingdom Metazoa; phylum Chordata; class Aves; order Sphenisciformes; family Spheniscidae; genus Spheniscus; species Spheniscus humboldti. The sequence continues at coordinate 133,018,009 of CM049889.1, forward strand.
ACGTTCGTGCCTTGCTCGCTCTCGGCACCTGCGCCGGAGCCCAGCTCCAAATTGCGAACGTCCAGCGACTGCTCCCACACCAAAGGTGCCAGGCCTCCCAGGTGTTGCCGGCCCTCGTCTTGCCCTGGCACTCCTTCCACAGCCCCACACACACTGGGGCTCCGGCCTTGCCAGCCAGCTCAGGGGACCGACGTTCGTGCCTCGCTCGCTCTCGGGACCTGCGCCGGAGCCCAGCTCCAAATTGCGAACGTCCAGCGACTGCTCCCACACCAAAGGTGCCAGGCCTCCCATGTGTTGCCGGCCCTCGTCTTGCCCTGGCAGCCCTTCCACAGCCCCACACACACTGGGGCTCCGGCCTTGCCAGCCAGCTCAGGGGGCCGACGTTCGTGTCTCGCTCACTCTCGGCAGCTGCGCCGGAGCCCCACTCCAAATTGCAAACGTCCAGCGACTGCTCCCACACCAAAGGTGCCAGGCCTCCCAGGTGTTGCCGGCCCTCGTCTTGCCCTGGCACTCCTTCCACAGCCCCACACACCCTGGGGCTCCGGCCTTGCCAGCCAGCTCAGGGGGCCGACGTTCGTGCCTTGCTCGCTCTCGGCATCTGCGCCGCAGCCCAGCTCCAAATTGTGAACGTCCAGCGAATGCTCCCACACCAAAGGTGCCAGGCCTCCCAGGTGTTGCCGGCCCTCGTCTTGCCCTGGCACTCCTTCCACAGCCCCACACACACTGGGGCTCCGGCCTTGCCAGCCAGCTCAGGGGGCCGACGTTCGTGCCTCGCTCGCTCTCGGCACCTGCGCCGGAGCCCAGCTCCAAATTGCGAACGTCCAGCGACTGCTCCCACACCAAAGGTGCCAGGCCTCCCAGGTGTTGCTGGCCCTCGCCTCTCCCCGGCACTCCTTCCACAGCCCCACACACACTGGGGCTCCGGCCTTGCCAGCCAGCTCAGGGGGCCAACGTTCGTGTCTCGCTCGCTCTCGGGACCTGCGCCGGAGACCCACTCCAAATTGCAAACGTCCAGCGACTGCTCCCACCCCAAAGGTGCCAGGCCTCCCAGGTGTTGCTGGCTCTCGCCTCTCCCCGGCAGCCCTTCCACAGCCCCACACACCCTGGGGCTCCGGCCTTGCCAGCCAGGTCAGGGGGCCGACGTTCGTGCCTTGCTCGCTCTCGGGACCTGCGCCGGAGCCCAGCTCCGAATTGCAAACGTCCAGCGACTGCTCCCACACCAAAGGTGCCAGGCCTCCCAGGTGTTGCCGGCCCTCGTCTTCCCTGGCAGCCCTTCCACAGCCCCACACACACTGGGGCTCAGGCCTTGCCAGCCAGCTCAGGGGGCCGACGTTCGTGCCTCGCTCGCTCTCGGGACCTGCGCCTGAGCCCAGCTCCAAATTGCGAATGTCCAGCGACTGCTCCCACACCAAAGGTGCCAGGCCTCCCAGGTGTTGCTGGCCCTCGCCTCTCCCCGGCAGCCCTTCCACAGCCCCACACACACTGGGGCTCCGGCCTTGCCAGCCAGGTCAGGGGGCCGACGTTCGTGCCTTGCTCGCTCTCGGCACCTGCGCCGGAGCCCAGCTCCAAATTGCGAATGTCCAGCGACTGCTCCCACACCAAAGGTGCCAGGCCTCCCAGGTGTTGACGGCCCTCGCCTTGCCCTGGCAGCCCTTCCACAGCCCCACACACACTGGGGCTCCGGCCTTGCCAGCCAGCTCAGGGGGCCCACGTTTGTGCCTTGCTCGCTCTCGGCACCTTCGCCGGAGCGAAGCTCCAAATTGCAAACGTCCAGCGACTGCTCCCACACCAAAGGTGCCAGGCCTCCCAGGTGTTGCTGGCCCTCGCCTTGCCCTGGCAGCCCTTCCACAGCCCCACACACACTGGGGCTCCGGCCTTGCCAGCCAGCTCAGGGGTGCCGACGTTCGTGTCTCGCTCGCTCTCGGGACCTGCGCCGGAGCCCAGCTCGACATTGCGAACGTCCAGTGACTGCTCCCACACCAAAGGTGCCAGGCCTCCCATGTGTTGCCGGTCCTCATCTTGCCCTGGCACTCCTTCCACAGCCCCACACACACTGGGGCTCTGGCCTTGCCAGCCAGATCAGGGGGCCGACGTTCGTGCCTTGCTCGCTCTCGGGACCTGCGCCGGAGCCCAGCTCCAAATTGTGAACATCCAGCGACTGCTCCCACACCAAAGGTGCCAGGCCTCCCAGGTGTTGCTGGCCCTCGCCTCTCCCCGGCAGCCCTTCCACAGCCCCACACACACTGGGGCTCCGGCCTTGCCAGCCAGATCAGGGGGCGACGTTCGTGCCTCGCTCGCTCTCGGGACCTGCGTCGGAGCCCAGCTCCAAATTGCGAACGTCCAGCGACTGCTCCCACACCAAAGGTGCCAGGCCTCCCAGGTGTTGCCGGCCCTCGTCTTGCCCTGGCACCCCTTCCACAGCCCCACACACACTGGGGCTCAGGCCTTGCCAGCCAGCTCAGGGGGCCAACGTTCGTGCCTCGCTCGCTCTCGGGACCTGCACCGGAGCCGAGCTCCAAATTGCAAACGTCCAGCGACTGCTCCCACACCAAAGGTGCCAGGCCTCCCAGGTGTTGCTGGCCCTCGTCTTGCCCTGGCAGCCCTTCCACAGCCCCACACACACTGGGGCTCCGGCCTTGCCAGCCAGCTCAGGGGGCCGACGTTCGTGCCTTGCTCGCTCTCGGCACCTGCGCCGGAGCCCAGCTCCAAATTGCAAACGTCCAGCGACTGCTCCCACACCAAAGGTGCCAGGCCTCCCAGGTGTTGCCGGCCCTCGTCTTGCCCTGGCAGCCCTTCCACAGCCCCACACACACTGGGGCTCCGGCCTTGCCAGCCAGATCAGGGGGCCGACGTTCGTGCCTCGCTCGCTCTCGGGACCTGTGCCGGAGCCCACCTCCAAATTGCGAATGTCCAGCGACTGCTCCCACACCAAAGGTGCCAGTCCTCCCAGGTGTTGCTGGCCCTCGCCTCTCCCCGGCAGCCCTTCCACAGCCCCACACACACTGGGGCTCCGGCCTTGCCAGCCAGATCAGGGGGCCGACGTTCGTGCCTCGCTCGCTCTCGGGACCTGTGCCGGAGCCCACCTCCAAATTGCGAATGTCCAGCGACTGCTCCCACACCAAAGGTGCCAGGCCTCCCAGGTGTTGCTGGCCCTCGCCTCTCCCCGGCAGCCCTTCCACAGCCCCACACACACTGGGGCTCCGGCCTTGCCAGCCAGCTCAGGGGGCCGACGTTCGTGTCTCGCTCGCTCTCGGCACCTGCGCCGGAGCCCCACTCCAAATTGCAAACGTCCAGCGACTGCTCCCACCCCAAAGGTGCCAGGCCTCCCAGGTGTTGCTGGCCCTCGCCTCTCCCTGGCACTCCTTCCACAGCCCCACACACACTGAGGCTCCGGCCTTGCCAGCCAGCTCAGGGGGCCGACATTCGTGCCTTGCTCGCTCTCGGGACCTGCGCCGGAGCCCCACTCCAAATTGCAAACGTCCAGCGACTGCTCCCACACCAAAGGTGCCAGGCCTCCCAGGTGTTGCTGGCCCTCGCCTCTCCCCGGCATTCCTTCCACAGCCCCACACACACTGGGGCTCCGGCCTTGCCAGCCAGCTCAGGGGGCCGACGTTCGTGCCTTGCTCGCTCTCGGCACCTGCGCCGGAGCCCAGCTCCAAATTGCGAACGTCCAGCGACTGCTCCCACACCAAAGGTGCCAGGCCTCCCAGGTGTTGCCGGCCCTCGTCTTGCCCTGGCACTCCTTCCACAGCCCCACACACACTGGGGCTCCGGCCTTGCCAGCCAGCTCAGGGGGCCGACGTTCGTGTCTCGCTCGCTCTCGGCACCTGCGCCGGAGCCCAGCTCCAAATTGCAAACGTCCAGCGACTGCTCCCACACCAAAGGTGCCAGGCCTCCCAGGTGTTGCTGGCCCTCGCCTCTCCCCGGCAGCCCTTCCACAGCCCCACACACACTGGGGCTCCGGCCTTGCCAGCCAGCTCAGGGGGCCAACGTTCGTGCCTCGCTCTCTCTCGGGACCTGCACCGGAGCCGAGCTCCAAATTGCAAACGTCCAGCGACTGCTCCCACACCAAAGGTGCCAGGCCTCCCAGGTGTTGCTGGCCCTCGCCTCTCCCCGGCAGCCCTTCCACAGCCCCACACACACTGGGGCTCCGGCCTTGCCAGCCAGCTCAGGGGGCCGACGTTCGTGCCTTGCTCGCTCTCGGCACCTGCGCCGGAGCCCAGCTCCAAATTGCGAACGTCCAGCGACTGCTCCCACACCAAAGGTGCCAGGCCTCCCAGGTGTTGCCGGCCCTCGTCTTGCCCTGGCACTCCTTCCACAGCCCCACACACACTGGGGCTCCGGCCTTGCCAGCCAGCTCAGGGGACCGACGTTCGTGCCTCGCTCGCTCTCGGGACCTGCGCCGGAGCCCAGCTCCAAATTGCGAACGTCCAGCGACTGCTCCCACACCAAAGGTGCCAGGCCTCCCATGTGTTGCCGGCCCTCGTCTTGCCCTGGCAGCCCTTCCACAGCCCCACACACACTGGGGCTCCGGCCTTGCCAGCCAGCTCAGGGGGCCGACGTTCGTGTCTCGCTCACTCTCGGCAGCTGCGCCGGAGCCCCACTCCAAATTGCAAACGTCCAGCGACTGCTCCCACACCAAAGGTGCCAGGCCTCCCAGGTGTTGCCGGCCCTCGTCTTGCCCTGGCACTCCTTCCACAGCCCCACACACCCTGGGGCTCCGGCCTTGCCAGCCAGCTCAGGGGGCCGACGTTCGTGCCTTGCTCGCTCTCGGCATCTGCGCCGCAGCCCAGCTCCAAATTGTGAACGTCCAGCGAATGCTCCCACACCAAAGGTGCCAGGCCTCCCAGGTGTTGCCGGCCCTCGTCTTGCCCTGGCACTCCTTCCACAGCCCCACACACACTGGGGCTCCGGCCTTGCCAGCCAGCTCAGGGGGCCGACGTTCGTGCCTCGCTCGCTCTCGGCACCTGCGCCGGAGCCCAGCTCCAAATTGCGAACGTCCAGCGACTGCTCCCACACCAAAGGTGCCAGGCCTCCCAGGTGTTGCTGGCCCTCGCCTCTCCCCGGCACTCCTTCCACAGCCCCACACACACTGGGGCTCCGGCCTTGCCAGCCAGCTCAGGGGGCCAACGTTCGTGTCTCGCTCGCTCTCGGGACCTGCGCCGGAGACCCACTCCAAATTGCAAACGTCCAGCGACTGCTCCCACCCCAAAGGTGCCAGGCCTCCCAGGTGTTGCTGGCTCTCGCCTCTCCCCGGCAGCCCTTCCACAGCCCCACACACCCTGGGGCTCCGGCCTTGCCAGCCAGGTCAGGGGGCCGACGTTCGTGCCTTGCTCGCTCTCGGGACCTGCGCCGGAGCCCAGCTCCGAATTGCAAACGTCCAGCGACTGCTCCCACACCAAAGGTGCCAGGCCTCCCAGGTGTTGCCGGCCCTCGTCTTCCCTGGCAGCCCTTCCACAGCCCCACACACACTGGGGCTCAGGCCTTGCCAGCCAGCTCAGGGGGCCGACGTTCGTGCCTCGCTCGCTCTCGGGACCTGCGCCTGAGCCCAGCTCCAAATTGCGAATGTCCAGCGACTGCTCCCACACCAAAGGTGCCAGGCCTCCCAGGTGTTGCTGGCCCTCGCCTCTCCCCGGCAGCCCTTCCACAGCCCCACACACACTGGGGCTCCGGCCTTGCCAGCCAGGTCAGGGGGCCGACGTTCGTGCCTTGCTCGCTCTCGGCACCTGCGCCGGAGCCCAGCTCCAAATTGCGAATGTCCAGCGACTGCTCCCACACCAAAGGTGCCAGGCCTCCCAGGTGTTGACGGCCCTCGCCTTGCCCTGGCAGCCCTTCCACAGCCCCACACACACTGGGGCTCCGGCCTTGCCAGCCAGCTCAGGGGGCCCACGTTTGTGCCTTGCTCGCTCTCGGCACCTTCGCCGGAGCGAAGCTCCAAATTGCAAACGTCCAGCGACTGCTCCCACACCAAAGGTGCCAGGCCTCCCAGGTGTTGCTGGCCCTCGCCTTGCCCTGGCAGCCCTTCCACAGCCCCACACACACTGGGGCTCCGGCCTTGCCAGCCAGCTCAGGGGTGCCGACGTTCGTGTCTCGCTCGCTCTCGGGACCTGCGCCGGAGCCCAGCTCGACATTGCGAACGTCCAGTGACTGCTCCCACACCAAAGGTGCCAGGCCTCCCATGTGTTGCCGGTCCTCATCTTGCCCTGGCACTCCTTCCACAGCCCCACACACACTGGGGCTCTGGCCTTGCCAGCCAGATCAGGGGGCCGACGTTCGTGCCTTGCTCGCTCTCGGGACCTGCGCCGGAGCCCAGCTCCAAATTGTGAACATCCAGCGACTGCTCCCACACCAAAGGTGCCAGGCCTCCCAGGTGTTGCTGGCCCTCGCCTCTCCCCGGCAGCCCTTCCACAGCCCCACACACACTGGGGCTCCGGCCTTGCCAGCCAGATCAGGGGGCGACGTTCGTGCCTCGCTCGCTCTCGGGACCTGCGTCGGAGCCCAGCTCCAAATTGCGAACGTCCAGCGACTGCTCCCACACCAAAGGTGCCAGGCCTCCCAGGTGTTGCCGGCCCTCGTCTTGCCCTGGCAGCCCTTCCACAGCCCCACACACACTGGGGCTCAGGCCTTGCCAGCCAGCTCAGGGGGCCAACGTTCGTGCCTCGCTCGCTCTCGGGACCTGCACCGGAGCCGAGCTCCAAATTGCAAACGTCCAGCGACTGCTCCCACACCAAAGGTGCCAGGCCTCCCAGGTGTTGCTGGCCCTCGTCTTGCCCTGGCAGCCCTTCCACAGCCCCACACACACTGGGGCTCCGGCCTTGCCAGCCAGCTCAGGGGGCCGACGTTCGTGCCTTGCTCGCTCTCGGCACCTGCGCCGGAGCCCAGCTCCAAATTGCAAACGTCCAGCGACTGCTCCCACACCAAAGGTGCCAGGCCTCCCAGGTGTTGCCGGCCCTCGTCTTGCCCTGGCAGCCCTTCCACAGCCCCACACACACTGGGGCTCCGGCCTTGCCAGCCAGCTCAGGGGGCCGACGTTCGTGCCTTGCTCGCTCTCGGCACCTGCGCCGCAGCCCAGCTCCGAATTGCGAACGTCCAGCGACTGCTCCCACCCCAAAGGTGCCAGGCCTCCCAGGTGTTGCCGGCCCTCGTCTTGCCCTGGCACTCCTTCCACAGCCCCACACACACTGGGGCTCCGGCCTTGCCAGCCAGCTCAGGGGACCGACGTTCGTGCCTCGCTCGCTCTCGGGACCTGCGCCGGAGCCCAGCTCAAAATTGCGAACGTCCAGCGACTGCTCCCACACCAAAGGTGCCAGGCCTCCCAGGTGTTGCCGGCCCTCGTCTTGCCCTGGCAGCCCTTCCACAGCCCCACACACACTGGGGCTCCGGCCTTGCCAGCCAGCTCAGGGGGCCGACGTTCGTGTCTCGCTCACTCTCGGCAGCTGCGCCGGAGCCCCACTCCAAATTGCAAACGTCCAGCGACTGCTCCCACACCAAAGGTGCCAGGCCTCCCAGGTGTTGCCGGCCCTCGTCTTGCCCTGGCACTCCTTCCACAGCCCCACACACACTGGGGCTCCGGCCTTGCCAGCCAGCTCAGGGGGCCGACGTTCGTGCCTTGCTCGCTCTCGGCACCTGCGCCGCAGCCCAGCTCCAAATTGTGAACGTCCAGCGACTGCTCCCACACCAAAGGTGCCAGGCCTCCCAGGTGTTGCCGGCCCTCGTCTTGCCCTGGCACTCCTTCCACAGCCCCACACACACTGGGGCTCCGGCCTTGCCAGCCAGCTCAGGGGGCCGACGTTCGTGCCTCGCTCGCTCTCGGCACCTGCGCCGGAGCCCAGCTCCAAATTGCGAACGTCCAGCGACTGCTCCCACACCAAAGGTGCCAGGCCTCCCAGGTGTTGCTGGCCCTCGCCTCTCCCCGGCAGCCCTTCCACAGCCCCACACACACTGGGGCTCCGGCCTTGCCAGCCAGCTCAGGGGGCCAACGTTCGTGTCTCGCTCGTTCTCGGGATCTGCGTCGTAGACCCACTCCAAATTGCAAACGTCCAGCGACTGCTGCCACACCAAAGGTGCCAGGCCTCCCAGGTGTTGCTGGCTCTCGCCTCTCCCCGGCAGCCCTTCCACAGCCCCACACACCCTGGGGCTCCGGCCTTGCCAGCCAGCTCAGGGGGCCGACGTTCGTGCCTTGCTCGCTCTCGGGACCTGCGCCGGAGCCCAGCTCCGAATTGCAAACGTCCAGCGACTGCTCCCACACCAAAGGTGCCAGGCCTCCCAGGTGTTGCCGGCCCTCGTCTTCCCTGGCAGCCCTTCCACAGCCCCACACACACTGGGGCTCAGGCCTTGCCAGCCAGCTCAGGGGGCCGACGTTCGTGCCTCGCTCGCTCTCGGGACCTGCGCCTGAGCCCAGCTCCAAATTGCGAATGTCCAGCGACTGCTCCCACACCAAAGGTGCCAGGCCTCCCAGGTGTTGCTGGCCCTCGCCTCTCCCCGGCATTCCTTCCACAGCCCCACACACACTGGGGCTCCGGCCTTGCCAGCCAGCTCAGGGGACCGACGTTCGTGTCTCGCTCGCTCTCGGCAGCTGCGCCAGAGCCCAGCTCCAAATTGCAAACGTCCAGCGACTGCTCCCACACCAAAGGTGCCAGTCCTCCCAGGTGTTGCTGGCCCTCGCCTTCCCCCGGCAGCCCTTCCACAGCCCCACACACACTGGGGCTCAGGCTTTGCCAGCCAGCTCAGGGGGCCGACGTTCGTGCCTTGCTCGCTCTCGGGACCTGCGCCGGAGCCCAGCTCCAAATTGCAAACGTCCAGCGACTGCTCCCACACCAAAGGTGCCAGGCCTCCCAGGTGTTGCTGGCCCTCGCCTCTCCCCGGCAGCCCTTCCACAGCCCCACACACACTGGGGCTCCGGCCTTGCCAGCCAGCTCAGGGGACCGACGTTCGTGCCTTGCTCGCTCTCGGGACCTGCGCCGGAGCCCAGCTCCAAATTGCAAACGTCCAGCGACTACTCCCACCCCAAAGGTGGCAGGCCTCCCAGGTGTTGCTGGCCCTCGCCTCTCCCTGGCACTCCTTCCACAGCCCCACACACACTGGGGCTCCGGCCTTGCCAGCCAGGTCAGGGGGCCGACGTTCGTGTCTCGCTCGCTCTCGGCACCTGCGCCGGAGCCCCACTCCAAATTGCAAACGTCCAGCGACTACTCCCACCCCAAAGGTGGCAGGCCTCCCAGGTGTTGCTGGCCCTCGCCTCTCCCTGGCACTCCTTCCACAGCCCCACACACACTGGGGCTCCGGCCTTGCCAGCCAGGTCAGGGGGCCGACGTTCGTGTCTCGCTCGCTCTCGGCACCTGCGCCGGAGCCCCACTCCAAATTGCAAACGTCCAGCGACTGCTCCCACCCCAAAGGTGCCAGGCCTCCCAGGTGTTGCTGGCCCTCGCCTCTCCCTGGCACTCCTTCCACAGCCCCACACACACTGAGGCTCCGGCCTTGCCAGCCAGCTCAGGGGGCCGACGTTCGTGCCTTGCTCGCTCTCGGCACCTGCGCCGGAGCCCAGCTCCAAATTGCAAACGTCCAGCGACTGCTCCCACCCCAAAGGTGCCAGGCCTCCCAGGTGTTGCTGGCCCTCGCCTTGCCCTGGCAGCCCTTCCACAGCCCCACACACACTGGGGCTCCGGCCTTGCCAGCCAGCTCAGGGGTGCCGACGTTCGTGTCTCGCTCGCTCTCGGGACCTGCGCCGCAGCCCAGCTCCAAATTGTGAACGTCCAGCGACTGCTCCCACACCAAAGGTGCCAGGCCTCCCATGTGTTGCCGGTCCTCATCTTGCCCTGGCACTCCTTCCACAGCCCCACACACACTGGGGCTCTGGCCTTGCCAGCCAGCTCAGGGGGCCGACGTTCGTGCCTTGCTCGCTCTCGGGACCTGCGCCGGAGCCCAGCTCCAAATTGTGAACGTCCAGCGACTGCTCCCACACCAAAGGTGTCAGGCCTCCCAGGTGTTGCTGGCCCTCGCCTCTCCCCGGCAGCCCTTCCACAGCCCCACACACACTGGGGCTCCGGCCTTGCCAGCCAGATCAGGGGGCCGACGTTCGTCCCTCGCTCGCTCTCGGGACCTGTGCCGGAGCCCACCTCCAAATTGCAAACGTCCAGCGACTGCTCCCACACCAAAGGTGCCAGGCCTCCCAGGTGTTGCTGGCCCTCGCCTCTCCCCGGCAGCCCTTCCACAGCCCCACACACACTGGGGCTCCGGCCTTGCCAGCCAGCTCAGGGGGCCGACGTTCGTGTCTCGCTCGCTCTCGGGACCTGCACCGCAGCCCAGCTCCAAATTGCGAACGTCCAGCGACTGCTCCCACACCAAAGGTGCCAGGCCTCCCAGGTGTTGCCGGCCCTCGTCTTGCCCTGGCACTCCTTCCACAGCCCCACACACACTGGGGCTCCGGCCTTGCCAGCCAGCTCAGGGGGCCGACGTTCGTGTCTCGCTCGCTCTCGGGACCTGCGCCGGAGCCCAGCTCCAAATTGCAAATGTCCAGCGACTGCTCCCACACCAAAGGTGCCAGTCCTCCCAGGTGTTGCTGGCCCTCGCCTTCCCCCGGCAGCCCTTCCACAGCCCCACACACACTGGGGCTCCGGCCTTGCCAGCCAGCTCAGGGGACCGACGTTCGTGTCTCGCTCGCTCTCGGCAGCTGCGCCAGAGCCCAGCTCCAAATTGCAAACGTCCAGCGACTGC